>JAVUNC010000026.1:3600000-4200000 GCA_032173965.1 Sitta carolinensis
AAGTTTAGAGGGATGCTTATTGCCTTTTATTTTATGTGAAACCAGATGGCCTGAAAAAATCAGGAAAACATATTAATTTATGTTTTGCAACTCTCTGGTAGAAGTATAATCTAAATCTCCTTCTGTATAATATTACATCGTTCCTTGTGAGTGATTGAAGGCTTTCAGATAATCAAGGGAAGGTGGCTGAGACACCCGAATTTTGTTTGTGGTCCAGCCCTGATGCTGTTTAAAGAGTTGTGACTTGTCCTGAGTTGAGCTCCTGCCTACTGTAACTTTGTCTGTAACAAAGGAGTAGAGTAGCACAAATTTAAGGTCAAAAAGAAATAAAAAATTGAAATATTGTGGAGTATTGCTAAGATCACAGAGCGAATATAATAGAGATATACTAAAACATTTTAACATTTCCCTAAAATGTGAAGCTGTCTCTTGAATAACTTGACTTCAAGATACTTGGCTTGTCTTTAAGGCCAACTTCTGTTTGTTTGCTGGTGGAAAGAAAGAGAGAGGAGAAACAGAAAAGAAGAGCTTTTAAAGATTTCAGTGATAAGCCTCCAGGGCAAACAGGCTGGTTTAGAAGCAGACTGTTTGTAGCCTGAAGCTAGGCTGCAGTGATATTTGCAGCTTCCTTGTTTCCAGTTTTCCTTGCTTTGCCTTCAGACCAGTTGTGAAGATGTGTTAATATAACCTGTCTTCAGCTGCATAAAACTGACACGCCAGGTCTAGGAGGATCACTTGGTCTCCCTTTGTGATCACCAAAGTGAGACAGATTTGATTTTCACACCAGTGTTCGGATAAGATGAATCTCTCGCTCTGCTGGAGAGATGCAGATGTCTCCATTGCTTTTGAGGAATACCGAGGATAATGATCTGAAGCTAAGTTGGATTTTTTAGGTGGCTGAAGTTAAGTGCAGTGAATCTCACCCAGAGCACCTTATTTGCTAACATCGATTCGTCCTTCTGAAGATTGCACTCAGCAATAAGGAGCAGCTCTAAATTCTCTCCATTCTGATGCAGCTTTATTTTACCTAGAAATACTTTTCTCCAGTTTAATGAACCTCTAGATTGCTGTTGTCACTTCGGTTACCTTGAGAAAAGCCCAGATAATTACTGCAGACAGAAAGAGAGTAGTAGCCCCTTGTGTTGTGTGACCAAAACAGATTTGTTAAGAATTTTCTTGTCCCTATGTCTTTTGGGAAAAATCCTGCATAGCATTACTCTAAACTTTGATTAGTGTGACTGTGAATGCAGCTGAAAATCCCTTGGGATTCTGCTGTGTTGTCATGTGAATTCTGTGGGTTCGATTTGTACTTTGAGTACTTATGTTTTAAAAGAGAAATCTAAATGCAACATCTTATGTGGCTTCGCTTAACCAGTAACATGGAGTAACCTTACCTCACTTCAGCAAACACAAATCCTTTGGTTTGAGAACATGCTGCAGAGCTTGTTCTAAATTTTGTTAGAAGCAATTTGTAACTGTGCTAATACACACAATTCTAATGCTCTTCCATCCTGGAAAGGTCTGGCACAGACATAGAAACTGGATTTTCTTATGAAGGTATGTACTAGGGTTGCTGGTTCTGTGTTTTTACCAGCAATAAACTGTGAATAAAAGCAATCAGATAGATAAGAAGAGGAAAAAAAAAAAAAAAAAAAAGGGAGTGGAACATGGGAGAAGGAAAAAACCATTAAATGGTGCCCTTTGTCCAGAGGCCAGCCATTAGTTCTTCTCAGGGTCTGCCTTTAACTCTGCAGATATTCCTTTTATGTCATTTTCTAAATAGATGCTTCCTTGCCTTCGATCTTCACTGACTTTGCCTTCTGTGCCAGTGATTCACAGAGCTGCTTCTTCCCTCCTGCCACTATCACCACACTCATTTTGCCCAGCCCTCCCCCAAGTTTTGTTAATATGTTACGGCCCAGAAAAATGGACTTGGTGTGTTTTCTGCAAATTCTGCTTTCTCTGACACAAGTCAAGCATTTGGCTATTCCTATGTACAAACCTTTCACTGAATCTTCTACAGGCAGATGTGGTACACTTACACCTTTCATGATCACAGCAAAAATTCTCTGCCTTTTAGCTTTCCTGATTGTTGATGAGCATTATTTTTGTGGCCTGTCATTCCATATCTGTCACCTGCCCTTTCATCTCTTCCAGCTCTACATGGATGTACGAGGCATTTTTGTGTAAGACCATTCATAAATCCTACTTATGTTCTAGTTTTCTTTTGCCAGTTTTCACTCTTGTCCCATTTCAGTAACCTTAGAGATCACTGGAATCATATAGAAAAATCTATTTTGGTGGCCCTTTCAACATGCTTGGAAAAGTAAAGGCTGGAAAAGACTCCACAATCCTTATCTTAGAGAAGATGTTTTCTGGGGGCTTCCTAGCTTGTACATTTTTTATGATATTTTTTGAAAGATGGTTCACTGGATATGTTTATCAGTTTGAGAAGTTATAAGTCTTAATGCACTGTTTCTTTGACTGTTTATTATACCATTAATGTTCCACTGAACAATTTGTAATACAAAATTGCCAGAAAATTTCTGGTTTCCTCTCTCTTGTCCTGGGACAAGACAAGATGGGATGGATAGGATGGGATAGGATGAAAAAAGAAATAAAAACCCCTTTAAACACATGTAGTGAGTCTTCATAGAAGCAGGAAAATCGTTGTAGTAATTGCAGGTAAAAGTTTACCACAGTGATCTCATTAATGTTAGGGCATGTTGCGTTCTCTTTTTGTTACATTTTTAAGCTTGGCTCATTCTGTATTCTCACGTATTAACTGTGCCAAAAATATCTTTTCTTAGGTGCTTTTTCCTTGAATGATTAGTCTGAGATGTGTCTCCAGTATGGGCTTGAGGTGTCTTTTTTTCTGCTTTTTAATATTTACATAAACATTTTGACCTGGAGCCTTGTCAGAAAGCAAAATCCCATTAGCCTGTGGGACACTCTGTTGATATTTAAATGGGATATGTGGTCTACTCAGATTCTGGCACTTTTTGGCAGCACATGTGAGTGCATTTGGGGTGTAGGTTGGGCTGTCAGTATTGCACATGCACAATCATGAGAACATCTGGTGCCTCCTGAGATCAAAGTGACAGAACTTCTGTGTCAGGTGAGATGTGCCTTGGCTACTGTGATGTTCTGGTGGTGCTTTGTTGTGTTCCACTGCCTTAAAGATTGTCAGGAAAATGAAATGTCATTGCTTAGTTACATCTGGCCTCAGTAATGTTTACACTTCATTGCACAAGAGGGGAATATACCAGTATATACCAGTAATGTAAAGAGAGCAGAGGACAGTGGAATGTTCAAGGATTTGCAGGGAAGATGGCCCTGCTAGCTTTGCAATCATTTGTTTCTGAATTTTGAAGAGTAAAATCGTGACTGGGATTAGAGTTTGTGAATTTTGGCACTTTTCTTCTCATTATTTGGAATCCAGAATGCTACTTCCTGCTGTTAATACCTGCTGCTTTTCAAAAATAACGGTGGCATCACGAACATGATTATATGGCAGAATGGCTTTCTTTTTTAGTAAAGAAAGTCACAGACACATTCTCTGGCAGTCAAATAAAGAATAGAAAATAGGGAAGAAATAGCACTTGTAGTTCAGAATAAGGAGGTTTTAGTGGATTTTTTATTATTTCAGCCATTTATAGAATAAAATTTGCGTATTGTGCTTCAAAAAAGAGTATTATGGGGTAATAATAATACATGAATTGTTATTTGGGATATAAAAGAGTAAATCTTACAAAAATAAATAATAATGAGGGAAAATAAGAGTAATAAAAGCAGTGAAATGATGTCAAAGCAAGCAGAAGAGGTAGGATGATTAAGAATAGAGCAGGCTGTTGAAGTCTTGTATTTAAAGGAAAAAGGTGACATGTGAACTTGAAGCTAGGAATGAAATGCAATTTGGCTGAGCTGTGGCTCTGTGTTCCCCAATCCTGCAGCTCATGCTGTGAATGAATAAAGTCACTGCTCTTGATTTATCATACTTCTGCTTATGAGGGGAAACTTGAAAGACAGAGATTCTGCATCATTTCAGGGAGGGCTCTTAAAATGCAGAGACATTTCTGTGGGCTCGGCATAAATACTGAACTATGTATTTACTAAGTGTTTTTCAAATGTCTTTCTTATTTTGATCTCTCTTCTGTTGTTAACAATATGGAACAGGATGGAGAATCAGTCATTTGGGCTTATTTACGTTTTCAAGAAAACCTAGAACATTTTTCCCACCTTAGCAGAATTTCTTAGGACCTAAATAGAAAATGCCTTGACAAATCTGCTCCTCAAAACTAGCCAAAGCTGTTGTGTTTCTGTGGTCTTTATTCTGAATTTTCTGTCCTCTCTTTCAGGTGGCCAGTGCTTCTCTTGGGGATGGAATGAACATGGGATGTGTGGTGATGGCACAGAAGCAAATGTTCATATCCCAAAGCCAGTCAAAGCTCTTGGCTGTGCAAAACAGATCTTAATTGGATGTGGGGCAGGACACTCCATGGCCCTCTGTCAAACTCCTCACTAGTCCTGGAGTCAGCACAGCTGGGATCAGCATCGTGGATGTGGAGGGACATCTTTGGCTTGTGTAGTGAGAAGTGCTGCAGGAGAACTGCCCGTGATCAATGCAGTGCTTGGAAACTGCAGATATTTTTCCTAAATCCAAAAGGAACAACTGTGCATAAAAAGCTATAATACCTTAATTGTTTCCTGGGTTCTTGCCACAGGAATTGACTTTCTTACCCACAGATAGAATTATAGATGTTCTGCTTTGATGCAATACTACTGAAGACAGATTTAAATTTTCTTGTTCTTCTGAGAAGTCTTTGAGGAAGAAACTGGCTACTTTATGGGTTATTGGTGTACAAATTCAATCTGAAGAAATGGTCTGAGAAGGTGGTTTTTGTTATTGTATCTAGGAAATTGTGTCACAAAGAAATGCCAGTGAACTTGACTAGATGCATACACAAATTTTAAGCAGAAGAATAGGATTCAAAGGAAAAAACCCCAATATAATTTAGAAGAATGGCAAAAGGAGAAAATGAGGCCCTTTTGAACTAGCTTTGTCTTGATTAAACTGAAAATTAGCAGTATTTTTCATGGATTATGTTCTGTGCCAGACATCAGTTTATTACAGATTTACAGGGATGCGGATCTGCATGAATTATCATTAACTTGCAAACCAAACCTTAAGTTTCTGAAGCTACTGCTTAGAGAAAGAAAACTTCTAAGAGCTCTTAGAAATGAGCAAAAAGTTCTTATCCAAGTGCATAAGTCAGCTGTAGCTTTTGAGGACAGCTTGATCTGATGTAGCTCCTGTGTTTCCGTCTGCCTTGGAATAGGAAGACATGAAAGTCTAACCAAAAAGATTTTACAAGTTCTCCAGCCTAAAAGGCAGACCAGAATGCTCCTGATAATTTCAGGTTAGTTCTCACTTCTGTTTTGCAGCCCAGCTGAGTTGCTGTTCACAGCATGCCCACAGTACTTGTTCTAGGTGGGAGCTTGACAGAGAACGTAGGCCTATCACTTGTTCTGGTAGGGGAAAGGAAAAAGTGTAAAATGAGATGTCTTTGGATATTATTAGCTGCCTATGTTGAGCAAAATTTTGGAAGCTATTTATAAAACTGGTTTTTTTCCATACAAATACAGTGGATGCCATTAAACTGGATGTTTACCACCCACAATACTTACATTTGCTGTGGTATTCGACGTAGTTCAAGCTCTAAATATAGAGAATTCTACTGTGTAGTAAATGCACCTTTTAATGAGACCTACTGTTGCTAAACAGTGGTTTAATTTTTAAAGCAGGCTTGCCAGGGAAGAAGCCTTACAGAATTACAAAATGCTCAGAGAAAGGCTGTTAGGAAATAGGACAGGAAGACCTCCTAATGATGTATCAGCTTACACATGAAGAGGAAGGAATTAACGTGATAATATGGGTTGCATGGGGTTTTTTACCCTTGTTTTTACAGCAGTTATAGTTATTGTCTTCACTTTCAAGAGTATTTTATTTTTCTATTCAACAGATGAGAAACTTGAGCAGACTATGAAGCTGATTTTATCTATTACAGATACCAAAAGAATAATCAAATGGGTCCTCTGCAAAATATGCAGAGTTAAGGTTTCTACTGTAAAATGTTTTTTTTTTTTAAATCTATGTGTTGAGGTTCTTCATGGCAATATACTGTTCCAGGCTGTGACCTTTTGTTCTTCTAATTATCTAAGCTGATATTTATTGACTGTTCTCAATGCCACTTTCTGGGTACCAAAGCTTCTCTGTTGTATGCACTGAACAGTTTCTCATGCATTCTTTCACAGTCCTGAGGTTTCTATTTGTGATTTCTGCAAAATCTGTGTACCAAATCAACATGTTCTCTTGCTTCAGTAATCATCACCTCTCAGTAAGTCTGTTCCTTGATTAATCACAGCCAATATGTGCCTTACTTGAGGTTTACTGGACTGGACATGTTTTGACTGTGTGTGCTGTTGCTGCAGTTCATTGCAGAGGAGTCCAACAAATTATGTAACAAATAAATGTGAATTGGATACTTGAAATTGTTTTCAATTTTTCATGCCTGTAACGTGAGCACACTTTTGGAACACAAAGCTTGGTTTGGGGGGATAAGGTGAAGAAAGAAAAGAGTATATCAGTTTGTTCCTGGTCCTGATCTGGTGTTTCATATCTGCATCTGATCCTCATCTTTGAAAGGCAAGAATGCATTTTTCTCTCCTTTGTTGTGCCTATAAAGGTTGAAGACTTTGGGAAGTAATGACTTTTCTTGACGTAGTGGCTGCTTTGTCATCAGTCAGGGCTTCAGGTGCTGCTGTAGTACAGAGAGTGAATAGAATTCATTGTAGAAGGTGCATGGCTGAATGTCCAAACGAAGTTGCTGCTCATTCTTTCAGAAACGAATGCCCTGTTTTGTATGTCAGTGTCTTTGTTTGCAGAAAAAAGAACTGTACAAAATCAGCTGTGGCTTTCTCTGTGAGGAAAGGGAACACACAGTGAAAAATTCCTAATCAAGTGGAAGAAGAACTTTTTTAACATGCTGATGTTAAGAGTTTGTGACTGTATCCCGTTGATAATCCTCATGGAGAAGGTCAGCCTCTGCAAGGCAAAATGCAGACCCAGTGTGCTGTGGTTCATAGAGTTTTTAACAGGGCTTCTGTGATAAACAAAGCAAGAAGCCTGTTACATAAGCATTCTGCATTCAGGTTCAAATGGAAATAAACAAATAACGTTTGTAATATATATATATATATATATATATATATATATATATATATATATATATATATTTACAAAAAGACACTGGAATAAATTAAGCAAGTATCTGCACAGCTGCTCTCCCCTCCCATTTTCTGAAGATAATAAACCTGCCAGTGAGCTGTTACTCATGAGGGAGAACAAGTTGTGAACTGTTGACCTTCAGTCCAGAAAACTTTCAGGCCTTTGGGCGGAGGAGGAGAAGGAGAAAAAAGCTGTTGTGTGCCTTTCTGTTACTTGAAGTCCTAAGAGATCTGCAGTTGTTACTCATGCAACCTCCATGTGCACTCCTGTTCCATTTCAAAGAATGTCGGTAGGACCATGTGTGTGTGGTGTCTGAAATTTCTGTCTCTTGGGGAATCTGTTTGGGCCATTTGGTGGTCATTGATGTTATTGGACTTGGTGTGGCATTCTGAGTTACTTGGTGCTTTTGGGCTCAGTGTGCCAGGTCCTGTATTTGGAGTGTGTTCATTTGAAAGATGGAAGATAGTTTGCCCAGTCACCATTTCTTACACGACACTGACTTCTCTGTCTGCATGTTGGCAATCCTTTTGGTGTCTGACTAGCCTTGCCATCTGCCATCACCACAAAGGTTACTTCTGAATGAGTGGCAGGAGCTTTTGCTCAGCTTCGTGTTTTGAGCACAGAGGAATTGTGGGGAGGGTGGGAGAAGGTGATCTGATTGTGCTTTTTATGGCATGTTTTGAGTCGTGACACTAAGAGATGGGGATGGACAGCTGATGGAAAGGAGATCAGTTTGAATGTGCAAGAGAAGGGTGACCATGGAGAAATATTCAAATGAATGGCAATAGAGAGACAGCTAAAACACAGGGAAAAGGAGGGGGAGGACAGAGCCAAGATACAGCTCCTGAGGACTGAATAATCTCCCGGCACAACAGCATTGCAGCCTGCCGGTGTGGTGGGAGTGAGATGAGAGAAAAACTATTCTGTTTCATGGATATTATTGTTCTTCCTCTTTCACTGTTTATTTATAATAATGTGAGTTGTTGACCTGCAATGTTTGGGTTTTTTCTCATTCACAGCACATCTTGAAATTTCCAGTTCTCCTCAGCCAAAATACAGCAACATCTGTCTTCACCTTGTAGACTCAGAAATATTTTGATCAGGCCTCTGATCAAGCCCAGCCTTTAACCAAATACTTACTGTTTTTTTCCATTCAATTCCATGAACTCTGGATCTGATTTAAACAAGACTTGAGTAATTTTGGGACTTCCAGTTCCTTTTTCCCTGTGTTAGAAATCAAGACAATGACAGATCCTGGTCATTATGAGTAGTTTTGATATTTTTATGGTGCATGGTAAGTCTTGGGCTTTTTCTTTTAGCTCGATAATTTCTTGAAAGGGACTTCAGAATTTTTTATCAGTATTTAAGTCCTACTTATGCCATTTACTACTAGCTGAAAATTCCAGAGGCTTGGAATGGATACAGCATGGGGTAGAGAATCATCTTGTGTGGTTTTGATTGTGATTCGAAATGTGCACAGTAGAAAAGTGGCACTTATGACAGTCAGTTGCTGACACAAAAATAATTGGCCACTTTTTTGCATATAAATATCTTGATACATGTACAAAAAAGAGGTAGCACATGCTTTGTTCTTTTCCTTTAGCTTTTGTGCTGTTCTTATTTCCCAGTACATGCTGATCTTGCATGTTTTGCTCTATGTTAGAATAATGGCCTTGAATTTAAATGCTTTGCTTTTATGGAAGTGGCCTTCTGCTGGTTGAATATAACTGAAGATGTAGGTCTGTATCATATGTGCCTTTGAAGTAATTTGGAGGAAGTGCATGTGTAAAGCCATTGTTATTCTGTAACCCATTTAGATGTTAAAGACTGAAGACAGGAGCATTCTTGAGCTATTTGTCCATTTTATTCAGATTCATCAGTCAGTTGTCTCAGCATTCACCTGTTTTTAATGCAGCAGTAGATTTTACTCATCAGTGCCTCTGTAAAACATCGAAATAGAGTACGTGACTGAAAATATTCAGCAGTGAAAATAGTCTCTGTATTTGAATCGTGGCCTGGATGAACCACGTGTTTCCTTGTGGGAGAGTGAGGAAGCATAAATTTAGAGTATTGGGAGAACACATTCTTCAGCTTGATTGAAAACAAGAACAACAAAGTAGTTTTTCCTGAATAAAAGTTGCCTGAAGGATGAGAAAATTCAGGGTCACATTTATTTTGAAAAGTTTATTCTGGCATTTTTAATTTGTGACATGTTGGATTTTGTCTCATTTCCAGATGTACCTTTGCAGGTTGGTAGGGGTGGAGTGCAAATCCAATTCCTGTGTTGGCTAGCCTCTCTCTCAGTTAATTTCCAACTTCCTCATCTCTTTCCAGGCCGTTTTGCCTGTAGACCACCTGATTATCCAGATACTGTGCAGTCTTGGGGAGGAGTTCTGTCTTCAGGTCTTGGGGTTGAGACTTTGTAAGTGGAGTTTCAGAATTTCAATTCAATATTGTTCCAGTACTCCCTGGTCACCATAGTTCTTTTAAGTATATGTAAACACTTTGTTAGCAGACTGCGTTTTTACTTTTTTTTTGTATTTAGAAGCAAGGCCAAGAATTGGGAGATTTTTAATGTTCTGACATAACTTCAGCTTTGGCTGCAAATGTCAAGCAAGTTTAGCTTTTGTTTTGTTTTTACTGATTTGAATCCATGAAGACATGTGGTACCTAAATTAGGGCAGCAGAGGAGTTGCCAATCAGTAATGAAAATGCTCTGTCATTTTAACTGTGTGGGTGCTTAATCATTTTCCATAATAATCCTCTGCTTTAAAGTACAAAAGAAAAGGGATTCCTACAGGGTTATTGTGTTCTCCTGTAGACAAGGAAATATGGCATCTTTTAAATAATGAAGAGATGCTTCTCTCTTCTGGTGCCTTAATTCCAAGTAGATCATAACTATTCCTTCTTAAATATGGCTTTTCCTCTTTTGGCATCAGAACACTTTAAAAAGGGGAAAATGTCACAGAAACAGAAGCTGAGGCTCAAAAACTTAAACTGGCCTAATCAAGGTAACCCAGCAAGTCCACGGGGGACTCAAGAATAAAATTCCCATTTCCATTCCCAAACCTTGTAGACTAGTGGTTCTTGATGCTTATTTTGGGTAAATGTCACTGCCACTCTTTCCCTCTCTCCTTGCTCTTCTTTCCCACTCACTGCTGATTGCTGTTTCCACTGCTCCTGCTTGCATAACCCATTTTCCAAACCCGTCCTGTGTCCTTCTCATTCCCCACCTCCTGAGCTACTGCTGCCTTTCCTCCAGCCTCCCACTTGCACCGACACCACCCCAGCTCAGCGTGGCCCCTGCTGAGCTGCTTTCCTGGGCTTGAGCCCCGACTGGTCTAGTGCTGCTGTGACTCACAGTCAGCAGCCTCTGCACAGGCTGTGTCATCCCTGCTAAGCCCTTTGAGTCCAGAGGCAGTGCAGGTACCTCAGAGTGACAGCTGAGCTAACACAAATGCAGAATTTTGCCTTTTGCTGCCCAAGGAATCTCTAGCTTGGGCAGTAGGAAAAGCGAGGGAAGCCTTGGAGCGCACGCTTTTTGTTGGGAATAAATCCCCAAAATAACTTGGTTCAGAAGTTATAAAGTTGATATGTTAGACAAAATAATGTTAAAGTTGTAATTACGTTACGTTAAAGTTTTAAGTACCTGTTAATGATTCTATTGTTGTTTGCATCCTCGGGGATGGCGCTGGGGCCATGCGGGGAGGGGGCAGCGCCGGAGCTTGGATGTGAATGAGAGAAAACTGCACGGACTAACTGAGAAAACCCCGACAGCTACGAGCCACCACCAAATAAAAATGTTTAAATTACATTTACGCGTCGGCAGTGAGGTATAGTTGTCCTCCTGGACCTTTCTGGCTCCTCACGCTAACAAGTGGAGATGCTGGCTGGAAGGAGCTCCCTGAGCTCAGCTCCAGAAGGGATTTCCTGGGATCTCCTGCAAGGATGGAAGACCCGGCTGTGCCCGCAGCCCTTCAGTGCCCAAAGCTCGGACCCTTCTCCTCTGGCTCCAGCCCTTCAGTGCCCAAAGCTCGGACCCTTCTCCTCTGGGTCAGCCCTGGGGGCAGCAGCAGCATCCCGTCGACCCCCACCCTGAGCTGATCCTTAAATAAAGGCATAAAAAGGAGCAAAGTCTCCTGCCCTATTTATTTCACTTTTAATATTTGGTACCTGGAGATGTTTGGACCTATGAACTTGCGTGAAGTTTGTAAAATGTTCAAGTGAATGCTGAGAGTTGAAAACCTGGCTTTGCAGGCTGAGACAGGGAAGATATCTTGTTACAGCATTTACTTTGTCAGATAAAGAAAGTCAAGAGATGCAGTTCTGGGCCTGTTCTTTAACATTCAGTTCAGTTTACATTCAAATATTATTCTTGATTGCAAATGAACATTTGCATTTCCCTAGGAGAAAAGTTGTACGCTTAAGAGTCCTGGATGAATGCAGAGGTTTTGGGAGTCCTGAACAGACAGGTATTTTATGCCCAAACTCAAGTAAGTGAGTGACTTAAAAATAACCTGCATAATTTAAGCATGTTTTCATGAAGTGAAGGTAGTTTGTGTGTGAGCTCAGAGGCAAAGTTCCTTCCAGGATATATATGGAAAGTAGAGAAGTAGGCTGCCTTGTTTTGAAACTACAAAAGGGATATGCAAACTGGCAGGGTAATATCTTCAGAATGTCTTTTTTGTAAGCAGCTCTGCTCAGTTCCTTTTTGAATGCTCTTGCCTTAGCCCTGCTTGCTCTCTTCTGTATTTCAGTCGGCTCATTTGTCCTAGCAGACATTTGTTTCAGTGATGTATTTTCTTTTTGGCCCTGAAACTTTAAGGAGAGAGGAGGCAATTTACAAGAAAAATCACTTTATCCAGATTAATGACTGCTGCACTTGACTGTTATCACAGTGGTTTTAGCTAAGGTTTCTTTTTTTTTTTTTTTTTTTTTTTTTTGGAGTGAGAAAGCAGAAACCTCTTCTCAGAAATTTCTTCTGTCTGAAGTTGCAATTGTGAAGATACATCAGGTCGGTCTGGAAAAAAGTTAGTGCCTTCATGCAGTCAGAGGGAAAAAGCTGTATATGTGCAAGGTGTGGTTGAGCTGTGCTTTAAGTGTTAGCAAGTAATAAGCCACTAATCACTAATTGCTAGTGGGTGCAGATGAAGGGTCAGCACTGGGATTTAGAGCTGGGAACTCACTACTGAAATCTGAGTTTACAGAGGAAACACAGATGTTCACTTCCAGCAGGATACAGGCAGAGTGTAACTGAACTGCAAAACCAGCTTGTGCTCTTACTTGCAATAGTGTGAAAGAAGTAGCTGGTGGCATTACTGGAGCCTGAACTCAGAATCTACCCACATGGATAGTTTCAATGCTTTAATAACACATTTAAAGGCAGAGGGGGCAGGCTTGAAGGAATTAATGTTTTAATCATAATAACCAAGCAAAAGCTCCTTAACTGCAAGGCAGCTGGGAGGATGTGGCGAATTTCTCTTAGGATTCAATGCAACAGCTTCTGAGATTTTCCACTTCTCTTGTTTCCCTCTCTCCCTTGTGATGTCAGAGTTGCCATTCTTGTGCAAGGGGAACTCTGAGGTCAAACAGATCTTAAGCTTCAGAGCATCTCCTGAAGGGCAGTGAATGGGAAGTGTGGTTCTCTTTCTGAGGGGTTTATAGAAGTCACCCAGAAGATGGTTACCTCAAATCACAATGAGCAGTGAGGGGAACCTAAATGAAAATGAGAGTGGGCAATGTAAAAAAGTAGCACAGAAAGACAGTTGTACCCAGCCTATTCTCTAAGGCTCAGATATATGCAAAGTGCAGTGGAAGGTGAAGACCTACATGGGATTTACAGGGCTGAATTGCTGGTATTCCTTATGGCAATGGAGAATTAGCACTGGGCTCTTGAATCTGAGTTAAATAAAAAATGGGGCAGATAAATCTATTTCTGGGTTCTTAATACGTTATAAAAGGAAAATTTGTTCATTAAGCAAATCCTGGATGAATCTGGATCTTACTTCTGTAGGTAAGAAATTTATCTTCTGAGAATGATGGCGTAGAAACAGTGTAAGAAAAGTAGTTCTTGGGAGAAAGTAAAGCAGAAATCTAGTACATAATGCTGTATCTAGGTCTACAAAGGAGTTCTCTAATTATGTACAAATTCAGATTATCAGCCTTTCCTCTATTCCTAAAACACAGCTTGAGGTCTTCCTTGTTTTTCTTTTGGAGTAGGGTTTTGTGATGACAAGGTCCAGCTGCAGTTGGGGTTTTTTTTGTGTATAATTTAGCACTTACCAGAGCCATGAGTGTTTCTTCTGGGGTTCTGGGTTTAATCTCTATTTCCTCCAGACTTTAGGGATACTATTCCTTTACATTTCCATTCCCATCAGCAGTTGCAGATGCTGGAGCTTGCCTAGAAGATTGCCAGCTCTTTTGAAGTTCCTCACGTGAGGATAAAGCTGTGTATCCTTCCTTTATAGAAGTACTTTACCAAAAATGCTCAGGCAACTAGAATGCTGTTGGCACATAGTCCATATTGTTATTTGTAGCATCTAAAATGAAATTTAATCCCATCGTGTTTCTCAGTTCTCATTGGTGCATGTTTTGTGTGGGAAATCAAGTGTGACTCAGACACCTGGATTTCGTTCAGTTCTGTATTAGGTGGACTGGTGTGGCTCAGTGAAGAACAAGTGAAGGACGGGGCCCAAAGAAGTAAGAAAAACTGAATTCATTTAATCAGCTAAAAAGACAAACATTTATTATTGTTGGGGAGGGAAAACGAAGATACCTAGATCATTATAGGGGTTTTTAATCTTCCCTTGTAAAATTACTAATGGTGTGAATTCTTTAGACATCGGTTGTATCAAGTGTTTGCAGGCTTCATTTATTATCTACTAACCAAAATTAGCATTGTAGAACCAAAGCAATACCAAGCTTTTCTCCTACATTTCTGTTGAGAACACTGTATTTATTCAAGATTTTAGAAGCAAGTCTCTGGAAACCCCTGATTGCTTCAGAAAAGGATTCCCCTTTACACTATACAGCAGGCACTGAAACCATGATACAAAATTTATTTTCATGCTAGAATTGTTTTGCATAACATTTTGCATGCATTTTACTCAGTACTAAATTGCATACAATGCTGTTGTCTTGTTTCTTAAACTTTGAGACCATTTATACTTGAGTATTTTCCTGATTTTGTACTATAAGTCCCAGTTTTAAAATAACACCTCTTTTGTTTAAAATTCATACTGATTACTTAATATGAACAATTTATGAAGGGTCTTTACGTTGGATCTATACATCAATAAAATACAACATAACCAGAGCTGGAAACTTAACCAGCTGTTACTGTCAGGTCCGAAGGAAGGTCCCATGTGTCACAAGCATGCCAACAAAAACAGACAGGAAAAAGTTTTTCTTATTTTTATACACTTCTAGTTGGATTAAAAGTTCTTGATTTCCATGTCGGTGTGATGAACTGTGAAGGCGTGGTCAATATGACCGATGACTGCCTGATTGCACTTTTTAAAACCATTACTCTGTATCTTGTATACAAAAAGAAGCGATCCATAGCAAAGAAATGTACAGTTTTATAATGTTTTACATTTTGGCTACAACAATGTATGTAAAAGTAAAGAGCTTTGAAAGAAAATATATAACTTTGCTTTTTTTTTTTTTTTTCTTTTTTTCTCCTTAATCATACATTTGCAGTGTTTCTCTTGTGTGTGTTGTTTTGTTGTTTTGTTGGTTTTTTTTTTTTTTTTCATTTTCATTTTTGTCTTCATGCAAGTCATGCTATGGAACAAAAAAATTGATTAAAAAAAAAAAAAAAAAAAAAAAGATCTTCTACAGTTTTGTTACATTTTGGCCGTAGAAAAAGCCTGCATCTCTAGTACAACTCCAGAACCACGAAGAATCATCCATAAAACCTGCATGGAGCAAGTTAACTTTGTCCAAATGAGAAGGTCTTCTATGCCTGCACAGTTCCACAGAGATGTTTATTAGCCATCAATGTTCATCTCCATCTTGCCTTGTCAGGTCACTCTGACTGCCTCTGTTGGCATATATTTAGCAATGACTGGACTTTCTTTGCAAAGATCTGCATGTAAAGAATACAATCAGTACTTGAGCTTCTTCCCTGTGCTTTTCACATCAAGCTCGGCATCTTAGTGTTAAAGGAAGGAGGAAAAGGTGAAATAGCTACATGCAGAGGCAGCCATATTCTTCTTCAACAGGATTTTTTTTCCCATGCAGTCAGCCAGACTGAGACCTCTCTACAGTGTGTCTGAGTATTGCTTTCAGCTTAAAACAGGTGCCCATGCAAAGTTTCATCCTACTGTGCTTGTTTGCTCAAACTCCTGCAGGGTTCCTATGGCTCAAAAATATCCTGAGAAAAGCAAAATCTTCCATCGTTGGCATGTTTCAGCATCGACTAAACGCCTAACCCATTCCATACAGAGCCAGGAGATCCACCATTAGCCACAAGAAGCGTATACTAGCAGGATGCACCAGGAAGGAAGCCAGCTGGTGCATCTACCCTTCATCCTATGTACTGATACCATGCAGCACGTATGGCCCACCAGTACTACGCCAATGCCTGCCTATTGTCATCTGAGTGCTATTTAGGAGTGTTGTCACCTAAGCATCAGAAGTAACACCGTTCGCAGCGGGTGCTACTGTGAGACATTGCATCTTCAGACTTAGTCACCTGGACTATTATGCAACATCGCATAGGCTAATTGAAAGTAAAGCTTTTTAGACCATTCTCTGCTACTGATCCATGCTACAAAATAGATGGGATGGGAGACCAAGAACGTCTCACTGGGCTAGGAGAGCTGTAGGGCGCAGACACTGAGGATAATCCTATCGCTTTTCCACTTATGCCAGCTATGCTGTTAAGGCTCCGTGACATTTCGTAACCTTCATTTAAAAGAAAAATGCAAAGTACAGCATTGGATCAATGACAGAATGGACTAAGAATGAGGTCAACATTGTAGCCAGTTCAATAGCATCTGCATGCATGGACATGCCGAGAGTAGTATCGCTTGCAACATGACTCAGGAGGCCGTTGAAAAAGTTTTAAATATATACATTAAAAAAAAAAAAAAATCATCATTTCTCAAGATGGTCAGGCTATGTAATTGATCCTACAGGCAGCAACATGGTTGTACCCTAAAAAAAAGAAGAGTCAGTGGGAGGGATTTTCTATGTCTCTGTCATACACTCACACATACCTCTCCCTTCCACTTCATGCATTGTGACCTCAGGCAAAATTAAGGTTTGTGGTATCTTTGTGGGGCAGGACAGGGGACAAGGCAGCAAAATCCATAGAATTGAATGTGTTGCTATAGAGATACTACTCCTTTGCTCTCAGCATTAAAAAAAAAAAAAAAAAAGAAAAAAAAAAAGAAAACAAAATTGCATGCATTCAGTTTCCCTCCCTCCCTCCCCCCGTTCTTTTTCAGGCATGCACATAAACAGCTCAGCAAGTGTACAGAGAGTTGCACGAACTATGGATGAAATTCTGTTGGAACAACAATTAAGATGCTCTCAACATGTTTCAAACAGGCCAACAATATGCTGACGTATATTACTCTTTAGCCAACCAGCCTCTGTTTCATTCAGGAACGAGAGGAGGTTGCAGTGCATCGTGAAAACCATACATTCCCCATCCCAAAGGATGTGCCATTTGGAGTGTTCCCCCTGATCCACTGGAACCACCTGAACTCGCCCAGGCTGAATGAACACGGCCAATGCTTATCCAATACAGAATCAAGTAAAACGCTTTGCTACAAAGGTAAATTTTAGAGGATATACTTTCATATGAAAGTCTTGTGGTCCTACTATATCTTTGTTGATGATAAGCTTTATTTAGACTTATAAATACATACACTATCTATAACTGGCATTTACTATAACTATTGCCCATCATACAATGGCACATGGGAATTCTATACTCCATACTCAGTGTATGGTTATGTCATACAATCTTTGCAGTTTTAAAATAATGACTCTATCTTATACTATATACAGTACACCAGTGGTAAACACTGATTTGAAGAGAGTGAGTTCTTTTCAAATTTTCCCATTCCTTATCAACTTTGATGCATATACATGTAGCTCTAATTTTGGATTTGTATGGTTGCCTCACATTAAATTATTTAAGCAAAATAGTCTCTTTTAAGAAGGGAAGGCTTTTAAAATGTGATTTTATTTCTGTTGCTGAATAGATTATTCTGACCATTAGCAAACTAAAATGCAGATGCTTCTGAGAGATTCGTACCTGTCAGAAGTATGAGAAACAAACTAATAATGATTTATTTATGAAATAATTTTAGATGGATTATTTTTGAATTTTAAGACACCTGTGCCAACAGATGTTCATGCTTTCTCTATTGAACTAACCAGCTATGAATATTCAAATATTTTGTTTTAGTGCTCTGTTAAGGTCACTAAATAATAATTTCTTATTTTCTTGAGTATGTTTTGCTTTTGTGTTTTATCTCTTCTGTCTGCCACCTCCAAGTCTGTGCTCCTCAGAGTCTGGTAAGCTCTGTGAGCTTTCCAAGTGGCAAGCCTTCATTGCTATGATACGTTAATTGGTCTCTCCTTAGGGGATGGGCTAATTTAAGGACATAGTAGAGCATCCTCCACTAAAGCTCCCTGCACCAGCTGGGGTGGAAGATTCGACTGCCTAGCACAGCTGCACGGGGTAGTTACAGCTCCTCAGGCTTTCCTTTCTGAAAGAAATAGGTTAGAAACTCCAAATGCAGACATCAGGTGGTGGTTTCCAGCCCAAACGTGCATCTCTACAGCAAGCGCACTACCGCGTGCTACAGCTAAGCTGACTTTCTCTTAGTTACTTAAACCAGTTGCTAGCTACGTGGTTACAGGGCCCCAGCTACATACCCTTTCTTATTCCTCCATCAGGCGGGCAGGGATATTCCCCGGTTGATAAGAGGAAGCAGGGTCCATATCTCTCCCGAGTGCCAGAGCGGGTAAAGGGCAGGCCCTCATCAGGCGTAATAGCCTGGTCTATGTGGGGACAGTCTTCGTTTGCCAGCGCCGCCTTGGCCACCTCACCATTCAGTTTCGAATCTTCAAACATATAAGCAGAAGGCTATTGAAACACTATGCACTGTTTATTAGAGTTCCAGCTGCAAATTAAGGGTTCACAGCTAAAGATTTCTATAGCGACACTCTAAAAGGTAGCACATCTGTCCTAGACACTGCGTTCATGTGCACTGCACCAAAATAAAATAAAGTCTGTTAAGTGGGAGGAGAAACAAAAGGTGATCCCGTGAGGTGTGACAGCAGCCACCTGCAGGTCCGCACTGAGGGGCCCTTTCAGAGAGGGGCGTGCAGTGGTTCCTAGTCCTGCGAGCAGAAGACTGCGGTTAGAAATCAGAGTATGTTTTGGCATGGCATCGGATGGTGCATGGATGACCTGTTTGTCATGGAGCCTACTGTCGCTCAGAGCTCTGGAGAGGCAGTGGACTGAGTTGTGTTTGAGTATTTGAGTATATTCTGTTTGTGCTGGGTTACACCCGTGTGCGGTATTACCGAGGGAGAAATTCCTGCTCTTCCCCTCCCCAAAATTTACCCAGATGGTTTTATAGCATTTCCAGTATCAGTCATGCAGAATGGCTGTACATGTTTTAGACACACAGAGTACGTTACGTATGGAAATATGACAGCAGAACGTGGATTTAAAGAAAACCCAATCCATTTTCTGATGTTCTCCTCTGAAACACATACAGTATTTGCAATGCCAGCACAGGACACTACATACACAAAACACTACAGCAGGCCATGAATTTGGAAACTAGATAAAATTTACTGTTGGCTGTAAATAATGAAAATAGGTTGTCAAATTTGCCCATTTTTGCTCCACACATTCCCATGAGGATAGACTGAGAATCATATGTTTTCTCTGTGTGACTGGTTTTTACATTTATAAAACAATTTAAAGTGCTATTTAGTGTAGGAATTTTTTTAGGGTTTTAAAGTGCAAATTAGTGTACTGAGAATATACTCGAAATATGGCACAGCTCAATATGAGTATTTTGGTTGAAGGGAGGGAAAAACAGTCGAAATGTGCTTTCTGAAGCTCCACAAATGCTGAGATATGTTAACTGAGTGGTACTGGCAGCATCCTACACCTCGGTTGCACAATGCTTATTACCTAGACACTGTAAGGCAATGGGTGATCCTGCAAGTCTTTAAGGAAAGAAACTCAATGGATAGACTTAATTTCAGTTCCCCTTCTACATTCATGTACTAGCTTGTTCTAAATGCTATATAATATTGTCATTTATTTCACAATTATTTTGAAGCCAACTAATAAAACAAGCCCCAAATAAAAAAGAAATACAGTTAGGTAGGGTTTGGAGGTTTGCTTTTGTTCCTCTGGTGGACAACAGATGAGTAGAAGGCAGAAACGTTTTCAAGTTATGTTTGTTACTTTGCATACACACACACACACACAGATGTACATGACACACACTATGCAACTATCATGCACCAGTAATTGCATTCTAAGCTTTTCTTTTTGTTCTATTTCGATGTCACTGGTTTGTCACAACATAAACAGTCTTTGCTGCACATCTCACCTCTGCCTCCATTTTTCTCTGTGCAGAACCAGCCAATTATTTCCCCCGAGAGGGACATAGTAATGTTTTGTTTTGTTCCGTGAACAATAAAATAACTAGGGGTCTCGACACATTTTAAAATGTGGCAAAAGCTATAGGGGAATTTTAATACTTGTGGACACTAATTGCAATAGGATTCTAAAGTTTTAAGGTTTCACTGAGTTGCAATTCCTTTCTGTTCATAATAATAGCTGCTATTTAATACCACTCTGAACAAAAACCTGGCACGGCTGCCATAGAAACCATGACACTGCAGGTACTGAGCCATGTATTTAAAAATCACTTAACTGTGTTTGGGGAGAGCTGCAGTCCTCCTGGGGAGGAGCAAAGAACTGGGCTGCCTAGTAAGCCGCTACTGCTACAAGCTGGTGGCTCTAATCCTGAAATGAGGGAGGCAGCTGAGTCAGCAGAGCTCTGCATTGAAATCTCTGAGGCACCCACTGCCACTCCTGAGCCCAGGTTTCCAAATGAAATTGTTGGTGATGGAGGGCAAATTTACCCACTTCAGGAGCTCAGAACATCTCTGATCAGAGTGGTTGTGGGTCAGGCTGCTCACTGGTAACAGCCATTGATTCTTTTGGAAGCAGCTTGCAGGTTCTGTTGTGCTTGAATAGCAACAAAATTGACCTTTTCCAAATTAATTTCCTAAATTGCATTATAAATCTCTAGTAGCTTGAGCTGGAACTTGCTCTTACAACCCCTTCAGGGTCCCTTAGTGCTGATGATTTTTCCTCTATGCTTGTTAAAACTCCACAGCCTTGTTATTTTATTTCCATTCAAGGGGAAGAGAATAGAGTAGCTGAAGATGTGGGCAAATTACTGAACTATCCTATTAATGTCCCTTGAACATTACAGTCATGGGCCATGCCTTAGGGATCACATTCTGGATAGCCATGCTAATCCACAATGACAATGTGGGTGAATATTTAGGAAGCAGAGAAATTGCCAGCACAGAACACTGCATCTATTGCTGGTGTATATAAGTAAGTGCTAAGTAGAATTGTTGCGTTCCAAACCACTGGCTACAGCATCTAATTCTTTGGGAGTATGTGATTAGTCTGTTGTGGGAGTAAAGAAAACATAATCACTGATGCTATAAGTTCCACAGTTAGAAGTTCCCATTGCTCTAACTAGCAGATTGACATGCTAAACAATTTTAGGAATAAGGTCTAAAGATGGAATGAAATTGCATTATTTCTGGTTGATTTCTTAAGTTTCCATTTGCATGTTTGCTTTTTCCAAGACTGACCTTGTGTCTGAGAGAACTCCAGATAAAGAAAACTATACAAGCATTGCTGTCTGATGACTCTGAGTCTAGTTATGATAATAACAACAATTTCTAGGTGCTTAAAACTTCTAAGGATTGATTCTGGCCTATCAAATTCATATGAATACTTCCATCCCTGCTAGCAGAATCTGAATTAGGCTCATACAGCATTTTTGTTCTTTAGGTTCTGTTCTATGAAGAGAATTCAATATTATCATCTCTGTTTTACCATGCAGTGAGGTGACTTGCCTACTGCTATGTAAGAGGTTATTTACAACAAAATCTGACTCTCAGCTTGGCACCTTATCTCCCTAATTGTCCTATCTGTGAATACCTAGCTAACTGCACCAGCTCAAAACATTCTCCTGCAGAGATTTGGCTGAGAGGCTAAAGAAAGTATTCAGCATATTTCCCAGGTGAGTAGTTTGTTTCACAAGTACCTCATTTGTGTGATTTCCAGTTGCTTTTTTTTTTTTTTTCCTATCTTATCCCTCTTCATTTGTAGAAAAGTATATTAAAATGCCTTGTGTGTTTCCAAGCAAATGCTAGATTTCAAAATGGGGGGAATGGATTCTGAAAAATATCCCAACTTAGGAGAACTGCTGGATTTTGCATTAGTATACTCTGCTTATTGTGGAGAAGCACAGTAGAGCTGCCTATGTACCTGCTGCTCCATTACTCACCTCTTTTGCCACAGCAGATGGTTGCAAATTGTTACAGTGGCTTTACCAGTGCTGCTGGTTTTGATTATAGGCAAGAGTCCGACACTGACTCTCCAACTATTTGGAGATAAGTCATTTACTCCAAAGACTGGATGAGTTGAAAGGTACTCTCAGAGAGGATAATTTTCAGTATTTACAGATCCCTTTGACTGAAACAGGGCTGAGAGAAACCCTGAAATCCACAGCATGGAATCCAAGCATAGTCACCCATGAGTCAACATCTGAATACATGGACTGTGACAGATTTGTCCACATTCTGCTGGAGAAGATGGGGGTTTCTCAGCTCTACATCAGAAACACAGCAATTAAGAGACATAGTTTTGTCTTTTTGGTCACATGAGGTCACTGACAATCTCCTCCAGAAGAAGAGAGACTGGCTTGCTCCTTCCTACCCTTGTTTAAAGATTGAAAGAGATAAGGTCAGAGCTTGAGTACTTAAAACTTTCCTAAATAGACATTGGGTGACTTCAGAGCTTTGCAGCCTGTTACAAGGGAAGGGTTTGAAAGCAGGAAGCTGCCAGGAGCAGCTGAGAACAGGGCCAGGAAAGTAAGTTTGAAAGATGAAGATCTTGCTGCTGGGGAAATCTTCTCTGAGTAAACTTACATTTCTCATCCCCACCCCATGAATACCTAAAAATTAACCTACCACTTCCCTAGATCTCAACTGCACTCTTATAGTCCTGATCCAAATCTGGGACTGCCATTATTACTGGCTGTGGATGGTCCCACTCCTGATCAATTGAGTGTCCCTTGGTTCTTTTTCAGAACATGAGGCTCATTTTCATTTTAAAATGTGTCACTAACACTAATGTTTAAGTAGCTGCCTGAAGTGTTTTATGAAGAAGGCTCTCCATGAGGTTCCCTAACAGCAGAGACCTTTAATCTAGTAGCTCCCTGAAGAAAGTACTGGTATGTGTTCCATGAGTTAATTACTCTTCTGTATTTCAGTCCTGTCACACTCTCCTGGTGATGTAAAAGGGTTCTTACTGTGGCAAACATTAGCTGTATCATACTCTGCTGGCAATGGGAAACTCTTCTTGGATTTATGGGTTTCCCTGGCTCTTGGGCTCGTGACAGAAAGCTACAGGAACAGGGGTGGCACGGCTGAGGTGAGGGTGGAGAATTGCTGTGCTCTAGCTTTACTTAGCTACAAGCCTATTATCTGGAAGTGGGAAGTAGAGCAGCCGTGAGGTTGCTGGAGGACAGATTTTCTCAGCTGTCTTTAGCTACAAAAAAAAAAAAAACAAACCAAAGATTTCACATTCCTTTTTGCATCCTGGTTTTGCAACATCACTTTTGCCTGATACTTCTTGAGCTAAGCAAATAATTATGATGAACTTAGGAGTAGGAATTCAAGTATTGAAAGATATTTACTTAGATTTGTGGAGCTTTTGATTTAAGAGCTACTTGCTATCTGAAAATATCCATTGACTTTATAGCCCTAGATTTCTCTACCCTAGTCAGCCAGCTAGGGAAGATTCCTCACTGTGATACCTCCCAGACACCTCACCTGTTGTTTGTGAAAAGAGAAGGACTTGTGGGTGATACGATAGTTGGAGGTTATCTTGGGCACAGGGAGCATGAAATGATAGAGGTTTTGATTCCCAGAGGGTAAGGAGGGAGTCAGTTGAACTGTTACTTTGGACTTCCAGAGGGCCAACATTGGCCTGTTTAGGAGCCTGGTTGATGGAGTCCCTTAGGAGGCAATCCTGAGGGGTAAGGAAGTCAGGAAGGCTGGACATTCTTCAGTAAGGAAATCCTAAAGGCACAGGAACAGGCTGTCCCTGTGAGCCAAAGAATGAGCTGGTGAAAGGAGACCAGCCTAGCTGAACAGGGAGTTTTGGCTGGACCTCAGGAAAAAAAAAAAAAAAAAAGCTGTTTTCACCTCTGGAAGATGGGGTAGACAGCTCAAGAGGACTACAGGAATGTCATGATGTCCTGCAGGGTGAGAATGTGAAGGGCCAAAGGCCAACTAGAACTCAATCTGGCTACTGCCATAAAAGACAATAGAAATGTTTCTAATCAAATACAGTAGAAATAAAAGGAAGGCTAAGGAGAATCTCCATCCTTTGCTGAATGTGGGAAGGATATCTGGTGACTGAGGATGAGGAAAAGGCTGAGCTGTGTAATGCCATCTTTGTCACAGTCTTTAATAGTCAGGCCAGTTTTATTCTGGGTACTCAGTCCCCTGAGCTGAAAGCCAGGAATGGGGAGCAGAATGGAGCTCCCATAATCCAAGGGGAAATGGTCACTGAGCACTAAGACACAAGTCTTCAGGCCAGAGGGGTCCACCCAAAGGTACTGAGGGAGCTCATGGAATTGCTCACTGAGCCATTTCCATCCTTTATCAGCAGTACCGGTGCACTGGGGAGGTTGGCAAATGTGACACCGAGCTACCAGAGTGGCCAGGAGGAGGATCTGGGGAGCTACAGGGCTGCCAGCCTGCCCTTGGTCCCTGGGGAGGTGATGGAGCAGATTGTCCTGGTGCCTCACGTGGCACTTGCAGGACAACCTGGGGATCAGGCCCAGCCGGCCTGGGTTTAGGAAACAGATCCTGCTTGGCCAACCCGATCTGCTTCTGCAACAAGGCCACCCGTGTAGCTGGAGAGGGGAAAGTTTTCCACAGCATTCTCCTGGAGAAATGGTGTGGTCATAACTTGGAAAAGCGCTGTTCATTCGGCAAAACCCTGTCTGTGTGTCTGAGCCCAGAGCCTGGGGTGAGTGGGTCTCCCCTGGCTGCCACGGTACCAGCGGTGCCCCCGGGGCTCGGGGCTGACCCAGCCCTGTTCATGTCCCTGTCCTCACCCGGGAGGCCATGCAGGGCCCAGCCCTCAGCCCCTCAGCCCTGCCCTCACCCTCAGCCCTCAGCCCCTAGGCCCAGGGCCGGCAGCGCTGCTGTGCTCGCAGGGCTCGGGCAGGCCGCAGCCATGGCCGGGGCTGTGCTCACAGCAGCCCCGGGCACTGCCAGGGGCCGGGCAGAGCCGGGGAAAGGGGCCGGGGGCGCTGGGCCAGCAGAGCGACCCCAGAGCAGAGCGTGCCCGGGGGGCCGCGGGGGCCAGGGGCAGCCGGGCCCGGCTCAGCGAGAGCGGGGCCGGCAGGGCCGGGGCCAGGATCGGCCCCGGGCGGGGGAGGCCACGGCTCGAGGGCTGAGCCCGGCCCGGGGCCCGCGCTGCCAGAAAGGCACCGAGGGGCTGCAGAGAGCGCGGGGAAGGGAAGGGAGCTGGGGAAGGGGCTGGAGCACAAATCCTGGGAGGAGCAGCTGAGGGAGCTGGGGGAGCTCAGCCTGGAGAGGAGGAGGCTCAGGGGAGACCGCATTCTCTCCATGATTGTCTGAAAGGAGCTGGAGCCAGGGGCTGGTCGGCCACTTCTCTCAAGTGACAAGCAATAGGACAGAAGGAAATAGCCTCAAGTTGTACCAGGAGAGCTTAGATTGGATATTAGGAAACATTTCTTCACCAAAAGGGTTTTCAAGCCCTAGAACAGGCTGTCCAGGGTAGCAGTCGAGTCGCCATCCCCAGGGGTATTTAACAGTTGTGTAGATGTGACACTCTGGGATGTGGTTTAGTGGTGGACATGCAGTGCTGGTTTAAGAGGTTGGACTTGATGATCTTAAAGATCTTTTCTTTTTCTTATTATTTTAAAAGATAATTCCAATAAAGAACTGTATTATTCAGTGATTTCTATCTGAGATGTTGCATGGAAAGGAAATACTTACAGTTAAATTCCCAGCTCTCATGAGCCTCTTGAAGTCAAATTCCATTCCTGTTAGCAAGTTGTTTCTGTTTTAGTTGCCTGGATAGTGTTTACTCTGCATTAATATTCATTGTCCACTCATCAATTGCATCAGTATAAATTACTGCATTGTTTTGTGGTGGACTTCATGGAAACTCTGCTGTGCTTCTTCACTTATTAAGAGAGGGTCAGAGCATAACAGCAAATCAGGTGGGAAAGGAGCTTCACACTGAGACAACTATGCTTTTCTTGAGTTGGGACATGACTACAGTGATTTCTGAGTTCCTGACAATTAAGAATAAGCAATAAACTTCATGCTGTCTCTCTAGAAAATGATCAGAATGTCTATCAGCTACTTTTTACCATTCTTTAAAACTACTTTATGGGAGTAGTTGGGGAAGATTGTAAAACAAAATGCTTTGCTCAGGACATCATTCAGCGAAGTAACAATTATGCTTCTGTGCCACACTATCTTTGGCTACAGAAATCAATTTTATAGGCTACAGAGCCTCACACAGGATTAAGAAACGTGCATCCCATAGATAGGGACTCATTTTTGTTGTTGCTTAATCAGGTCCTTAGAGTAAAAGGGATATAACTATATTAAATTAGGAAAAAATAATTATGTAAAAGATATATTAAACCACAGACAAAGGATGACAAAAATGATGAAATGATGACTTGGAGAGTGTGGAAGGAAGTTTAGCATAGAGAAGAACAGCATAGAAAATATGGGTTTAAGCCTTTGAAAATGAGCAATGATATGTTGACATAGGCACCATTGGTTTTCAAATGAGAGTGATAAGAATCCTAGATTGGTAGGTTTGGGAGTGCTTTCCTCTGGAGAGTAATGAAAATTAATTTTTCCCATGCAGACTATCTGAAAAAAAAGAAAGTAATTTGACTAAATAGCTCTATTTTCATACCAAGTACTTACTCTTTGCATTAATACCTCGCATCAGGTTTTGTGTCACAACCTCAGTGAAGTTACCTATAGTCTGTGACATTCCTGGTTCTTTTGCAATAAAGAATTGTATTGTAATCTCCTCGGCTGCCCAACATGGAGCTCAGGTTGATGGGAATTGGAGAAAAACTTCACAGAATAAAATGTGACAGTCTGTAACATACACAAGTCGCAAGCAACGTACAGCAATAACAAGTAAATGTTAACAAACAGAGCGAAAGAGAGAAAGAGAAAAAAGAGAGAAATGTGAACATGTAAAAGAATTAAGATTCCTATATAACAACTTCATTTTAGTTACCCCAATATTCTAAGGCCATTAAAATCAATATCTTTATCTAGGTATCTTTATTAGTTCCCTGGTTTTTATATTACTGCATATTTTGAAAGTTGTTACGAAGCTCTTCTGAGTAGATCATACTGAAGGACTTTATGCTGGCACGAGAGCAGAATTTAGTATGCTACATGAATTATGCAGAATCCTTCCAACCCAACCTACCTCTTCAACATTTACTCACCACCATGTCGACCTGGGTCCCTCCAGGAAGCCGTGTCCCCCAGGAAAGGCACTCCAGTGACGGTGGTGACCGTCTCTCCCAGTACTAACTCGGCCAACATAGTAACATCACTCCCAAGGAATATCACCCTTGACAGGTACTACTTCTTGAAGTGAGGTGACAGTATGTTGGCTACCTACCCACTGGTACTGCTAGATAAGTACAGGAGCTCTAGGAAAGTCGGTCCAGTGCATCTTGCTATTTACAGGCATTATTTCATATGTGCCTAATGCAGGGCTGAGAACGGTTGCTTCTGGAAATCCTGTATTGCAAAGAGCTCTGGAAGATCCTTCCTAGTTTCATCCTGATCCTTCTGGGGGTTTACTTATACCTACCCTGAACATCTGAGGGTCTCACTACTAACACCAGGGGGGTCATTGACAGGTCAGATAGAGGTAGCAGGAAAATGCAGTCAGGTGAGTCATGTTACCATCTTATATTACTGCTCTGACTGAGGAATACAGTATGATGATCTCTACAGTATGGAAGGTGTCTGAGACATGGAATGTGGAGGAATGAATGCAAAGAACAATGACAGCAGGAATGGTAGAGTGCTTGTTATTTCGGCTTTGTGCTTATAAACAGACAAGCAAGTAAACAAAAGGCTCGGAGAAAATATCCAGCAAGTATAGTCCAAGAGGGATACAAGCAAGTGGACTGGGCACAGAAATGGAACCTCATACCTTACACCTCTTTGCCCCTGGCCTTTTATAGTAGAAGATAAGTGATCTAGTGTGTTTAATTGTATTGCAGCAAAAATGTACTTGTTTGCACAGAGGTGCCTTTTCTTTTACCTGTCCTGAAAGACCAAACCTACTCAGTCCAGCAGAAGGAAGAGATGCCTTCGTATTCCAGGAATGCATTGTGCGCTGGATGGCATGGGAGCCATGTGCTTGAGAAAGAGGATTTACCATATTTATATCTGCTTTGTGCTGGAGGATTGGCACAGGTTGGCCTTATCTGGCTGAAGTGCTTGTATCTGTGTTTTCCCATGACTAAAAGTGCCTTGTGCTCATTAGGTTATTAAGGCATGAAAACTCCTAAAATTTATTATTTAGTTCTGCAATTGTTTTTTAGCTTAGTGCAGTCCTGTCCCTAAACACACTCAGCTCTGGCTCTGGCCCACAGGATTTGGGAGATTTCTATTTTTAGAATTTTTTTTCATGTTTCACCTAGAGAAAAACAGGAAACATAAAGCACTGTGCTTGATTACATAGCTCCTCCTCTTTGTTTTCAAATTACTTGGCATAGAGGATGGTATTTTTTACTCACATTCTAAAGTCAACAGTAGTACAAGTGACACCCACCAGTTTTATCTCTACAGGAAGTGACAGATGAATAATTGTACAACAAGGTATTACATTATATTAGTTATAGATTCTGCTTTCCATGTGACTCCCAGCTGTGAGACTGCAGGAATGCCACATGGGGCAGGGGGCAAGGAATAGATCCAAAGTGCTTCCACAGAACTGAGAATACTGAGTTAGAGCTGCAGTCACCTGTGATCTCTTATGGAGAAAGGCATCTCCAGAGGACAACTCAGGTCAAAAATGAGTGAATTACTCTCAGAAGCTGATTCTTATTCCAATATAGGGGGGACCTCAGACAAATGAAACTTAAGTTAGATGAGAATAACTGAGTGTTATTCCTTTTGTTTTGAGCTGTTAGCAATTTCTCCATTAGATCTCAAAGACTCCATCATCAGTGATATCAAAATGTGATCATTACCTCATTTGCTATATTGGAGTGAGGAGTTTTGGATTTTAAAGACTAGGAAGGTTACATATAGTGAGGAAAGAAAAGACACCTCCCTATTGCCTTTTCCTTTGCCTTTTTAGTATTTTTTATGTCCAACACATTTAAACACCTGAGCTTTTTGAGCTCAAATAGACCTAAACTCTTAGCAGTTACTTTGCCATCTACTGTCCATCTTACAGAGAGGGGCAAAGGCTTTATGACACTAAAATTAGATGAGACTTTTTTACAACATTCAGAGACACTTGATCAGAGAATTTGCTTCCCATGGTTTGAAGGACCACCACAGCGACTACATACCTATGGCTTTAACAATGCTTTGCTCTCCATAAAAGCCACTGAGGTTCACAAGCTACAGAGAAATGCTAGGCAGCAGAATGGGCCTCTGACAAGAGCTGCCAAGAGTTCCCAGCTCCCACTGAGCACTGGCATTAGAATTACAGTGCTCAGCACACTTCTGACGTTAGAGCCAGTGTGTTGCACAAGGAATACAGGTTATTTAGGTTATGATGACAGAAGAGATGAAAAATGAAGCCCTGAGAAAAGAGCAGCTCCTTCAGAAAGCATGAGTGATAAAGCTGGAATGGGTAATTCCACATGATTTCTTTAAAAGGAAATCAGCTCTCTCTCGGGAAATTACATTGAAATAATGGGTTCCTAACATCACAGCTTGTTACAGTTCATCTGGCCATGGAGTACACTGGAGTCACTGCAACTTTGTAGCTCCCTTCTGTTAGTGGTAGACTTGGATTACTTTAACTATTCAGACATCAGGATAGTCTAGGAGTGGGTTATTGAAAATTGGCTTTGGGGCAGAGAAGTTAAAGAACCACAGAATATTTTTCTGAAGCTGAGATCTGTGTTAGTAATGACAGACACCATCTCCTCTTAGATGCCTCAATTCTAGTAATTTTTTTTCTGTATTTTACAGCCATGCAATGAATAGAGAATTCTGCCACCAGTACACTGTGAAAGAGCCTGCACAACACATTTGTATGAAGATAGGCTATCCTTGGATTATAGCTTAAGTGAAGCTGCATGCAGAGTGGATCAGAGAGGTGAGAAATTCTTAATTTGGCCATGTTAAAGTCAATATAAACTCTTTGTGTGCTGGTTCTGTAAATATATATATGAAAAGAATAAAAGGGTGGGGTACATCTCTGAACAAACCCCAAATAACCCATCTCCTTGACTTATGCATTACGAATGCATTCTTTAGACCATTGCTGTGTGGCACCAAACAGTACTGTAGGCATCAAATGAAGTTATGAATTCCACTTATGTTCTAAATTTCTTTTAGAGTTTTGTGAAGTTAAATTCACTGCTTCATCCAGTGACAACTCTGAGATGTAACCATGCAGTCAACCTGTCCAGCAGGTGAGCCCACAGCTCACTAAGAGAGTGGTTGAGGAACTGGGCAATGCTTTAAAAATAAAACTGAGAGTTTTTAATATTTGTTTTGCATGTTTTGAGGTCTTCTTACAAACCTGTACCTTAAAATATTTCACTGTGTACTGAATTCAATTATTATACATGTAGGACAGTGTGAGGTTTGGGACAAAACTCATATTTAAGTGGCTGAAACTGTCTTTTTCCAGGGTTTGGTTTTTTTGTTTTTTTTTTTTTTTTTGTTTTTTTTGTTTGTGTCCTACTTCTGTTGTGATGCTGACTGATTAGAATACTCAAGCCTTGAGATAAAAGACACTCCAGCACAGCAGACTGTGGTTGACTGATGCTTATTTAATTATATTCAACTAGTGGCTTTGCCACTGACCTTTCAAGTAATCTTCCTCAATTAAATTAAGCCCTGTGTCAACTGAAAATATTGTGGATTACTTCCATTTTCTCTTTGCTGCCCACTGAGCCTGTTGGGTATTTGATTGCAGTACAGTGGTTGTCCAATATAAAATGATGCCAAAATGAAGCCCTGATCTTGAGCAGGGCCTGTAAACAGCACTGCAACATAACACATTAATCCTTTGACATGGAGATGCTAGAATTTGGTGGGTGAATGTGAAGTGAGGGGACACACAGTTCTCTGTTGTTTGAGATATGCCCAGGTCAGGGACTTTTGGTCAAACGGGTCAGGTGAAATCTGCTGCTTTGTATCAGGCCCAGTTCCACCAGGCACTCTTTAAGCAGCATCTTGAGAATTTATGGGCAGCAGAAAATGCCTTGAAGACCATGTTTTGTACAGAGGAAAATTCTCCTTTCTTAATGCTGCTGGTGAAGGGCTGCTGGCAGCACTAGCTCTGCTATCCTCTACTCTGAAATGCCTTTCCTCCCTTCTGCTGCTTTCCCAGCCACCCACTGGTGGGCTCAGATGGGATGGAAAACAGGAAGGGTTGCTGCAGGAAGGGGAGGTATGGTAGAATGAAACTCTGCCATTCTTTGTATCAGATTAAAATCAAGTGCTGTTAATTAAAGATATGCTCCTGCCAGGTGTAGATTAGCCCAGGACTGAGCTGCTGAGAGTGTTGGGGGCATTAAAAAGATTTAATTCAAATCTGCCAGACTTTAAATTCAAAGCATCTTTGCTTTGCCTGCAAATGACCACAGCACCGTTGGCAGCAGCTGTGCAGCCTGTGGGCAAAGCTCTGCTGTTTGCATGCCTGTGCCAGGAAAGTGCTCCTTATCCTGGGAGGAGGCACGGGGCAGAGCTGTGCTGAGCTCTCTGCAGAGCCCCTTTGGCCCTGAGGGCATGGACCAGGAACAGATGTGAAGTGCTGACCCGGTGCGTGAGAGAGGGAGTCATGTGTAGAACTACTTCATGCTCATCCCTGCTTGGCGATGTGTTTAATCATTCCACCACAAATAATATATGGAATTAATAACTTCATGTGAATGTCCTTTACACCTGAGCAACTAAGCAGGCTTTTTGTTTTTTAATAACATATTGGATACAAGTCTCATGTCCTATGTGACCTAGACACTTTCACATTGAAGCTTTACAGTTAAAAATGACAAGAAGTACGTTGGACAACTTGGGTACTATTTTAGAAAAGTTAGGCACCCATTCTGTGTTCCTAGTGCAATATTGACTAGTTGTTTACAGTTATATGATGTTAACCAATCTAAAGATTTTCACTGCTTGCAAGTCCCTGTTTTCATATAATGTGCAGGTAATGGTTTCAAAAACTAGTCAGTGCCTGTGAATGCTTCATTTTACAGAAATGAAACTTAATATCCAAGGCAATGCATATCTTGTCTTAACAGTTTGGTTCTGATCTTAGTATTTTTTGCTTTTCTCCTGCACACATATAGATCTTTCCCTATTTGGAAGCTAAAATATGCAGGCAATATTTTTTGCTGCTAGTGGTGCATAATAATTATCAGAAACAGAACTCCAGCTACAGTGTTACAATTTTGTAAGCTGAAGTGTAAGTGTGCTTTGTTACTTCTTAAAATATATATGCTTGTATATGTATATAAAAATAGTCTCTGTTAATTATTGCAGAAATAGATAAGTTGCTGCTACTATCCATACTTCATGGATATTGCAGTAACAGCTGAGTTTAGAGCACTGATGGTGGTGAAACAGTTCCACATTGAACCAAAATGACACGTATTCTCAGGATACCAGTGTGGAATTGTACTGAACTCGTGAAGTTCCTGGTCCTCCAGTTCCCAGAGAGGACCAAGGTAGGTAATGGAAGGAACTTTATGAAGCCAGGGATTTCTGAGCTGATTTCACTCTGCAGCTGACTGCTAAAGTACCCCAGAGTCTGGCATCTCTTGCACCCTATCACGGGGCAGTTGGCACATTGCTCGTGGTAGGAGACACACAATATTGCTGTGCCCTCTTTCCCTCTTGATCCGTGATGCCACACAAGCATCTGCTTTATGAGGAAGTTTGCTGCTTGAACATGAGCTGTGATAAGCATTTGCAACCTGAGGGGAATGGATGATAAAACCATCGCTTATGTGCGCCAAGGATACGATTGGTACAGTCTATCAGTCACGTGAATTGTGATTGGCCTGTTGCAATGGAAATAGCCTTTAACAGAAACAAAATGAAAGCTATTTACCTTCTGAATGGATTTTACATACTTGCACAGAAGGGAAAAGAAAAAAGGAAGGAAGAGAAAAGAGAACAGGAAAGAAGAGAGAGATTCCCACCAGCTCTTCCCGTCCAAAATTAGCATTGGCATTGGTGAAGTCACACACAAAGGAAAGTCTCACTTTCTTTGTGCTTCTCACAATGACATCAACATGCATGGCTATGAGATGACGAGAAAATATCTCACTCACAATGAGTAACAGATCAGTATTTTCTTCAAAGCAAAAAAATGATAACACAAGACCATCATAGGTATATGCTAGCTCTTCCAAAACACCTCTTTTGAACTCTATGTCAGTTGAGATCACTTGGCTGGTGATCTGTCCTTTCTAATACAACACAGGGGGATATTCTGAAAAGGCTGAAGAATGTCTACTATGCAACTTGGCTGGAACATCTGCCAAAAATGAAGTTGGCATTGTTTTCAACATGGTTATCTACTTTCAAATTACTCCATAGAATAAATAGTGATATTCCATGGGTAGAGGTAGATTATGGGGTTTAAAAAATCAAATTGGAGCCCCGTAATTTTGTGTGCTATAGGAGTCTCATAGAACTGAGATATTCCCATAATTAACCACTAGCCATGGGATATTATAATATATTCCATGGTGACTAGTATTCTTTCCATTTCCCTCCCCCCTCCCAGTAGAATTAGTATGGTTAATTTTGCTCTGGTTTCACCTATTGCTAACATGAATCAGTACAATTAAAAGTAAGAGTGAGGCAATCACTGTTTAGGCCAAACCAGCCAGTAATGACCAGTCAGACCTTTTCCAGTTGGCCTTTGCTGCTAAAAGGTTGAAAGAGCTGTAACTCACCAACCCATACTTGCAAAAGGAGCATGTTTTAGAAAATGTGGTTCAAAACTCTTCATAGTTCTAAATACTAAATTCTAGTGGAATATTATAGAATAGATTGATTTGCATGCCATGGAATAAACATCCTTACATCTAGTCTTGTCTCAGAGTGAGTCATTTTGCATTAGTGTCAAGAATTTGAGCTGTTGTTCTACTTTGCAGTTAATCATCAGAAAGAGACGGGATTGTCTCATGAATATGCATGACGGTATAGTTGTCCCTTCAACTTACTAGGCACCTAGTTTCTGAAATGAGATGTACAATATCTGCCATTTAAAACAGCTGAAAGGTCCCAAATGGGAACAAATGAGAAAGCATCTGGCTGTTTCGAATTCCAGCCCTGTTTTGTCAGAAAGCTCTGTAATTGCTGAGTACTTGGCTCCTACTCTGCTCTATGAAGCATTCAGCTCTCAGGAGCCTCTGAGATGCATTACACAGTCCAGCAACACAGCTGTAGAACTCTCAAAATTCTTCCACTAGATGTAATAGCTTTCCAAAATATCTTGAGACTTGTATGCCCTTAACCAGGACCAAAGTTTGGGCTCCTAGAGCGTGCTCTCATCCTTAGTTTTGCTGATCAGCCTCCACTGTACCATTTGTCCCTGCAACCTAGACTTCACACATATTATTCACTGTGTGATGGTGGGACTAGAATGGATAAATGTGCTACCCATTGCTCTAAGAAAGCAGTCTGGCTGAATCTTAAATCACTACGCGGGATGGAGGTTAACGGTCAGATGGACATTCCTCTAAGAGGTTTCCTACCTGCTCTGTTAATTTCTAAAATTTCTTCTTGGGCCAGTGGGCAAGTGTCGCTCTGAGTACTGTGGTGTGGAGAGTTTACGACAGATTTACAATAATTGGGGGATCCCAGCTGGGGTGGCCTCGGGATATGCTTCTTTTTTTTCTTTGGTAGCTTCTGCTTAGCCATAGCTAAGGAGTAATACATTCCGAAATTGTTCACAATGACAGGGACAGGCATGGCAATGGTCAGCACACCAGCGAGAGCGCAGAGGGCCCCCACCAGCATGCCTGACCAAGTCTGAGGATACATGTCTCCGTAGCCCAGGGTCGTCATGGTGACAACAGCCCACCAAAAGCCGATGGGGATGTTTTTAAAGTGTGTGTGTTCACTGGCACTAGGGTCATTTGGTTTAGCACCTATTCTCTCGGCATAATAGATCATCGTGGCAAAGATTAAGACGCCCAATGCCAAAAATATGATGAGCAGCAAGAATTCATTTGTGCTGGCACGGAGGGTGTGTCCCAAGACCCGCAACCCGACGAAGTGGCGGGTCAGCTTGAAAATTCGCAGGATTCGCACGAAACGGACTACGCGGAGGAAGCCCAGGACATCCTTAGCAGCTTTGGAAGACAGGCCACTGAGTCCAACCTCTAGATAGAAAGGCAGTATGGCCACAAAGTCAATGATGTTCAAAGAGTTTTTGATAAATTCCACCTTGTTTGGGCAGAAAGTGACTCTCATCAAGAACTCAAATGTAAACCAGACCACACAGACACCTTCGATGTAGGTGAGAAAGGCTTCCGTCTCTGCTTCCCTGTAGTGCCGCACCTGGGTGTCATTCCGATGAATTCAGTTTCTGTCTTGTTCACAATGGGGTTAAATCTCTCGTGGGTCTCGAGGCAGAAGGTGGTAATGGAGACCAGAATGAAGAACAGGGAGGCAAATGCCACATACTGTGGAAAGAAAGATATGAGAGAAATGTTAAACAGTAGGTTAAGTACAGGTCCTTTGATTCTGAAACATCAGGGAGAGGCAAGAGCTGTATTAAACGTAAATATAATGCCAGGCCTTCTTCCCATGGGCTTAAGATGCCAAATCTCACCTGCAGAGACTAACATTCAGCCTGGGAGGCAAAGCAGTATGTAAGTACAAGCTAAAGTTCATTCTTATACAGAGAGCACCTTGGTGTTATCTTAGTATTACACTCACTTAGTGTGAGTGTAAATTTAACCAAGCACTCAAGTCTCAGAACTTTCTGTGGGATTTAAGGTTAAGGACATATTGAAATTGTATCTTCCTGAACTTGTTCTTCTGTTACTTCCTTGCCTTAAAAGAGAGAGCACACCTTCCAGGACAGCTGCCAGGCAATACTTTTCACAGCATTCTGTCAGCAGCATCATGGCTGCTCCCAGCTTAGTGAGAGCTGTGATATTTCAGGTCTCAGAAAGGTGCTAGTAAATACTAGTGGCAGTCTCAGGTGGGCTCTACAGCAAGGAGCAGAGTCCTTGGCACCATCAGAGTTTCTTGGCAAACCCCAGACACAGGCTGAGAAGAGTCACATTATCAAACAGAGTTCTCAAATGCCTCTGTTCTCAGTTCCCTTCTCTAGATCTTCTGGGAGTGGGGGATAGGGGGGTAAGGAAGAGGTTGCAGGTAAGCCTGTTAGCTGATTCCAAAGGACACAGATTTTCTCAGTCTTTCCCCAGCCTAAAGGAGATCTCTTGGTTATATTCCATGATAAATGAGGGGTACAGTCAGTGCAGTCAGGCCAAAATTCACAAGTTTTGTAACCACATTTGCCCTGCTCAATCCTCCTTTAATCAATTAAGTAATTTGCATATATCTAAGTCTCTTTGTGTGTTGGAGTAGTACAGTCATGGTAATATCTCTTGCCATTCCACTCCCTACATCTGTTGTCTTCTTGTTTGTCTTGTGTGTCACCTTGACAAGAGACATCATAGAAAGTATTTCCCTGTCTTTATGAGCATGAGCAACTGATAGTAAAAATATTATCAAATACTCTTTTAGTTTCCTGTTACTCACATTGTCCCTTTTTCAACAGTATAGTCAACACAGGGGTTAAAAAGAACTAGTTTCTTCTGTGTGTTGCCAGTGAATGCTGTGCAATAATCTGAATAAAACTGCTGTCAAAGGAACAGACCCATTAAAAATGGCCTATTCTTCAAACTGTCAAAATTCTCCTGCAAGCAAGAAGTTCCTCCTGTCTGCCTTCCTGGGTAGATGTAGTGCAGAATTACCCTTGACCTTCCATATTAGCAAACAAAGTCAAAGGCTTGGATTTGCCACAGTTTCAGGTGAGCCATTTAATAGAACACAAAGAAATTGGAAGAGAACAAAATCACAAAAACATTTAGCTTGAAAGGGCCCTCTGGAGGTTGTTTGGTACAACTTCAAAGCTGGACCAGGATGCTCTTGCCTAGTCCAAGTTTGAGTATCTCCGAGGCTGGAGATTCCACAGCCTCTCTGGGCAGCCTGTGCTTGTGTTAGGCCAGTAAGAGCAAATAAGCTTGGAAGGACACAGAAGAAAGCAGACTCTTCTGCCTTTCAAATTCATCTTTGTTGCCAAAGAGGTCAGAACAATTTTCACAGATTTAAAATTAAAGCAATATTTTCCCCTAAACGCTTCAGGTTCTCACAACACTGTTATGTGAGGTTCTACTATAGAGGTTGATATGTGCTAAAATCAATGCCTGATATATCTGGGAGATAAACAATATGAAGATTAGGGATATTGAGAAGCAGGATTTTGGGTATGATTTTTATCAGATTCTCCTGTTAAACAGGGAAATTTCTCCATGCACCATTTCTCCATCTGTAAAATATGTGATGTTCATCATGTGCTTTGTGATCCTATATAAATGTGTGCAGGTTCTATATGCTTTTATCTAAATGCTAGTGGCTTCAGTATATCAACAATCTTTCTGAAAAACCAGTTGAAGACTTTTAAGTGGTCAAAGCACTTTTTGTGCCATATGAATAACACTTAGACATTGTCTGCATATGAGTAAAATGAGAAACCAAAAGCATCTTGCACCAAGCAGTCAGAGATGTTCCTAGCAGCCCGAGCATGTCTGCTGTATGCCAGCCTGGGGCAGATTGTTGCACAGAGTCACAGAGCCCTGAGAATTCAGGCTGCAGAAAGAAATGCTGACACTTCCTTAAGACAGGTAGCACTCACAGATGAGAAGGAGAGAGGGGAATAAAACCATTTTGCATTTTAAGGGTTTGTGAATATGGTCCATTTATTTGTCCTGACTGCAAATGCAAACCTCTTCTTGGTATGTACAAATATATCTCCTGAGTGAGTTTTTCCTGTTTAGGGCAACCTTCAGGCTGACCTTGCACAGCAAGTATCTTGAAACTGATGTTTTGCTGTATTAAAGAGAACAAATAACCAGTTCTGACCATGCATTAAGTTTTCTGCAGTGGTACAGGTTGGCAGTAGAGAACATCACACCCCTGATCTCTCCTGTTGTTAGCCCCTGTGTGCTCACACCTTGGCTTCAGAGGGTAATGGAGAGCTTTTAGTTCCCACTTCAGCAGAGCAGGAAGCATCTCCTAAGAGTGTGAAGTGTCTGGTTCCTCCTATCTGTATTTAACAGCATCCTTTCCCAGGGATGGGGATGTTTTTGTAGGTTTTGTGGCTTTGAAAGCGTGACTCTGCTTTCAAGATTTCATAAAACTATGTCTGAGTAACGGTATTGACAGGAAGAATCCCAGTATTTTTCTCCAATTTAACTTTTCTCCAATTTAAGTGCAGAAATGCCTGAAAGTCAGGCCTGACAATTTGTTCACTGGCATCCATCTCTGATAGATTTATCACCTACATCTTCTTGGAACACAGGAATTTAGCAGCTCACCACAAGTATCACTGGCATTGATTTATGTTTGTGATCCCCAGTTCATATTGCTCTCACCCCTTCTTTCTTCTGAGTATTTTTCTTTGTTAATTATCTGAGATTTAGCAAACTGTAAGCATGATCTAATAGCACAAAAATCAGTGAGTAGGCTTTTCTGGACAGACCAGCATTAATTTTTGCCAAAGATGTCAAAAAAAGAGTTCTCTCTGGCCCACCATCTGAGGCTCACTGTGCCTAACTGGATAATGTGTCAAATCCAGAGATGGGCAGAGCTGATGAAATCTGGTGAAGACTATGGGATTCACATGTTCTACTGTCTTTGAAAATAAGTCTGTCTCATTTTATTTCACTAATAATGGTCTGAAAACTAATCAAACCAGTGGATTGCCCTTGTATAATTTAGTGGTTCTTAATCTTCTTTCTCCTTAAATTTTACAGCAGTTTCTCTTCTTCCTAGGATCTGAATGGGCTGAGGGAAAGCAGTGAGGATTTTAAGAAGTGATGTCACATGCTTTTGAGTTACATAATGGCATCTAAAATTTTCTATAATTAAAGAATATACCTGGGTGAAGTGTTTGAAGTGATCAAAACCCTTTTATTTGCTTTGACATGTGAATGATTTCTATTTCATTAGAAATGCTTCTGCAATCCCTTTTTTTTTTTCTGTCTCTAATACCAACAAAGAAAAATCTCAGATTGTCCAAAACCGCAAAAGCCATAAGCAAAGGAAGAGAGGAGATTTAACAGGTGGAGATTTGGATTATAATGTAAGTTACATTAAAATGTTTTCATTCTGGAGGGAGAAGAAATTCCACTCCTGCATAATTTCTCTTAATACCAGCTATATTTTAATAAGTTTATTTTGAAAGAGTCTAAAAGGTGTCATGCCCCAAAGCAGAGAATTTCATAACCTAATTTATAGTGTCTCTGATTAAATCTATCTGTCTGTCTATCTATCTGTCTATCTATCTATCTATCTATCTATCTATCTATCTATCTATCTATCTATCTATCTATCTAATCTATCTAATCTATCTATCTAATCTACCTTTCTCCCTGCCTTATGTCTAACCCAGCCATTTTTGCCAGTGCAGTGGGAATATGAAGTACCAGTTAATTCATAACAGAAGTGTTTCACATCAGCTTTGTGTAGCTGTAAAAGGAGCAAGGAAATGGAATCAATGTAGCCACTCATAAATAATTAGCCAGCATCTTTTCACTAAGCATGGAAAGAAAACAAAAGTCCAATAGCCTTAAAAACCCAAATGAACCCTCTAATACATGAGGATTTAGATGCTAGGATTAGATAAAAGGTCTTGAGTATTGGACCAGACACTATTAAATACTCAGGTAATGCTGTTTACTTCTGGGAGTAGCTTTCTAAAACAGCACTTTACCTTGCATGTCTTAGATAGTTCTAGTCTTGGAGATAAGAAACCATTTTTATGCTTGGGTCTACACAAATATGCTGGGCAGCCTGCTAGAATTTATTGATATGGTGTCTGGAATTCCCAGACTTCAGTGCAGACAGGCAGTGAGGGCTGGTAATGAAAGAACCGGGGCAGAAATCAGATGAGTGAGGCTCTTTTCCAACCTCCACCATTGACACATTCAAGCATGTGGACCTGCGACTTTTGCACCATGATTTGTCTACTTTTTAAAAAATTTAATTGAGATAATGAACTCCTTAGGACTTGGAACTGCCTGCCAACTTACATCTGCTCCCTGTCCAGACCGATGTCTGTCTGGAGTGGGGACTTGGGAAGGGAGGCCTTGGCAGCACTCTTCGATCAGAGACAACAAGGGAAGTGTGTGGTGGCAGTGGAAGCAGCAGGGCTTTACAAGTCAGGTTTCAGTAACTCCAGAGTTTGTTTTCTAGGAAATAGCAGTGTACACGACACGCTATTCATAATTCATTCCAGCTCACACGTTCAGAGCGAGTTAGTAGCAGCTGCACGCCGCAGACACGTGCTCTTCTCCTTTGATACTGCTCAGAGTCATTTAACAATCCTACTCAAGCTGGATGGGAGAAAAGAAATGCAGCACACTCAGAGATTTGCTAGCCTTTTCCTTTCCATCTGCCATCAGAAATATTTTTAAAAGTGATTCTTAATCCCTATCCTTTTATAGGGAAATTCAGGAAATTGTTCTCTCCCCAGAACCTCTGGATGCAAAGCAGAAGAAGGTGACATTTTGATTGAACAACATCTGTTAAAGCATCAGGGAATTCTCTATATAAGTAGCATCATCTCTTTCTACTGATCTATTTCAGTGAGCTTCAGTTTTGATGACAAAAAGTTTTATATCACTACATGATAACACTCCTGGTCCTGTTGAATCAGCAAGGAGGAACTATGGAGTTGTCATCTCAGTCTGTATGAGCAGAGCCCTGAGCAGCAGAAAGTTTGCTGCTTCTCTCCTAGGAGGACCCAGGGCTTGCCAAGACTGAAATAAGATGTGAGAACACACAACTCACCACAGAATTGTGTCTCTGAAGGAGAATTGATGGTAGTCTTACTGCTATGGAGTTCCAGAAAAGTATATTGTGACTCTAGTGAGATCTACTCTGGTTGGGTTAGTTGTTTGGGGGAGTGGGAGAGGGCTGAGGGGTGTGGATGGGTAGAATAATATAAAAATCCCGAGTCTGGTAATTTTTCACTTTGTCTATCACTGCTACACATTTGCAGGAAAAAGTTAAGCTCTGAATAATTCCAATAACATATGCTGGCAACATAGGAGTTGGTTTTCTACAAAACATCAGTAATTCAAATATATTCAGAGACTTGTGCTAGGCCTGCATAAAGTCCTGGGGTTTCCATTTACGAGGAATGTCTTCAAGTACTTCACCAGCTTTCTTTTACAGTAGTTCATCTCATTGAGGTTTGTCTCTCAAAACTACTGCACTTCCATGAAAATTCCAACATTTGCCCATCTGCGACTCGAATCTCAAAGCTTTGCCTAGTTTTTGTTTTAATCTGTAAATAGTACTTTAACCACTCTTAATTTAAAATTAATTTAATTAATTAAATTATGTGTCCCAAATTATTTAATGATACGAATCTTTTTGCTGCAGCTCAGCCAAAGTATGGGTTAAGTGAAAGCTGCTTTCAAATACTTAGCTTTATAAATGCTTTATTATGTCAAGACCAATTTTCCAGGCTTTCTTAGAGATATGGACCCTGATTCAAACAAATGACTCATTTTTAATGTGCCAGTAATTCTGCTGAATTTTTGAAAGTAACACTGAATCTGTATGACTGATCAGATGACTAAATGTGGGCACATGATACTAGATAATGCTGGGGAAGTAAGCAAAAGCTGGGACTCTGTCAAAAAGCAACCTCTGCAATATTTCATTAAGAATCCTAACGGAAGACGTTTCAAGATCCTGTAGCAATGATCATGAAAAGGAAATTATTTGCACGGGAAAAAAGCCCAAACAGTTCTTTTTTAATGGGTGTGGTGTAGGTATATGAGGGCACAATCAGATGTTAGCACCAAGCTGTTTTCTGTGAAGGCAGAGATGACCGTCTCAGACTTCCAGTGAGATGATAAGACAATTGATAGAGAAGCTCACCTCAGTAAACATGGTGGTTCACTCACAAGATTATTGAAATTCATGTTTCGTAGCTGAGACAAATGGAAGAAGGAGCCTTGCAGATAGACAGAGCTTGCTCTAGAGTCAGATAAAAAGTCCACTAGCAGCTCATGGACCAAATGATTATGTAATGCCAAAAAATATATGACAGCTTGCAAAAAAATCTTGGAATGCTTTGTGGCACGCAGACATGAAACAGCGTGTTAAAAAAAATGTGCAGTCATCTGTGGAAAATATGCTTAAGTTATTCGGCGTTGACATTGCAATAAATAAATTAGAAGCTGATCTCTCAAATGTTAGTCCTAGCAGGCAGCCATGTGCTTTGACAAGGTAGTTACTGGGATAAGCAAAGCTGCATCAGAGCTGGAAGTACAGTGCTCCTCTGGGGCCACATGGCCAGCCAGGTGGTCACCAGGCAAGGGCTGGAATGGTTCTTTGTAGGTCACAGGCAAGCCTTCCAGCTTCATCTAGGACAGATTAAGTCTTGTGAATTAATAGGAACATTGACACAGAAGAGAAGTGAATTTATTTTGCAAAGCTTCCTTGCTGCTGCCTAGACTGGTAGTGAGAACTAAATGGGGACAGTATGGTGGGACCAAGGAATGATTCATATTGCTCAGCAATGGCACAGTGGGAAATTCTTCACATGTATAGGTGCCTGATCCAGAGGGGCCCAGGACTCCTGAAGGTGAATGTATGAGACACAGCAGAAAGAGCTGTAAGTGTGAAAGTAAGCCTCCCATCTCTGAGGGATTGCAAAAATGTGTGCTCGATAGGGACCTTCCAAGTCTTCATTTCCCTGTCCCAAGCACAGTCTTTGGTCATTCCTGAAAGGCAGATACACTGACTGTTGTTAAGGATCTCTGCTAGTGAACACCATAGAAATTCTGCAGGAAATTCATCCCAGTACTTCACCATTTTTTATCAATATTTTTTTCCTCATAATGACTAACCTAAATCCTCTTCATCTTAAGCTTTTTCACTTTTGTGCTATTCATCACAGACAACAAAGCATTTAGAAATTTTTGGGTGTTTTCCTTCTTTTGTAAGCTAACAACCACTAAACATTCAAACATACCATGAATCCTAGACATCTGATTTCAGATGCTCATACTTTTGCTGCATAAATTCAATATAATTATTAATCTCATTTTCAGATGATGCCACACACTTTTATGCTGTCAGTTCTGTCAAAGGCTCTAGGATTAAAGAAACTGATGTAATGTCTCATAACGGAACATAAACTAACCATGGCAAAAGAACCAGAGAACTTTAATTGCCCATTAATAATAGGAGTTTCAATCTTTTTCTGTTGGTAACATTTTTTGGACTCTGCACAGTTTTGTGTTAAACTGAAACAGAGAGCTTTGTAGCAATGAATGGTGGTGGTGTCATGTGTTGGGATTTTCAGGATCTCACCTCACCACCTTTGTTCTGGATTTATCTCCTGAGAAAATCACACTTCCTTCCTCTCTAACTTGCTGCTGGTCTATTTTTTTCCCTTTTTGTTGCAGCTTCTGCACTGTGACTTGCCCAAAGGTGGCTAAATTCATATGCTTATGCTTATATGATGTGCAGCCTCTCTCAAACCTACTTTTGAAGTGGTGCTAGAAGCCTTTTATAGAGCTGGAGACATTATTTCTGCAGCCTTTCAGAGTCCACCCTTGGTGAGGTTTGATTCACCATCCTCAGCTTCACAGCAGCCCCAGGAATGAAATTGTTACAGGTGTGAAGAAAGCAGAGGATGTTTGATGGTCTCCAGCTCCTTTAGAAAGAGTGTATCCTGCTTACCTACCTTTTGTGCCAGAGGAAACCCTCCAGTGTGTGGGAGTAATGAGTGCAGAAGTCCATAAGGAAACACCTGAAACACAGGAAGGCTTTGCCTGAATGTAGAACTCTAACCTAACATGCAAGGCCAACTTTTCTCCCTGTGCCTTTTAAGCCAAGGTACTTGGTGTGTGATCCCAGTCATGTTTGTGTGCAGACAATAATGCTTCTGCTTCAAGACAAATTCAAATGAGTACCTGTCCAACCTTTTGTAGTTTCCCATGTGGGCAGGCTGGCTACAGAACCAGCCTTGGACAGGGTGTGAGTTCTGTCTGCACACACTCAGAGCTGCTGGGCTGTGGCAGGCTGCAGGATGCTGCTGGCAGCTCCTGCATTGGATGAAGTGGAAGGTCCAGAATGCAACAAGACCCAGTGGTGAGGAGTTTTTGTCTGCAGTGGGATCCTTAATCCAATTTCTCTTCCAAAGCAATACTATAGCAAAAATAATTATGATAGAATTCCTCTACAGACCAACTTATTTCATCTTTGACCATGGATTTTGAAACGTCAGTTTCTGATCCTTTGGGATATGTTCCAAAGAGATTCAAATTCTGGGAGCAGCTGAGTGCTTACCTTCTGATAGTTGAGTTCAGTGCCTCAGAACAGAGGTACTCAAAATAACTCCTCACCCTGGAAAACTGGAAGCCCTGGGATCACCATAGTGCCAGTAAATGTTGAGCTCAGGATTTCCTGTTTTCACTGCAGTTTATGTGGATGGATGTCACTGATAATGTATTCCCTGAAAAGCCAGAGTTCTTTACAAGGTGGCTAAAAATAAGGATGTTAAACCCCAGACATTTCAATGACTGCTTCATTTTGGATATTTCACATGAATCAGAGGAACTATTTCTTCATATTTTTTTCCAGATTATGACTAGCTGTGTGTGATAGGCACTTTCCCTCCCAGATTGTTTACTTAGCTTAATCTATAGCTACCAGGTTTTGCTTTTAAAGCATTTTGACCACAGTCCTTTCCTACCTTTGGGTAGTGCACAGCACAAAAGTCCTGTTAAGCTCCTAGATGGCCTAAATATGTTACTAAATATTGAGACCTTTTTGTGCCTTTGCTCTACAAAACCTAAATATCGAATATCAACATTATTGTAAAATTATATAAAAGTATGTCCACATTATTTATAATTGCAACTATTACAAAACAAAAAGAAAATCCAAAAACTATTACAAAATTAGGCACCATTTTGGAAAGCAGAGGATGTTTTCATTCCCTAGTTAGGCAGAGGCTCTTGCACAGCTTAATTTGTGCAAGGATAATGCACAGGATGGGAACGTACAAAATTCCCACTGACAGCAATCTTTGTCAGTACTAGGTTGTGACTGGCTGTGAGCCATTTTAGATATCCAAATTAGTGACAACATATCTTATAAAACTGTGTTGGTAGCTCTTTTAGGCAACTTCCAAAATAGCCTTTGTCATATAAGAAAGATGGGGATGAATGTTTGAGCAGGGCCTGTTGCAATTCCATGAGAGTTAACAGTTTTAAACTAAATGAGGCTTAGATATAAGGAAGAAGTTTATTAATTATGAGACACCAGATGAAACACCAGAACAGGTTGCCCAGAGATGTTGTAGATGTCCCATCCCTGGAAATATTCCAGGTCAGGTTAGACAGGGCTCTGAGGAACCTGGTGGAGTTGAAGATGTCCCTGCGTGTTGCAGGGTGTTGCACCAGATCACCTTTAAGAGTCACTTCCAGCCTAAAGGATTCTGTATAGTCTGTCTTGACTCAGACCAGCCAGATTGTCCTTTGTTCCACCCTGTGACATCAGTGACTCTGGAAATGGCCACTCTGGGTTAAGAAAAGGGTGAAAACATTTCCACTGCCCTTTCTAGTGTCCTCAGTAATTTGTCATTCGACTTTCAAGTCCTCAACACTAGGAAATCTTAGCAGATATTTTACTATGATCAGACTGATGGCTTATTAAAATTTATCCCTTCAGGAGATTTTGGTTTGGAGACTCAATAACTGTGAATCACCAGAAATCACTAATCACTTCTGGAAATCTTCCCCAGCAAGTATCCATATAATAGGCACAAAAATGCATAAAAATTTAAGGGAACATTAGAGGGGATTGGGGTTGAAGCTGGAGAAGAGAGGAGAAAGGCAGGACTTGTGTTCAAGCCAGGCATTCTGTTAGCAAACAAGGATGAAAAATAGCATTCACCCCTGAGGGCTTATTTCACTCACTCCATTTCTAATTCCTAAGTGATTTGTGGCAGTTGTGTGCTGCCATAAGCCTGCTTATAAAACCAACTATGTGCAATTGAATGTTGTGGGAGAGCACAAAAAAACTGTTTCCTAGGGAGGGAAAGGTAAAGATGATTTTAAAATATAGAGCTAGTTGGGAATCCAAAGATGCCCAAATCAAAGTTTGTGACTATTTTAAAAAATAAATGTTTCTCAATCAGAGCTTGAAGTGTTTTTATATTTAACTTGGAGTATAACCTCAATGAGGTGACAGAGGCATTGTGACCTCTTCCTTAAATGCCCTGTGTCTCAGATTAAGGTGCACAATTTTCTAGAAAGATGGAAAAGCCTTTTCCTGTCTTGATGAATTAGGTGCAAGCAACTTCCCAAACAGATTAATTGCAGTTTAGCAACACAAATGCCACTCTAACCTCAGGATAATCCAGAGGACACTGATTTGAGTGCAGTAAATGGTTTCCTCCATAAAGCCATCCTTTCCAGACACAGGAAACACATCTCAGGTGCTGACTGGAGCCTGGGCAGGTGAATGCTCTCCCTGTCGCCACCTCATGTGCCTCAGAAACAAGAATCCAGCATTTCTGACTCTTTTCCCCATATCTCATTAAGTACTCCAGGCAGCTGCCTGTTTGTGGGGAGCTTCGATACACAGAGAATTCGCAATGTGGTAGGAGTCAGTTTCTGCACCACTTCTTCCAGTGAGCAGCAGAGCTGGGTTTTGGTGAGAACTGTTGAGCTGAGTATGTGATGATCAAGCTCTTCATAATCCAAGACTGTGGATTCCCAGATCTAAGCTCTTCATAGCAGTGTCTCCCTGAGGTAAAGACCTGCAGCATTAAAATGAGCTTGTCTTTAATCTGGTGTTGTGGGTTGACAGAATTTGCATTTTGCAGACCTTTTGTCTCCGTGCAAGTGTTGACAGAGTACTAGGATTTCTTTTTTTTTATGTTTTTTTGTTTTTTAAATTCCTTTTCAAAATAGTCACAAAAGTTGGGGAGGGAGGAATTGCCAACCGTATTTTAAAGGAGCTGTAGCCATGGTAACTGAGGTACCTTCAGTTGCCGAGGTAACAAATGCAGCTCAACTGCCTTGCTGTAAAGCCAGACAAATCTACTCATGATCTGTTGATTTTAAGATAATTTATAAATTGTTGAACTATTTTAGGCACTTAAATCGATAAATCAAAATGTCTGTTAAAACGACCAATACGCTGTACTATTTATGAATTATTCACCCCATTCTTATTCACCAACCGGATTTTTTCCCCCTATCAATGTATCTAGGCTTTTCCCAGTCCTAGTTTTTCTTATTTATTGTTTGGAAAACGGATCTTTCATCAGAAACAGATGATTCATAGTGCTGCTTGTAAATCTCATTTGAGGAATTCTAGCCCCCTCCCATGCATCCCCTGCTCGGTCCTGCAGTCTCTAAATGGAGCTTTATGTACTTCTGCCCTGAAACAACAAAATATGCTTTGCTAAAAATTTGCTAATGAATTAAATCAATACAATTTGGAATGAGTTCCATCTCAAACAATCAATACAGGCCCAGTGATGTACAACAGGCAGGCAGGTAAATTGGTCTAAATAAATTTACAATTGATTTTACTTTTAAAACCAAATTAGGACACTTACAGTCTTACCAAATAAGATCAACTGCAACTTATGCAAACAAAAGTATTCCTGGTTTTGTCTTTTTTAATACTAGTAGTGAACCTGTTACTTTTTAAAGCTCAGTGAACTTTTATTCCTGGAGTAATATGCACAATTCCTTGGCCCAAAAGCATGGGTTGGCCATTATTAAAACAGGTCATGTTAATTCATTTCTCAGATTGTTTTCACTAATAACTTGTGGTAGCCTCTGCTTGTTAATGAGCACTTAAGGATTGCATAATTCAGTGTAAGTTATGTAATTGTTTTGCATCCTGTGTCCTGGAGTGGATGTGTGTGAGGGCCAGGACGTGCCTCTGAAGGCATTGCTGGGTTGGGTGGGTGCAGCAGCACCGTGTGCCTTTGTTTCCCTCTTCCCTGTCTGCATTCCCCACTTTGCCACTGGCGTGTGAGGAAGAGCAGACCCTTGAAGGAGAATGCTTTTTGTCCAGGTGGGGCATTGTGCTGAGTCTACACTGCTCGATGCTGGCAGCAGGATGTCTGGAGCCATGCAGCCCCAGGTCACCAGAGCTGCATGGGTGTAGAGGGCTTGGATCTGGAAAGAACAGAGCTGTGACAGTCTGCCCAAGTCTGCAGGATCTGCCTTCCTAATCTGCTAATTTGGAGGTATTTCCCCTGCACTGATGACTCATTCAGACACATGCGGCAGGCGAATCTCTGGGAGGGGAGTGAAATGTAGCTCTTCAGAAATATGCACTGCCTGCTGCATTCATTTCTCATGGCTCTAGCCGTGATTTTTCAACAGTTACGCAAAGCTTACAGCCTGAAACCAAGAAAAAAGTATGAAAAGCTGAGTTGTAGAAAGTTCTCTCAGGTCTTCTAATTTTAAGTAGCAATGCTGTAAAAGTGACAAGGTTAAGAAGCTGCCTTTAAAGCCCAGTAGATATTTAGGCAGATGTCATGGGATTTAATACAGTCATTGGGTTTTAAAGGTGGTTATTTTCCATGAACATCATATGCTTGCTCAAGCGTGTGATGTTACAGTCCTCTTCTAGTGTAATGACCCTTAGCATTGCTCCCCTTGCTCAGAAAATCCTATTAATTCTTCACATACATACAGAGCTCACATTAGTATTAAAGATGAGCAAATCAGAGTTGCTAGGTTTACCCTAGGATTTTAGCATATCAGATGTGACATCATTCTTACAAATCTTGGAAGTAAAAAATGTCAAAAGGTGTACTTGAACATCCTGCTGCAACTGTGAGGATCTTCCAGGGTTATTCAGAGTATTATAAGGGATTAATTTCTCTTCCTTTAAGGGAGAATTCCAGAGTGAAATAATTTAATTCAATTTTTTTTTAGCCTCATCAAGCTTTCATTCCATTATTCCTATTTACATGCTTAGTTTTGCTTGACCTTTTCCTCCTTGGTCAAAGTGCCCTTCAGATTGTTGCAAACTATTTTTTTGCCTCTCTAGTCTGTTGCTTAGCAGAGATGGGAATATTGAGTTGGTTCAGTCTGTCTCCTTAGTTTCAGCTATTCCAGCCTGCAGAGGTGTCTTTTGATTTTTGTGATGATTGCCTAAAAAATAAAGAGTGGGAATGCTGGGATCTCTTCAAAGCTCAGTTTAGACTGTAACATTTTTATTTTCAATATTAACCCTTAAACCTTGTTGTTCTTATTGATGGGGATAATGAGATCTTGCACAGACCTGTTAAAATTAATAGAATGTTATAAGGGTTTTACCTCTCAATACCTCGGTTAAAAAAATCTAATAAGTCTGCCAGTTTGTCTGCCTTTCTAACCTACTCAACAAGAGCTCAAGCACAAGATGTTCTTGTCTGCTGCAAGTGACAGATTCACTGCACTCACCCAGCCCTCCCCTCCCTGCCAGACAGGAGCTGTGTGAGAGAGTCGAGCTGCCTGAACACAAAGAATATCTAGAGAGATTCTGTGGCTCGTGGATGCAAGAAACACAATGCAATGCATTTAATACTGTGTCATGCTCTTCTAAGTGGATTGGGATCTCTGACTGGCTCTCTGGGATTAAATATTCTCAACACTGACTGGAGTGTTTCTCTTCCCAGCTCTCACTTAGGTTTCATGGGGGGAACTTTCCTTGGGAGGTGTTTGGAAGATGGTTGCATTAATCTCATGGGTCAGGAACCCTGGATATGCCATGGTTATCAATGCTAGAGCTGCATTGGGTCAAAAGAAATTGGATCAAAATGGGGAAGCAGAGAGGTGTTATTTTGTAACACCTGCCTTTTTATTTTTCAAAAATCCCTGTGTAGTGGAAGGTGATATGTCAGCAGTTTTGAAAAAGAGAGACTAACTCCTGATCTCCTGCAGACAGGCAACACTGGAATTTGCTTTCATGCCAGACATGATGAATTTCATAACTGTTGATTTTTCTAAGTTATAAATGGCTGTTGGGCTGACTTTAGGCCATGGTCTTGCAAGCAGAAATTCTGGTTTATCACAAACATCTAGAATTTAGCAAAAGTGCTGGGATAGAAAAGAATGTGGAGAATTCAAGTGTTTTAGCTGATGATGAATGGTGGCTGTGAGAGCTGGAGGACTCCCCTCCTTTTTGTGCTGTAAGCAGAGGAACTCAGTCTCCAGTGAAGTCAGGCTCTGCTTGGCATTACCTTATCTGCCTTATTTTGACTGTCTTACCCTCTTACCTTTATTAGATTTCTAAGTGCAGTCAGTTTCTGCATTCTGGGATTCCTTTTGCATCTGTGCCCATGTGTGAAAGGTTTGCAGAAGTTGTTTTTAGGACCACCTGCTATTTCAAATACAGAAATAGACTGGAGTCTTCTGAAAAGGGAATAAATCCTTCTCATGCTACTAGGGACATATATCAGTGGGTTAAAAAAAGAGTGCTGATGCAAAGTGAGTCTATAGCTTGGAAGACAAAATCTTTTTGCTCTCCACACTCTGGAAAAGATTACTATTGTTTGGAAGCAAAGAAATACAAACTGGGCAGAAGGTGGTGTGCCTAAATGGACTATAGTGGGTAGTTTTAGAATAAGGCATCTCCTTCATCCTATCAAATGAATTGACAGAAGCCGTGGTGTTTCTCTGACAGCCTTTTTTCTGTTATGTGCACTGCAGCATAAACGCTAATTCTTTAAACTGCCCTCAACAGGAGCTTCACCAGAACTGCAGTGAGTGTATCTCCTGTGGAATACCTGCTGTATTTCAGCTGGCTGGGTTGGGCCCATGTCTCCCTGTTCTTTTGCTGTTCATTCTAGCCTTCTGATTGTTTACATATTTGGGAGTCAGTTTCTCATGATTTTCTATAAACAATATTATTGTTGACATTCCTTCCAGTGGGAGGGACAATTGATGGACATTTTCTAAGACCAATGGAATTGAAGAGGTTGAACCTCTATGTTCCAATGTGGTCCCTTTCTGTGAAAGGTATATAAGGTAAAGTCAAAAAATAAATTTTCTTTCTCCTCTTGATCCAACTTTGTCATCTCTGTTGCGTCTCTCCGTGAAGTCACAGCGTCAGGGGAGGCGAGATGCTTGGCTGGACATGTTAATGTTTGTGTGACCAAAGCTTACAGGGTGATTTGCACCAATAACAGCAAGTGCTCTAGGGGAGGGAGTGTTTCCACAGGCTGAGTGCAAAACTAGGCTTTCAGTTCTCTTGTTTCTTGCAGCCAATTTACCTTTATTTTGGGGATGTTGAGGAAGCATGTAAGCGGGAAGGAGCAAGAGAGGAAAACAAGGAAACATGACATTGCACTAATTAGCTTTCTGCTGCTTGGCAGCAACTAAATACTACCTGGGAGCAAGAGGAGAAAGAGTGAAAGGAAAAGCAGGTAGCTGAACTTAGGATTTGACACTTTTTGTTTTTAATCCTCTGCTCCTTACTCTTTCTTCAAATTGTGAATGGAAGAATAAGGGTCTGAGTGAGATTTCTCCCTGCCCTTGCATGTTTTCTTTGAGAACATTTAACTGCCAAATGGTGTACACTCATAGTATACCAAGTCTTGTGCATTGAACACAAAGTGGAGGTGCCACGAGATGTGGTTTTCTTTTCCAGACTGATGGAGATGTCTAGATACATATTACTTCATTAGCTGATAATTTTGCTTGGTTTTGGATATCTTATTTGTTTGCTTGGTTTTTTTTTGTTTTTTTTTTTTTTTTTTTTTTTTTTCCAGTAAAACAAATTGGGCAAATCTATATTTTTATATACCTTGCTCAGAGAGAGCTCTTTGTAGAGCTTTCAGATAAGTCTAAAAGAGGAAGATCTGTCATATTTTTCCTCCCTGGAATCAGCAAGGTCAGGCCAGAAATGACCAGGTGCTCTGTGACACTTGGAAAAGAATGGGAAAATAATATAATTGTTTTAGATATAACTTGCTTGAAATGAGAGATTGTCAAAGTAGAAAGCATATTAAAATAAAATCTTTATCACCATTTTATGTAACCATCAAGAACATGCCACTGAAGCTTAGAAAGGATTACAGGGACTCCCTGCAGGCAGGTTTGTGCCCAATGGCATCTGCCTGGATCCCTGGAATGCCTGGAGCTGATGCTCAGCCCACCTCCCCTGTGATGCCTCAGTGAGGGGTGTCTGGCTCTCCTTTCATACACCTGCCCTCAGCTGATCCAGCTGTTCCTTGCACCATGGAATTGGATTAGTCAGTTTTATGCCTTTACCATTTGTAAGTGACACATTAATTTTCGGTCTGATCCCTGCTGCACAAGGCATACTTCTGGCAAGCTTTGATATTAATGCTTTGTAGAATCTCAGATGTATGAGGCTGCCTACCAGATGTCAGAAATGAGTGGCTTTTTTCATCCATTATGATGGGCTTTGTTGCTTTAAAGGAAAAAAAAAGTGGCCAGGTCAAGGGTACATTTGTGTGGAAAGAACATCAAATGCAACCAACCTACAATGAAATTAAAGAAAAACTCTTAGGGGTTGGAAAACAATACATCAGTGAGGAAAGCAAAGCATTCCTGGAAAATTTGTAGACCAGTGTTAGGTTTTGGTATTCAGTGCTCTGCCCTAGAAATCAGTGTTTCAGTTGTGAGGTGACATTGGCAGCAGATGTAGCAGGAGCAGTTCTGCTGGGTTTGATCCTTCTGGACCCTCATCCTGCTGCACTGAAGGTTCTGTGCCTGGAGCAAGGTGCAGTGAGGCAGTGGAATTCCTTAATGAAAGCCCAGTTTGAGAATCTGTATGTGAATGTTCTACAGTGCTGAGCATTAAACCCTATAAATGGAGTCCTGTTACTTTGTCTCTCATCTCACACCCTGTTAGGGTGGTTCTGATCTGCTCACACAAACCCCAGTCCAGTGGGACCTGTTTATACAGTGTTGAGTCAAACTGCAGAACTGGCCTTTCAGTTTCAACTAATAACTTTTTGCACTTAATGCCTTGTATGTTTTTGACCTAATTGAAGTGGGGGAATGGCAGGTAGTTGGAGAGGGGAAAAGAGAAAAGATGGTGTTCTGCTCACTTTTCCCTAGAAATCAGTGGCAAAGATTAATATTGTGTTAAACAGCTTTTCCCATGAGCATATCTCAAAACGATTTACAAAACAGATAGGCTAGCATTAATTCCACATTTGTGGTTGGGGAGGACCGAGCTGCAAAGATGAAATTGTATTTGCTCACTAGTGAAGTGTATGTGCTTCTAGGAAATAAATAAACACAATCCAGAATGTAGTGTGGAATGTAGATATGGCAAAAACATCCCTTGAGAGCAGGTATTGCTTTTAAGCTACAATGTCAGTGGGCATTCAGGCATGACTAAAAATGATTCATTAAGTCTGTTTCTTTGAAAATTCTGTTCAGATAAAACTCGAAATGGGGCAGGAACCTGGCAACTTCCAAATATCTGAGCAGTGTGGCTTATGGTGCCTCTATTCATTTGCTGCATTAATGGTACAGCTTAATGGAACTGTGAAAGAAAAGGCAAACAACAGCCTTTAGAGGGTTTAGCCTGTTAGACATGTATTGAGTCTAGGGTCATTCAGAAAGCCAAGTTCTGTAGTCCATTTCCTGCTGGTTTAAAATTGGAACAAGAGCACTCTTCTGCACCTCCAAGGATGTCGTGACTGAAAAAGAATAGGGCCTGCTGCCTTATTTTTCCCTGACTCATTATTTAAAGAACTGGTGAGATTGGTAAAAGATACAGGCTTCACGTCACAATCTCATGTGTAGACTTGTGACTTATTTAAAAGGACCAATGAAGTGGGTCAAGACAGCTTTGGCTTTTATTCTCATTATGATTCTAAAACTAGCAGATTTCAGGAAAGATCTTTGTGTTTAAGCTGCATTCAGGGCGCAACTCTAAGCTTAAAATCACTATATTCACCTCAGACCAAATAAAGGTCTGATAAATGTCAAATAAAGGCAAGATAACAGGAATATCACAACAGAAGATAATGTAGCCCCTTAAGAAACTAATTCCCAAGTAGCTAATAATGAGTGGCAAGACTGATGGGAGAGCAAGGACAAACTCTATGTGCTGTAAAGAAGCTGCTCACTGGCTCTGTTCTGGAAAAAGTCAAGTTTTGTTGGTGTGCAGAATAGAACTTTTGGGAATAGGTAGAGACTTTGCAAACTGGATGATACAATTTTCTTGTCAGGCTGTCCTTTTAACTTGGGCATCAAGATATTCATAATAGACTTCTTTGTCATAGAGGACTGTATTTACAAAGCAGTGTACACACTTTTTTTATCTTTTAACCGGGGCATAAAAGTAAGGTGCTCCTTCTAAAGTGACTGAATGAAAAACCAGCGTGGAATTTGTCTGCTTATAGCACAGGAGTATGTGTTTAGAAGCAATCAAGCACAATTGAAGGACTGCTTTCTTTTCTGGTCGATTTATTCCTATTCACATGGAATAATAAGAAACCTATGTAAATAATCACTTTTGCAATTCATATATATATATATATATATATATATATATATATATATATATATATATATATATATATGTATATATAGTCACATTCCAGGGGAGATGAATTTACTCTCAAGTAATTTGCCTGAGTAAAATAAGAAGCTCCTTGAAGAGTCAGGAGCTACATGCAAGTCCTTGGAGTTCAGTGCTTTAGCTGCAAGACTATTTTTCTTGTCATATTTTCCTCCTTTCAGCAAAAATATCCATGTAGGCTACAATCATGCTGTTTTTGAAATTGGTGGATAATTTGTGGCTCGTTTCAGTGGTTAGAAAATTCAACTTCTGGTGTCCATGGAGCAGTGAATTGTGTGTTCTGTCCAAAGCTGTTTTCAGTCATTAGAACAGTTGTGAACCTTTCATTATTGAGCTAGACCCACTCATAACAACTCAGTCTATAGCTTTTTCCTTTCTCAGTCTCTTGTTACATGTTGGATGGGGAGTTTACAGTGCATGGAAAATTTATCCTTTCTACCAGTAAACAGCTACATTTTGAGGCAGCTGTTGAAGTGATCCCAAAAATGTGAGTTGCTGCAGAGATCTCTTTCTGTCATGGGGGCATGGTGGTGATGGGTGAAAACACCAGGCAACTCATCTGGGAGCAACCTGTACTCAGGAATAGAGACAAAGCTCTTGCCATCTGCAAATGCAGCAGGGACTTCTGGAGACCCCCACATCTTGCTGTTGAAGTGGAAATTTGGTATCCTCTGAGAACAGAACTAATGAAAGCCATTTGTCACAATTTTGGGTAGGATAGCAAAAGGTTACAGAGGTATCTGTCTAAACCACTACCCAGAGTTAGAAGCTTGGTTAATTCACTTGCTTTTGAAGAGTAATTGTCAAATATTTTGTTTTATCAGCCTGAGGACTATCAAGTAAGTCTTGGTTTCATCCCCTTTCCAGTGTCCCATTTTGCCAGGGAATATGCACACATAGCCAGAAATACTGTTCCTCCATGGCTGGGGAATACCTAACCTTTTAAAATAGATTCCTGAATCTCATGCTGTGGGTTTCTTGAGGGCAGAACATGATGTCCCATATGTATGAGGGACTGCTGAGAAATACCATCAGTGAGACAGGCAGTGAAATTCCTGGGCACAGTCAGGACTGGATAATGCCAGTGACGGAGAAAAGCAGCCAGTTCCTGGTGGGAGAGAGGGGGGAGTTGGCAGTTGTTTATTTTTTGGCAAGGGGAAAGAGAGGCACAGTTAAAACAAAGATACGTGTACAATTCCTGCTAGCCAATTCCCACTTCACAATTCATATAGCAAGTTGGCATTATTGACTGAATCTTCAAAATACTGGCTTTCATGTGGTTTTTTAGGTCTCTGCAACAAAGATATCTGGAACTTCCTCTGTTGTCCTCCAGTTTATGCTGAACTGTAATACCCTTGAGAGAACAAATGCCACAACAGCAGGTTTGTAGTGTCATTTGGGTTTTGGTTATGCATGTAAAGTCCAAGGCCTTTTTCTTTATTAGGGTACAGCTGGCATTTGTTTTACACCAGCCAAACTAGGGCATTTGACAGCAGGTACCAGAAGGCAGAAACCTCACAGCTAATGCTTTGCCTGTGTACTGATCATCTTGATAAACTAAGAGAAATATGTAAACTTAACAGCTCTTCATGCTCTCACGTTTCCCTTTTCTTTAATGAAGCTCCAGAACCATCTGCACTGATCTTTCACTGAGTCTGAGGGGAGGCATCCCTCCTAGCTGTTACCTGGACAATTCCTGTGTTTTCCCAGTGTGCTGTACCCTTGGTGATCCCTGTTAAATTGGAATTTGTGATGGTGTGGAAAGGAGGAGGGGTCACTGAAATAGGGCCAAAACTGCTGAAATGTATACACAAAAATTAATATTTGACAGTGGATGCAGTAACCCCTCAGATATCTTCAGAGTTCCTGAACTCAAGGGACAGGTTAAACCAGCTATCCCTGATCCACAAATGTTCTCATGTCAAATGTCTTCTGCCTGACACCATCCACCACCTCCCAGCATCCTGCATATTTGTAGATATCGTCACAGAAAATTGATGTCCTGCAATGATGTGAGTAATTCTGCATTCGATAAATTGGTGTGTGACTCCATTTAACAAAAATGTTCTTTCCTTAACGTTCCTTGAAGCCACAGCAGAATTTCCAGCAGTGTGAAGTTTAGCATGAGGGTCCCTAAGAGCCAGAGGGGCTCAGTGTGGAGCTGAAGTGGTGATTTCTGTGCATTGTGTAGTGGGGGAGCAGCAGAGGAGGGTGGGCTGTCAGTGAATATACTCCGGAGCAATGGGCATCCACATGGGAATTGGAGTGTAAGTAAGTGGTGGGACACATTCCATTTGCTTGTTTGTGTTCAGTGTGGCCAGAAAAGGTGCATTATCTTTTTATGTGAGTCTCGTGCTTGTTGTGGGTTCATCTTCCTGCCCGGAGAGCAGAGCAGGCTGGGCTGTGTTTTGCCCAGGGCTCTGTGAGTGGTGACACACAGGCTCAGGCACTGGGGTGTGTGCACCTGAAGGCACATGGAGCTCCCATTATTCCTGGGAAAGCTGCTCTCTGCTGCTGGGCTCGTGTGTGCAGCAGTACAAAAGCCACAGGCAGTAAAGCTGGGAACAGGCCAGTTAAAAAGGGAAGTAAGCTCACCAAATAGTGGGGTAATAAAAGATAATCCAGCTTTCCAGAGACAGCTACAGTTAGGACATTGTTGCCTCGTGACTGGAGAGAGGTCTTCTCAGTATATACTGATTTTCCCTTCCTCCTCACTTTCCTGTGTTTGATTGTAGTGGGGAGCACCCACAGCAGACCATTTATGCACTGTGGAGTGGATCTATTTCAAGATGTTTAGGAATAAATATCTTATTTTTCCAAGAGAGTTCATGTGTTAGGTGGCAACAATCCTTATGCAGCCCATTAAAAAAAACCCAAACAAAACAACAGAGCTTTGATCTTGTCTGCATCTTTATAGGTTGGCAAGACAATCTAAGGGTCCATTTGGGTACCACAGTAGTGGTGTGGTTTGAGCAGTTCAGCATTTTATTGCTTCCTATGCTCAAAGCAATTTATGTGGATTTAAGTGAGTGTTGACAAGCTGATCCTTACAATTTGCTTCTGAGATTGCTGGATAACTGCTGTTACCTCATGTGACAGACCAGGAAAAGGAAACAAGGGAGGGGCTACGTCAAACCCTGGCTGAAGAAGATTCCAGCTCATCTTCTCTTGCTTTAGATAGTGTTTCATTTCAGTTCCTGGTTTTAAACACCACAGAGCTGCACTCAGAGCCTAAGTACAGGCAATGAGATAACTTAATAGCAAAGCTATTTGGACCAACTAAAATCACAGCAAAATGATCTCTTGGAAAAAGTAAATATCCCAGATATCAGTAATCAGAAAAAAAATCACAGGAAGTGCTGAATTTGTATCTTGCAGGGTCTGCAATAAAATCCACTGTGAGGTCTGTGTTAAAGTCATGCCCTACAGAAGCAGAAGCTCTGGAGGACTCACATGGGGTGTTTGGTGGCCTGGCCTGCACAAGTTGCACTGATTGCATAATTACAGTGTATTTCCCTCCAGACTGGGCATTTTGAGCATGTATTAAGTGTGCTGCCAAAGTGCAAACTGTGATCTGTTTGTAAGTTATTTTCCAGCTTGCTAAAGGAGCCATCGTAGCAGGAGCTTGTAAATGTGCCTTATCCTGTTGAGATTCCATATCCTGGACCCTTAGAGTCAGAATTGCTTTTACAAACCAGCAGTTTCCCTCAGCTGGCACTGCTGCATTATTAATATGTTTGCCTTGCTCCAAGAAGATTCTTCTCCAGTGTAAAATGAAGTTTAGGTGACAGGCTTTCATGACTGCCCTCCCCTACCCCCTCATAAGCTGCTGCTACTAGCTGGAGCTTTAAGCTTTTATATTTAATCATTAAATTTGCATCATCTGCTATAACTTAAGCCTTGATGGATGGGCTACTGCAAGTTCTGTATTGGCCAGGCTGCTCAAGCATGTTATCATCTGCATACATATTGCTGGGTGCTGCACTCCACATGTGTCTCCCTGGATTTAAATTAAACTTGCCTTCCAGTTGTTGTTATTCCAGAAAAAGCCAGGAGGAAGACAAAGTATATTAAGACTGCTGTTACGATTAACAATAAATTTCCTTTGTTATTGACAAAATAATTACTACTACTTAGTAAATGCATACGGTAATACATCCTGACAGGAAGAACATCTCTAGAGAGATGACTTGGAAGAGAAGCCCAGAAAAGCAAAAAGATTTGCTGAGCTCTCGCAGCAGGAGGTTAATGGCAGAACCTGCTGGTCTCCTGACCTGGCAGGGCAAGAAACAGGTGTCTGGAATGGATTCAGATAGCACAAGTTGCTTTTTTTTTTTTTTTTTTTTTTTTTACTTTTCTGTCATTAAAAAAGGATTTAATGTGAGGTAATGTGACTTAGTGTGCAGGAAGGAGGGAGAGTTATAAATAACTTTGTCTTGCATTGTACTGCACCCTCTCTCTGTGGATATTGAAGCACTTGACAGATTAATTAAGATGCACAACTCTCATGGAGACCCATAAAGCATCAGAAGCTGCTGTTGAGTTACCCAAACCCTAATGATTTTTGCATGCCATCTGAGCAGCTCTAGGTGACTGGGAGCACCCTTAAACCATTGCAAAGAAGGGTTCATGGGTGTAAATCCACATGAGCATATTTAAATCATAAGGGTGGTTCTTAATTCCTCTGCTTGGACGTGGTGACACGCCAAGCTCTGGGTACACGATGGTTTGGAGGAACACTCAGGTAATCACACTGCAACAGATGTCCTTTTCCAGAGGGAAACAATTTTCCAGAGGCCAAGCAACTAAAGGCCACATTCTGAAGTGAGCTTGTCTCTGCTTTCACTCTGGCCAGACTTCCAGGTCGCACCAGAACACTAGGGGGTACTCTTAGCTTTTCTCCTGCAATGGGAGCTGAGCTTGTGCTGTTCCCAGTTGATAGGGATGAGTCATTCAGAAAATTCTGGGTGTGTTCAAATTTGCAGGTGATGACAATCCCTAGAAATAGATTACAAGACTTGAGGGTGTAAACTGGGATTTTTGTAAGTGAACCTAAGTGGATTAGGAACCCAGCACTCTTCACAGGTAAATGGGATGGGGCATGTGATTTCTGAAGATTCCTTGTAAAACCTCACTCTGCCTAATTATGCAAAATGCAGAGATACATTCAGGTGTTGTGAAATAATGGAAAACAGGAATCCAATGTGAGAATCCAGTCATGAATTTTATTCCTCTACATCTACTCTCGCGTTCTGTGGCAGACTATGAACAGCTATTTCTTGGATGTCATTTTCTAAAGGTTCTGTGAGAAAACTGGGCCAGGAATAGCACCAGCAGACAGAAACATCAGACATCCTCTCCAGCATGTAGTGAAAGACTGAGTGACTTAGCAACATGGGATTCCAATTTCTCATGAAAGGATACCTGCTGTGGACAAAAAAAAAAAAGAAAAAATGAAAAAAAGGAGGGTGTGGGTGAGGCTTGACTTGCCTGGGTAGCTGCTGATCAGCATTACTGGGAGTTTGTGCGTGCATTAGGGCAAGCTCGTGTCCTGAGGTCTCCAGAGCTGTCAGGAAGGAGGTGTCAGGGTGCCCAGGCAAGCAGAACACACAGGAGGGATCGGCGGGGCTGCCGCTCTGCAGCACGGATCACTGCAGTTGTCACTTCGGGGAAATGTGATGTATGCATTAAAAGGGGGAAAAAATAGCCACAACAAAAAACCTCCCTAAAAGCCCTGCCAGCAGCAAACACTAGGCTTTAAGCTTGGTACACAATATGTGACACAACTATTTATTTTTAATGCCGGTGTGCTCACCCCACTCCCTCCCTGCTCATGCTCCCCTTTTCCTGCCTTCTTGGCTGAGTCCATGGAGAACAGCACTCCCAACAGGCTTGCATCTGTCAGATTCTCCTGTCCTGGACTGCCCCTTTCCTTTCTGCCATTTGTTTGAGTTTTGATCCAGGCCAGTTGGAAGCCTTGCCCCTCACATGTTGTTTCAAAGTGCCAGGGACAGAAGATATGCTGCAGGCTTAGGGTATGATCCAAAGCCATTTGGCCTTTTGGATCGAATCTTTTTCTGTTTTAAAAACTGGCAGCAAGGCTTGGGACTGTGCTGAGCAAGTGTGGCTTCAGGTCACTGATTTATTTGTATTTATGAAGTACTGGTCCATGCAGCTGTGATGGCACTAATCTCTCAGGCCTGTTGGCTTTCTCAAGGAGAATGCAGGCAGAAGGCTTTTTAAAGAAAACATTTTCTCCCTTTTCTTCTTTCTTAACAAACTGGATGTTGAGAGAAAAAAAATTAACATCCAAACTACAGTCAGGCCAATGTGTCTCCTTTAAAGAGGAAGAAAATAAGGAGCAAGAGGAGCTTTGGGCTCTGAGACTTTCAAGACCTAACTCTAACTTTGCTTTTCCTGTGACTTCATCTAGGTCATTCCTTACCACAGTCCTCTCCTCTCAACTTCTTACACTTGTTAGAAAATGGTTCTTGTTTCTATTACTTCAAAATATGGCTGGTGAAGGCTTTGTCAAGCTTTTCTAGGTGCTTCCCAAAGAAGAAAGGTTGTGTTGCTGTGGTTTGGGAAGCCACATGAGGTTCCCAGGTCAGCACAGGGCTCCTAGGGATTTCAGGCATCCCCTGTTTGCTTTAGCAGAGCTGTAGCAGAGTGCTGTGGGTCAGCCCGAGGTTGGCTGTGGTTTTAAAATGTCTCAGAGCGTCCTCCAGCTGTAAAGGAGCAGGAGCTGTCTGTGGTGCCATTCCCCCTCATGCCCCCACACCCAAGCCCTGTTTGTGTTGCAACTTCAGGACAGAAAGAAAAGCCTCTTTCTTCTTCATTACATTTAATCAATGAAAGAAAAAAACAAAGTAGGCAGGATATTCAATGAAAGAAAAAACAAAGTAGGCAGGATATCTGTTGGATTGGTTCAGGAATTCTGCAAGCAGGCTCTCTGCTGCAGTTCTCCTGCCTGTTTCTACAAATCTATCTCAATTATGATATGCAGCATTTTCCCCTTCCCCTCTGACTTTTTTACAGACTGCCTATGGTAGCAGATTTTGCACTACTTCAGAAAAACATCTTTCCTCCCTTTTCCTGCATTCCCATCCCTGGTTTTTTTATTAATTATTTCAACAACTAGCTTAACAAAGACCTCCAAATCCAGGGTTCTTATAGATAACAGAAGGTAGAAAGTGATATTTTTTCCAAGTAGTGAAGTTGTTTACTGTCTTTGTTTGTCCATTAGCTGAAGTCCCAAAATAGATCACATAATTTAAAGGAAATAAATCTGAAATTAAATCATAGAAGTATCAGGGATAGATATTTGCAATAGGCTCTCCACATCAAACCAAGATAACAAATCAGAACAAAGAGGAGAAAGTAATTGCTTTCGCTTGTCTGCACTATTCATATGAATGTCACAGATTAATACATTTTACAGGATTTGGAAAGCTTTCAAAAGCCAGCATTGCAGTGGGATCATCCCTATAGCAATATTTCAAAACAGCTGCTACTAGAAGAATAACATGAAGCATGATTTCTAATTAGCTCCAAGTTTATCTCTGTTCGACCTAATCTCCTCTGATATTCCATCTCAGTATTAAATGCTTGCTTAGATTGATAAAGGGCAGAAGAACTGAGCAATTGCCTATCTACCAAACACATTTTGGACTTCCACTCTTCTTTCCAATATTTATAGTAACTCTTCTAACAAAATTAGCAGATCTGTTTCACTTTAGAAGCAGATTTTCATATTCAGTTGCCTAAAACTCTTGCAGGGTAACATGAACATTCAGCTGCTTTCCCAAAACTGATGTCTGCTCAGGCAGTTCAGCTATCCTTTTCCACTCTCAGCTCCCAAGCAAGCACAGATACTATTTTTACATGGAAAAATGAGTCTGGTGTATTAAAACAATAAAGACACACTAAGACTAAGGACCTAAACCCTAATTTTTTCTCTATAAAAGACATTGTTGCCAACCATAGAGGTTTCACTGGAAATTGAGCAGTGGTGTTGCACACAGCCCTTTCCAATTCCAACAAAATGATCTTTAAGTAGAAACCCATTTATAAAACTGCTGTGGTACAAGACCAAGTCCTGTGGACTGGATTTTACATGCAGCAAGATGAGGCACCCAACTGACAGGAGGAATGTGTGCAGAACTTGAAAAAAATTTGGGTTCACTTTGCTTTGTATTGTCATGCTGGGCAGACACAACTAAAAAGGAATTTTGCAGCTTTTGGCCAAAAATGCTTCTGCTGTTAATAAAGCAGAAGCATTGTACTTTATTTCAGTATGCAGATTAGAGACCAGTGCAAGTAATTTTAGATATAATTATGTTTCAGTGACAGTTTAAATTCACAATTCATATTGTGAAGCCATCCTCCCTAGCAATGAGGTGTCTACCTTCATGATACTAATAAATGCAGAGATATATTCTAGAGTCTTAAACCAAGAATAGGCTGGTTCTCTTAGAAAAGCAGATTATATTTTGAAATGGCAAAGCTCTTTTTTAACTTCAGAAAACGTTTTTTTAAGCTTTTTAAAAATTGAAACATATTGAAGGTTTTATTGAAAGGCACGTTACTTACAGAGAAAATTCAAGTTTTTTGTCATGAAACCAAATACATGAAAGTCAGCATTTACTCACCTTGGTTTCGAACAGAAAAAGAAAACTTTTCTTAATATTGTATTTTCCTAATTATTAAACTGTACTGACCAGCACTTTTAATATTGACGGAGCGCATGGGGCATCTGAGAATGACACCATAATGAAATTGCTTGGGAAGCAAAGATTTGGAAGGAATTTGAGGAGTTCATAATCTAAGGGTGTGAAGGGAGTGAATTATTTGTGGTGATCTGGGGTCCTGTGTGTGTCAGTGAGGCTCCATTGTGGTGACTTATACTGGCTGAATCTGACTGGGTACAATGAAAACTTCTGGTAAAATCTCATCCTTGGCTGACCTCTCCTATTTTTGCAGTCTCCAGTGAGTAGGGTAGAAACTAATTGTTTTGACTGCAATGACCTTGGCCATGATGGAAATGAGTTCTTTAAACAAGGAAACAAAGTTGAAGTCATGCCTTGACTTCTTCCCGTGAATGACTTGGCTCAAGGAAGAAACCAAGGCACAGGAAAAGTACCATATCCAGCAGTAAAGTAAGTAAATAAACTGAAATTAATTAAGTGGAACTGAAGACAGTTTTTTTGATGCTTTGCCTTGTAATTTAATGACAAGATCTTCCTTCTAGTAGGTAGAGATGTACATCTGCTTCTATATATCTGGGAAAGAAAGATAGCTTTCAAATGCAACTATACCTAGAGTATCAGTCTGTACTACTGCATTGATGTTGGCCTGAGTCTGCAAAATGTCTGTCAGACCCACATCTCTGTGGCTTTAAAAACACCTATGTCTCCATCACTTCCTAGACATGAAATATGTATTTTACAAAGAATACAATCCAGTCTGTTACTGTGCTGTCCTGTTCAAAGGAACTCTTAGGGCTGTGACTGCCTGCTCTGCACCTCTGAGTCTCCTTGAGCACTGTAATGTGTTCTTGCTACTTTTTGTGTCACTTAAAATAAACCCCAAACAAATTAAAAAGAAAAAAAAATCCTGAAAAACTCTGATTAGGTAATGCTGTTATAAATTACCTCAGCTCACGGCCCAAGAAGCAATGCATAATGTCCTCTTCCATGCTACCCTCCTCCTCACTTCAAGATCCTCCCACCCACAAAAGCCTCTAATGAAGTAAGCACACAGTCACTCCAAGTGCTGGGCCAAGGCTCAGATGATGGAAAGGCTTTTTCAGAGCTCTGCAACAAACTTCCTCCTGGCAGTGTCTTGGTCTATTTTCAATACTTACTGGTAAAATGTGATTCATACTACTTCTGCTTTTCTTACCTTTTGACAGGCCTATGCAGGCTTTAAACCCTAGATATAGTTCCTATCTCACTATGTCTTGCTGTGCTTATAACTGCATTGATCATCTGTCTGGGCAAGGCACTGTCAGTAATAAATGCAGCAGCTAATTGCAATAAAATGTCTCATTCATGTTGGCACAGGCAAAGGTTCATGTCATAATCAGGGCTGATGGCAAAGGAGAAAGAAGCAGGCAAGGAGCTCAGGAAAGGACCTGCAGATGGAAATGATTTACATACTGAGAAGTGGTTTACATCTGAAGCTTTTTGTTACACTTTCATGTTGCATTATCAACACCGCTCAAAATCACAGTCCAGACCTTTCTAGCTTGTAGTGTTTTGAGCTTTTAGTACAGATGCTCTTGCAAATTAAAACCAGTTGACAGGAAAGCTTAGGTTTGTTCTTGGCATAAGGATTTAATTAAAAACACTCTTTCTAGCAAAAAGGGAACTATAGCCAAGAATTATAACTGCTGTCATCAGTTTTTATGTCCAGACAATTTCTCTCATACTCTTTATTCCCATTCACCATAGGGGAGAATCAATAATAATCAAAAATTGTTAATGCTTGCAAGCATTTTAAGTTTTTTTTTTGTTTGTTTGTTTGTTTGTTTGTTTGTTGTTTTTTTTTTTACATATTGGATGACGAGCAAAGGTTTGTTATAACAAAGAGTAAGAAACAACCCTATAAAACTGCCCATGTTTCTTGCACTGCTTCTAGTAGCTCTGTGTTTCAAAAACAACAACAACAAAAGGATAGGACAATATGGGTCTGAGAGTGACCTGTGACTTTTTTTATAAGTCTAAGAGTTTAATGAAATTATGCATCCATGAGAAGTAGATCCAACAGATAAATCACAAACATGGTGGTGTTTCCTTGAAAAATAACTACACTGGTCTTCAGCATAGGCTTTGAATACTCCTGCCCTCTTTCCTGTCCTTTCCCTTTTCTACAGTGCTGGTGATCTCAGTGTGAAACCAGGACCTGCCATGGCTCTGTATCCTATGGTTTGGAGCAGAATTGGTTTTTTCAGAAGGTGTGGTATTCAACATGTTTTGTTGAATATCTGCAGACTGCAGAAAAGACAGAAGACCAGCTTCCTGCAGGTGGGAAATCAACCTAGTTTCACTTCCTTCAGCAATCATGATTATTTAAACAAAAGCAAGTGGCTTTTTCTCCTTAACTTTCTGTTATGAAAGCTACTGAGTCCCCAGATACATTTTCCCCTCCTTGGAACCATTAGATTTACTTCAAGAACCAAATAAAGAACCTTGTCTCCAGGAGAGGATTGTATCTTATATATTGTAAAGTCTTGGTCTTCCTTTTTTCAGCCATGACTACAAAAAGCTGATCTTTTTTGTCCTAATGAAATCACAATTTTCTAAGCTATTCTAGGATACTGTTGATACAATAAATCATCAATTTCATTAAAGTATGTAAAGGCACATTTTTGGGAACAGTAGTAACTGTTGGGTCCCAGCACACTGTGAAACAAAGTTTAGAGTTCAGTTTTTTGCTTAGAAAAACTGTCTGCTCATGGAAACTTATCTCAGCTTGGGAAATGCCCTGTGAATGGGAAGCAGTAAGAAATTGTGCCTTCTTGAAATATTTTGCCTCTGAAAGCACTCAACCTTGAAGCTGCAATTGTAGTATTAAAGTTTTATTATAATAGTAATAATATATTTTGCATCTTATGTTAAGATGACTTACTGCAGATGGACTTAGGGTCTATCCAGCATTTAGATGCAGAGGATTCTCCCTGCTGAAGTGTGAAGCATCTTTGGGAGATGTCTGGGCTCAGATTTCATTGGGAAGCAGCTCCTTCCAAAGAGACCGTGGCATTGCTAAACTCAACACACTCCAGCTTTGTGTTGAAAAGCTAAGGGAGGGTTCCTGAGAGAATTTTAAAGATTTGAAGAAGAAAAAGGAGAGGGCTTCTTGACCAAGGAAAGACAAGGTGTTCTAGTTAAGAAAGAGAGGAGTAAGGCAAAGGTAGAAGAACAGACTTATGGGATGTCAGGAGAAAAGATGAGGAGCTTAGGAGAAACTAAGGACAGGAAAAGGCCTGAGCCACAGACAGGGAAGGGAAAAACCTGCAGAGTGTGAGCAGGCTCAAAATAAGAGACTTGAGAAAGAAAAGTAAGCTTGTTCAGTATTGCTACTTCCCAGTGGAAAACAAAGGCCCCTTAAAGAGCATGGTTTGGAGAAAGGGGACTGAGAGGAAGAGTGAGATGGAAATGACAGCAAGATAGAGGAGCAGAATTCATGGGAGACTGAGCAGGTGAAGGGTAGGAGATGATATTCATGTTGTGACAGATTTCGAGTAATAGCACTGGAGGGGTGTTTGGAATAGAGTGGAAACAGAGGAGCTGGCCAACACGTCTTGGGTATGGCTGAAGATAAATGGGGATAGCTGATGTGCAGATTTGGGGAGAAATCCTAAATAGTACATTGGGAAGCAAACTTGTTTCCCTCACTTTTCACGAGGTTTATGATGCTTAAGATTGTTGAAGAATGTCCATGTATTATCCTAATCACTTGCATAAAGGCATAGATATGCATAAAGAGGAAGAGAATGTAGAAAGTGAAGGAAAAAAAAAAGTGCATCTCTCAAAAAGTTAAAGAAAGAGTAAGAGAGGGGAAGGTGAGGATACAGAAGAATAAAAATGAAAATACATAACTTAACACTGTTTTGAAACAGAGGTAGAAACCTTTGAAGTCGCACATCTTTTCCGGGGGTAATCATCTTCATATAGATGTGAGCTGGCAAGGCAGAAAATTATTGTCAATGATTCTGAAATGTTATTATCTTGTCAGACTGATTATATTTGATTGTGTTGATTATGGCTATTAAAATAATTTTGCTCTGATGAAAAAATGTATCCTCACTGCTTAATTGCAAGTATCCAAAACATAGATTTAATGAATTGTATATGCCCTCTGCTTAAAAGTTCTCTTTTGAATATGGGGAGGTGAAGGGGGAAATCAAACATGCAAAATGTGATTATTTGTTTTGAAGTACTCTTTTCTGGAGAACTTGTGTTCTTCCTTGCTCATCCCTGAAGTAGTGTAGGCTATGTATCACTCAGAGGAAATAAACTGCTGTGATTTCCAATTAAAGGCTATGGTTAGGTAGTTCAGGTGAGCATTTTTAGTAGCTTTACAAGAAAAAAAAAAAAAAAAGAAAGAAAAAATGTTGTAAATGTTGTGTCGTGCAATGTCTCAATCTGAGAAGTGATTGGGGAAATAGCTAATCTCTCATGTGAGCAAAGGCTGAGAGAACTGGGGAAGAGAGGACTCAGGGGGATGCTGGTAATGAATGTGGCACCTGAAGGGAGCATGCAGAGGATGGAGCCAGGCTCTCATCAGTGGTGCACAGTGCCAGGAGCAGAGGCAACAGGCACACACTGAAACATGGGAGGGTTTCCTTTTAAACATCAGCAAACACTTTGCCTGAGTGCAGGTTGCTTAAATCTATTCAAACTACAAGGTACAGAAGTTATTTCTCCCAGAAAAACAATATACATTAGAGCTTAGTTGTCATTCACTGAAGAAAATTTTGCACAAATCACTCCAACTTTCCTGTATGAACCAAGAACTTGACTTTTAGGAAGGTAATCCTTGGTGGAAGCCACTACCTTCTAACTTTTTTTTTTTCACAGACTTAGTATTTTCCTACAGTGAATGTGCTTTTTAATTTTTTTTAACAGCTTCTCTCTTCTTTTTTTTTTAACACCTTTATGTGATTGTATACTAGATTAAAGAAGCATATGAGGTTTGGCATGGGACTGGGATTCATGTTACTTATTATCTTGAGTTCTTTGACTGAAAGCAAATGAATTTTTTCAGAGAGTTTGAAAGCCAGTGCTATTTTGCAATGATATCCAATGCATTCATTCAGACTGAGATCTGTCATTTTGGGAGGCTGGTTGCCTTCCAAACTCCACTTCTAAAAAAAAAAAAAAATATTCTTGCACTATATGTAGGTGTGCCTTTGTGCTGGAAATTGTGTTGGCATTTCATTTGGTGGTACTTTTTCTAAAATTTTCATCCACTATGTTGCCTCAGTGGCTTCCTCTGGAAGGGCAGCTGGAAATAAAGATCTCCCTCAAACTTCACAATAGGTGCAATGTTGGGACAGGAAGAGGAAAGAGAAAAGTCCCAAGTGTCTAAAATAAAGTACCAGGCTTTGCTGAAGCTGGTACCAGTTCCAGCTGTGCTGTCCACTCTGACCAGATGTTGAAATTTGCATTTGTGCCTGGCAGCTGGGCAAGTCACCCAAGTTATACATGGCCTGACTTCATCCTTGGCCTTTGAAATATTTTTTCTTTTCATGGGTGGAGCTAAAAATAAAAAAAAAAGGAAAATAAAGGAAAGTGAGAAAGAAGAGGCAGAGAAAATGGTGACCTAAAAGAAATGGAAGTTGGGACAAAAAGTAAATGACCTATGGACTAAAGAATGAAAATGTAGAATATTTTTCTAGATCAGATACTATGTCACAATGTTGGCAGGAGGTGGGAGAGATCAGACAGAATTCCTGAGTATTTCTGTAATTCTTCATTTGTGAATGGTTTTGCCCTGTCATTTTGGAAGTCTACAGTATTTTGTGTGTGTGTTTATCTAGATTAATAATGTTAAATGTGCCCAAATGACTCAAAATTTCTCTGTGGCGAGAATGTCTGTGGAACTAGAGGTGTGTCACTTTCTAATAATTGGACTTTGACTCTTGTTTCTGTGCTTTTTGAAAACATTCTAAATCTTTACAGAACTCTTTAAGTTAGTAAAATATTAGCTCGTATAGTGTCAGCTTACTGAGGACAAATTAATATAACAGATTGTGGGTTTTTTATAATTGAGGTGCTCTCAGTTAGAGTTGCAGGCTACAAGGGAAATTGAGCTTCTAAACAATTAGGATTTCCATGGGCAGCTAACTCTCTCCCATAAATTCAACGGGCCTAAGGATGAATACTCATTAGGAGAAAGTATGTGCCAGACACTCAGCCAGTGGAAGAGGAAAACATTCTCTTCCCTGCAGTGCTGCCACGTTCACTTACATCAGATGAGAGCCTCACCAAATATCCCAGAAGATAGTGCAAGGCATATACAGGATCAGCTAGGAAAGCCTAAATCTTGGGATCATAATTAAGTAGTAAAAGTGGCAGGAAGGCTGCCTTCAGAATTCCATCAGGAATGACTTTACCACTGCAACCCTATACCTGAACCATCCAGGACACAGCACTGTGTGTAATAAATAACTCTACTCTGTTGTTGTAAGCAAGGGAAGAAGTAATTAGTGGTGTTAAGTACATGGTTTATAGCACTTTGTTTTCCCCTCTATCCACTGGTGCCAGTAAATATTGTATGTGCATCTTCCAAGATCAAATTGCCTGAACAAATAGATAACATTTTGCTGATGAGCATTCAAAAGCAGACTGTTGTTCTAAGGCAGACAGACCTGAGACAGTCAAATGTTTGCTAATAAAAAAGTTAATTTTGGAATGAAGCGTAGGTGTTTGTAACATCTGTGCATTCCCCTGATTCTTGCTGTCAGCTGTTCCTCCATAGACTTTGCCAATCCTGTTTGTGCCCTAAAGAACTGGCTGTGCAGATATACCCCAGGAGAAAACAGAACTTGGCTGCCTATTTTGCAACTTCTCCTTCCTGGTGTTGAAGTGACTTTAGGAGGAAGTCTCTCTGTTTTCACACTGGAATTCTGTGCCATCAAGAGGGAAGGAGGCTGTTGCTTCAGTCAGGCAGATCTCAGCCCTGTAGCAGTTTTGCCTGAGAGAAATTCCCTTTGACTAAAAGATTCAGTCTGAAACCCTGTGACTTACTGAACCAATTTAAGTACCACAAAGTGCCCCTTTGCAGTGTAGAGAAGGTTGAGCTCCATGGCTTTTTACCAGGCATGGGCAGCTCTGTCTCTGAAGGTCCCTTTCTGTGCTGGGATTTGTGGGCTTCAGTTCAAAACTCCATCTGGAAATAGCTGACATACAATGTGAAGGACAACTACAGGCAGCTGATACTTGAAGTCGAGATCATTATTGTTTCACTGGGTTTCTGGTGATGAAGTGATTATTTCTGTACCTTTCAGTAGATATTTTATGTGGGAGATGGAATGAAAGAGGTTCAGCTCTGGGCATTGCTGTGTGGACTCTAATCCATTTGTTTCTCCAGTCAGGCAGCATTGTCATATAAGTTTTGCACCTCTGAATACCAAAATCTACTTCCTTTCTAGTAGGTTCCTTTTCAGACGAGTCAATAATTTCATGGAATATTTTGCTGCATTTTAGAGGACAAATCAGTGCTGCATAATCTCAGTAAACTCCAGTCTACTTATGATGCATTTTCTCTGGGCTTTGTGCATGACTTAGATATCCCCAAAACCCCTTCTCTTCTGCAACACCTCCTGCTAATCCTTGGGACAGAAGTGGTTGGGGCTGGACCGTACTTTAGTGGGATGGCATTAGGAAATGCCTTTAAATCAAGGAGTTAACACTTCCTTCTTATTCCTTTCCTTTTCAAGCCTCTCCTCCAGAGATCTCAGATACCTGGAGGTGCATCAGCCCCTGCTGTGGTCTGCTGGAGTGCTCACTTCTGCACCAATTTTAGGGGGGACGAGGCACTCCCCTCTCTGTGAGGTGGCAGGAGAGCTCTCCTGTGCTCTCAGGAACAGGAGGCAATAGTGGGGAGCTGTTTACTGCCTGCCTGCAGAGATGGCAGCCACTGCTGAATTAGGAGTTGAGTGCTTCCCAAGGAAGAAACTTTCAGTCCCAGCTGGGACCTTAATTCTAATGGCGAAACTTGGCATCCATCCTAAGACTATTAAATTTGTTAATAGCCAGCTTTTCTATTAAATCACTGCTTTACACTGCCTGAAGGCTCTAGAACTGACAGTATCACACTCCTAAGCTGCATTGTAATTGCAAGGTAACTGTGCTGTCTAGCCAGAGCCTGTGTTTTGGTACATCACCAGCCCTAGAATGTGTGGTTTTGTCCTAGCTCTCCCAGATCACTGAATGACTGGTTTTATAAACAGATTTGTAGAGATAATGATCATGTATTTCCTCTAGTGCTGTTTTAAGGGAAAACTCTGTTGACTAAGTTAAAAAGAAACCCTCCTAATTTTTTACAGGTCATCTGGTTTCTTGCACATTTTTATGACCAGTACATCGAGTACAAATTTGGGCTTGACAAGTTTACTCAAAGACTCTGCACAAATAAGCATTGGCCAGGATTAGAAGGAAAGCCCAGCCTGAGCTCTTTGAAGGGTGGCAGGCTTTGAGTCACATGGAAAAAAAATGCAAAGTGATTATATTCCTTGGGTACTTTGAAAATCTTTCTGGAAATTTAGCCCCGGAGACAGAAAAGCCTTCAGACAGAAGAGAGCCTGAACTACAGAACAGTCTGGAAAGTCATTTCCCAGGGCACAGTGGCAATCCATGGCAGAAAAATCAGTTGTGTTCACTCGCTTGTGTTACAGTTGAAAGCACTTCATACACACACAGTCACAAAAAACCACAGAAAGGACACAAGCATATTTGGGGGCTAAATATGACCTGATAAAAGTTGCTGGTGTTGCAGGGGGAACGACTTCAAGATTTACTTAATTCCTCACTCATCTCATCTGATGTGTCTCTGTCCTGCTCTACTTTTTGCCTTTTGTCTGTCCGTTGACAAATGTAATGACTGCTGGTAATGACCACCTCTAGCTGGTATTTGTGCAGAGCCTGCCATTAAGGGTTCTCAATGCTGCTTTTGGGGCCTGTAGACATTTCTATGCTGGAAATAATAGTCTTGATATGTTTCTTGTTCTGGGTAGTTACATTTCTGTACTGCGAAAAGTGAGACTTCCATTTTCTTTTTATTTAATGAGCTTTGCTTCATGACTGCTGGTAATGGTACCCTGTGTGTATGAGTGTTTTATATTAGGAAGAGTTCACTAACCTGTAAATCTTATCTCTGCAGAGAGGTGCCTAATTTAGTGTGTGCTTTTAAGAAGTGGCTTTCATGTACAACTCATTTATCAGGCAGATCTATGACATTTGTAGACCCCAATGCTACTGTGAAGGGCATGCAGAAAGGTCTGTATTTAAATATTCTTGGTGGGATTCAAACAAAATCTTAAATTATGAATAGCACTAGAACTTTGAAATGGTCATGATGAAGTAAAAACAAGAATTCAGTGGCTATATATGTTTTTCTTTTCCCAATTTCCAGAACTTCCAAAGGCAGTACCACTAAAAAATGTTTGCATTTGCAAATATTGTGTAGTATGAACGCTGGGATTTTCATGCTATAGTGCCATTAGAGGATATAATACAGCAGTAATTCATGAATTATCCTTGTGTTTTGATAAGGATTGGCTAGGCCATAAGTTTATACAATGCCTTTTCCATCTTGTGGTCTTCAGAGGATATAAGAAAGTTTCTGAATGAGAGGGAGACAGATACCAGTGCCCTTTTAAGACACCAGCAATGTGACCTCAAAACTTTAGTATCTGCTGAGGAAAGGCTGTTTTTAATGAAATGCAGGTCCCCACAGTTTACTAAATTGTTGGAACTCTTCTTTTTTTCCTTAACTGAGATACCAGGAATTTTCCTTTTACATAATGTGAGCATTCCCAAATGTAGTTTACTCTGGATTTTCATGTGGCTTTGCCATGGTTGTGTTTATATAGCTTTGCTTTTGCTGTAGGGATTATTTTATTCAGATTTCAAACTAGCATGGCTCAAAGTGGGTCTGTGTTTACTCTGTGTTAAATATCCTTATTTAAGTCATAGTGAAAGAGTCTGAAAGCTTTTTAAAATCCACACACTTAGTAGTTCTAGCAGTACACTAGTTAAAGCAAAACCAGCCACTGCTGCAATGATGAATTCTGAAAATGCAAGTCTTAGTTTTGTAAGCACAAAGTTAAGAAATAGAATGAAACTTTGATTTCTTTCTCCTCACCCAAAGCTCTTGAATCCCACAGTTCCTGCAGAAGCCACTTAAAAATGTTTCCACTCATTCACTGGGTGCTGAACACTTCAGAAAATCAGGTCAGTTCCTTAGGTTTCCAAATACAGATTTAGGATCCTAAATATAAGCATGTTAGTCAAAGAAAAATTGGCTTCTCTTTATATAGATTGTGAAGCTACAATCAAATTCACTTGACTTATGCTATTTCCAGCTCTTATGGAGGTCAACAACAATTGTATTTCCTGCTTTAGCATGACATTTTCCTTCCTTGCAGGTGAGTGGGTGTGATTTTCTAAGTCTCTCTGGTTACCTGCCTTTCCTTATTAATATAACAGCCTGTTTCCTTTCACTCCCAGCCACCCAGGAAGAGTACATGAATTTCTTCAACTCTGCTTATGTGCAGGGAGTTGTACCTTCCTTCCAGATCAAACCCTATCCACGTCCTTTCTTCAGGTTTATTCTTTGTGGGATCCCTACAAGAGATGTGGTTACTCTTGGGTGAAGTCCCCAGGGAGAGCTTTGTCCTAAACGAACAAAGTGACTGTGAATAGCACAGTAGGTGCTGAAAGAACGTGCAGAGAGTTTGTAGTTAATAACAGACTTAATCTCTAGCCCCTACTATTAAAGCAGTGTTTTCTCCTGAATCGTTTCTGCATCACTTGCTTTTGCACATGGGGGCTAAACCAGAGACTAATAAGAATGCCTGTCTCTTCTATACCATGTTTTAGCCTAGAGCCTCTATTTCCAAGAATTCTTTTGCCATAAATCAGACCACCTCTAAACTTACTCTAGTTTATATCAACTGAGAATCCTACCCTAATAAATATAAAAGCCATATACAACATGTGCACATATAAAATATGTGCACAAGTGAATTTTCTCACCTCTGGAATCAAATATAGCATATGGTTAGCCACTGTAATTAAGGACTGAAAATTGTTAACTTTGCTCCACTTGTGAACAAACCTGCTGGAAGGGCTGAAGTGAACATGGTCTGGCTGCAGTTACCCCACAGGGATCTGGCAGGCGTGCAGACTCTGCTCCCCGAGGCCTTTGAAAGTATGCAAGTCAAGTAGCTGGGTGTTAATGGCCATCTGGGAATTCAGCTGGCACAAAGGAGCCGTGTGCTGGCACAGAGCTATTGGAGCTCTTTCCTGCACTTGCTGTCCCACTGCTTTTTCCGTGTAGAGGATGCCCGGGATGCTAACCCTCTGTGGGGATAGCCTGCTGCACATCTCACCTCACCCTGCAGGAGCTGCTCCCCGGAGCCACCAGCCCTCAAAGGCAGAGGCACACAGGTCACAGTGGCTGCAGGAGGGCTGAGCTGCCCTGGGAAAGCTACCACAGTCTCTATCGATGGGAAAGGACTGCTCCCTCTCGCAGCTCTTCCAAAACAGAGCACCACGTAGAGAGGCAAGCTCCAAACGGCATGATCTGGAGCTAAAGGCTGCGTGTGAAGTTTAGTCTCTGTGAGACAGAGTGCACTGTCAAAGCAACGCCGTGGAATTTATCATGGTGCCAAACTTCCGATAATTAAAATTTCATTGTGATGTACCACTGATTCCATCTCTTAATCTTCCAAATAGGAAGTGTCAAAAAACCAAAAAAAATCTCTCCTTCCTGTCTGTTATATAAGTGGTTCTGTAAGATTTAAAACAAAATCATTTTCAGAATGTTGAACCCACTGAGTGCAAGTCAGCAGCTTCCCCTTAACTGTTTTATAGAGACATATGTCTCTTGGGATCACTTAGTAAGGAAGTACTTTTTTTTTTATAAGTTTGCTCGAGGCCAATTTATCCTAAGCATTGAATTTATCCAGCTGTAACTGCAAAAAGAATTCATTTCCTGACTGCCAACTTGCAGTACTTCAGCCAATGCATGTAGAGAGGGAGGGCTTGTTATTTACCAGAAACAACGGGTCCATTTCTTCAATTATACTTGCATGCCTATCTTCGTTTTCATAAGACAACTTCTGCTTTTCCATTAGTAAGAAGAAAAGAAGAACTGGAATCAGAGGGTCAGATTCTTAATCATTATAAATTGCAATAGCTTCAATAGCTTTCAATAGCTTTTTTTCAGTTTTCAGCTGGCTGTGCTCTATTGACCTCATCTCTAGATACCTTAACTGTCTGGTGCTGAAGTGGTTTGTGAATTTTCAACCTTGTATCTCAGTCCCTATTTGTTTCACTCCAACAATGGCAAGGAAGCCTTGGTTTCCAAGGGTAATGTTGATGTTTTATCTTAGCTTAAAAACAAAGCTGTTTTTGATGAAATGGGGCAATCTGCAACATAAAGGTGAAATGACACTTGTCATGCCTCTCTTAAAAGAATGTGTTTTTCTGTTGACTCATGCTAGTCCTGCTAATGGAGGAATAAAAATAGTATTTTCGGTAGGGAAATATGGAATAGCAGTTTTAGGAGTAGGTATTTGCTGTTGCTTAGGATGGTCAGTTGAGAGTTAGCTGATTCTTCTCACTTCCTGCTCCACAGTCCTATCCTGTGATAGGAAAGGGGAAGAGAGGTTTGGCTGGCTACCTCTGAGCCCTGGAGGCAGCCCTGGGGAGTGGAAGGCAGATTTAGACAGGGACCCTTGTTTCCTGTGCCCCAGTGCACAAAACGTGGTTGGCTGGAGCTTGATGTGGCAGCAGTGGAGGGTTTGTGTCTATCACTCCAGGCTAGGTGGCAACACTCAGGAATTTTCCATTGAAATAGATTTCAGTTAACAAAATCTGCATGTTCTGGAAAATCTGATTTTTACTCCCACTTGTATTACTCCTGAAAATTTCAATTCTGTTGAAATACTTTAATCTTCTCTCAAAGAAACAACAGTTGAAGTCTAGGGCTTCTGATCTGTTAAAAATTAATTAGGCTTTCTATGTTAGTTCAGTTCTTGGTGGGAATTCTACTGGTGCTTCCTTTGACTCCTGTGCTGTCTGCTTGGGTTTTTGCCATGTTATACAGCAGCCTCTCTTTAATTGAGCTGTTCCAGGAGTTCACATAATCCATATTAGTGCCCTCTCTCTCAATTTGGGGCAGAGAAAAAATTGCTGTGTTCCAGCTTTGGCAAAGCTGCCCTTCTTTGGATTCTGAGAGAGCAGGGCATGCCTCAAGCCCTCCCCACATTTCTTGGGGTGTACCTTCCATTTAGACCTGAAGCATCAGACTAATGAATTCATCTACTCACCTTCTCTCTCAGGGCAAGAGCAGCAACGACCCAAGAATGCCTCAATGGCCGTGGTTTCCCTTATGCTGCACCAGGTTCAGCTCCCCAACATTTGCCACAGCACCCCTGGCAAGCAGATGGAGAGCTGAGCACTGCTGAAGAGGAGGAAGCCAAGAGGAGGGCTGGAAGCAGGAATGTTTTGGTGCCAGAGGTATTTCCTTCCTGCAGCTCTTTGCCTGGTGTGCCATGGCAGCTCGCGGCACACAGCTGGCACATGGGCAAAGGGTTTGCTGCCCTGCCTGCTGCCACAGGATCCACCAGCCTCAAAGAGGAGCAGGGGAGGCTCTGCACAGCTGTTCTGAAGAAAAGGCACCATTGAAAACTTCGGAGAAGCGGGTAATCAGTGAGAAAGTTTTGTTAAAAAGACCTGTACAGTTATTTCTATAGCATGTGAATGTCGCTTTCTATTTGCAGTTATCCGTTGTTTTCACGCTGTTTTCCTGCTTTTCTCTTTGCTGTGTTTGGCTGTTTATGTTCCCAGCTTGAGCCTCAAAGTGAGGATTGCACAAAGCATTGAGAAAGAATTTGAGTCACTCGGCTGGCATCAAGGAAATTCAGTTTAAACCCAGTGTTAAACTTAACAGCATGCAATATATTCCAGAGCTTCCCAGTAAAGGTGCCTCCTGAAATCCTCAGAAACAACTGTGTTTTACTGGGTTAGAAGTTCCATTAATGTCACCCAAGTCTAGCAGTTTCAGCGTTCTTATGGAGCTAACAACACAGGAGATGAGCTGTAAATTCAGGACTTAAGCCATTTTGCAGGAATAGAGAATGCATCTATCTGCCCTATAAATGCCTGGGTTTTTCCCTTGGATAAGCTCATAATACTTCTCAACTAACTGTTCTTTTTCACCTTGATGCTTTTGCCCCTGTCCTTGCTTTTCTGCACGGAGGAATTTTGCAATTGGTGTGAATCAAGATGGGCTCCCAGCTGCTGACTGCCAAAGCTGCTTCTGCTGATTGTAACCACAGGATTAGTCAAAGGCAAATCTTGGCAGCATGTAGACTGTTTGGGGGGTGGTGGTATCAAGATGCTGCAAACATGGTAAAAGTTCCACTCCAGAATGAAAAGAGTGCTTTTGAACTTTTAGGCCAACTATTTGTAATTCCTATGAGAGATCTCTCATTACTGGAGAAAATGAGAACTGGGGATATTTTTCCCCAGACCTTAAAGGTAAAAATTGCAGCATGACTTAAAAATTATCTGATCTGGAAAGCAGAATGAGAATAGCTCTTGGATATTTCTCCTGTCCCTAAGGAAGATTAAAGCCAAATGTTGTTGACAAACCAGTGATTTTTACCAACTCCCCTGCTTCAAAAAGAGGTTGTTTCTCTAATCTCAACTCCGTCATTTAATTCCAACCAAATTGTATATTCCCTTTAATAAAATTAGTGCCATATCTCTTTTCAGTCTCACAGGCTCAAATCACTTATTTGTTTGAAAACAATTTTGGATTTTCAGATGAATAATTTTACATATACTTGAGTTTTTATCAAAGATTGTGTTCATACAAGCAATAGGAACACAATCATTTCCTTTCTTTTTACAGCAATAGCATGAAAAGAATCACTTAAAGATGGCCCAGGTAAAGAAATGAATAAAGAAACCCCATGAGTTGTGTGGCCTGGTCTTTCTTCCCCTCAGTTTGTGTTTCTAACCCAATTTAACCTCTCCTCTGTCAAATCCATCTACATCTGTTTAAAAGCTACATTATGTTCTTCTCCTTCATAGTGTTTGATCTATGGATTCCTTTCGCATGTTAAAACTGTTTCTAATTTCAGCTGCAAGTTTATATGATATTAATGGCAAGTGCTCTGTGCAAGGTGCATCTGTAAGGATTGTCTTTCAAAAGGATCTTTTCACTTGTCTCAGAAACTGTCTTTGACATCTTAATTTTATTTTTTTTAAAAAGTATTGTTTCCAGGTGAAGGATGGCTCTGAATGTTAGATGAAAGGAGAACAACTAAGCAAACCAGTTTTTCCTTCACATTAGTTAAAGGTCAATTATCAAAAGCTCTTCTGCATTACAAATCCACGTCATAAGAAAGTGAATTAGGATAGTAATAGTAATTGTATTAGATTCTTTGAAGTGATGATATTCCAAGCAGCTCTACAATCAGACAAGTTGCAGTAGCATTGATCTCTCAGAAATCACTCTCTCTAATTCAAACAGGGATCTCCACTCAGAGAGGAGCAGCACAAAGCATGCCCAACTTTCTTATGCTGATAGCTTTTCTCTGTACTGGGCACTGAGGAAGGAATTTTCTTTTAAGATCAATGGCATTTGTGGAGGAAAAGTGATTACTTGATCACATTAATTTAGAGTTCATTTATTACCATACAAGTGGAGGGGAAATGTCCTCTATTAGAGAACACTATTCTTTGCAAATAGCCCAGAGGCTGTGTAGCTGCATTTTCCTGAGCAGAGCTGAGAAAGAAAGCAAGCATCCTCAGAGGCTCATGTTTGGCTTAAAGTCAGTCTGCCCATGTTTCCCTACTGAGGCCTAATTGTCTAAATGAAAAACAAAACAAAAAAATCCCTAAAACCCAACCCCAAAACTCCCAGGTAGCCAAAAGGCTGAAGCTGTGTACTGCAGTAAGATGGCTGGCCTCTGAAATAGCAAACTCTCAAGCCAAACTACCTTTGAGCTACACCTACCTGCAAAAGAACTACCTGCTGCTTTCTCTGACCATCAGTTTCAAACCCTTGTGCCAGCCTATTTGCACCGTGCCCCTCACTGTGTTTGTATGTGGGGGGATGCTGGCACTCGCCCTTGCCCTCGCATATGAATGTCAAGATCAGGAAAGCAGGGAGGAACTCTTTTATTGCTCATATGTCTCTGCCAAGATATTGGATTGGTCCATGGTTTTCTGATTTTAATGAGACTGGAACTCAGCCCAGACTTAGTCATTGCAGTGAATTCAGATGATTTTCCTTTCCTGCGCATAGTCTATTTTCTGTAACCCATGAAAGTAGTTTAGATTGCATCCAGTCATGTGACAGAATAATTTTATTTATGTGAAAACTTTTCTAGTTAAAGATGGGTGTGAGGTGCCATGTCTGATTCGTCATTCTTTTCGTTTAGGTCCTTAAGAAGAGAGAGTTGGCTATTGTGACCCATGCCTGCTTTTCGTATGGGTCCTAAGTCAAACCTTCATAGCTAAACACTACTGAATTTCAGCAGTTGGAAACTGCAGCTCCTCTTTGGCAACACTCTCCTGAAGAGTTATAGCAGCTCTCCAGCTACTGCAGAGAGCAATGGATAGTATACTGTCTTAGCATAAACCAAAATGATTTCCCTAAGTTTCAGAATCCTTTAAGAACAAGCGGTGCAGAACGCTTTTTCCCCTTCAAGTGTTGATGCAAACTTCCACTCTTATGTCAGGCTCCTGCTGTTTTCCATTTAGGTTGCATCCCATGAGCAGTATTTGAACACACAGCAAAAACGAGTAATGACCTGACAGCAAATAGAAATACCAGGGCATAAACCAAGAGCCCTGGATTAGCCTGTGCCATGTTGAACCTCAGTGAGTTAATCCAGTGGAGGAGAGTGACAAGGAAAAGCCATTTTTTTTCTAATTAAAAAGAAAGGTATTGCAAACACTAAAAGCATAAGGCTGGATCAAGACACTACAAAATAATTACTGAATAATGTTTTTGTTTGATTACATTGGCAGGATTTTCAAATAAATTTTAGTCACTTTGTTTTTCTGTGGTTTCATCAAGGCTTTCTTATCTGTACTGGAGTTTGCAGTGAGCAGTTTTTATAAATCCTGGGATCCTGCTGAGGCCATTCTCCTTGCCTGATGACCAACTATTTCTCATCTTGAAACATTAAAATGAGAAGCTGAAGATTCTAGCTGGGGAGGAGGGGGCTTGGTTTTCTTTGGGGAACGTCCCTTTAGTTGGGAATTTTTTGTTGGGGTTTTCTGTAGTTTGCTGGGGTTTGGGGTTTTTTGAGCTGTGTATGTTTTCTTCCAAGAGATGTTTTCAGATACCTTCGGCAAACTAAGGTGCAAAGTTCTTCCAGAAAATTCCAGTTATGAATGCACATGCCTGGCAGAGCTGTCACAATGCTTGGTTTAAGGACTGCCCTTGATTTTCAGTAAGCTTCATATCAGTTCCTGAAGGCAGACCAACTATTCTGTGAAATCACACACTTGGAAATCTTGCTTCTGCTTTCCCTTTTTTTTTTCCAAAAAAAACCACACAGGGTTTTCACTGTCTTTTGGGGGGCAGGGGAGGGGGAGGCAGAGTAAATCACAGTTGCTTGTAGCACTCATACCTGGCTAGGGATGCCTCAGAACTGCAGTGGTAAAATTCCAACGTTCAGGTTAGTTTCAGCCCTATTTCAACAGATCTTGCCATAAATGCATAGAAATTGTCTAATATTTAAAGTGCTCAAAAGCCTTACCTTCTCTGTTAATGGGGAAGTTAGACAATCAGTTATCCTTGTTTTGTAGCATGGAAATCAAAGGACAAAAAGGAAAATGTCCCATATTTCTGACTTGGATCACTTCTAAGCAATCTGCTGACGAGAGTTGAAGGCAGTCACAGTCAGGATCACAGCTGCTACCTACCTGCCAACAGTCCACACAAAACTACTTTGGCTAGAAGCTGTATTGTGGTTTGTTTATTTATTATTTTTAGCCAGCCATTCTTTTGTAAAAGCATGTAAGAGTACTTAAGCTTTGGACTTGGAATGTGATCCCTGAATTCTTGGCTGAGCAGGACATCATATGCTTGTCCTGCTCATTCTGTTCAAATTAGAAGGAAGACTGTATATATGCTTTGTTTGACAAGTAGCTGCCAGTAAGATTAAAGGAAGCATCAGTCTTATTCAACTGATGGCTCTAAAATTATTTTACATTTTAATTTGTCCAAGCCTTTTTCAAATCTAATGTCTTTAGCAATACTTATTGGTGTTACCTCCTCTGTTGTTATTTTCCACCAATTTACTTATTTTGCTCACGGTAGCAACACAAACTATGGCAATTTTATGATTTCATATTGTATACTATAATGATGAAAACATGAGAAATATGAATTATTGCCTACTTTATTAAGTTTTCAAGTTAGATTTTTTTCAAAAAACTTTGTTTTCTTTTTTTTCTGCTGGGTTCTAAGCACTCAGGTTCTGGCCATCTCTTCTGCCTATCTTCTTAGGACAGTCAATAGAATCATTTAGCCTGAAAGGATGTTTTAGGCAATTAAGTTAAGCATGTGTTTAAAGGCGTTTTTAGTTTAAGATGAATATGGTCAGCAGCTGCTGGAAACAAGTCCTTATGCCTTTATTAGAATGCATAATTAATCTTTTGACTTGATGAGAAGGGAAATATTAATTGGGTAATTTTCTGCCAGGTCTTAAGTGGCTTCATTTTGTCTAAATCAAAGTAATTAAAAGAGACTAAAAATGTAAAGTTTATGCAGTAGAGAACTGCATCTAGGCAATTCTGGTCTGCCAAGTGAATGGATTTCAGGCAGGAAGAGTGTTCTCTTTGAAAGCCAAGAAAACATTAGTGATAAGATATTCCTCCTAATCTTTTGGAGATTGACTGGGGTTTTTCTTTCCTTTTGAACGGCAGGGTTTTCAAGTTTCCTACCAGATGCTGTTGTTGATTTTGTAGTCCTGATTGGGTTCAAAGTAAGTCTTGATACTGATGCTAAATCAGGCTGGAAGGACTCTTTGTGATCTGAATTTGATAGAAATTAAAAACCTGCCAGCTGTGTTTTGTGTGTTCGGGCTCTGCATAAATAAGCATAAATCTCTTGGATTCCATGATAAAAGTAGGTGTGCTTCTTTGCAGCTTTAAATGTGGAACCTGGAAGCAAAATTATATTTTAAGCTAAATGCCAAGCTTTAAAAGTTAAATTAATTTGGACTTAAGGTTCTCCTCCTTTTCTTTCTTTGTGTCATTTAAGTGATGTAGTAAAAAATACCTCATAAGGACAAAATTATTGCATGGGCCAATCCAGTTAATGCCCAGTAATTTAACATTAGAATTAATGTAACCCTGTGGATTTCAAGTGGTTTAATTGACTTGCAGACCCCACTGCTCACCTCATCTTTCCTCTGAGGATGTCTAGAAAATCTTGGGCTATTCTTGAGGCAGATTCTCTCCCTTTGTAACAGCCTTGTCTCCAAGTCCTTAATGCTAAACACAAAGGATTACTTTGGTTGTGCTTGGGAAGTAATTGACTAAAGTTAGGAAGTAATGATAGTGTATTAAAACATGTATCATGTTTAAATAGCACTTGTATGACTCCGAAGGGAAGGAATGGAGATGTGGAGTCATTCAAAGCCTATCTAGGGTTTATGATATCCTGTAGACTATTTAAAAAGGTTTACATCTAATGGTTTGGCAAGGTAGGAGCATTTTGCAAATAACACTTTGTGGAGTGAGGATCGGCTTTCTCCCAAAACCCTTGGAGGGAAGTGAAGCTTACATTTTATAGACTTGGTTAGAAGCAATAAATGTGCAACTATGTTATTGCATTTCAGTGATTTTTACAGTCTGGTAATATATTGAAATCTTCTCCTAAGAACACCAATATTCTTGTGCTTAAGAAGAAACAGATAAATGGTGTTGGCCATGTTTCCATGCTAGAGATGAGAAGAAAGTGTGCATTCTGTACGAAGTATTTACCAGGGTACACCCAGAGTTTCAGACCTATTGCAAGCCTTGAATTTACACATTCCTATAGAAAAGCCACACCATCATGCAGTCCTTACACATTCCTTACACTACTTTAGAAATTAGACCCAAGAAGAGGTGATTTGAAATGCTGACCCAGCCTCAAATCATTGAGAGCTGTCATTGATTGCAGTGAAACCTGCCTTTCACTGCAGGCCTTCTGAAAGGGTTTCCTTATAGTCAATAAAATGAACGTAGTGGGAAAAATCCTGCCTTAATTGCCAAATGAGAAAGGGATACAGTGAACTATAGGATCCTGAATACCTTCCTTTAAAGTCATGCAGAATGGGGTGCCACTTCAGGGAATGTTTTCTTTATTTGGATTTTAGGACTCTTAAGAATGCAAGCTGGTATCTGGCTAAAAATGGACCAGCTTTTCAAAACTGAATAACTTCCCTTCTTACTGAGATCAGAAAATCATTTTAAATGCAACCACTGTCTCTTTAATGGGGTGAGGGACTCACCTTTGCCCTGTAACTGATGTGATGGTGCCCAAGAACAGCCATAGAAGCTCTAGACAATGTTAGCTGTAAGAATTACAGGAAAGGGGTTGGATTCCTGTGAGGATGGGCACAGCTGGGCAGACCCAGCTGGGCAGTGCAGGTGCCCCTTGCTAGGGGATGTGCCCACCTGCCAGAGGTGGCTTAGAAGACTTGGAAATTTAGTTTGTCTGTGAGGGACAGACAGCATGCATCAGCCTTAGCTCTTGGGAGGGAGGGGGCAGATGCCCAGAGTCTGCAATGCCATGCTTGGCACCTGGGCCAGCAATGCCAGCAAGTGCCAGGCACAATGTCTTGGACTTCGGGCTAAAAGTGGGAAAGCTGAGAACTGCAGAAATGAAGGCAGTTTTCAGAGCTGTGGATTAAGCCTTACTTGGATCACTGCTGTATAATTAAAGCAGTTTTTCAAGATGAAAAGGAGAGATATGTTGTCTTCTATTTCTGGGCCTTAGTCCAGTTAAGCAAGAACTACATGTTTAATTCTGAAGAGTGAATAACTTTGATGCCCAGTTCAAATGGGTTTAAGTTATTTGAGCCCTTAGCTAGATTGGGGTCATATTTTTTTTGTTCCCCTCTCTCTAATTAGTGCAACTGCTTAGCAAAGATATTTCCCAGGACTTAGTGGTAAGTTGCCACTTTATAGTTTTCTTTTAACATTTCTGAACTGATTTGATTTCAGAGATCACTCCCAATTAGCACTAATCTTCCTATGGACATGGGTGGACTTTCAATGCTTTGTGAAGTTTATGGACTACATTGAACTGAAGTTAGTTTTAGAAATGCAAAATAGGGGACACAGAGTTGAGGCTGGATTTTTCATAACATCACAGTTATGTGTCTTTAATAATGGTTCTCTGGTACTGAACACATTTCACAGGGTCAGAGCACTTCCCTTATTTCATTAGAATGAAATGGAGAGTACAGATAAGTCATAAAGTGGTCTGTAAATCCCTACTCTTGGTGCAGACTTTTTTCCATCATGATTTATACTAAGCTTAGAATAATCTCTTTAGAACTTTAAATACAGTAAACAAGACCAAATTTCACATTGCACTAAAGCTCTCAGAACTTAGAATTATGGAACAGCTAAATCTGACTAGCTCTTATGGATTCTCTGGCACTAAGATATAAGAAGGGAAGGATAAGAGAGATCAGTGGTTTGGTTTTGATCTCTTGGGACTCACTGTAAATCAGTAAGGCAATAATCTAAAATTAATGCAGTGACCATGGCAATAGTGGTGTGAGAACACACTCGGATCCATTAACTCCTATTTCCAGTTGCTACAGAAGGGCTGGGACCATAGTGTTTCCTCAAAACACTGTGAGATGCATTTTGAGTTGGTCCAGCCATCACCATTAGTGTCTGCCTACCTGTCTAAGCTGCCTAGCTGCCCTAAGAATTCAGAGGATCTGTGCAATACTGGAGAGGTTTTCATTCCCTAAATATCCCTTCCTGTTAGAGTCAAAGAAAGAGAAATCTCACTCCAAATTGATTTCTTTCTCCTTTTGTATCAAAAAAAAAAAAAAAAGATATCTCTAAAGTATTTTCTGGATCTTGTCCTTTCACAAAGCAAGTTAAGTCTATGACCTCTGTGGCAAAATGTTCAACCCTGAGCCAAGTTAGCACAGCTCCTGATTTAAATGTTCTCTGCAACACATGCAGAGGGGCTACAAAATGTTTTGTTGCTGCTATGTTTTGTTATATGATCCTGGTGAGAATTAGTCTGAGCTCTGCATCCTTTTTATCCTTGTGGTTAGAAAATACAGCATCATGTCATTTCCATCCTATCCCAACAATATTCTTGTTCTGGAGAGACAGACATGTTAAAGTGTCAAAGATGGTAAGAAAACTGGATTTGGAGGATGTGGAAGGGAAGACTTTCTTCTGTTACAGCTAAGAATAGTTGTGCCACTTTGTGCCTGCTTCTGGAGCAGGGTTGTCCATTACTGGGCCATGGTTCTGGCTTTTGAACCTTTCTGTCCTACAGTACCAGGTGGCTGGTAGACTCATGCTTTGTGTTTATATCCATCTGTCCTTCTGGATGGCTGCCAGACCCAGGATCCACAGCCCCTCAGTGACCTGTAAGAGGAGACTCAATGGCTTTCTGTTATACTTTAGTTTCTGATCTCTTAGAGATGCTTAAGAGCGAAAAAGCTTCCTTTGTCTGTGGTACTTCCCTCATTCCCCAGGCAGGAGGAATCAGGAGTGTGATTTCCATTTTGCAGGAATGTGCTTTTCACTTTGTGTCTTGGGGGAGTACCAGCAGAGTTTGGAGTATCTCCAGTTCTCTCTGATGCAGCATTGGTGGAACATTTGTGTGTCCATCCCTTCCTTTGGCCCGTGCTGAGTGCTCAGTGCCCCATGCCCCTGGGGCAGTCCCTGGGCTGCCAGGGTCTCTTCACATCTGCAGCAGCAGCTGTGGCAGCCCTGCACACGGCAGCATTCCCCTCTCTCCTCTCTCTCCATCCCCACACGGGGTGCAGGGGCTGGCTGCAGTGAAGCTGACACAAACAGCATTTCCTGGAGAGCCTTTGCCTCTGGAGGCATTATTGACCTTGAGGCCTGAGGCAGGAGGACTTTGTGGCACTGTTCCAGCTCAGCATCCCTCTGACAGCACTTCACCTAGGAAGGAATATCCTGAGAGGGGAAAGACTGCAAGGCTCTTATGTTCTTCAAAGGAGATTTGAGTAAATGAGTTGCTTCTTGGAAGCAGCATGGTTGCACTGTCTCTCTCTGGTTTTTGCTGTTTTCAGAAGGACATGCAATAATTGTTAAACATAACAACCTTGTTAAATCATAATGAGATTAAACCAGCCTGGCTCATTTGGACTACTTTATATTTGTTAGCTGTTTTTCCATTTCAGTTGTGTGCAGTGTGCTTTTGCTAGCATTATTTTTGTTCAGTGAGAGGGTAAGTAGGAAGGAAAACGAACTCTCGCTGCAAATATTTGGAAAGAAGGAGACCAGGCTGTGTGTGAGAGGGAAATATTTGAGCTATGTGATTTTAAATGTTGCTGTACTATGTGGCTGCGTTTTACCTTACACATCACTACACAAGACTGACCTGTTAGGACTCTCCTCACTAGTAAATAAAAGGTTTCCTGCTTCCCTACAGGCTGCCTCATTTTCTCCCAGCAGTTCATAAAGCAGTGGCATGTGAAAAAACACAAAAACCCTCTTGATGTATTGACTTGATTTTTCCATTAAAAATTAATTGCTTCCTATTTGATGAATGGTGATAAATAATGACCTTTCAAGTGTGCTGTGGTCTCAAGTATACTTAAAGCTCTTGGTTGAAGGCTCCTTGCAGGTATTTGTAAGTCATGGCTTCACAGAGGGGACACAGAGAAGAAAGATTTTTGTGGTGAAGCATCACACAAATTAACAGTTGATTTTTTAACTCTTACCCATAAGTGTGAATGACTTTAGTTAACAGCGCTATATATGAAAGCACCATTGTTGTCTTACTTCAGTTAGTGCCACATAAAAGAGATCTGGAATCTCTTTTACTTCCTTCCATCCTAGAAAATCTTAATTCAACGTAGCTGAAAGAAACAAACCCAACTCCAAAGAATCATGTAAAAATCACACACTTAGTCAGGCTGTTATTCTATGGGCAAATTAAGACCCTGACCAACCAATTGAATTCAGTTAACTGGGGGAAGCACACGTGTGGGACTTGAACACACAACTGAAAAAAATTGTATGTAACATTGGGACAGGTCCTTCTGTGCCCACCCTGTTTAAAAGTAAAAGTTTATGGGTTCCTTTTACTGTCAACTGCAGCAAAATTACAATCAGATTCAGTTATAGTTTTTTCGTTTATCTGGCAGGTTGCAGGTTGTCTCATGTCTTACTCCAACTTGTCCTGCAAAGTTTATGTCCATGCCTGTTCTGGGTGCCCTAAAATGGACTTCAGTCTCAGCTGTTCCCACACCATTCATTGCTATCAGCTCCTGCAGCTTCTGTCACTTGTATCTTCCTCTATGTACTTTTCTGGTTTTTGATTTAAGATTGAATATGAACTAATATTTCAATCGAATTTATATCTCTTTGTGTTCCTTCCCAATCCCCTTGGGTTTTAATACTATTTTTCAAATGCTGCAGAGCATTTTAGAAAACATTGAGTGCATGCAAAACATATTTTTAAAAAACTTTATTCATTGGTCAATATGCTCAAAAGGCAAAAATCACTTTGTTAACAGTTTTACACTTCTCTTTTCTGTTCCCCCTGTCTGGCTTTTTTTCTGGTGTCTTTGAGAGCTCTGCAGGCAGATGAAGCAGAGAATGTGAATGGGGAGTGCAGAGTATCCCTAAGGAGTCTTTAAGCATCATAGTGGTAATGTATTTCCTTTTCCCCCCTAATTTCTTGTGTCTCTGGATGACATTCAAAAAAGTCAAACCTTTTCTGTCTGGAAGCAAAGCAACATCTTTTATGGAGAGAAACTGCATGGTGGATCCCTATGTGATTTGCAGTGAGACTGCTGGGTTGTGTGTGAGGGTGGAGGGTAGACAGGAAAATCTGCATGTAACACATCAAATTATTATTAAACAGTTCTGGCAGAATCTGTCAAGGAAAGTAAGATAAATCAGGGTGAAGGCAAAAAAAAATTGTGTAAGGTAGTTTATACAAAGCAGTTGCCATTATAAATAATAAAGCAAAAAGGCATTCTTTGGAAACTTTCCAATTCATTTTTACCAGTTCTGCCCTAAATAACTGACAGTTTTTGTAGTACTTTGTGTTCTCACTCATTCCTCTTCCTTTGCTATGGGAATCTCCACAAGTGCTCTTGGCTTCTTGGTTTGGATCATAAATCTGCATCTTTGTTTCTTGCTCGTTTGTTTGTTTGTGTTTTGTATGCCACATCCTAGGACCTAATCACTAAGGCCATGTTCTTTATATAGATCTCTTGGCATCCAAGGCTTGTTTCTAGCCAGAACCCCCCAGATAAACAGAAACATGAAACCTTGGCCATTAATGCTGCTCCACTGAATCCTTTGTTCTCAGAAAGAAATCACAAAAACCTGTGAAGAACATCAATGTTTTAAGTAAAAGTTAGACTGCTACGAGACAAGACCATAATTAAATATTGGCACCAATTTATCTTTCAGTTTAAAATCAAGCAAATTATTAATACAGGTTTTCAAATCCAGGGAAAATTGATAAAACTATTAATTCTTCCTGTCGGGAATAGTTACAGAAACACTGCCTCTGATGGCCCAAATTCACTTGGCCAGAGACAATGCTACCAATTGCTGTATTGAGCATCAGTGCAGCATAAAAGCCCTGCTGTCTCAAACATCTGTCAATACCAGATGAATTGTTTGGTTAAATATGGAGGACAGGATACAGGTGAGGTTCTCTTCCCATTGCAGTCAATAATGAAATGCTTGCTGATGTCCAAGGACAGTGTAGCTAATATATGGGGAAATGTTTAAACCCATGGCATCTTGAAATATTAATTAGTATTTTGAAAAGTCTGATTTTTTTTGCACATACCTTGCTCCTCCCTTTTGCTTGCCTTGGGCTAGTGGTCTTATTATTTAAGCCTGAGAAATAGAATAGATATTACCACTGTTTTAATTCTAGGTTAAATATTAAGCAATCATAATTTAAAAATATTTCTCTCCTAAAGCAAATGGTAGGTGATAGTTTATGTACTCAAGCAATGAGATATATTTCCCTTATAACTGGATGAAAAACAGGTAGGGGTGTTTCTTTTGGTATAGTGAAATTCAGGCTAAATAATTAGAAAACTTGTAGTTAACCTGCAAATTGCATTAACTTCTTTTTGAAAAAGCTGTTAATTTCAGTAGAATCAAAGAGGGGAACTTGTAAAAGAATGGATATTCCTATCTCTGTTTAGAAAGTATCAACTTAAGTAGTTGTGCAATTAAGAAAATTAACTAGAGGATCCTTTCTCAAAAGGACAAATCTGTAATGGGATTTGTTAACTTAGGTACTAATTCCTCTTGAAATAATTATTACTTAAATTTGGGAATCAAAAAGTACCCTTCAATATCCATCAGGTGCCTTAGGCATTGCCTTCAACATCTGCCAGATAAGAACATTTCATGGAAATGGGTGTCTGAAATGTGCATGGAATTCTTCCTTCAGAATCAGGCCTCTGGATCTGCTGACTGTCCTTTTCCAAGGACATGGACTAGATCCTAGTTGCCTTCAAACACAGTGTTAACCAGAAATCCTGAGTGAGAATAGAAATCCTTAGTGAGAATTCTTAGTGAGAATCCACTGAAAGTGTATTGGGTCCAGATCTGACCATCTCAACTATGGAGAGAGGAAGGAGAGGCTACAGCGAGGAGGAATGAAAGCTGTTGACATGTGGCAGATGTGTCATTTGGATTGATTAAAGCAAAGCTAATCCATGGGGGACATCTTTAGTGTGGCCTTTGGGATTTTGCTTTTTTCCTCCTTGCCTACGTGCTTGTGCCAGGCAGCCTTGGAGCCTCTGGTGTGACAGCAGCCCTGGGCTGACCTGGGGTTGTTCCAGTCAGAGCAGCTGCTGAACTGGGAGGGGAGGCTGCTCCTGCCTTTCCAGGGCCATCCCCCTCGCTGTGAAGCCATGCTGACTCAAAGTGCTTACAGCTCTGTTGCTGTCCTGGTGTGACAGCTTGATATGATGTTGGAGAGCAACGACAAGCAGCCAGGAGGTGACGGGAATAGCTCTTGCTTGTTGTGAAGGGAAATGCTAAAAGCCAAAGAGCAGCACTGCCCAGGAGAACTCCCCTGTGAAAAGCAACTCAAGGTCCATCTCCACTCGAAAGCTGAAGTAATGTAATATTAAAGAATGTGCTGTAACAGCTGGAAATGCAGCTGTAGCACTGCTGTGTCTGAGTGCTCCAGGAGGAGCTGGACGCCTCCAGCACCCTGGCTCCTGGCTGCCACAGCCAAGTGAAGCCTGTTTTGCCATGGTCAGACCTAACACTACAGCAACTGGGGTTTCCAGCCCAATATATGGTTCTGGGGCTGTTTATTTTCAGCCATGTCACCAGCACATCAAGCAGCTTCCAGAAATAACTCCATCTTGCTTCTGCCAGTACAAATGTGTTGTTGACTGCAGCGGGATTTGGACTGGTGTATGTCAACATATTTCTATGGCATACTTGGTATTGCTTTTACCCTTCAGGTAAGAAAGTGATTTAGTTGAGAGTGCTGTGGTTATGGTAGCCTGAAACTTCTGTGTTAAAGAGAATTCTTCATAGTGGGACTGAGATAAATGAATGACTGTGCCCCATTTTTTTTAAGGAGCTAGTCCTGTATCTTAGTCAACACAAACACATTTCAGAAAGCATATGTGGATGGTGAGAAGCTGGTAGAAAACTAGTTCAGGAGTTTCCATTCTTGCAACTTGTTTGTCTTCCATTCTTCTGTTCCTTTCATGACTAAACAAATTTGCCTGCATGCCTTAGTTTCTACTCAATGAAACTTCAGTACTCTCTGGGAATTCAGTAAACCAGAAACACAACTTGGTGCTTGAGAAGCTGCTTCCATTTTGAGAATGTGTTTCTAGAGAAGTAGGGTGTGAGTAGATGTGGGTAGTGAAAGAAATGGCACCAATCATTGCAGTCTTGATTTCTGAAGGCATTTCCTGAGTTATTTTAAAGGTTTTACGTATGGTTACCGAAACCTTAACTCTGAAAATGAACTTTTTTTCTAAAATGTAAACTATTAAGCCTGGATTTCTTTGTTGCTTCATTGCAGTCACTTGGAATGCTTTACTCCCCGTGATTCATACACAATTCCTTCCATGGAAACAGGATAGAAAAAAGCTTTACCTGTTCTTATCTTTCACATCATGTCATCTTCTATTTGCTAGTATATATGTGTATATATTTCATACTCTGTACTTTTATGTTTTCTGTTTTGCCATTTTCATTGAGAGAGTTCCCATGTGATTTTCTAAAGATTTAATTTTTCTATGTGGGCAAAAATCAGATGGGTTTTATCCTAAATTAATTAGAACTTGCATTTCTGATTGGCAAAGTGTGGCATGTAAAATATGTCATATAGGACATTTGCTCAAAGGCTTCCAAATTTAAATAATAAATATTGTAGGCATTAACAATTACCTTGTAGAAATGGATCATGAACTGAGTCAGAAAAGGTATATATGTAAACCAGACTCGAAGGTAGCTGTTGTTTACACAATTTACAGCCAGCAATTTACACTGACTTCTTTCTCTGTGCAATCAGTCGTTACCACAGAAACTGCAACAACAGACAGCACCGGGAGAGACAAAGCTCCTTCACTAAGAGAGGCAATCACTAGCCATAAAATTCTCTTCATCTTATCCCCGATGTTCAAAGGGTGTAAAATGCTGGTATGTCACAGTCTCACTGCAAACAATGTAAATTCAGCCTTTTGTAGGGAAATGCTGTTGGTTATGGCCACTGGAACACCCTGGACAGTGCAGGTTTTACTGAATCTCATCTTTGTGCTGCTGTTGGCTTAGAAATAGCCCTGCAATGTAGACCTCGAATGAAGGAAGCATGGAAGAATTTGGACAGAGTTAGCCACTACCTCTAATACTCTTTAATTAATTATGGGGAAGGTTTTTTGATGTTTTTTTTTTTCACAGGAGCCAGATTAAAATGCATTCAGATGCTCTCGTGCAGGTGTGAACAGTGAGTTTGAGACTGTGTGGACTTGGTTTCCATGAGAGTGCTGATGGAAGTGAGAAAACCCCAATTTTCCCATATCTTTTTCCTTAAGGCAGAACAATAGATTGGCTACAGACTGAAAAGCCCATGGGATTTGAGGGAATTTGTGGCTGCAGAAGTTGTAGTCAGGTCGTGTCTCCACGGCAATACAAGGGTGGACAGGGATTTTTCTGCCATTGCTTTCCCTAAAAGCAGTTGTGCTTAAGGGCTGGAGAAAACTAGGCAACCTGATGTGCTGAAGGCCCTTAAAAAAGGGAAGAAGCAGACATTTCTTCTCCATAAACTCAGTACAGCCCCTTTTTCCATTGCATGAGCCTGCCTTTAGGCTTTGACTGCTGACTCATCAAGAGAGGACTTTTTAGGGATTCCCTGTGGGATCCAGTCTGTTCTCTGGGCTCTCCAAGTAGGAGATTTCTATGAAGAAATAGAGAGGCAAAGGCTTTTCCATGCTTTAATAATGTGTCTTAATACACAGGAATCACTCTTTATGTGCAGGAGCATCACTATATGTTCATCTGTGCTCCTGGTGCTTGCTGCACCTCTCCTCCATTTGTAGCAAATGTTGGACACCAAATTTGCCTCCAAGGGTCAGATTCCCACTGCAGGATGTGCAGGACAGGGTCATGACCCCAAAGCATGGGCAGTGTTGGTGCTTGTCAGCAGCATCTCTGCTGCTGGGGCACTTGAGGTCACAGCTGAAGTACAGGTAGCTTCAAGGAGCCAGAATTCCTTCTGGTTCCTGGGAGGCAGTGGAAAAGATTCAGACTGCCAGGAGGGAGAAATGATGAAGCTCATTGTAATCTCACTGTTGAGTATCCTGTGAGATGCTGACACTCTGCTTTAATGGGCTTGAGGTAGCTCATGTTCTTTTTAGGAAAATGATTTAGTAGATGGCACAAGCCATGCTCTGGCATGATAAACTTGCATGGATACCAACAAATTGAGGCAGAACTCCTGAGCTGCTCTAGACCTCTGTCTGGTGGTGCTATATAGCTTTAAATGAAGATATTGCCATCAATCAGCTTGTCACCTACCTCACTACCCACTTGTATTAAATGATTTCACTATCAGCTAAGATGGAGCACACCACTGAGTGTCAGATTATAAGTGTCTAGAGAGATTAGATACTGAAATTAGATGGATAACATCCAGGCTGCTGCACTGGATCTCCCAGTATTGCTGTTGCCAACGTGTCCTGCTCCAGTCAGATAAAACCTTCCTGTGCTGTGCTCCCTCCCTCACTTCCCTGAAGGGAGGATGTGCAAATGTGGGTTGTTTAAAGTCAGTCTCCTGGGAAAGTCCCAGTATCTGTGGGCACCACATGAGCAATGTGGCATCTAATTCTCCTGTACAAATAGTCTGGTACGTTGCAGCATGTGCCTCAATTCATCAGATGCCTTAGCAAGCTCCAACCCTGTCTTGTTCAGTTTCTTAACTCAGTAGCTTCTCAGTCTGTTTTTCCTTGGGCTGGACTTTGACCAAAGATGATTTTAAAAAGTAACAATTACATTATTTGTAAAAAAAAAATTATCAGCTTAGAGATCTGAAAATTGGTGAGGCCCAAGATGACAGCCATCCTTGGGGAAACTATCCTTCTCCCTGGGAAAACTGATTTTAATGTGTTGGAGTAGCATGGGATTTAAAATTGGATGCATGGGTGTTAACATAATGCCTCAGTTTCTGTCTTCTTATGATAGGAATATATTCTGCTGAGAAAAAGCTAAAGATATTGAGAGGCAGCATTGAAATTCCTGTTTCCACTGGCGTTATCCTTTTCTCATGGAGGGGCACAACCCTAGGAATATGCAAAGGGACATCTGGGTTGATTGGTGGACTCTGATAGAGGGGGTGAAAGGCCTTGTTGCAGATGTCTCTGGATCATGTTAAAAACTGGTTTATGAATGCTTGGGAAATATTCACAAATGTGTAGGGATTATTTAATTATTAAAAGTCACACCTGTAGACCCAAGTAGACTGCTTTCGGTTCGTACTTTGAGGGATCAAGAAATGTATGAGAGCTCAGGAAAATATCACAATGACTTTTCTAAAATAAAAAAAAACTTAATGACTTAGGGTCCCAGAGGTTAATACTGGGAGAGGATCTCCTCTATTTTCTGTAGAAAGATGGGGTTTTCCCTACGCTCCAGCTCGACTCCACATTTGTAAAAAAGAAGGCAATAGTTCTCAGAGTTTAAATATCTATGTGGATGCATGTACCTATATAAATTAAGGTTATTTTGCTCATACTAATTATCATTGAAAACTGTCTCAGTCTCCCTACGTAAGTGAGCTGTCATAGCATGGCTTTGTTTTGTAATGAGGCCCTCTGAGTGTTCCTCCAAGAAAATAATAAAGGACACTCAGGACAATGAAGTCATAAAGGCAGTAGTATGCTTTCAAAATAATTTTGTGGATTTTTTTTGGAATTTTGTGGGAATTTTCATGGTAGAAATGTTATTTTTGGAAATCTCTATATCTATTCCTGAGCTGCACCATTTGGCAGTCTTGAAACAGAATTTAGTTTTATGCCAATGATGCCCTTAATTCATGTGCTATCTTAAAATCATTCCCTGCAAATTTGTGTTACAAAAAATTGGGAAAAGAATTCTTTTTTCTTTATATTCACTTTTTTTTTTTTCTTTTGGTGGAAAGTTATTATAGTTGCTAATTAAAAATTTCAACCCTGACAAGGTCACAAATAATAATTCCAGCTCAGCTATACCAGCAAGTACCAGAGTCAGCTATCAAACCAAATACAAAATTACTCAAGAACTCCAAGAGAAGAACTGAGAAGTGCTTTATTTAAGAGAGCTGCTTCAGGAGTTTAAGGTAGTCAGAAAGTTCAGGCTCCTTGCCCAGATTTCTGTTTAGCAAGGAGCCTGAACTTCAATGCTCCCAGTGTGATGGCTGAGCTCAACAAATTAACTGAAGTATTGCTGTAAGCAATCATGGGAGGGTGAAGTCCTGCATGTTTGGGATTTAAAACTGGACCTTTGGGCAATCCCATGCACAGGCTGCTGAAGGAAGGTGAAGGAGACCTGGAATATTTTAATATTCTTTGTTATGGGGTATGAGATGGCTGACTATGATGGAAGTTCTGCCCAGTGTCTCTGTGGTGCAGAACAGAAATAAGAATTTCAGTCTACTAGCAACAGTTTTATACTGAGCCCCTTGCAAGCCAGTATGGTCAAGGCACTCAGGGGAGCACCTGCAGGGGATGGGAGGAGGGAGGTGGGAAGGGCAGGTGCTGTGTTGCTGTTGAGAAGTGTTTCTGCACTCCCCTCCCTCTTGTGGGACTCCTCTCTCGTTTGTGCCCTCGGGCACCAACAGCTCTGTTGGCTAACGTGGCACAGCTTTCCTTTCCCTGACAAATCTCTCCCCTGTCTCCTCCCAGGAGGTGACTCTGGCTCACCCTGCCTGGTGTCTTTCTCTTGGAGGATGCACTGGCCAGCAGCTCTTGGCCTCCTCCCTGTGTGTGGTCAGCAGGGGACAGGGACAAGTCCATGTCCCTGCTGCACCTCAGTGGTGCTTGGTGAGTCTAAGCTATTTGCACATTTGCTAGAGAACAAAGATGGGCATGCATGGAAAAAGACCAAGATGATGTAACACATGCCCATCTGCCCAGAAAATACTGAGCCTTTGCTGCCCTTCTCAGGGAGAATCACAGGTGTTAGAGCAGCATCCCTTGGTACTAAATACAGCAGGGATACTCCTGGATTTAGAGTTATTGCTCTTGACCTGTTTAGATCTACTGACAATGGTGAGTCTGGTGAAAAAAAAAAAAAATTAAACGGGGGAGCCAGGACTCCTTTCTCATTTTTCTTAATCATTTCTTTGGATTAATGTAAGAAATAAGTGATATCTTTTTGTGCCACAGATCACAAGTCTTATGAGAAAATGGAAAGAATACTGTATATCTCACTAAGGATACTGAAAGGATTAAATAATTTTTGTAAACTATTTTGAATTTCTGAAAATTATTACAGACAAGGACAATATTTTCTTTGCATAAATATGAAATGTTGAAGTAGAGCAGGGATACATATGACTACGTAAAACTCATCTCATACATTTATAAATCCTCTTCTTTTTTGGCTTTTCTTATAGGTCCTATTTCTGAAGATGCTTACTGTCAGCAGTTTGTAGGCAAATCACTGGAATTTAGAGATGCTCAGCCCCAATGCTAATTATTTTTCTTCATCACAATTCACAATGCTTTCTTTAAGCTCAGGTTCTCAGCTGGAGTAAATGCAGGTGGGTGTGTTCACCTGAACATCTCTATACTTTATTTGTGCTAGATAAAGGTCATGCCTGTATCCTGATGTACAAATGTCTCAGTTTGTACTGTGAAAACTATTGCTTTTTGTTTTCCCAGTAGTAAAGATACTGCAGAAGAAATAGGTTTCAAAATCCTGCTGGTCATCTGTAGGGTGGTTTAGAGTTCATCCAGTTCTGCTAAGACATGACATTTGCAGTACAGGGCCTGGTGAGGGAGTAAACTGGAACAACCTCAGGGTTGCCAACATCAGCAGAGACAAGTGGATGCTACTGCAGGGTTTAGCTGGTATTATTTCAGAATAAAATCCTTTCTTCAGGCTTTAACTCCTGCTGACTGTCTGAAATGCAGCTGCTGTGCTGCAGAACCTCCTGAAAAATTGTATCCTATGGATAATTTCAGACTGTCAGCAGTACCATGAGTAGCAGGCAAGAAGACTACAAAGAATGGGTTAAATCACAGACTCCTTGCCTCTTCGGTATTCCTGGATAATAATCCACCTACAGTGACTCCACTCTGTGGGTAGAAAATGCCTACCTCTTTTTAAACATAATTTATGCACTCCTTTGCCTTTTGAAAAGGATAGACACCAGCCAGGTAGAAGACTGCTCTGCTGCATTAGGGCTCAGAATTAACCATCAAATGTGTGCCTGATGTGCAAGTCAATCTGCCAAGTCATAAATGTTACAAGCAGACATCTGACTACGGCGTGTGTTTCTAAAGCGTGCTTTTTGGCTAGGTAGCCTCAGCAAATACTGCTCCTTCCAACCCGTGCTGAAAGGACAGGGATACACATGCTGTTAACCTGGCACGGTGTGAAATCTCCCATGAACTGATTTCCCCAGAGGATTTCTCCTGCAAGGGCTCTGTGTTAGGAGGCAGTGTCTCCCGGATGATTCCAAGTGTCCTTGCCTGGAGCTGCAGTAAGCAGGAAGGTGCGTGATCATTTCTTCTGTGATGCAGTGGTGGCATCTGAGGGGGCTGAGGGTGTGAAGGAAGCTCATTCCTCTCCCCCCAACCCCACCCCCATGACAAAAAAGTTCCTGGGCTTGGACCTGAAGGAGTTGGTTGGTGAGAAGTTTCTGCTTCTCAAGTAAAAGTCAGACCTAGAAAATTCCATGGTGGTTGCATAAGTTCTGAAATTGCCACACAGCTAAAGCCTGAAAAGCAAGCAATTGACTGGGGAATATATTTCTAATGTAATTGCTTTTTGACCTTCTTTTCTGGTCTTGCTTTGAGTTTTGATTAATTTCACGTTAATTATAATCAGTGAACACTGAGGAAGAAAGGGATGGTTTGGGTTTTTGGTTTTGGTTGGTTTTTGGATTGAAATTCTAGCAGCTTTCTGTTGTTATTCTATTTGGAAAAGGAGTAGTTCCTGGTCTTTTCAGGAATTACTCAAGGAAAAAAATGAGCAGAGAAGTCAAATTTGACACTTTTGATTCTTTGATTAGGTAATGATATAAGCGATTTCAGGCTGTCTCTGTGTTCTATAAGGAATAAATCCATGGTAAATATGAGGTAGAATTAATCCTTCAAAAGCAGTACATATTTTTGAGGAACACAATGGCCCCTGAGCAATGCCCAAGGCATCCAGCCATTTTCTGCTCACCTATAGCAAGAATTACCAGATTATTACAGTGGAGCGTCTTGTGCTGCTCACATATCTGCAGTACACCCTCTGGTCTGCATCCCAATCAAAGGGCATTTTCAGAGACATTGGCATCTACAACACAGATGGGCAACTGTTTTATCATCTGCCTCAGTCCCTGAGTCTCCAGGGCAATAACTGGGCTACTCCTTGTCCCAACACACTGCTAGGAGAGGTCAGAGTGTCATTCTGCCATGTCTTTCCTGACTTCTCTGCCTCCCCCCTGATCTGTAACAGAACCTCTGCCAGTTCTGGCTGAATGTTTCCCTGGGAAGTGATTAGCTCCTCTCCAATATCTGCCTGGTGCCTTTGTGTCAGAGGTCTCGTGATGTAAGGATGATCCAGGGGACAGAGCCAGCCCAGCTGAGACAGAGGTGAGTGCTCCCACTCTGTGCCTTCCTGGGATTGTGTATGTCAGCCTGCAGCACACACAGCATCTGCTCTGGCATCTTATGCTATAGGGTGTTGGTCTCTTGGAAGAGACCCACTTTGCTAGACACAGCTCTCAGCTCATACTCAGTCTGCCTGCTCTGGGAAGGTGATGTGTCTTCTGACAACAGCCGAGATAAAAATCAAAGTTCGTTCTTTTGCACTTCAGGGCTGATGTATAACTATGATCTCCTTCCATTCAGAACCTCTAGTCAGAATACACAGATTATGGAGACAAGGGGTTAATTCACTTAAACTATTTTCTGACTTTATGGGATTGCCACAAACCAGGACCAGTTAAACTGTGAGGTCCAGCAAAGCATGTTAGTGTTTAACTTTATATATTTTTCTTTTGAAATGCCTATATGAGGAGATAAACATTTAAATTTTGTCATTATGTAATTAAAAGTTATTTATTACATCTGTCAATAGTCTGTTAGGCACAATCTGCGGGGTGCATCTTGCATTCATTTTTCATCTGAAACAGCAGAAATAATTTTGTGGATTTTAAACTGTTATTTTGCAGATGCAGTGTTAAATGTTACTAGATTTTACCTCCCTCATCCACGTAAGCTTTGTTTTCTCATTTCCTGTCAATCTTATTGAGGAATGCTGAATAATCAGAATGAAGCAAAGATAAAATTGCCTTCCGATCTCTCTGATTTATTTTGAGAAAACTTTGCTTCCTTCTGTGTCAAGGTGTCCTCACTTCACCTGCTTAGAGAAAACACGATAGTGGAAATTCATCTAGTGTCTCCAATTTATCTCCAAATTACTGCTAGTCTCCACAATACCCAGAAGAGGTAGATAAATAATGTTCTATTATCCTGATTATAGATGTAGATCATTACCACAAAGTTGTGGCTTGCCAGAAGTCTCATTTGAAGCAGTATCAAGAGCTGGTGCATTTCTGGGCTTTCCAAGTAAGATTGTAACACTTTTCTTTGCTACCTTTTCTCCTTGTTGCCTCAGCTCCACCACTCTATCTGCCACTGAATCTTACACATATTTTCATATTGGAGTCCTCAGTGAACCAGAATACATTAAGAAGCCAGAGCTTTTCATTAGACAGTAAATATTCTCAATTAAAGATTGCTCATTTATTCTAGAGCCTTTTTTTTTTTTTTTTTTTAATTAATGTGATCAAACAAGGGCAAAGGTGTGCATGAGAATCACCCCCAGAATAATTCCTGTATGAGGACCACTGTTGAGCCAGCACAGCATCTTTTAGTCTGACAGAGCAAGTGCCTGTGGCATGCTCTCACTTCCACAAGTGCCCTATATATTTAAGCCAGTTGTTTCCTCCTGAAATCCCATTTAGTCTTGGATCACAGCTGAAAAGAATCTCTGTGTGTGGTGAAGGACATAATTCTTGTGCAGGACTCCTGAGTGGAGAAGATAGTTTGGCTAGGTTGGAATGCTGAAATATCCACTCTAGAGCTCTTAAGGAAATGAAGTTGGCCTCTTTCTCTCTCTTTTTTTGTCCTGCTCAGCTCTTGTGCCAGCCATCAAGGTGTCTGACCTTCACAGAAGAAAATGAGTGCATCAGAACACGCTGTCCAAAATCCTCACGTGTCCTTACAGCAAAGGCTTCTCCAGAATTAGCACCGGTCACAATACACGAAGCTTTTCACGTGGAGCCTAACCCTTTTTTATTCTTTGGCAAAATTGCAGCAGCAAAATCTGCTCTTTTGACCACAAAATCTCCTGCTGCAACCCCCCTTCCTCCTGGGCTCTTGTGAGGGCTGCTTTCCTGCTTGCAGCACATCCAGAAGGTTCGCTAATTTACTCGCATTATTCTGACTAGGTTGTTCTCACCTTGCTGAAAAAGGAATTGCTGTAAGTGGCCACAGTCTGAGATTTCAGACTCTTGACTGTCCTTCCCTACTAGCAAGCTGCTGATTTGTCATCCTGTGCTCCCTTTCCAGGATCCTAACTCTATTTGTCCCTCAACGTTCATTGGACATCGAGGGGTGAGACTTCCCTCTCCCTACAGTGATTTGTTTGTCTAGTTCTCAAGACTCCTTCCATCTCCTATTTCTAGGAGATCTATCCTCCTCCAGGCATTTTCCTTCTCACTGCTTACATTGCAGCCACTATTTTCTGCAGTTCCACTTCAGGAGTGTCCTTCTCACGTCTGATGGTGACTGCAGTTCCTCCACTGCAGAGCGTCCCATGCTCTGTGAGCAGCAATTCAGCAGTGATTAAAATGCTGTTTCAAACCCAGAATCGGTGCCACAGACTCTGGCTGAAACAGGAACTATCAGAAGGACAAGAACATGTTGCTGCTTCTAAAAGGGAGAGTGCTTTCATGTCCAGAAAAGGCTAAAAAAAAACAACAGTGCCATGTTGAGAATCATTTGAAGATTTTTTAGTGACCTACATGGAGAGCTGTTTCTATTCCCAACTAATTTAAAACTAACCAAATGAAAACCCCTCATCTCAATCAAGATAAAGGACTACAAGAAGATGGATGTGTATTTGTAAGTAACTCAGTGGAAATTATAAAAGCAATTTGGAATAAAAGGAGATCCTTTTTCCCTTGAAAACATTCCACAAGGTTTGTCATATTTGTCCTTCAGACTTCAAACACGCAAGGTTTTTTTCTTACCTACAGTTTTTTAGCAAAATATTGTGCAGAAACTTATTTCCTTTTTATCTCCCAGTATTCCCACTTAAAATTTGCTGGTTTGTCCTTTTTTTCTGACTACCCTATTCTTTTTACTTTTTTATTAAGTCAGTGAGAGGGGAGAAAAAGAAATTAATATTGGGGAGAGATGAGAAGAGAAACTTTTGGATTTTTCTTACGGAGAAAAGGGCAAAGCTTTGAATAAATATAATTTGAGAGGAGGGAGAGAAATTGGAGGAAAAAAAATTTGTTGCCAAAATGCATTTACATTTCTTTGTCCAGCCCTAGGTCTGAAACTGGGGTACATCCAATATTCTTTCTTAGCCAAAATCTCTGTGAATTGTGAGAAGGCTTCCTAAATGTCGTCTGCAAAACTTTCAAAAATGTAAATCTCCAAAAAGATCAAGTCATGAACGGTTTCCCTGCCTTGCAACTGTCACGAGGAGCTGAATTGGAAAGACAAATAACCTTGTGCAATAAACGAGCTTAGAGGAGCTGGTGACAAGCATGGTGACTTTACTTAAGCCTCATGTCTTTCTGTGTGTTTAAAAAGTCTCTACTTGAGCATAATGGGAGATTAAAAACCATGAGTGACCACTAAGCATTTTGATGAAGGCAATGTATTTTAAAACAAAAGAATATATTCTACCCTAAACTGCAAGCCTGTGGTGAATTTTGTTAACTAGAATTTGTAATTTGGATTACTGAGTTGGCTTAATAGCATTTTTGTGGCCTGTGGGCATTTTAATAGCAGGACTCCACTGAGTGTTATTGGGAATTATGCAGCTTGAGAGCTTCATGCCATCCTGTAATTTTTTTTGATTACCACTAGTACCCTCTGCAGTGTAAGTGGTAAACGGAAAACATTTTTTTTTTTTTAATTTGAATCCAAATCCTTATTGATATTCCTGTTGAAATACAGTTTGTGGTCTCTCAATAAACACAGAGCAAGACTTGTGAATGTAGTTTTCACACATAATTTCTGGATGTATTTGTGAACCTTTTGCCATCTGTGTACATTACAGATCTTTAGAATAAACCACTGTGCAAGTTGTACAAGCAGTTGGACAATTGTACAAGCTCATAGCAGAAATCTCTCTTTTTTATTTTGTGCAGTTGTCAAACAAAGTGAGGAGCAAGGGTTGTCACAAAAAAGTATTTCTACTATAAGTTTTGCAGTTACTAAAATTAATGATGTGCCCACAGTTATCATAAGTGGAAATTGCATCTGTTAGACTGATATTGCTAAATAAAACCTGGTTGACTACTGAGATGAACAATATCCTCAGATATCCTCATGGCAATTAAAAAAAAAAGCAATTGTCCCTTCACACCTATGACTTCTGCTTAAATTTACAGCAATTTACATCAATTCTTGTTCCTGTAAACACAGACATCTCACTTCTAAAATAGATTTAGGACAATTAGAACAAAAATATTAGATGCAATTTCACACTGGCGTGAATTAGATCTTGCTATTGAAGTCAAGAGCAGGAAAAGCTTTTATTTGCAAGAAATGCCTTCAAATCCAAGAGCACCTCTGTCTGTTCCCAGCAGATACACAGCTACATTGAAATCCTACCTGGATGAAGAGAGCACAGAAACCACTTCACCCTGGTGCTTATAAAAATGAAACCTGAATGGTCAAAGCAAAAGCCCATGGCTACCTATTCTCCCTGGACAGTGTTCCATAACCATGTAGACCAGGGGAGAGAGCAGCTGCCTGCTTTACCCAGTTTTATCTCCTGTCATTGAGAGGTTGTGTAATGTGTCTGTATAAAGGAAGAAATGGCTCCAACTGCTTCAAAGGAGACTTCTCCACCTGCTAGCAGAGGGAAAGGAAGTATTACCTTCCCAGATTCCTCCATGTGAAACATAACATTCCCCTGTTTGCAAGAACCCAGCAGAAGCTTTGTGGATGTGCCCCGTTCCTTTGAATTTTCTTACAAGGTGACCTGCATTCTAATTCTCTTGAATATTTTGCCCTTCAGTATGGAATACTTGCTTCAAATTCTAATCATATTTTTGTTATTGTTGTCTTTTTTGTAGCAACTTTTTAAAGCTGAGACTCACAGAACCTTGATGCAGGGCAATATTAGTACCAGCAGTCTCCTCATCAGATGATGATAAAGAGATGTACAAAGCTACCACAACAATATTTTAATTTTTTAATGTTTAGAACCTTTGGAGATCAACTTAGGGGACCATCTGCAGTTGCCACTGACTTCTAAGAGAGCTACAAAAACTGGGATACAACGCTGAAATTTCTGTTGTGGCCATGGTGAGCTCAACATTTATGTCTAGAGGGGACTTTGATTAATGTAGGGTGTCAAAGGCTTCACAAGACCATGGAGACAATGCCTGAAACTGGCTCATGATGAGCTTGTTTTCAGACGTGGTACCAAGTTTTCTGGATGCCAGAGAGTCTTGAAAATACCATTCCTCCTATTTCAACACATGGTTTAAAAAAACTGCATATTTAATTGCAAAGTAGGCTGGAATTGTTTTCATACAGAACGTAGAGAAAGCAAGGGGCTCAGGAGCTCAGTTTTAAACTTCCTGCCTTTTGGTCATATTCCTGCCACAGTTCCCAGTAAGATCTGTCTTTCATCTAGATTTGCTCTTTCCTTCTTTCTTAAAAGTTCCTTCTTTCTTACTTTCTAATAATTTAAGAGACAAGATGACAGAAGAGATTAAAAAATATCTATAAATAATACTGTACGTAAAGAGGCATTTACCCACTGAGTCTTAAAACTCATTCCCTGATTCGGATCTATTTTTATAAGCTTCATCTCACTTGACACTGACAATGATTCACATAAATATTAAGTGTTCATTTTTAGTCCAGTGCACATAAATGAAGCTAAACTGTAGAGTTCTTTGGAGTTTTTACCCTGAAGGTCCTCACTTAGGATAGAAAGAGGGTTAGGAGGATGCTGTTCTTAAGCACTCTACAATCATCACATATTAGCTAGTGTAGATGGAGCATTTTTTAATTTTTCAATGACATTCACATTTCAAATGGGTTTTTTTGCTGACCTTTCTTTTTTCTCTGTAGTGTATAAAAATAAGGTGTGTTATCCTGAATTAAAATTTAAACCTGAAGGCTGTGGAAGGCTTGTTTCTTATTAATACCTCTCTGTTGTGTTGTGGTTATGTTCAACTCTATCACTATTCTTTTGCTGTATCTTGCTTTTTTTTAATTAAAGCAGTCCTGAGATGTTTTATTAATTGTCCAAACATTTTGTTCTTTGGACTAAGTAGCAGAGCTATTTAAACAATGAAAGAAAATATTTTTTTTCAATGTTTGCCACTTCTAAATTCTAATACAATTGTGTTTCTGTTATAGCAGGAGTATATTTGACAACAGATGGTAAAATTGCAAAACTGTCTCCGCTTCATTAGCGCCTCTGGCAAGTCTTCCTATATAAGGTAAGTTAGAGCAGAGAGGGATATTTAACAATATATCCTTCACAGTTTCCAGTAAGATCTTGGACTAGTTTTAAATGTATCATGAAAGCAATGAATGTAATAGCTAGAATGTCCATTGATCACTTTTGCATTGGTTGTTAAAACCAGAACTAAGCAAACGTGCTGTAAAAGGCTCTGATCTAGCAAAGACTTGTTCTAGTGCTTTTCTGAGTTAAATTTATCCTGGCAATAGTTTCATTGAGATCACTTTCCTTTAATGGTGATCATGGGTTTTTATTAAAAAGTAATAAAATGTAAGTGATCAATCTCCATTTAAATTAAAAGAACGTTTATGTTAAAATATTAATGAAAAGGCAGCCTTCAGAGATTTTAAGAATGCTTGTATTTCCATGGCATGACTGAAAGGTGACAGATTGATAGCCCTGGGAAACGTAGGTCTTTTCAAAACAAATTATGTGATGTGTCCTCACACTGACTTTGCAGCATGGCATAACTGCTCAGGCTCTGGGGTGAAAAAGTCCTCTCTAATTCTGCATATCACCTCCTCTGCATAGCACCTCCTACTTTTCTGTGCATTTTGCACATCCCTTCTCCATAGGGGTTGCACAGAGATCACTAAACCATTGCACATGGCTCACCCTGGAGTCCAATGCATGAGGACAACATATGGTTATTTCCTACCAGGAACTGGCTTCCAACAAGTGAGTGAAAATAAAAAGACCAGTCTTGTCATATGCCAACATTAGACTGTCTCTGATCTATCTATACCACTGATACATCTACACCTCTGATCTATCTATGCCACTATCTATAGCTGTTTTCTGCTGTTGATCTTGCTGAATTCAGTAGCCTAGAATTACCACAGAGGAACAGCCTCTTCCACATTATTGGGAAATGATGCTTTGCCATCTTCCCAGTATAATGGTTTGTGAACCCCTCATGCTGTGCAAATTGGATTATCTTCACTAACTGCCTGGATTATGCACCTTTGTGACGTGGGGAGGGCTCCCAAGCACAGAAAGATGAAAATTTGAAATTGTGCAATGGGAGGAAAATATTAAATTTGAAATTTCACATTCCAAGCAAAAAACAGTATCCACCAGATTATTGCGTCCAGGGAACTGTTTCATACTAGAAACATCTCATGTTTTCATTTGAGTACATTTTTTAAACCAGCTTATATTCAGCATGTATTTGGCAAGTACATTTAAACGACTTTTCCTATTAGTGAAGGAAAATGATGGGCATCAACAAGGCTTTGATATAAGGTATTTGCCAACAGTACCAAGGCAATTTTGGGCACACACAGAAACAACACTAGGCACAGGGAAATTTTAATATGCATATAAAAATTACAAATGCAGGGTTAGTGTTTTGAGAATTTTGAGTTCACATGGTGACACCCTTTCATGAGTCTGCCCTCAGAAGTGAGATGTAGGAAGTGACAGCTGGATTTCCTGGATGCAGGAGTGATGGAGAAGCCCTGCTGTCTGTGCACTGGCCACCACGGCTCAGGCACACACTGCACCTTTGGAAGGATCACAGCTCGGGTGATCTGCAGTCCAGGTTGGTTTGGAAAACACTACATCTGAGTAGAGTGTAAAGCCTTCCCTTAGATGCTGTCAACTTGCTGTTTATATAGTACAAGCATTTAGAGGTGTCACAGAAATTATAACTCTATTGTGCTAGCTACTGAAATAAACACAGAGTAAGGGAGAGAGGAAAAAGTGCAAAGCAAGTAACCTGAGAAATTTTGGGTTTCTCTTTTGGGAATGACATACTAAGATTGAGCATCTTTTTTGATTTCACACACAGTAAAACTCAGAAAACGAGAGGGGCTGAAGCATACCCAAACGATGTGCCATACTGAGCTAATAAAACGTGGTGTTTGTGTGCTTGTGCCCACTGCAAATGTTCATTTGCTGAGCTAAACGTGTGTGACCTGCCTTTGCACTATCAGCATGCTGCAGATGCTGCTCCTGAGAGGATCCTTCAGAGCAAACACAGGCGAGCAAGTAGGGCTTTGGTCAGATTTTCTAACAAATGGTCACTCCATAAACTGCTATAATTGGGTTGCTTGCAATCATTTGTCCAAATCTCAGGTTTGGGGGCTTTTTTAGGGTGGGTTTTTTTTTTTTTTCTTTCTAGTAGATTTCTACTGTGTAGGGCTGTGTACTTGTCTGAGGACATGTGGGAATGTTCTGAATGAATGTGAAAAATCACCTAGTAAGAGCAAAGGCTTACCCTGCTGTCCCAACCAAGATATCCTTTGAGAACAGTAAATGCACAGTTTTAGACATTTCTATCGCTGAGGGTAATACGGACACGAAGATAAATTTGTTGTTTGAAGACGCCATAGAATTTTTACTGAATTTCAACCTTTTTATTTGCCTCTAGTCCATGCCACTGACACAGTGAAAACTGAGCTTCTTTGCTTAGTAGAGCAGGTTCTCCAAAAGATACTTTCTTTAGAACAGTGAATGCACTTTTGCACTATTGATTTCTTGCTGCTTAGACATAACTAACATTTTAAGTAATCTATACACTTTTGAAATTTACATTAGGTCTTTTAATAAAATCCCTAGCACCTCAGGGACTTCTTGGTAGGATAGACAGTAAACTCCTATCAACTGAACACTAAACAACAGAACACTAAATTTCAGTATCACTTAAGCAATATTCCACCCTGCTACTGCCCCAAAACCAGCAAAGCAAACACCACCCCAGAGCAGTTGCCTCAGTCCGGGTATTGGTAGAGCTGTCACAGCACAGTCAGGTCGTTCTTGGTTTGTCCTTACAAGTGCTTTACTGACAAACCCCGAGTTAAAATCAGTTCTGCAATATGCAGGACACATTCCTGAGAAGTGCTAAGACGTACTGTCACTAGATTTCTTGCAGAACTCCACACTAGAAGCGAAGGGGAGATCCATGCTAAAAAGGGAAACGGGAATAGCACGCTGTGGCTGAGATCATGTTGTGGTGTTTTTAGAGTAGAGATCAAAGGCTGCTGTGAAGGCAAGCCCTTTTGCATTGCGTGTTGTGGCAATTACACAATTGTCCTTGTCCTGAAAAATTTTACCTGAAATAGGTGTGCATGGCTCTCTGGTTGGATCCCACTAAAACCAGTGATAGTTGGGACTGTGGCCCTACAAGGTGGGGTGGGATTTTAGTGCTTCTTGCCTGTGTCCTTTTCTGCTCTAGGACTTGACCTCCCTTCTGCTGGAGGTTGTAGGTGCTCAGCATTTTAGAGATTTCTTCCTATTCGTTTTGTTTTGAAGTCTGTTATCAAGTCTGAAGCATTCTGACTGAAGGGTTTAATTTAATTAATAACTGGATAAATCACAGAACTGTCCTCCACCATCTATACCTGTCAATTGATTCGGTGTAATGAAGACTGCAGGAAGCCCAAACTGCAAAATAGAACAGGGGTATTGGAAAGAATTTTCAATGGAAATCTGCAGCTAAATTTCTTAGGTACTTTAAATGATAAGCAACCCAAGCTGACCAGATCTTTTTGTATTTAAGAATATGTGTTTTGAGGGCAAACATGGGCAGCAGGAGAAACTCTGCTGCAGTCCAAACAAGTAGTTATTAAGTAACTGTTGATGTATCTCTGCGTACATTTAATTTTTTTTGTGAATGGATAGATGATCAAGGAAATTCAGAAAAGAAGATAATCTGGCTGTGCAGATGAAAATGCACGTTTTAATTTGTATTTGCCTCTGAAAATTATAAGACTCTGTAGCAATAGGTTTTGCCTTTTCTATTTAAAACCAAATAATCCATTTTATTGCTTCTTAAAAAGGACATTCTCTCTCAGGTTTTCAAGTAAAAAACCAGTGTGATATTTTAAGCCATTTCTTATAGTCACAACACCTCAGTGATCCTGACCCAAGATTTTTCAAAGTAAATCTAGCAGTGCTGAGATTTACTGCTGCTCCTGAAGTATCAACATAATTACGTAAGCGTGTGCCAGCAGCGTGTGCCTGTGTTGGTAGCTCATGTGCAGAACACACATTGCTGCCTGTCTGCAGTGCACTGAAACCTGAGATTTATTACATTTACAAAAGGCCATTACAATGCAATTTTAACTCACTGTCATTAAAGGGACTTACATCATAAGCAATCACTGCGAAAAGCCTTGGCCCGCGATTTATTCATAATTTTTATTGCATGATTTATTAGCACCTCTGTTACATTTTATAAATCTTATCAGAAAGAGATTAAAATCAATTAGGATCTGGTCCTTTCACCTTTACCCGTATTGGGTGGTACCTTGTTCTCAGCCTGAAGGAAATGGGGATATTCCTGGAGTAAGCTATCACTACAGGAGTAGGAGTGAAGATAGCAAAATCTGGTTACTTAGTGAGCACAGGAAAGAGATGTAAAAATTATTCTCGAAATGACAGTATTTGGTTTATATTCCAGGGGAGGAGGTGGTTCTCCATGGATTCATAGATTTCTCTGATTTCATCCGATCCTACTGCTTCTGTGTACCATTTGGAGTGAATCACATATTTATGTAATTCAATATTCAGCAGGGAAAGCCAAGTCAGCCTTCTAAACTGTTCTTTCCTCAGATCAAATTCAGCATATAGTAACTGAGAAGCTAATTGTAAGACAATTGCAAAGATCTCAAAATGGCTTTTCTATCAGTCTTACACCCCAAGAATGCACAGAAATTTCATAAAATCAAGCTTATACAAAATGGAAACTCAGTTTTGCCATCTGTATTTGCATGAGAAAAAATTACTTGATTATCACACTTGATTATCAATCAGGGCCCAATTTTTCAATCTGAATACCCCAGCTTGCCCTTTTTATTACGAAACATGATGCTTGGATATGATTTAGCTGAATATTAATTGAAGTCGTGTGGTATAAAGGGGGATGTAGTCTACAGTTCTTTGCAGTAAAAATTGCCAATAAGATCATGATGAGCTTTGTCAGTATTAGAGCTCTATGTTTTGATGCAGTGTGCTAAAGATGCTCATGTCTTAAAAAGATTATGAAAACACGTATTTGAATATGTATGCTCCTAATAAATTGCTAAGATCTACTGCACTTTAGTGCTTTGGAATGGAAATATGCACCGTGTCTATTAAAAAACAGCAGTACACAGCAATTAATTTGTTATCCTGAACCATACTGCAGGAAAATTAATTTCTGTCCTTGAAGTTGGTGGTAATTTTGGCTGAGTTTCAATAACAGTAAGGCCCTCTGTTGCTGATTTGCTACCATCTCTCCTTATGCTAAGAGAAAGGCAGTATGTATAGACTTTACTAAAGTACTACCATAAATATACATGCATTTTTACAAAGAAGAAAGACAAATACTGTTAAACACTAGATTGCACAGCAGAAGGGAAGAACAAGATGGAAAAGTAGTTTTCCTAGGTGTAGTCTAATATACCACATTTCTGCAAGCAGTTCTAAAATAGAAATATTATAATTGATCCATGGATCTTTTTATCCTTTGTCTCATGATAGACCAACAGAGAATTACCAGTATTTTGTTGCCTTTTTTGCCCTAACCAAAACCAAAATAGCAAATGTCAAGAGAAGGGCAAAGAAAACAACTGAAGGTACACAGGGATGGATTAAAGACCTGAACCCAGACACTAAATTCACATTGATTTCAGTGGCACCACGGTTACTTCTGCAGAAATATTTTGGGGTGGTTTAATTTTGAAGTCCTTCCTCATATGGAAATCCCACTCAGCATCGTAGGAGGTGGCAGCAATAGGAAGGCATATATATGTGTATGCATATGATGGAATGATCCATACAATCACAGCCTTGACTAAATGAAGTAAATTTTGTAACCTAGAAACATTAAAATTAAGCAAGATTTAAAAAAAAAAAAAATTAAAATGGCAACAGATGCTGTTCTTTTTTTTTTTTTTTTAAGGTTTTAAAATAATAGAAATGAAATTGAAAATAGGCAAATAGATTTTTAAAAAATGTCCTTGAACCCAAACTGCTAAGTCTGTACTAGGCAGCCATGGAATTGTCAGGTGGGTAACATCATCTCTCTCATCTCCCTGTGAGATCGTGACTTCAAAGAGATTGTAAGATTTTCTGGGCAGACATCCTATCTTCCTGTGTGCTTCTGAACAGCTCAAACTGGTGAAGTCATGATTCTGCATGGCTGTTCCGATATTTTTAATTTTTTAATTAAAACTTGCGTGTGTGTGTATGGTAGTTTAAAAACATATCACTTCTGAATTCAGACAGAATTCCCAGGAGCTACTTGTGTACCTGCTCCCACCATGACCAATTTCATAGGGAGTGGATGTGGCACTTGGAGCAGTGAATGCTCTCTGACTGGCATTGCAAAGGTTTCTTTGGTCAGGATGCAGAGAAGACTACCCTGCTCACTAGTGGGTTATATAAGGATTTGCAGTAACATGTTCCTTGATGGGAGAAAATAGGAATAAAAGGGAATTTTAGGAACTATATTAATAATGAATTATAGAATGGTAGTTAATAGATGTCTGTAATTCCATTATACTACAAGTGCAAGGGAAACCTCATTTGAAGTGGAAAGATTCTCATTTTTCCACAGCTGTAATGCAGCGTGCAGTTAAAATTAGGCTGTCTCGTTAATTGCCAAAGGATATGGTGAGAATTCCTGCAGCCAGCTTCAGTGCAGGATTAGCCATGCCTCTGCAGGAGACACCTTCCAGAAAGGCTCAGGGTGGGAGAGCAGCTCCACCGAGGGGCCCTTTGAAGCTGTCCCAGCCACGAGTGGGGCAGCTCTCCTCCCCTCTGTCCCTCTCTGCTCAGGCTTGGTGCGAGTTTCCTGACTCCCTGGGGAGCACCAAGCGTGTCCTGCATCACACATCTGTGGAATGAGCCCCCCTTCCCAAGGGGGTATCTGTTCCCAGTATCTGTTCCCACTCCCTGATACCTGCCTCGATTCCTGAGCTAAGCTGTGCTGGCCAGGGGTAAGGAACAAGCAGAATCACCCCAGTCTCTAATCCTCAAGACAGTGTGGTTATTCAGGAACTAGGATCCCATGAGCTGTTTTTATACCTACGAGTTGTACTTTATATAGAGAAAAATCAGTTTAAATGAACACAGCCAGGATGAAATGCGCTTGAATGTACAAAAGAAAGATGGAAGAAATCCCTGGGGAATACCTTTTTCTCATCTCTTTACCACTATCCTTTTTCCTGTCTCCTTCTCAGTGTCAGAAACTCGTCCTTCAAAAGTCACCCACTGAGGAAAGCAGATTCCTCTGCAGGATGTGAAGGGGAAACATGAGGGGAGGGTGAGTGAGAGTTTTGCTTTTCCTCTTACAGATCAAAGCAGTACAGCACATTGCCAGGATTGCAAGTCAAGCTGTTGAGGACTTTCCATAGGACCCTAACCAGCTTTTATTTAAAAACAGTAAAAATGTTTCTTTGGAAGGACTACAAAAGCTTTCCTGAGGATTCATTAATAAAGCTCAACTGTCCAATTTGAATGTGAGCAGTAGCACACAATCTCAGCTGAAAGCTCCTCGTTCCCAAACACTGAGCAACCCAAGGAATGTGAGCTAACACAAACACAGCCTCATCCTGCTGTGGAGGAGGAGGAGGAAGGGGAATAAATATGTTAGATACCTGCAGACCAAACTCCCCAGGAAGTCAGTGGGAGCTTTACTAGTGGAAGAACAGCATGACCACATATAATGCCAAGAAAATATTTTTCACAAGTTTGTGAACTGAGGGACCTATGAAGTCTAGTAAGTGCAGAGGGCAGGCACTCCTCCACAGTGGAACTCTGCTGCTTTAGCATCTCTTTCTGCCTGACTCTACTCCCCCTTTGTGCCTACCCTGAAAAAAAAAATTACAAAGTTGCCTGATGATGCAGAAAAGTCAGATCTAATGAGCTTCAAAGAAACATTAGTTTAGGTGTGTGCAGTGATATTTAGCTGTCTGGACAGATGCTTTTAACAATCCTCCTGGTCCCCTGGATCTTTCACATCACCTTTTGTTCAGAGCTCCAGGCACCAGGCTTTGCCTCTGGTGTCCAAACGTGGATTCTTTAGGATTCTTGAAGAAGTGTAATACCTGTTTATCTTCCTAAGATCAGTATCTAAGGCAGTCTGTCATTTGAAACAAACCATCTTTTCTTATTACAGATACAGAAGTTGATACAATTTTTGAAGTGTTTCCTCCTTTTACAAAGAGCTACATTATTAAGAAATTGGCATGGAGAAAACTTGAAATTCATTAAAATCAGCCACTATTGTTTTGACAAGGAACTGTTGCACTTAAATGATTAGTGACTGGAGCTTTGCTTAATCAAAGTAAGTTAAGAAATAAACAAAATTTGCAGAGTTAGCTGATTTTGCCTGACATACACAAATGCACTTCCAGACTTCCCTGGCTGTCTACAATGAGATCAGAAGTAATTTAGTATGACTCAAGTGGAGGTGAAGCAAAACAGTCAAATGTACTTGTATTTGCAAGCAGTGTCCATCAAAATCCTCTAGGAATGGCTGGATTTGAGTAAATGCTGAGCTTTTCATAGACAGTTCCTAAACAGTCACTGATCTAGCATACCAGATACAGTCCAGAGACTCTTGCTTTATACAGATATGCAGATTTTCATTTAATCTTAATATTCAGAGACTGTTCTCCTTTTACTTGCCCAAGTGTAACACTATAATTGTTATGTAAACTGATGCTTACATTGAGATGCTGACATGCATTCTGATGCTATATGTAAACATCAGAGGTGTATCTTAGTACAGGTCCCAGTTCCATTTAGGAAGAGAAAAATGTGTGATTTTTTTTTCTTTTTTTTTTTTTACAAAATGTCAATGTGAATTTAGATTTTTGCACAAATGAATTGCAGTTTGCAACTGAAAGTAGCACACGCAATTAGAAGTGGGGTAACAGTGGATTTGCTGCCTGACTCTACCAATGATTGCCTTAATATCCCATTCACTTGTTAATGATGTTATCAATTATTTTAGTATAAATTAGCTATTGTGAGCTTCAGGTCTTTTTGCAATGTCTGTGTTAAGTTACAGGCACATAAATCAAATTCCCATATCTTTTTACATCCATAACTATAACATATGGCTTTTCTTAGGAAATGTTAAGTGTCCTGTAATGTCTTCTTAATGGACAGTGTGTGCATGTGTTGATGAGGAAAGCCATCTTCTTTCATGCAAAATATTAATGCATGTGGCCTACGTCTCCATAGATACAAGTTAAAGAATCATATTTAACCCACGAAATATTCAGTCATATTTATCTAGTTTCAACAATCCTTTAAGGAAAGAACAAGTTAGAGGTAAATCAGGAGTTGAATTCTAACAGGTATGCACGAGTGATTGTGAATAAACAGTACATCATCCACTCAAAAAAACCCCAAAACCCACAAACCCAAATCATTTTATAAATCACCTATTTCTAAATGGAAATACCCTTAGAGAATTTATATCCTTCTAGAATTCCAGCCTGTGCATCACAAAGGCTTCTAATATTGGTTATAAATTTTTGTCCTTCTCTTAAAATATCATAATGTCTCCAAGCAAAAGGGTGTTTTAACCTCTGTATCCTTTTCATTGGGACAACATTATCCATTTGTTTTTTGAACCACTTCCCAAAATCTTGAACAAGCACATTAGTTTCACTTGAAATATATTTTACCAACAAATTCCTGGGTACCAGAGAGATTTGCTATTCAGATTGCCTGCTAACACTGGGCTTGATTAATGGAAACCAAGCATTTTGAAGGATACCCTCCAGCCTTGCCTTTCCCTTTCCATGTTCCCTTGGCAGAAATCACAGATTTGAAAGCTGCAATACAACAGCATCATCTTTCCATCTTGTGGTAAATATCCTATTATTCTTTTATCCTCCATGCTGTTTAAAGGAGTTCATTTAAAGCATGAACTCTTTTGTCCTGGGAGGAAGTCTCCAAATGGTATGCAAACAAGAATCTTTACAAATGCAGCAAGATAAAACTCCAGGCTCTGCTCCAGCTTTCCCCATTCATTCAGTTTGCAGACTTGGTGTCTCCCTGCTGGAGATCTCTGCTCAGACCAAGTCTCCGGCAGCTGCTATTCCACCACCCATTCATACATGGCCAGCTCCCCTCTCCCTGCTCCTTGCATTTCCACTTCTCCTTCCTCCATCCATCCAATTTTCTCCCTAATCTGATCTCACTTCTTTGATCCTTCTCAAGACCTCCCCCACTTTGAGGTTCAATCCCTACCAAGGGCTGGCAGCGATTTCACTGTAACAAAGGTACATTTAAGAGTAAAGCCTATGCCATCCAATTTTTTTTATGAAGGCACTATCCTCCATCTGTTTGCCTAGTTATCAAATTGACTGTCTTGGAAGTTAATCCTGCTGCTGTTCCTGAAGCAAATGTTTTCAGTACTTTTGATTTCAGGAGCAGAATCAGGCCCTAATTAATGCAATTATCCTCATAGCCTGAGAAGGTGCTTACTTAAAGGAGTTGGATGACTGTTACAGGCCATTTTTATCACACCTATGCTGTGAACTGCACCAGTGTGCATTCCCTTTCCAAAACAACCGCAGGCACCAGGAGGGGAGGAGCTGTCCTTCAGTAGCAGGCAAGAAACCTGTCAAACACAGTGTCCCTTCTACATGAATGAAACCCTTTCCTCTGATTAATACTTTGCATTTCCCAGAGGGGAAAAGGCACAGAGTGAGCAGCTGAATTAGCCATTTTCAGAGAAGCATGTTCATAAATATTTAACATGGTATGTATGAGAAAAGAGAAAGGCACTGACTCCCTTTCCAGTCTAGGCTGAAACTCTCCAAATCCCCTGGTACTGCTGGGACTGCCTGCTCCCATAATCCTTTCTCCATCTCGTAAAGGGGAGAGAGCCATTAGCTTGTAAGAGGGCTGGACAAGGTGTCCCTCTTCACTGGGGATGTCTGACTGTAAAAATCTATGCATAGAGGGAAATTACCTGGTATAATGGAGACCACTCTGGCCCACGGCTGGGACCCTGCCTCAAGCTGTTCTAGGAGCCTTAGGAGTCTATTAGAACCCAAAAGTGTCTGGAGGCCACACCTGAGTACACAAGCTCAGGCCTTGGTGTCTGCTTGTTTCCCATGCATGGGGCCTGCTTAAGAGTGTGGGTTAAATCCCTGCAGACCCCACCTTGATTTCTGTATGGCCACACACATGGATGGCTGCTCTGCTCTGACAGTGAACCTGGTGCTGCTGGGAGCAAATGGGACTGCAGGGAGGTTTGAGTGTTGTGATGAGGGTGCTGATTGCATAGCTTACCCTTGCATATCTGGAGGAGTAGGGATCCTCAAAGAGTGCCCAGATGCGGGGCTGCCACCGTCTCCAGAAGCCCCCAGACCTGCCATCTGGGGAGTCACTAAGTGCTAGGCGTTTTGTCATCTCCAGCTCATCTTCACCATCACCAGAGTCTCCGGTGCCATCTATGTCTCCGTCCTCAGCACTGCTATCCAGGGGCGCCCCACCAAAGCTGTCCAGAGCCTCTTCGGCGTCGCGGTGCTGCCGGTAGGTCATCCAACAGCAGGGCTCCACATCGGTCTCATCGATGCCCCAGAAGGCCAGCTCCTCCTCATACAGGGGCCCGCACACGTCCGCGGGGCAGTGCAGCTTGCCAGTGCGGTAGTAATTCAGGATGTGGGCGAAGACGCCCGGGTGCCGGTCAAAGAAAAACTCATCCGTGCGGGGGTCATAGTCAAAGTGGCTGTGGGCATCGGGCTCAGCGATCCAGGCCAGCCGCGTGCCGGGCAGGGTGCGCAGGGTGCTGCGGTAAGTCTGGTGCCTAGTCCCTCCCACGTTGATCACAATGCGGTCGCTCTCGTCGCCCTGGCCCATCTCGTCTCTTATTAGGCATGTCGCAGACTCATCCAAGCAAGCACGGCAGGCAGCAAGCCCGTCAGGGGACGGCTGCTGGGCGGCAGTCGGTGCCTAAGCCGAGCCCCGCTCCGGGCCCGCGGGGGCGAGGGGCCCCGGCCAGCCCCGCTCCCCCGGGGCCGCTCCGAGGCGATGCCGGTGCCGCTGGCGCTGGCTGCTGCCGGCGCTGCGCCGCCGCCTCTGCTCTCAGGCGCTCGGGTCCGCGGCAGCTGCAGCCGCGGCGGAGGGGCAGGGGCAGGGGGGCCATGCTCCGGGAGCGCGGGCGCTGCGGTGCCGGAGGGGGAGGGCCTTTCCCTGGTTGGACGTGGCCAAAAGCACAAGGGAGGAAAAAAAAAAAAATAAAAAAAAAAAAAGGAAAAAGAAAAGGGGGGGGGTGGGAAAAAAAAAAAAAAAAAAAAATCACGGCCCCGGCGCTTGCCCACAGGTGCGCGGGGCTGCGGGGCGCCGGTGCTGGCTGCCGCCCCCGCGGGGAACGCGGGGCTGTGCCCGCGCCCCTCCCGGCGCTGCGGGCGGGGGGCGCCGCCGGTGCTGAAGGGACAGCGCCGCGCTCCCGCCGCCTCCGCCCCTGCGCCCGGCCGGCCCGGGTCGAGCGCTCGCCGGTGCGGGCGGCGGGACCCGCGGCGCTGCCGCTGCTCCTCCCGCTGCTCCTCCCGCTGCTCCTCCCGCTGCTCCTCCCGCTGCTCCTCCCGCTGCTCCTCCCGCCGCCGCCGCCGCTGCCGCGCCGCTCGGTGCAGCCCGCCCGCCGCCGGGCACCGCCGCGCAGGCGCCGCTGCCACCGGGCCCTGGCACGGGCCGCGCCCCCGCTGCCCCGCCGCTGCCGGGACCCGCGGGGCGGGGAGCGCCCTCCCTGCCGCTCCCTGCCGCTCCCTGCCGCTCCCTGCCGCTCCCTGCCCGCTGCCGGGACCCGCGGGGCCGAGAGCGCCCTCCCTGCCCGCTGCTGCCCTCTCCCTGCCCTCTCCCTGCCCGCTGCTGCCCTCTCCCTGCCCTCTCCCTGCCCGCTGCTGCCCTCTCCCTGCCCTCTCCCTGCCCCTCCCTGCCCTCTCCCTGCCCTCTCCCTGCCCGCTCCCTGCCCTCTCCCTGCCCGCTGCTGCCCTCTCCCTGCCCTCTCCTGCCCGCTCCCTGCCCTCTCCCTGCCCCTCCCTGCCCGCTCCCTGCCCTCTCCTGCCCGCTGCTGCCCTCCCTCCCTGCCCTCTCCCTGCCCGCTCCCTGCCCTCTCCCTGCCCGCTGCTGCCCTCTCCCTGCCCTCTCCCTGCCCGCTCCCGCCCTCTCCCTGCCTCTCCCTGCCCTCTCCCTGCCCGCTCCCTGCCCTCTCCCTGCCCTCTCCCTGCCCTCTCCCTGCCCTCTCCCTGCCCGCTCCCTGCCCTCTCCCTGCCCTCTCCCTGCCCGCTCCCTGCCCGCTCCCTGCCCTCTCCCTGCCCTCTCCCTGCCCTCTCCCTGCCCGCTCCCTGCCCGCTCCCTGCCCTCTCCCTGCCCGCTGCTGCCCTCTCCCTGCCCTCTCCCTGCCCCTCCCTGCCCTCTCCCTGCCCCTCCCTGCCCGCTGCTGCCCTCTCCCTGCCCTCTCCCTGCCCGCTCCCTGCCCTCTCCCTGCCCTCTCCCTGCCCTCTCCCTGCCCGCTGCTGCCCTCTCCCTGCCCGCTCCCTGCCCTCTCCCTGCCCTCTCCCTGCCCTCTCCCTGCCCGCTCCCTGCCCGCTCCCTGCCCTCTCCCTGCCCTCTCCCTGCCCTCTCCCTGCCCGCTCCCTGCCCTCTCCCTGCCCGCTGCTGCCCTCCTCCCTGCCCCTCCCTGCCCTCTCCCTGCCCTTTCCCTGCCCTCCCCTGCCCTCCCCGCCCGCTCCCTGCCCTCTGCCTGCCCGCTCCCTGCCCATTCCCTACCCCGCTCCCTGCCTGTTCCCTGCCTGTTCCCTGTCCTCTCCCTGCCCTCTCCTTACCCTCTCACTGCCCGCTCCCTGCCCTCTCCTTACCCTCTCCTTGCCCATTTTCTGCCCACTCCCTGCCCTTTCCCTACCCGCTCCCTGCCCTTTCCCTACCCTCTCCCTGCTCTCTCCCTGCCCTTTCCCTGCCCGCTCCCTGCCCGCTCCCTACCCTCTCCTTGCCCTCTCCTTGCCCGCTCCCGGCCCGTTCCCTGCCCTCTCCCTGCCCGTTCCTTGCCCATTCCCTGCCCGTTCTCTGTCCTCTCCCTGCCCTTTCCCTACCCTCTCCCTGCTCTCACCCTGCCCATTCCCTGCTCTCTCCCTGCCCGTTCCCTGCCCATTCCCTGCTCTCTCCCTGCCCTTTCCCTGCCCGTTCCCTTCCCGTTCCCTGCCCGTTCCCTTCCCGTTCCCTGCCCGCTCCCTGCCCTTTCCCTGCCTGTTCCCTGCCTGTTCCCTGCCCTTTCCCTGCCTGCTCCCTGCCCGTTCCCTGCCCGTTCCCTGCCCGCTCCCTGCCCGTTCCCTGCCCGCTCCCTGCCCGTTCCCTGCCCGCGCACCGGGGCTCACCTTCGGCAGCGCTGGGGTCGCGGTGCTGCCCCTCGCCCGGCTCCGAGTGCCCCTGGCATGAGTCCCGGCTCTGCTCATCCTGCTTCAACCCGGCTGGCTGAAGGGCAGAATTCAGGATCTCCCCAGGCGTAAATTCCTTGCCTTACGGGCAGGTGTACCCAGGGTTGTCCCTTCCTATCACGTTGCGCTTTTACTTGGTCCCACACACCTACACCACTTCTCCATCTTTTCCTACTGTTCACATATTTGTTTTTTTCCTTAACACCTATGTTGGTAGGAATTTGCAATTTGGGTTTCTGGTTTTTATTCTTTTTTTCTTCTCATTAACTCACAAATAATGATAAGGGAAAAACCCCCCAGTTCCTGTCTTTCAAGGAGCTTGAAGAACAGCAGGAAGATGGTGTGTGGAAGGGAGGTAAGAGAGGTATGTAGACGTGTTCTGTATTTTGTTTAATTTGCTGCCAGCATCTCAGTAGGAATGAGCTTATGGGAGAGCCTGGAGAGCTGAGCCTTTGTGGGTTGACCACAGGAGGTCATGTCGTGATGAATGGATAGGGTGGTGAAACCTAAAATTGAAAGGTACATGGTTAGGGAATGCTGATGGAGTGTACAAGTGCTAGGGACCACACGATGCTCAACAGAAGAGGGCAGACCAGGGGAATGCAGTTAGGTTGAACTTCAAAATACGACAGAAATTCAGATGTGTGGGAACAGCAGGTGAGGAACAAGTGGAAGGCTGTCGAGGAGCAATTGGTGTGCTCAGGTTTGTGAGGGGAGGTGTTTGGTCACCTGCAGCTTCTTTGCAAAGAGTGTTACATGGTTGGGATGCACAGAAGAAAACTTTGTGGTAGCTGTGGTGAGATATTCCAGCAGATTTGTCTGTGAAAACTGTAACTGCTCTTTAAGCTGGTGGTGTAGAAGGAAGGCCTGGGACCTGGTGCTATTTGTGTACGACTCTTGGGAAAAGGGAAGGGAGACAGTAGGAACGGGAGGATGTTACTCATATCAGCTATGAATGAGAAATAGGAAAGTGAAGCTAAATCAAGGCAACTCTACACTTCAGCTAGCATAAACTGAGGAAAAAATCTCCAGGAGGAGATGCCAGACAGCAGCTTCAGCACTGGGACTGAACAGAGGCAGAAAGGTTGATGACAGAGGGAGAATCTGAGAATCACAAGTACAGAAACACTATCTAAAATCCTTGAGAATTGCAGCCAGAGGACACAGAGGGAAAAGAGGGCTGTGAACCCAAGCCTGGCATTAAGAAAGGAAAAGAGGATTTTGACTCACTGACAGAAAGAATACACGCAAAAATTCTTTTAAATCATAGAAAATGCCTGTTTTTTGTAATAATAGATCTGGGGACCAATGGGAAAGAACTGTAGGGAAGGTTCAGAGAGTTAACAAAGGCTGTGGAGGGGCGGGTGACCCAGGAAAGGTGTTAAGGGCCTGAGAATCCCAGAGTTGTGGGACATTCTGGTCACATCCACAACTAAAGGCTCGTTAGCTCCTGCCTTCCATGTCACCTTACCTGCAGTGAGTGATTCCTCTTTGGGAATTTCAGTGTTGGGATGGAAGGTGACTGTGGGGATGAAAGGGATATTGTGCAGCTTCCCTTTTTTGGGGTTCCCTTCTTGTCTGGGGAGCTGAAGGAGGGTGGTGCAGGACCTTAGAAGTCATCTGGGAGTACATGTTGAAAGATGGAAAGCTTATTTAAAGAGACTTTTCATGGACTCAGGTGAGGAGGCCATGCTTAAGTGACCTGCAAGGCTTCTTTAAAGTTAAAGCTGTAATTGATGAAGCAGCATTGGGAGAAACAGAAGAGTTGGATGTTTCAAAAGACATGAAAGAGGGCCCCAAATCAGAGACTGAGGGGTAAGAGGGAGCTTGTGAGATCTGGAGCAAGATAGCTGCTGAAATAGAAGGTCTTTTAGAAATATAAATTGGAACGTAAGTTTAGACATTATTTTCATGTGGAAAATGAAAGATAACATCATGTTTGAAGTTTATATTGAAGCTTGAAAAGGAAAGTGTTTAAAAATAATCTATTTAACAAAGATCATGGCACAAAATAACTGCATGTTAAGGCACAAGGAGTTTGCTTTGCATGGTAGATTATAGCATGATTTGCATTTGTTTAATTAGCCATAGTTGATAACACCACATAGATGGCTGTTGGTTTGCACAGAATGGAAGTTTTGAGACTGTCTAGCAGCTACTGTGTGTGAACAAAGTTTTGCTTTAAGCTTGCCATATAGCAATATAAAGTTCTAATTTAATTTTTAAAAATAATTTTCCATAATTAAAAATGTTTGGATTATGCTAGACAAACCAAATAATTTAATTTTCCAAGTGCCAATTTGCAGACAAAAACTTCCTATGGAATTATGATTAATCCCAAACTTGACAGTGGCACTGCTGTCCTCCTAGTCCCAGGAAAAATAACAATATGGTAACTGGATTTTATTCTAGTTTATATTTGACTTTTTTAAATCTTCAAACATCTTGTTTATATTTAAAATCTTTGAGAAGGACTTAATGTGGAGGTGGATGTGTAAGTCCATGAGTTGTCTAGGTTTTCTGTGATACTACTTGTCATTTTAAGTTAATTTATTAATTAATCTTACTAAGTTTTACATTAAGAAGAACTAAACCAGCTTTAATAATGCTGGGAGACCTCTGTAGGAAGCAGAGTTGGTAGGTTATCCAAACAGTTCACACTCTGTTTGGAAAAGGATTATGGTATAGCAGCATCAGCTGCAGGTGGTGTTATCAGAGAATTTTTAAATTCCTTAAAAGCCATTCACCTTGGAAATGCATTTTTTTCCCTGAACTGACTCTAATAACTGGTGAGAGATTTTGATGATCATCTATGTTGAGCTGGGGCTGACCCAGTGAGGAAAGTGAGGAAAATAAGGTGTAGAGTTTAAGAAGGTCTCTCTGAAGGTCTCCCTTGTGCCACACATATAATCAGGAGAGAATATGTGCACTTTGAGCAGTCCTGTCGGTCTATCCATAATTTTAGCTGTTCTTTTAACTCAAAAGTTTAGTGGTGACAGTGGAAGAATAACTTTAAGCCATAGATATGTTTTAGTTTCAAAACTACTGTGTAGCTGAGTTGGAGAATGAGTCCATTTATAATTTTGTCACTGGTGTTAGGTCACCTCCCTGTTCTGATGACACAGGAAGAGTAAAAAAAAGAAAGAGTCCTTCTTTCCCCTCTGTATCTGGTGTACTGGGATCACCTTTTTTGTCCCATACCTCAGCATCCCCAGGGTAATCATATACAAGAAAAGGTAGGCTGTTTTTCAGACAGAATTCTAAATTCTGCCTACCAACTAAAAAAAACCCCAAACTAGTGGGTTCACATGCTATTCTTTTGTTAACCCCCTGCTCTCAACTTCTTCAGCTGAGAACTGCAGTGATTTCTGTCTAACTCCAATTTCTTCTCAATGTGGGACATGACTGAGCATATATTCCCTAATACTGCCAAACTTAGCAATTCATTAATTTGTGGTGAAATGTTAAGATTTTCCAAAATTTTATTTCATTATTTTCATTATTGTATGAAGGTATTTGGCCACTTTCTGAAGTTGTTGGATTGACAGATCCAAATCCCAGTGCTGTACAAGGCACAGAAATGCACATCAGGAAGCTTTGCTGTATGCTTTGGTGCTTTGCTAGTGTACCCAGAGTCCCTCATTCTGCTCTCCTCTGCAATCTCTTCCTTCACTGGGGTTTCTGGTGAGGATACCAACGGTGGTGACAGCTGGAGAAGCTCCTGCTCCTGACATGTAAGCCTAGCTCTGACTTCATCAGTTTTTATCTTCAAAGAAAAAGAATGACCCATTGTAACAGTATGAAAAGGAAAAGGAGATGTTGAGAGAACCCACGACTTTGTGCACAGCTATGAATATAACTGGAGAGTACATTCAAAATGTTTTAAAGCTGGAGGAGGCTGAGAGAATTATTTGTATTTATAACCTCAAAAGAAAAGGCAGCCGGGTTGGAAGACCAGTTTTGCAATGCTTGAATGCTATAATTCAGCCTGTACTCTCTTGTATTAAATTCATGGCAACTCAACAGTATTTCAGTGCAGTTCTTTATCAGTTTTAGATTACATCATGCTGTGAATTGCTCTATCTGTTAGTATTGACCCTTGTAAATCATTTGGTTTGAGGTCTTCAAATGGAAAGCTGTGATGCACTTCAGCATGCAATGTACTCACTTTGTCCTTGAAAACCATTTAAAAATAAAGCAGCTGCAATTGCATAGATGTTATTACTTTTCTGAAAGGCTAGATTTACCCCTCTGAATTGTCATTAATTGGATGAAAACCTTTCATAGAAAGAATGAGAATGGAGAAAAAAATTGTGGGTTGCTGCTTGATGTTGACTGAGGAGTCACACAGATGCTGCATGTCTGAAGAGATGTGCAGCCCAAAACCTGACACAAAGAAGTCATGATGCTTTTAATGATAGTAACGAGAGCAGCAGAAGTTATGGCTAAATGCTTGTTCCTGTACTTTTATAGCTGGATTTTTTATTCTTAATTCCTTCACTTTTGCTTGAATATGTACTTCATTCCCATCCATGTTTTCCAACTGTTTTATGGCTTTGCTTTGAGCCGAGAAGTATTTGCCATGCTCTGCCTGATGAGTTGCACTTGTTCATCTGTTTCTACTGGGCTGACATTTCTGAGTGAAGGTTCTTTTTGATTTGCAGGTTCCTTTGGGTTCCTTCAGAAGGTGTGCATCAAACTGTGAGATAAATGGAAGCTGCTCTGGAAAAAAAAAAATGGAAGTAATATTGTGACATGTTAGAGATCATCTTTGGTCTTTACCCACTCCATCAACTAAGAGAAACTCCCACCTGAGTCCATTTGGTTTTGCTGAAAATTTATGGGAGGTGTGACTGAGCAGATACAATTGTGGAGAGGGTGCCCACCAGTAAGGCGAGGTGGTGGGAGTGTTGTTCTGCTGCTGGCTGAAGGACTAGGGAGATTTCTAAACTGTCTTACCTGTAGAGAAAGAGAAGATTCTGGCAAAAAGGGCAATAAGCACTGCAAAACACTGCTGAGCTGTCTGCCTCATCCCCAGCTTCTTAAATCCATCGTGTACTGGCCTGGGTGAGGCACTGTGCTTCTCTTGGAGCACGTCCTCGACTCAAGGGTGTAGTAAGTGTCAGGATTTGTCTTTGATGAGACATTCCCCAAAACATAAATAATTGTTCCTCAAGCAATAATGGGGTTAAATCACAGCAAAACCTAATTTAAGCATCTGAAATTAGGCATACAGCTAATGCACTACTTTGTTGCAATGCAGAGCTATAGGAGGATATAGATTTGTCCCTTGTCTTCTGCATGCTGATCTAGGTGTGATCCAGCAGAAAACCAGCTGGTGGGGAGGAAAATTGAGCTGACAGGATTGGAAGTTTCCTGTCAGCACATAACAAAAAACCCCTTATCTAAACTCATTACTACAAGCTGAGCTCAGTCATCCTGAGGGCTCCCAATCTGCCTTGCCAAAACAGGGTGGGATCATTTCACTCCTACCATGGACCACAGCTGGAGTTCCAGAAAGGGCCAGGGACTTGCCTTTGTTTTATTAGTTAACTTGTTTTGGGGAGTCCTAGAAGGTCCTCCACATTCTCAGACTGGCCTAGTCAGCCTTTTCTGAAAACAAAACTCTACCAATGCTGTCATTATGTTTTTAAGATCTCAGCCAATTTGCAGGTGCATGAACATAGCAACAGACACAAACACATAGATACAGACATATGTATTTCACAACTACTATATACAGAATACAGAACAGGAGGTGCTAGTCTTTTCTTGAAAAAGGCATGCAGCTCTCAGTGCTGCAAGTGTATCTTTTCCATTTAACCACCAAAAAAAAAAAATTAAGAAAAAAAAAATAGGAGCTGTTTCTGACCAAAGAGTGTGGAATATGCTCCATTTTATAAAATGTATGTGCTTGCCCATCAGCTGACTATTTCTCTAATACAACAAAATAACTAGAACATTTCTTATCCTTTTTTTTTTTTCTGACTGAAATGAGAACTTTATTTTTGTTGAATGATTCACTTTTCACATCTGTTATTACTTCAGTCTACTCTGAGTTCACAATAGTAGCTGAAATGTTGGGATGGGAAAATGGCCTGCAAGTCTTTATTGTTATAAACGATTTGTAAAACTTTAGATGTTGAAAGGTAAGAGCAGTTTAAATAAATCTCAACAATGCTGACTCAAAGGTTTAAAGCATTGCTTAAATCCCTTGATTAACCCAGCTTCTCAATATTTGACATGAATCAATAACTCTGAGATGTCTTTTCTGTTCTCTAGCTTTGTAAATATTTACGCAGCCAGTCCCATGAAATATGACATTTAATCCTGTTGAAGTAATTATTTGAATGCTGCATATGAAGAGATATAAAGTATAATAGTTCCAGTGATGCTAGTTAAGTAATTGGCACTAAGGATGAAATCTGCTGCATTTCCTTTGTCAAGAGCCAGGATTTATACAATATAAATGTGAGTAAATGGAAAGCAAAATCCATTTTCTGTCCCAAATCTTGGACTAGCTGCTGGGAGTGCAGGTTTCTTTATCCTGTCTCATGCCTGGCCCTTTGCCTTAGCATTAACAGCAGCCTTTTGTTCCAGTTAAACGAAGTGTTGAGAGCTAGAAGAAAGGCAATAGTGAAGGGGTGGCACCTCTATTAGCTTGTCCTCTGCCTTTCCCTTCTGGGATTCCTATAAAGAATGGTCTCTGCACTCCAGGAAGCAGAAACATGCTCTCCCCAGAGTTTTCAGGACCTGGGGAAGACTTCTGTTGGAATACCAGTGCAATAGGATAATACCAGCCCTCCAGACTGTGGCTGGAATAGGATTTGCAGCAGGTTTGTATTTAAATGATTTAGTTTGAGGCACAGTGATATGCTTGTTCCTATGACGCTGCACTTTTAGTCATTGTTTACTGTTTCCCTCTGATTCATCTGTGGATTCTGCCAGGTTTTGTAGTTGTAGTCTTTGCCTCTAGGTAGTCCAGCAGTAGAAGGAATTGGACAATATTGAAGAAGCAGAGAAAGATCACAGTGGGACAAGATATTCGGAGTTGGCCTGCAAGGAATCAGAGTTGGGTCTTCCTTCAGAAATGCTCCAGTCTCATACAAAATTGCACCTTTCTGTTCTTCTAGGATGGATTCTCATCCTAAGAGGGCCTAGAGTAGCATGTTTATTTGCCTTCCTATGAAGCAATGAGAAAAAAGCTGTGTCCAGTTCTCAAATCTATAATAAATACCTTTTTATTTTTCTTTGAAAATTTCCCATCTGTAATAAAAAATACAATAGATTTCAACAAGTTCTTTTGCAATTTTTCTCCAGTTTATCCTGCCTGTCAAAAAATGGAGGAAATGATTGTGTGGTAGTAAATCAGGATGTGGCCAAAGATGTTTCTTATTTGCTTTATCATGCCAAACCCTTAAGAAGCCTTCATTATATGGAAAGGTGTTCCTGCAGCTCCAGTGGGGCTGTGCCTGGGTGGCCCAGTTTGAGCACTGCATCATCCAAGCTGACAGATGCATGCTGCAAAGGACAGTGCACCACAGGAGAGGGGACGGGGGAATTCAGTGAAGTTGCTCTCAGTTTTCACGAGTTTATGTTTATAAAGCCCTTAGGAGGTATTTTGACCAATATATCCACAAATATGTATAATTCTGGTTAGGGCAAAATCCAGATGATTGCATTTGTGTTACTAATGGAATCTTCTTCAGCTTTGTTTCCAAATTATGTTGTGTTGTTTTCTCTAATCACTATTTTTCCCAACACTAGGTTGAATAGGATCTGCAGAATGCTGCTTATATTTAGGGATGTACTTTCAGGTACTTTGGGATTGGGAAAAAAAAAATGTTTTTGAACAAAAGTTTGCATTTTCAGGTACACCTGAAAGTTTTGAAGGCCCAAGAGATTTGGGGGGATTTGATCCAGTTGGAAATCAGGCTAGAGATAATATATCAAAGAATAAATTAAAACTTTCAAAGATGAAAATAAAAAAACTAATTATCTTGGTTAAGAAAAAAAATATCTTCTGCTTACTCTGGCCAATTAATGTTAATGTGTAGATATCAAGTTAACAAGTACATAAAATAGCAATGGGACAAATTAAGAGAGGAGCCTTAATGTGCATAGACATTTGCTCAGTCAACCAAAGTTCCTAAAGGCTCAGCTGCAAGTCTGGAAACATAAACACTCATGTCTAAAATAGAAAATGTTGTTTTTTTATTTTTTTCTCTCTTTCTCCATTGTGTGTTTTACCACAAAACCAAATAAAAAAAGGCCACAGGTAATGGTCATGGAGTGCTTGAAGGGCATCTGCCTTCCCTCATCACAGAGTGAAGGTAAATCAGACACTTCTAGCTGCAAAATGTACGTGCAGAAATCATTGTGTGATTCAGCTGTGAGGACTAAATGACCTGATCAATCTCTTCTCTTGTTCATAAGTAATTATTTGTACTTAAAAAAAGGAATAGTGTTTTGGCACCCACATTTGAGGAATAATTGTTTTGGGGTTTCTTTTCCCCTTAGATGCACAGCAGAACTCGGAATTCTTATGGCAAAAAAGGGCCAGAGAGCAGATGAGGTGAGATGACAGATTGGGGTAGAACAGGAGCAGCCAGCTCACAACGAGCGAGTTCATGGCGTGACAATCTCCCTGCTCCTCCCTGGGGACTCAGCAGAGCGGCTCAGGGAGGAGCAGATGGAAACAGCTGCCAACAGATGACTACTGGAATGGATTCAAGCCACACTGCTTGCTGGAACTCGAGAATTTGTGATGGCCTGAGCTTTCCCAACCACAGGTGTATAAGATTTGGAACCAGTCAGTCAGTTCTTATTTATGAGGACCAGAAAAACCCCACTGTTGTCCTACAGTGTGGGGAAGTTTTTTAGCTGTACTTGTAGATAGTAATAAAGATAAAAGAACCCTCCTAAGATATTTTATGAATGTGTTTATCTTGTAGTCCATTCATTCAAAATGATTTTCCTCTTGACCTTGAGCTGAGATTTAACAGGTGGGTAAAAGATAAAATTAGGAAGGCCAGTGATGCAATGCTGACACTTTTATGTCTTCTTGTATAATTTCAACATACCATGAAGAATAATAAATGGCAAAAGCTAAAGTGTCCTTGGCAAAGAAACAAACAGAATAGCACCCTGTGATATTTTTACCTTTGTTTCCCTCACCACACACAGTTTTTACTCCCACAGAGCTTGAAATATTAACCCAGCATGTTAATTTATTTCTTCCAGAGTTGCTCTGACCATTGCATTTAACATCTCTCTTGGAAGTACTTCAAACCAAGTGGCTGGCTCCATCTCTAGCTTTGTTAATTAGGCACATTACTTGGTTGCTTTTTTTCATATCGCTTAATGTAGTTGGCATTTGTGAAGCTTTTGAAAGGCATGTTTGGGGCTGTGTTTTGTGCAGCTGGCTTTCAACTGCAAGCTGTTTTGAGTGTGTAGTTCTGCAGAGGACAGCCTTTGAAAGCACAGAGCATGTGTGCCTGGCACAAACCACACTTCCTTTCCAAAGGGAGCAAAGGGATGTGAGCGTGGCCTGTCCCATACAAAGGCACATGTGTGACACAGGACCCCCCTTGCAGACATTTGTATTTCTGTGGCATTAGAGCTGTAATGAGAGTGTTACATGCCCTGGATGAAGAACAGGTCTCCCTTTACAAGCTGTGGTGTAAATGCTTTGCTCTGTGATGGTCCCCATCCCAAACTTTATGTCACACATAGGGATGCCTTGCCATATAGACACAAAAGCTTATAGTTTTTCCATAAAAGAGCATCTTTGAGCATCCAAACCATGAGCTGGCACTTGCTGTAATAATCCCAACAGATAAGGGTACCAACATACTGTGTCAAATGCCAGCAGGACTGATGAATTTACACTGGGTAGGAATTTGGCTCGTTGATTTCAGTCGTTGTGGTGTGAAATTATATTCTCTACCTCAGCTGAGAAAGAGTTAGACGTGAGAGTTTAGGGGGGGGGAAAAGGAATGTGTGCTCTTAAGAAAAGCTTGGTCAAGTGTCTGTTTTCCATGGAAAGGCTGCCCTCCGGTGGCATGGAGAAAAGCCTACACACTTGGCTCAATAATGTGCTCACGCTGCAGCAAGCAGCAGCTCTCAAATGTGGATTGTCTAGGCTCCCACCTTAGGAAACCCACAGGTGCCATAAAAACAAGAAAAAAAAATCAGAACAAAAAGGTATTGCTTTACTTGGTATAGGATGCAGAAGTACAGCATCGATGTGAAAGAAAGGAATGTTGTGCGGCCAAAGTATAAAATGAATCATAGAAAGGTTGGGGTTGGAAAGGATCTTAAAGATCATCTCATTCCAACCCCTCTGCTATGGAAAGGGACACCTCTCACTATCCCAGGTTGCTCAGAGCTCCATCCAACCTGGCCTTGAACTCTGCCAGGGATGGGGCACCCACAGCTTCTCTGGGCAACCTGTGTCAGTGCCTCACCACTCTCACAGTAAAGAATTTCTTCCAAATATCTAATCAAAACCTACTCCTTTTCAGTTTGAAGCCATCTCCCTTTTTCCTGTCATTACATGCTCTTTTAAGTAGTCTCTCTTCATCTTTCTTGTATTTTCCCTTCAGGTACTGGAAGGCCACCCTGAATCCTTCTCTTTCCCAGGCTAAACAATCCCAACTCTCCCAGCCTTTCCTTGCAGGAGAGGTGCCCCATCCCTCTGATCATCTTGGTGGCTCCTCTGGACTTGCTCCAACAGCTCAATATCCCTTCTGTGCTGAGGACCCAGAGCTGGATGCACAGCTCCAGCTGGGATCTCACCAGAGCAGAGTAGAGGGGAAAATCACCTGCCTTGGTCTGCTGGCCAAGATTTATGCCCTACTGAGGGACTTTGTCACCAGAGAATCTCGCTGTGGTCCTGCTGTCATCTGCAGTTCCTGTGCATCTTCCCCTCCTGCCCTCTTGGCAAGCAGCCTGTCTCCCCCAGGACCACTGCTCTCAGCACAGGCCACACAGTGCCTTCAAAGACCTCCCATTTCCTCCCTCTTTTGTCTCTATTTTTCACTTAAAACAAAGAAAAATTGAGTGCTGCCCCAAAATTTGTCTAGCAATGAAAAAGCCAGAACCCAACCAACCATACTATTCTTACAATTTTTTCTCTCTATTTCTGTAGAAGGTTCTTGGTAGGGAAGAAATTGATTTTTCCAATATATTTTTCTTGATGTTCCTGGTGTATGGGCCTCCAGGTGCTATCTGAAGACTGTGAATATTTTTGCTGTTTCTGCACCAACAAACCTTACATTATGGAAAGGTGATAAAACAGAACATGGAATTCACCAAGCAACTATTTCAAGAAGAAATGCAATTTAAATTTTTCCCAGCAGATGTGGCTGTTGGACCAGAAAAGGCACAAGGTCAGTTCAGGTGGGTTAGGGAGGACTGTGGAGATTGGGGGGACCCCCTTTAACTGCCATGGACATGCAGCACTGGGTAACTGTGCTGAGACATGGACTTCTGAGTGAATGACTCCCAACAACCAAACCCCAACCAAAATTGCAACCTCCCTCAATCACATGATTAAGTGGGATATTGTCTGGAGTTTTTAGTAAATTTTTAATAAATAATTACAGAGTTTTCCTCGTTGTTGATAAATGTGAGGTCATTCTTTGAGTAATACATAAAATATCACATTTGTTGATGTTGCTAAGATGCCTGTAGATGATAAAAGTTATTGGTGCTGTAGAAAGAAAATGTGAGTTCAGTGCCATGTTGTCTGTATTATTGGGAAACCCCTGAGGTTTTCTATCACCCCATGGTTGCAGGATAGGTCAGTTTTCACCATTAACTAACAATGATAAGGTCTTTATTCAGTCTATGCAAAATGTAGGTCCACAGGGAAATTTCTGGGTTCCTTGTACTGGCCCAAGTGGCTGTATTTCAGACATGTTCCTAATTCCTGCTGGGTCCTGGGAGGGAAAGGACTTTCTGGCAGCTCTTCTGTTTTATCCTAGGGACCATCCCTCCCTCGTTAGCCCTGAAATGCCAAACACTGAAAGGTCTCCACTTAATGACATTCCCAGTTGTGCAACAAGCCTGTAGAGCAGAGAGCATGCTGCATCCATCAAGGAGAGGAGGTCATGGCTGTTCAACAGTTTGACTAGAAAAGCAGTGGTTTGAAAGGCTGAGGGAGGGCCAGCTGATAGTAAATAGTGCTTAATGAGGTACTTGGATGTGCCTCCCAAGATGATCTCCAGGTCGTCCTGTCAGAGATTTGCACTCTGACTCTTCCCAAGCCTTCTCACCTCCTGCCTGTGAAGCCAAGGCTGCCACATGCAAGCTGAGTGGAATGACCATCATACCATCTCCTGCTACCACAGCCCCCGTGTCAGCCACTCATTTAGGAACGGCTGTAGGCTTTCAGCACTGTTGTGGGGGCAGTTTCTGGTCTGCACTTTCAAGATCAGGTGAGCACTGAAGCCTGGCAGCTTGTTCAGAGGGTTGTGCTCAGGGGGATGGGCACATCTGAAAGCGTCGTGACAGAAATGGGTCAGTGACCAGAGCACGAGTAAAGGGTCACAGCAGGGAGCTTGTCCTGGCTTTGCACTGCTGTGTGAACACTATCCCAGACAGCAGTCTGAAAATATTCCTACTGAAGCTGGAAATATTCCTACCGATTTCAAGGAATTTTTTAAATAAAAAGGAAGTATTAATTCGTTCGTTCATTAAAGTTCATGAGGTATGAGGTACAAACGTTTCTTTGTCTATTTTGGATGTGGCTCTTCTGAAGACAGCAGTTTTGGCCCTTTGCACGTTTTGAACCTTTCAAATATCTCTGCAAAATGATGTAAAATGAAAACTGTTTTTCCATCCACTTTCAAGGGGTTTTTTTAAGGTCTTTATCTTGAGTTGAAAAAGACAAGTCATTTTAGAAGAGCAGCATCTGGTGTGAAGCAACTGCCAATTTAATATTTCTTTAATATATTTGGATACAGATAATAAAATCTTTTTAAAGGGAAAAAATATACCAGGAATAGTTCATATATCTTTTACCTAAAATTAAACGTTCAGCATGTGAAATACTTCTGTAGCAGTATTGCTATGATAATGCAGGAAATGGTGTTTAACTCTGTCATTTGAAAACCCAGCAATTTCACTGCACTTTGTTGCGAAATATTGAAAGTAGGAAAAAGATCCTCTTCATTCTCATACTTGCAAATGATCTGATGAAATGTAAAACTGGAGCATTTAGTATATGTAAGTGAGGGATAAATTTATTCCTCTTCACCTTTTCCATGGCAGTTTGAGTGAGATAAACCAGTAATGCTGGGCTTGTCATGCAGCGCTTTGTTAAGTTACCAAATCAAATCAAACACTCCTAAAATGCACACTTATCATTATTTTCATAGACAGCTACTTTCCTTTATTTGTATCTGTATGACTTTCCCTTTTCCTAAGGCAGGAAACACCACATTGCACTGGAACCTGTGTGAGATAAACTTTCAATTGTGTGTGTTTGGAGCCCACGCTGGTGTTTCTTTAGACCAAGGCAGGCTGCACTTTGTCTTGTAGGATCAACCCTAAATGCCTAAATTCATCTTCAGGAGCCAAATTTAAGAAGCAAAGTTTGTAAATGTTGGATCAGTCTTGCATATGCTCTTTGGCTGTGTCAGAACAAAACTAAAGCTCTGAATTCAAAATATGACTAGCTTCAAAATATTTACTCATAGACTGGGATGTATTTCTGTCAGGTACATGATGTCCTCTTGATGGACAAGGCTTTGTTTTAAATATATTTATTACCTTAGAAATAAATAGGAAGAAATTACACAGAGGGATAATTTTCCATATCTAAGTAAAAAAATAAATATATTTGTAACCTAAACATGTATTTATCAGTGCTGACACCCTTTGGCCTTACTCCAGTGAACTTTTCTCTCTGACATCAATGGGAGAAAGATGGCTCTGCATAGGAAACCTATGAATATTTTTTCTTCATCATCCATCCATCTATTTTGGGATGTGCTAAATGCCTGTTCTCTGTTGTAACATTAACATCAGTATGTGGAAACTCGGGTGGCTAAAATAAATCAGTGAAATGCAATATACATGACTTCACATGGAACTGCGTGTACATTGTCGAGCACGAGTGCCCTGTGCCCACTCTGCCGTGCCAGCCCTAGAGCCAGGTACCCCATGGTGTCCCTCAGAAGGGGGTGCAAGCAAGGCAGGCATGAACCCTGTGCTGCCAGTCCTGAGCTGGCAAAGGACTTCTTGGCTGCCATTTAATGGCAGGAAAATTAATATTTTTCCCAGCCTCAGATTGTGGGGATTAAAAGCTCTTGTGTATTTCACAAAAGCATTTTTCTGGATCTTTTGCATTGTGGGTCTGATTGTTTGCTGAAGGCAATGAAAATGATAATTAATGATGTGTGAGGTCCTGATTTGTGAGGGAACTATCTCTCCTTAGCTTTTATAAGGGATGCAGGCTTCCAGCTAACCTGGGCTGTATTTCCAGCCTTAGTAGAAACCCTCCTGATTAATGTTAGTATGAATTAGCACATTCTCAAATTAGTTTGATTTTTATTTTTAATGGAAAAATGAAAGGGGTAAGCTTAATCTTTATGGGCTGGAGTATTTTCTGCCCACAGGGAAATCAATGGGAGACCTTTACAGAGTTTGATGAAGATGCTGAGTGGCCAGTCCTGCCTTGCAGTCCCCTCTGCTCCATGGGAGCCTGGGCTGCTCCACAGAATGATCCTGAGCCTCAACACTGACTTATCATCCACCTTGACCACAAGCTCATGGATGAGGAAGATCATCAAGGCCATACATGATTAAAGGAGTGGGAGACATTCCCTGGAATTAGCTGTTCCCTCTTTCTTTTTCCTGCTTAAGAGGTAAGAGCTGCACAAACTCCCTCTAGAGTAGTCACCTAACAGAGAATACAATGACTAGTCTGTCATTATAGTATTTAGGGATGATGATGATACCTAGATTGGTTTTCAGTGTGGTTTTTGTTTTTATTTTACTGTGGTGTTTATACAAAATCTATAAATCATAGGGATGTGATATGAAACAGGTCATAGTTGCTGGTTATTCTTGTCCATGCACAGAAATGCCTTGATTGTTACTTTCCAATGACAACCAGCTCAGGGCTTAACATTTTTCAGTTGCACAGCCAGCTTTCAAGGTTACACATAGATACTGAATGAAACAGAGCCCACTGGTTATTTTTAGAGAGGCTCTAAACAAGAAGTAAATCCCCGGAGCAGTGCTGCCAGAGATGCATAAAGTTCAAATCCAAATTAAAACTGCCTATCTTTGGCCTAAATTCCAACTTGAACTTGAGGAAAACTGTGATCTGTAACTTGAACTTTATGACAAAAACTCCTTTGCAATTAGTTTCTAATACCTGAGAATGCATGAACTTGGTACAAACACTTGAAAAATAGAACTTGAATGAACAATGTGAATATTTGTCCAAAAATGTAGTACCTGTTCTTGTGAGATAGTGTTGTATGACTTTTAAGTTTCAGTAGCTACACTGGAATTTGGAGAACCTAATTTTATAATTTTCTGTGATTCTTAGTTCCAACGCATCATTGTAAGATCAAGTCCTACGATGTAATTGCAAATTTTGGGGGCAGGAGGAGAAACATGCTAATTTACTGATCCCTCTAATGACCTGTGATGCTCAGGTCTAGGTTTAGCAATGACCACGACAGAATATGAAGAATGGAGACCCCTTGTCAGCAGCATATTCATGCAAAGTAGTGCAACTGAAGCATGTTCTTGGTTTCTTTGCTGAATCAGAGCCTGTATCTTCTTCCTGCCAAGGCAGAGATCTAATACCACTCCTAAATGCACTAGTAATTCTAGAAGCCCTAATGAAAGTCAAGATAACACCACAGATTTTATAAATAAGGGTCTTTATTTAGAATACTGTTGAAAACAATCTTGGCAACCACATAGTATAAATATATAAAGTTAAAGTTTGACACAACAAACCAAGCAATATTAAATATTTTAAAATTTTCCCCTTTTTTAAGTTTTGTTTTTTTCTTTTTTTTTTTTTTAAATTTACTTATTTTGCTCTTTTTTCTTTTTCTTTTTTTTTTTTTTTTCTTTTTTGGAAAGCAACTCTTATTTACAATTATACAAAAAGTTTTTTATAAAAAATGGTCCACAACCTTATTTTGGCCAGAACAGGAGTAACAGGAAGGATCTATCATGCCACTGCTGCTGTAGATTTCTATTTTCCTCCACATTCAAGAGCCAACTTCCTATTCCCCACAGCCCAGATTAAACATTGGCCATTCCATGGTATACAATTTTATCTCTAGACGTATTAAATAACTTTAGTTTAACAACCAATAAATAACTATGTGTACTTTGAAGTGATACAGGTTTGCAAAGTTATATAGTTGAAGGAATTTTCAGTGATATTTTAAAACTGGAACAAATCTTAAGTCTTTTCAACCTTAAAGCAGGTCTTGAGCGAGGCCAAAGGGAGAAAATTGGGTTTGGTGCAGTCCAGCTGGAGGGGTCCTTATAGCACTTGGTAGATGGGGTTGCTGCTGCTGTTATCCTGGGGAAGTGGGGTGCAGTTGGTGGGGGAAGGAATTTGGGCTCCACTATCACTCAGACTCACTCCTTCTGGAGGGGAACAGGGACTCCCTTCAGCAGCACTTTCCACTGGAGGCAGTATAGGACACGTGGAATTATCTGTGGAAATCCTCTCTACAATGCTTGAGAGGCAATCGAGACTGGAAACAACAGAACTCTTCCCATGCTTTGGATCTAAAAAACAGACAAAAAGGCACTCAGGTTATCCAGTGGGTACTTAGCATCAGTGGACAGGACACATTTGTGAGCATGTGAAGCCTCAGAGGAAATGAATATTGGTGAAGGACAGCAATAATCAGAAAACAGATTGTACTTTCAACATGGAAGAGAGGCCCAACTACAGTGTGCTGCTCTGGGACAGGGAGGATCCAAGGCTTCACTGAGTCCATAGAAAGGGGAGAGCAGATTTGAAATCTATCATGAATTACCCCAGTTTGGATCAATGACAGAGTAAGAAGTCTTCATGTAGAATATGGTTAAATGGTGAAATTACTTGCAGAGAATAACATCCTTCTATCCAACTGCTAGATTTGCAAGATAGGAAATACAGCTATAACACATGCCTGTATTTGCAAATACACCTAGAGGAAATCCAGGGCTCCACCAGCAGCAATGGGTGGCTGGCTGGCAAGGCAGGCTCCTCTCTCAGCCCAGCTGGACAGGGAGCAGGCACAGGCAAGCTGCTGCCTCTGTCTCAGTGTTTCACCCTTTCACCCCACCGTTAGGGCACGTACTCACCATTCTGGGACTCTGTGTAGTAGCTGCTGTCATAGCTGTTCCTTCTGCGGGAGCTGCAGGGAGGCCCACTGTACTCCATCTGTGCAGGAGAGAAATCCGAGGGGGTCAGACTTTTACACAAATCCCAGGAACCATCTAATTTCGTGTATCAGGCTCTGGTCTGTGCCATCATTCCAGGCCTGGCTGAAATGCCATCAAGTTGTAGATTGAGTAAGGAAGAACGTAACTTGGCTAGAAGGGATCCACCCCTGAATATTTTATGTGGCACAGCTGTTCCACAGGAAATTTCCCACTATTGTATAGAATGCTGCAGCTTTACAGAGGAGATGAGGCTTTCCAGCATTCTGATCAGATACAGCCCTTCACGTATCTTTTGTTTGCAATGGGGAGACTGAAAGGGGAATTACGTCTTTTTTATTTAATTTTTGAAGATTTTTCTAAACAAGAATTCCTCTTTGAAAGCCTCTGTCTACCTTGCCCTTTGTACTTCCTTCATTTTCTCTTCCCGTTTCCATTTTGTCTAGAAAATGCTCTAGAACATTGACTAACATCTTTGTTTCCAGTACTTCAATCCACAATGAAATTCCTCCATTAAAAGAGGCTGTACCTTGAAGAGGAGGCATTTGTGTAAATTTCTCCTATCGGTTAAGTATCTCATAATCACAGATACTCAACCCAATAACGATTATCCCCACCAGAGCACAAAAAGCAATCTCTGGTCTGAAAGTGCAGTTCATGACCTATCCAGAGAGCTGTCCTGGACTCTGGTCAACACATCCCACCAGCCCAGAGTTAGACCAGAGGCTGAACCTACAGCCCCAGCCAAAAGATGTGGGGTTGAGACACTCTGTCACCCACCCTTCTCCCATGCCCCTAATGTACAAACAGAACTGAAAGCCTGGATTCTCCTTCCTACTGCTTGTAAATCTCTATGGAGGGGATGAAGTGAGTAAGAAGATCAATGGAGAGTCTTTTTCTTAAGGGTCAAGTAAAACAATTCTTGTTGCTTAGACCCTCCTCCTGTTGCCAGGATGAATGTCAGAAAACAAAACCCAGACTCTTACCAATTCCCGTGTGACTACCATGTCCTAGGGGGCCCTTGCTCTCTGCTGTCCTTAGAGGATTCAAAGGCAATGATACAGCAGAAGAGGGATGAGATGCCTCAGGAGCTACGGGAGCACAGGCAATGCCCCCAGGTGCTCATTCCAGGCAGCTTCCCAAAGTCCTCCCCTAGCAGCTTTGCCCTGGCTCCTCCAGGACATGGGGAGCCTCCCTAACTCCTTATCCCAGGGAATAAAGTGTGTAAGAGATTCTTCTTCTTTCCCAGAGATCCTGCCATGTGGGGACCCCACCTCCCTTCGCTGCGGGCGCTCAAGGCTGGCGTCTCCTGCCTGGGGAGGTGCAGAAGGCAGCTGCTATAGGAAGGGCAGGAAGAGGCGACTCGCCCTGCTCAGGTTTGGACCAACAGCGTCCCGGACACCTCGGCGGCAGGGAGTCCTCCCCGGGGCACTCACCATGCCATCGGAGCAGTTGGAGCGGGGGCTGGAGGCGTCCGATTCCCCGCTGTAGTGCTCCAGCACCGGGTAATAAGCGTCCTCCTGCTCCCGCAGCAGGGCCTGCAGGCTCTCGATGTAGCGGATGGCGTTGCGCAGGATCTCCACCTTGGGCAGGCGCTGGTTGGGGTTGGTGGAGGTGCAGCGCTTGAGGGTCTCGAAAGCCTCGTTGACCTTGCTGAGCCGCCGGCGCTCCCTCATGGTGGCGGCCTTGCGGCGGTCGGCGTTGGTGGTTTTCCTCTTGCACGCCTTGCAGGCCCACAGCAGGCAGCGGCCGGCCTGGTGGTGCCCGCTGGGCGCCCGGACGTGCTCCTCCTCGTGCCCGTGGTGGTGCCCGTGGTGGTGCGGGTGCTCCTCGGGCTTCAGCAGACCCCCGACGTGCACCAGCCGGGGGTCCAGGTCCTCGAAGAAGTGCATGTCCGACGTGTTGAAGCACGGGTCATCGTAGAAGTCATCGGCGGCTGAGAAGGAGCAGAGGGAGCCCTCCGTCATCTCCATGGGGCCCAGTAAGTCCATGGGGACGGCAGAGGGGACAGCGGCTGGGCCAGAGGGGACGGCTCAGAACGGAGGGGGGTTCTGCGGCCGGGCGGGTGCGCAGAGCCGAGACCCTCGCAGCCTCTCCCAGGCGAGGCCACCAGCGCTGCCTGCTGGCCCGACCCCCTCCCCAGCCGCGCCGCTCCGGGAGCGCCACTCGGGCCGTATTTATGGCTGAGCCCCCCGGCGCGGCGGGTCGGGCCGGGGCGGGTCGGGGGGCGCGGCCGGGGCCGGGGCCGGGGCCGGGGCCCGGGGGGGGGGCGCGGTGCCCCGCCGGGGCAGCGGCAGCCGGGGCGCTCGGATGCGCACGGGGCTGCATTCCCCACGGTTTGTTGGTTTGTTTTTTTTTTTTAACTTTCTCAGCAGCCCGCCCTGCCGCCGCGCCAGGGAGAGCGGCCCCACCGATGCCGAAGGTGCCGCTCGCCCGGGGGGACAGCGGCGCGCCCCGCTGTCCCCGCACACACCGGTGACGGCTCCGCCGGTTCCTCACGGGGAAGGAGCCCCCGGGCCCTGGACGGGCCTGTCCGCGGCTCCGCACGGGTAATTACTGCGGGGCGTTCGTGGGGGCGGGCGGCTCCAGGGAACACCGCGGGCAGCCGGCTCCGTGCGGGACGGCGGGGAAGGGGGGACACCGCGGGGACACCGCGGGGAGCCGGGAGGTGCGGGGAAGGGGGACACCGCGGGACACCGCGAGAGCCGGGAGGTGCGGAGGGGGACACCGCGGGACACCGCTGAAGCCGGGAGTGCGGGACAGAGGGGACACCGCGGGGACACCGCGGAGCGCCGGGAGGTGCGGGGCAGAGGAGAAGCGGGGGCACCGCGGGCAGCGGCGGCGGTGGGAGCGGCGGCGATGGGAGCGGAGCGATGGAAGCGAGCGGTGGGAGCGGAGCGATGGAGGGAAGCGATGGGGGAAGCGATGGAGGGAAGCGGTGGGAGCGGAGCGGTGGGAGCGGGGCGGTGGGAGCGGAGCGATGGAAGCGAAGCGATGGGAGCGGAGCGGTGGGAGCGGGCGGTGGGAGCGGAGCGATGGAAGCGAAGCGATGGGAGCGGAGCGGTGGGAGCGGGGCGTGGGAGCGGAGCGGTGGAGCGAGCGATGACGGAAGCGGTGGGAGCGGAGCGGTGGAAGCGGGGCGTGGGAGCGGAGCGATGGAAGCGAAGCGATGGGAGCGGAGCGGTGGGAGGGCGCGATGGGAGCGGAGCGGTGGGAGCGGAGCGTGGGAGCGGAGCGATGGGAGCGGAAGCGATGGGAGCGAAGCGATGGGAGCGGAAGCGGTGGGAGCGGAGCGGTGGAGCGGAGCCATGGAAGCGAAGCGATGGGAGGGAAGCGATGGAAGCGAAGCGGTGGGAGCGGCGGCCGCCCGGTGTCGCTGCCCGCCCGCCCCAGCGGGAGCGCCGCGCTGCGCCGGCCTGCCTTCCCTCGGGAATCGCTGCCGACACTGGCACCCCGGGCTCCTCTTCCACCTCTGCTCACCTTGGAAACCTTTGGAGAGATGGATCTCGCCCCGTGATGTGCCGTTTTGCCGCGGTTGCGCTGCAGTTGGAAGGCTCGCGCGATAAGGATTTATTTCTAGCAGTGGGAGAGTTTGGAGCTTGGGGAAATGGGATGGGGTTTGATACTGTCTCTCAAGGGTGCTAGAGTTTTTATCTGGTTTTTTGAGTATCATTTGAGATGAGAAATTAGGTTCTTCTCCGGGGAATTCAGTTATTCAACTATGCGATTTCTCTGACTTAATGATTAAAATAGTAGTGCATATATATAATGTCCCACGAGCTAAAAGTAGTTTCTGTTCTGCAGTTATAAACGTTGGTGAAATTTCAGCTCATTCAAAATCAGCAGCAAAGCTCCGTCTACAGTGGGACAAGGGGCTGACTGACAGAACTGCAAAAGGTAAAACCCATCAATGAATGATCAGTCCTCAGTCCCTGTGCCCATGACTTCTCAGATGGGCTGTCATAACGGTGGCTTCTTTTGTTGTTACACAGTTTGTTTTTTGGCAAAAAATTCTAATTTGCAGTCCTCATTTTCTACTTACCTAAATAACTTTGAGTACAAGATTAGAACTGTAAGTTGCATTCTGTCAGTATCCCTAAGAGATAGAAGTTTTATTTAATGATAAAAAACTATGTGTTTTGGACTCTGTAGAAATTAATTCTTTCACTGTACTTGATGCTGAAAAGCAATATGTCCCAAGGTCCCATATGACCACTCCAACACATTTAGAAATGTATCTCCCAGCTGTTTCTGAGAGGCAGAGTGGCAAATTTGTGGAGACACTTCAATGTTATTACAGATGTTCTTTGATCCAGAAGCAATAAAGATAGTTGGGTTTAAATCTTTATTGAACAACTAACAAAGTAAAAATAATTTGTATTCAAAATAGTGCAAGGTATACAATAATGTAAAATAAGTTCAAATGAGAATTTTATGCTGTAAGAACTGAACATGTAAAATGGGATATTAAGGCTTGGTTCTGGCAGTGTGACCCACTCAAGACACTTAAACTCTCTCTGGACCACTGGCTTAATTTTTGGAAAAAGGTAATTTTAGCTAATATTTAGTCAGTATTGTGCTTATTCTGCCTCTGTGTGTTTCTAGCTTATATGTGACCCCAGGAAAAGATACTCAGGGATTTGAGTGAGTAGGGGTGACCTTGGGCAAAGTGCTAACAGTGGGGCTTGGACAAACACCACAGGGACTTTGCCAATAATTGCCCATGAATGTGGACTCAAGTGCATGAATTCCTCCAAGTGAAAAGGTCAGGAGAAGGCTGTGACCACACAGTGAATTCCACACTGGTCTTCCAGTGAAGGTGCCCTTGCAGACACCTTCCTTTGGGTTTGGCCATGCTGATCTCCAGATGTCCCATCCAATCCTAACAGTTCTGATTCTGTGATTCCCTGCTGCTGCCACCGCTAACATCCACTTTCCAGTGTAATTCCCAAAGACAGGTTTGTCCAGAAAGACATTGCCATGTACCATGAGGCCTGAAAAAACATCCTTGCAAAGAACAAACCCTGAGATGCTCTTCTCAGTTTTGTGTGGCCACAGTAGAGAGGATGAAGGACAGAACAATCTCCACTTTGAGGCTTTTAAATGAATTCCTCACTTTGAGAGCAGGCAACCAGAGGCAGTCCTTATGGCAAGCATTTGCAAGGATTCTGTTGTTAAACCTCTTTGGGGCTGTAATTCATGATTTCAGTAAAGCTTAGATCTCTCCTGAGCTTACAGTTTGGATGCTGTGTTTAGGGTCCTGGGGCTACACTAGCTATTCAGAGCTGTCCCAGGTTGTGTGTTTGGATTGTTTGGGCATTGCTTTGGAAGTACAGATACAGAGGGCAGGCATCAACAAGCATTCAGCAGAGAAAGAGAATTTGCAACGTTTCTATAAGAGCTGTTGCTCTTAACCTACTCTACATTCATCCTTGATATAATATTTTCCAGGATGTGATTGAAAAGGAAGCTGGGAAGTCAGAAGCAGATTGTACTTCCTATGCTGAGAAACATGGATAGACTCATCCTATACACAACCTGACAGGTATTGTTAAATCTGAGACCATATTCACAAGTGTATGTGCCCTCTCAGCAGAAGCAGCATGTGAACAAGAAGAGTTTATTATCTACAGTAACTGATTTATCTTTCTTTTTTTTTTTTTTTTTTTCAGAGGACAGAGGCTGGGGAAACAGCTGATTGTGAGTTTATCTGAAATTAACAGAATTGTCTTTTCAGGCAGAGGGCCCAGAACGTGTTCTGGCAAAGGAAAAGGGAGAGAAAAATACTTAAATTCTTAGAGTGTGTGGATACATTTGGTTAGAAGATGGACATGAGAAGTCTGAGAAACCCTACTTCATGGAAAAATAAGAGGTAAGAGGCAAGTAAGTCTTGCTCTGAAAAATTTAAAAGTCAGGTTCTATATTATGTTGGACTTTGTTTAAGGTAAAAGTTTAAGTGTTGTAAACCATGCAGGAGGCTGTAACTACATTTCAGATCATCAGCTTTTAAAAGGTGAAGGTTGACAAGTAGGTCAAGCATTATCAGTAGTACATGAAGTAGTTTTATACAGCACTAGTTTAGAATTCAGTTAGTAGCCTTGCTCTGTTCACACTTATTGGGCTGTATTTTAATACTGAGAGGGACAGATTCCATTGCTCTTATTCATGTTGAGTTGCAGTCAGTGGAACTAATTGTTGAATAAGGTATGCTCAGCATGAGGATGGGTGATGGAATCTAGCCCAGATGGAAATATCTTTTAAACTCCTGCTGTATTAGAGAGCAGCAATCTCAACACAGGCAATTCTAGCATGATTCTCAAAGTGCTTTGAGCCATTCCTGTGGCACATGGCAGTATTTTTTCAGATGAAACAGAGGTTGTTTTAAAGTGGTTGTGTTCCCCATCCCCACCCCGAAGTTGAACCACATTCATAGAAAAGATTGAGATAGCATCTGCACTGTAATTTTCTGTCCCATGTTACAACATCAACAGAAGGTGGGCTTTGCAGAAATTGCTACTTAACTGCAGCTGTATCAGAGTTTACTAAAAATGTTTCATAGTGCAGTGCTTTTATAGTAAGGCAGTTTTCTGGCATTTATTTTCACTCTCTCATACTCTTCCATCATGCACAACTTCCTTAGATGTAGAAGAATACTGACACAGTTTTGTATACATATGCAAAATCTCTTGGAGAAGAATACCAGCATGCCTGGGTGGTGAATTGAGGAATACACTGGAGATGCAGACACAGAGCTGAATTTATTTTCAAGCAAAACAGGAGTTTCAGTTAAAGTATTACATGAAAGTGTGAGGCAATCTTCCAATGAATCAAACCCCAACTGCATCAAAGATGTATATAATGACAAAAAATCCCAGGCAGCTGGGATCTAGCCAGTTGCTCTTCTTGTGATCTTGGGAGCCAGGGTACAGAATGAGGCACTCTGGTAGGAGACTAATGAGAGGAATTTGGACACCTCTGCACTTGAACCAAGCTGGCTAACACTGCCCTAATTGAAAGGCAAAACTAATGAGTAGCTGTTCTCTCTGATGAAATTCTAGTCAAGTGTGCTGTTTTTTCACTAGGATCTCATGCCCCTATTTGGAACCAAATAGGGAATATAAGAAATAGCAGGAGTGCCACAGTAATACCTTTAGTGAGCTAGCTGAGATAGGGCTCTGTATCATAATTAAAGCAATCATCCTACACTAATCTGGACAAAGTCCTAGAGCTACTCTCTTCAGTGACACTTGCAAAATATGCCCTAGAACCTTGAAAGTTCTCATCTAAAGAGAACTCCTAATTTCCCTCCCATCTGCTTTCTGAGGATGAGAAAAGCCAACAAGGCAGTAACTATAGAGAAATCAGCACATTTTCTTATTCCCACTGTTGAGGAAATGTTTGCATCCATCATCCTGAAGTATACCACTAGAAATATCTGATCAATAAATGCATTGGACTACTTATTTAAATTGCTGCTATGATAGAAATACAAAAAAACTTTGTTTTTGAACAAGTCTTTAAAAAAAGTTCATTGTTACTATACTTGTTAGTAATTTAAAATACAAATAGCAATATAAAATATTCAGTAATATAAAACTAAATATTTGGATTTTCTGCCATGTAATAGTTTCCTCACACTAAAGGTGGTTTCTTTTTTATTTGCTTTAATAAAAATTATATATAGTCTTAAAATAATTTTCACTAACTAATCCTGTTAATCATTTAAGAAAGAGAAGAAGCTTAAGAACTTCTGGCTTCTAGGAAGAATTGCATAGATAAATGTGACAATCTTGCTATCATTTAAAGCAAAGAGTGCTGTGGGCTAGATTTTGAGCTGTGGCTCAGCAGATAGTGAGGGGCTGGGGTGTAAAGCAGGAGTGCTAGAGCATGGTGTCTGCTGAGTTCTGGTCCCAGCTCCACCCTTGGCCCAGGTCTGCCTGAGGAGCATTAAAAGCCCTCCCTGCCCTGCTTCCCCCTTGCTCCTGTGCCATCATTACACTGGGGCAGCATCGTGGTGCAGTGTATGGTTGCATATATTGGCCCTATGCCATTCCTGTGCTGGGAGCATTCTCTCTGGGGTCTCCTCAGACCTTCTGCAGCTCCTGAGTGCTGCTGGAGGGGTGGGCAGGGGCTGCAGTGATCACTGCACTCTGGCTCTGTGCTGGGCCTGAACTCCTGCTGCAGGCGGTCCATAAAGTAATCCCCAAGACTATTTCTGCCATCCTGGGAACAGTCAAGCCTGCGAGCATTGGTCAGCAGATCTCCCATCAGCTTGATCTTCTGGATTTTGGGCCCAATAAATTGTTTCTTGATGGTGCTGGCGCTATGAGGGTCTGCATTTTCAACACTCAGGGCATAAAGCTCTTCAAAATATCGTAGCATAGTTTTCCATTGTACCATTGCTAGTTCCAGGGCTTTCATCAGACCGACTGCGTAATCACAGTTTGGTTTCTGAAAACAGACAGAATTGTATTTAATCAAAAAAAAACAGCTTATGTTTCTGTATTCATCAGTGGATTCCTGCAACTTAACCTGGTGCTCTAAACAAATTGTACTAGGATTTTGCAACAACTGCTTCTGGTTTGGAGCTTCTATTGTTTTTTGCAGGCTGTAAACACAAGTGGCAGAACCCACTGTGTTCTTCAAGGAACAGATTTACATAGCTGCAGCTGAAGAGGGTTTTTACACTAGAAAATCCAATCATAGAATGGTTTGGGTTGGAAGGGGACATTAAAATCATCTTGTCCCAACCCTCTGCGATATTCCACTAGATCAGGCTGCTCAAAGGCCCATCCAGCCTGGCCTTGAACACTCCCAGGACACTCTACTACTCTGGGCAATTTCTTTTAATGTCTCACCACTGTCACAGTAAAGAGGGGCTTCCTAATACCTAGCCTAAAATGCCCTTTCAGTTAAAAATTGTTATTCCTCATCCTAACACTGCATTCCCTGACAAAGAGTTCCTCTCCCTCATTCCTGTAGGCCCCCTTTATGAACTGGAAGTCCTAAGCTCCTCCTTGATGCAAACTGAGTATTAAGAAAGACTTTTACAATAGCCTTTTTACTTACTACAGCTTAACAACTGCTATGATGGACCAAAGAGGAGCATTCTGTGTTAACTAATCTGGTAGAGAATAATCAGCCCCTTGGTCTTAAACAAATGAGGTAAGTTATTTTTTTCCTGAACCTTTTGAGTTACTCCTTTGTACCTGTGCAAGCCCAAGTTAGATCTTAGTTCAAATTCTGTCATGAGCTGTACTTTAGGAAATCAACTACTGCCCCAAGCTGGCTGGTTCTCCTTCCTTACCACACTTAGTAGGTGCTAGTCATGTCTAAGCTTCCACTTAAGTTCAGTGTGAAGAATACATGTGGGCTGTTTCAGCACAACATAAAGAGTCATAATCCATTACAGCATACTGGAAACAGCAGTGTCTATCTGAGTAAAAGAAAAGGGCAACACTGTCCATCTTCTTTTGGGCTGGAAAGCAACCCCATAGAGTTAGGGCTGTATGTCTGACAGTTTCTAGACATCACAATCAAGAACAAAACCGTGTAAACAACTATGCCAGTTAAATTACACATGGAAATCTAACAGTGGGTGAATGCAGAGATCTGGAGTACCAACAATATAATTCAGTAAGTTAAATGCATCACAGCTGCTTGAAAAGTTATTGATTTCTACTCACCTGAATGGTTTTAGAGCAGTAATGGCCTCCTCTTTCCTGCTGATACTTCATCAATGCCTCTGCTGCTTTTCTCTCTTCCAGAGCTTGATGCAGGAAGAACTTGGAAATATTTGGTAGAGCCACATGTGACTGATCAAAATATTCACCCTAAGCACAAAAAACAGGAGTGTTAAGATTTGCTAGAGATGGCACTCACCTGTAGTAGAACATGGCTTTAACAGAACTTGGGAGACCCTTCCAATCAAAGGTGTTTTGTTCACAAAGCATGATCACTTTGGAGACCTTGATCCAATTTCTACAATAAATGGAGTGAGCAGTTAGAGTATGAAATGGAAAATCTATACTTCTACGAGAACTCCTTTTATCCTTTAACAGTGGTCAGGCAACTGTAGTACCAATGTTACTCTTGCAGCAGCAGCAGTTAAGAGATCTTCAGAATATTTTATTTATGAGTGGCTAGCATGTGTGTGTTTTGTAATTGTGTTTTGAGGAGGGTTTTTGTTTTGTTTTTTAAACATGCTCCCAGAACCGGGAACATAAAATTTATCCCTGCAGGCCTGCATTCCAGTCAAAAGTTAGCTTTCAAAGGTATGAGAAAGATGAGGCAAATACTAACAAGAAAACAAGCACAACTTTACATCTGTTTATTAGCTTTATTATGGACAATGGTATTCCAAAATAATGGATACTGCTACTGAACTATATACCTTCAATATTAGATATAGCTCATGCCTGGGAAGGCATGTCGGGAAGAACATCCCTTCCCAAGAAGAACATCTGTTGGAACTAGTCCAGAGGAGGGACACAAAGTTACCAGAGGGATGTAGCACCTCTCCTGTGAGGAAAGGCCGAGAGAATTTGGCTTGTTCAGCTTGGAAAAGAGAAGGTTCTGGTGACCTAATTGTGTTCTTCCAGTACTTGAAGGGAGCCTACAAGATGGAGAGGGACTTTTTACAAGAGCATGTGGTGACAGGACAAGGGGGAGTGGCTTAAAACTGAAAGAGCAGGTTTGGATTAGTTATTTGAATAAACCTCTTTACTGTGAGGATTGTGAGATACCAGAACAGCTTGCCCAGAGAAGCTTCCCCATCCTGGAAGAATTCAAAGCCAAGCTGGTGCTGAGCAACCTGGTCTTGGGAAAGGTGTCCCTGCACATGGCAGGGGGTTTGGAACCTGATGATCTTCAAGGTCCTTTCCAACCCAGGCCATTCTATAATTTCAGAAGTATTGCAACCCTAAATCCTTTGCAGGCCTTGTTCTGTTCAGTATGGGAAAGTAACAACTTAAACCATTGCCATATTTAACCATGCTAACAGATCTAATAGCTCTTATATTTAGAATATTTTATCCACAGTATGGCTGTCTCATAAAGATAAGTACCACAGGCATGTTGCAAAGGAGAACCAGCAGGTTACACTGGTTTGAACACTGGCTCTGCACAGCTCTGATGTCAAAGAGAATGAGAGGCAGCAGATGGGACTGTGCCAGGAACCAAACTTAGGGGCTACAGCATCCTCATCTGCTGCCCTGACCATGTGTGTGCAGCACAGCACAGCTTCTGTCCCTTGCACACGTGTGTGCAGCACAGCACAGCTTCTGTCCCTTGCACGTGTGGGGCAGCACAGCACAGCTTCTGTCCCTTGCACGTGTGTGTAACACAGCACAGCTTCTGTCCCTTGCACGTGTGCAGCACAGCACAGCTTCTGTCTCTTGTACACGTGTGTGTAACACAGCACAGCTTCTGTCCCTTGCACACGTGTGTGTAACACAGCACAGCTTCTGTCCCTTGCACGTGTGTGCAGCACAGCACAGCTTCTGTCCCTTGCACGTGTGTGTAACACAGCACAGCTTCTGTCCCTTGCACACGTGTGTGTAACACAGCACAGCTTCTGTCCCTTGCACGTGTGTGCAGCACAGCACAGCTTCTGTCCCTTGCACGTGTGTGTAACACAGCACAGCTTCTGTCCCTTGCACATGTGTGTGTAACACAGCACAGCTTCTGTCTCTTGCACACGTGTGTGTAACACAGCACAGCTTCTGTCCCTTGCACACGTGTGTGTAACACAGCACAGCTTCTGTCCCTTGCACACGTGTGTGTAACACAGCACAGCTTCTGTCCCTTGCACATGCTCTGCATCAAAGTTCACATAACTGCACAGCGAGCTGTTGGCTCACTGCCTGCCTAGGAGGGGCAAGCAACAAACATGTGCATTTCCTAACTTCTTCTGCTTCTGATTGTCTTCCCTGCTTTCCTCCACTACCCTGCTTGAATAGGAAATACTTTCACTTCAGCTATGTTGCTCTGTTCAGAAGGAAAATGAAGACATGTCAAACACAAAACAAAAGTTAATGTTTTTCTCTTATATTTTTAGGGCTATCCTGGGATAACCTAAACCTGTGACACACACTACACACATGTGACCATAAACCATTGAAGAGAAAGCACATTGGAATGTCTTATTAAGAACATTAATTGCTTTATTTGCTGAATCCTTTTCCTCAAGCCACTCATTCTTGTTTCTGTTGACAGCACAGCCAAGACTGAGTGTTTTATAACCAGTTCCTCAGTGCAAGTGTGCGGCACAACTTCAAGTGGAGCTCAAGTTAACACATCTGCTTAACTGTTAAGGTAAATCTTTTATGTAAATAATTCGCTATTTAGGATGTTCACATTTCTGGGTTTGATTTATCCCCAGTCAGTTTCTGAGTTTTCTCCATCCCATCCAGCTGTCAATCACTACAACCTTTTGCTTCCACAGGCTTAGTATGTTTTACTGCATGCTTAATTTTTCATTGATCTTATACTTGACACCAAACTCAATTGAAGGGTTTTGGGAATAAACTGATTATAGTTTGTGTTGCTTCCCAGTGGATGCTTGGCATCAGAAGGTATGGCACTGATAATTTTGGGTTTTTAATTTTAGCGTCTCTCTCTTAAGTTATATGTTTGCCTTAACACTTGATATGTAGCCAGATGTAATTTTGGCATGAATTTGACATGGTATCAGTGATACCTTTTATAAATTCACGTCCAAAGTTCATACCTGTGGAGCAAGAAACCCTAACTCATGCATATAGTTAACCACACACAACTATTCCACAAAATTTGGGGAAAACCCATTCCAGCTTTATACTCCAAAGCTGTTAGCACCCCGTGTTCCTATCCCTTTTCCCCAGGCAAAAAGCGCTCTGTGAACTACCCCAAACACAGGAGCGCTCGTTTCGCAGCCCTCGCCTTAGGGACCCGCCCGGTTATTCCGGCGGGCGCAGCGCGGCTCCGGCAGGAGCGCAGGGGAGCGCGCAGAGCCTCCAACCCCGCGGGGGAGCGCAGCGACCCTGCCGTGCCGTGCCGTGCCGTGCCGTGCCGTGCCGGGCGTCGTGCCGTGCCGTGCCGTGCCGTGCCGTGCCTGGGCCGTGCCGTGCCGTGCCGGGGCCGTGCCTGGCCGTGCCCCTCCGTGCCGGGCCGTGCCGTGCCGTGCCTGGCCGTGCCCCTCCGTGCCGGGCCGTGCCGTGCCGTGCCTGCGCCCCTCGAAACGCTGCCCGGCCGAACCCCCGCAGCCTTACCAGCGCCTGCAGGCAGTAGTGCAGCTCCAGCTGGGCGCCGGTGACTCCGCAGAGCGCCTCCTCCACGGCGGGCGGGAAGCCGTGGCGGACGCGGGCGGCGGGCGGCGGGCGGTGCGCGGGGCAGGCGGGCAGCGCGCCGCGGGGCCGCTTGGAGCGCGGCTCGGCCATGGCCAGCGCCGCCGCCATGGGGCCACCGCCGCGCCGCCACCGCCGCCGGGCCGCCTGATATAGCCGGGCACCTGCGACACACCTTGCGCGCTGCCGCCCGCCCTCCCGGCGGACGGAGGAGGAGGAAGAGGAGGGCTCTGCGTGGCGCTGGGCAGGCACGGTGATAGCGCGCCTAGAGTCCCGGAGAGGCGGCGCGGTGACGGCAAACAGCAATAGTGAATGATCGACGCGAAAGGTTTGCATTAACAGTTATGCAGATGTGTTAACTTGGGCTCCACTTGAAATCGTGTCACACACTCGTGCTGAAGAACTGGTTATAAAACACTCAGTCTTGACCGTGAGTGACTTGAGGAAAAGGATTCTGCAATGAGTGTTCTCAATAAAACGTTCCAGTATGTGCTTTTTCTTCAGTGGTTCATGATTACACGTGTACGTGTGTCACCAGTTTGGGGTATCCCAAGATGGTCCTACAAACATAAACCTGTGGGTTTGACATGTCTTTATATTCTTTCTGAACAGAGCAACATAGCTGAAGTGAAAGTATTTCCTATTCAAGCAGGGTAGTGGAGGAAAGCAGGGAAGACAATCAGAAGCAGAAGAAGTTAGGAAATGCACATGTTTGTTGCTTGCCCCTCCTAGGCAGGCAGTGAGCCAACAGTTCGCTATGCATTATGTGACTTTGATGCAGAGCATGTGCAAGGACAGAAGCTGTGCTGTGTTGCACACACATGTGCAAGGGACAGAAGCTGTGCTGTGTTACACACACATGTGCAAGGGACAGAAGCTGTGCTGTGTTGCACACACATGTGCAAGGGACAGAAGCTGTGCTGTGTTGCACACACATGTGCAAGGGACAGAAGCTGTGCTGTGTTACACACACATGCAAGGGACAGAAGCTGTGCTGTGCTGCACACACGTGTGCAAGGGACAGAAGCTGTGCTGTGCTGCACACACGTGTGCAAGGGACAGAAGCTGTGCTGTGTTACACACACATGCAAGGGACAGAAGCTGTGCTGTGCTGACACACATGTGCAAGGGACAGAAGCTGTGCTGTGTTACACACATGTGTGCAAGGGACAGAAGCTGTGCTGTGTTGCACACACATGTGCAAGGGACAGAAGCTGTGCTGTGTTACACACACGTGTGCAAGAGACAGAAGCTGTGCTGTGCTGCACACACGTGTGCAAGGGACAGAAGCTGTGCTGTGTTACACACATGTGTGCAAGGGACAGAAGCTGTGCTGTGTTACACACACGTGTGCAAGGGACAGAAGCTGTGCTGTGTCTGCAACACAATGGTCAGGGCAGCAGCAGATGAGGATGCTGCAGCCCCCTAAGTTTGCTGTAGCCCCCTAAGTTTGGTTCCTGGCACAGTCCCATCTGCTGCCTCTCATTCTCTTTGACATCAGAGCTGTGCAGAGCCAGTGTAACCTTGTGGCTCTTCTTTCCTTCCTGTCTCTAATACATCGTCTTTATGGGACAGCAATACCATGGATAAAACTCTTCTAATGGAAGAGTTGAGCCCTCCTCTAGGCAGTCACATTCTGTACCTCCAGTTCCAGCAGCAGCATCTGAGAGTGTGGCCAGGCTGGGCTGAGGCTGGAGTGGCTGGTGAGAACATGCAGGGAGAGGCAATCCTGGGTAAAGTCTGAAAAGAGCTGGGAATTTAGCCATGTGTGTATATGTCTTTGCTACAGGGTAAATTCTTCAGGTTTTTTTGGTTTAGTGCTAAAAGTGTTGGTGCTGAACTGGTCCTATCTATGCTTGTTAAACTGTCTTCAGTATTTTAGTAACCAGTAATCCTCAGCTTGTACAGTAACTTCAAAATACACATTACTGATTTTTTCAACTGTTTTACCACATGGATGGAGCTTGGCATTTCTTGAGCATTTCTTTACCTTTAATAGGTTCAGACCAGTGGAGCAGAAATATGAGTAATCTCAACACCCTTCAAAATCAATAATTTTCTGTTCAGTGACTTTGTTTATTAAGCTCAATGTTATGTGCTGTTCTGTGGAATATTTTTCTAGCAGATCACTCCCCCACCAGCCCAGGATGCTGAGGCAGAATCGTTTTCCGTTGCCTGTTTTAATTGTTATTGGATCTGACTGCCTAGAGGCCAGCATGCATCATCTGAGAGTAGTCACATAGAGATGGGAGAACATTGCTCATGAGAAACTTAAATAATTCTCGTTCACTGCCTCCATCTCCTATGCTATTCAGCCCTCTTTGTTTGCTGTAATTATCCATTTTCTAGTTCTGATTCTTCATGTTGTAGTTAAATTAGAAGTTTCACTTGAAAAAAAAAATCAAACAGCATTTAAGCTGTTAATTAATTTGGGTAAAATTTCATGTGAGTAAAGTATAACTGTAATGTTTGCAAGGCTAATGTGAGTATCCAAAGTCATTAAATGTCAATATATTGACAAGACACTTGAACAATGTATGGCCTTATTCTGAAGTCCTCAGTAAGCAGCATCTTCACTGTAGTACTAGGGACTTTTTCTGGAAGGTTGTACCTCTATCAGCTCCCTTTTAGCTCCTTCCATTCCAGCTGTCCTTGCTTTGGCCTGTAAAGTAGTTGCTAGAGTTTTATTTTTCCAGAATAATCCCTTGATTCCCTCAGAGAAGGAGGAAGAGGAGCAAGTGTGGTGCCTCTGTGTGTGTATGCATTGACAGCCCAATCTAAATAGAGACTTGATGACCTCCTTTCTTTGAATAGCTTGAAGTGTGAAATAGCAACAGAAAGCAAGTTAGCCACTGTCCCCATGGAAAAGTTTGTAGTTGTATTTTGTTAATTGGGCATTTATTCTGACAATTCCTGAGCATATCAGCTCACAGAGGTTTGTCTCTGCATTAGTGGACTTTGGAGCCTTGGAAAACAATATTAAGTTATCCCACTTCAGTGACGGACAGCTAAGAGACAAGGGCAGTTCTTAAGGCCATCTGTGATGCATGGAGCTGATCTGAAAACCGACTCTAAAATTCTTTGTACTCCATATTTTCCTTTTATGAGAACACCATTCAATTTATATTGCTTTGAGGTTCGTAAAACTAAAGGAAATATACACCATTTGCACTGTTATCAATTGTATTATGAAAAAATTCCACGACTAAGTAATATAGGGATTCTTGCTACACAGCATGAGGTGATATCACAGGCTCTTTGTACCAGGACTGGGGAAGGTATCATCTGCTCCAAAAGCTTGTGACCTCAGGAAATGCAGCATTCAGGGGAGCAGGCACTTTGTGCTGTTTCTTAGTTACAACTTTTCAGCACAGAATCACAGAATATTCTTGAGTTGGAAGGGACCTACAAGGATCATCAAAGGGTTGGTTACAAGCACATACTGTGGTGAAAAGCATCTTGTCATTTTTGTGATTTGGCACGATTTTGGTACAACACATTTTGAAGTGTTTTGAAAGCGTATGGTGGAGTGGGAAGCCAAACCACCACAGTGTGGTATACAGAGCTACAATTAAAATTCCATCAAAATCAGCTCTCTTGCACACAAACCCATACCTTCTCTACTCCTCCCCACCCCTTTTCCTATTTATTCTTTGGCAGAATGCAGAAGAGAGGATTGTTTGCATTAGTGGGCTTTAGCAACCCTCTCTAAATATTCTTTCTCCTGAGCCTACTTTGCAAACATTTGGTTGTATCTGGCCGTTTTCTCCTCTGATTCTCTCATTTAAAGCTAGACTCTTTGGGCTGACACTTCGTGATCTGGAGTTGGTACTGTTTATTCTTTCACCACAGGTAGTAAGATTGTGGCTGTTGCTTCTCTCCAGCTACCACCTGTTTGCTTCTTTCTAGCTGTGGTGGTTTTTTCATTTGCAAATAGTCTGTCTAATGCTGCCAGGCTTTTCTCTCATTCAGTGCCCATCAATAGCTGTGGTGAAAACAGAGGGCTGTGTAAAGGAAAAAATATTAAACAAATAAATGTACTATATGTATGCTTGTGAATTGGCCTTGTTCATCATTTTGTTTTGTAATTAAGTGAAACCAGAGCTCTCTGGCAGGAAATTAAGAATGATTCATATGAACACCCATGATTGCTTTTATTGGACTTGAAGTCCCTTAACCCATTTTTCTTATGCTTTTCTAGTCTCAACAGGTGCTTCATCTCACTATTTTATCCAGTCCCACTCTTTTTTGCTTCCTTTATCCACAGAGGAAAAGCCAGCAAGACTTCTGAGTTGTTTTGTTGCCTTTTTGCACTCACTGTATGACTCATAAAATTAAAAAAGAAGCCTGAAATTGGGGATGTTACTGCTTAAGTAAGCATAGCAAAAGAACCTCTTTTAACTGCCTTTCAGTAAAAGTGGTCATCAGCAAAACATGAGATGCCCTGGGGGAGGCAACAGGGTTGTGACCAGGCTGCAACAAGGACATTCTGGAAAAACTTTTTTCTCTTTGTCAGTGAGAAAATGGAAAGGGACAGTTTGCTATAGTGTTCTGAAATCAGCATGTTTTAGTGATACAAGAGAAGGATTGCTCAAAAATAAAGCCTAGTCCCTTTGAAGTCAGTCCTGTTGCCATCAGAGCAGACAGAAGTCTGTATTTTGGGTTTATATGTACTGAAAATTGCTATGCTATACCAGATCTGCACATATTTTGCATATATCCAGTTTAATGAAATGAGGTACCATAATGAAATTCTGTTAGAAAAATATTTGGATTAATTTTTAATTTTGGAAATAATTTTTAAATGCCTTTTTTTTTTTTTTTTTTTTTTTTTTTTTTTTTTTTTTTTTTGGCACTCGCCTCAAATACTCCAAACCTTAGTTTTCATTTGCTTTCCTTTTCTAGAGTTTTTCTCCTATCATTGAGATTTTTGTGTTTGTCACATCCATTACTGCAGTGTTTGAAGCCAGAGGAGATGTTTAAGGATGTTCCCATTGCTGGAAACACCCATGTCTTTTTTGCCTTGAGTTTTCCCACCTTGCTTCAGTAGCTTGATAAAGTTGCAACACTTTTTGCTTCTGTTGTAACTTTTATCTTGGGCTGTTTGTTTTCAAAGCTTCTTTGGCAAAAGTCTGCATGGCACAGATACTGAGAAGTTGGCTCATTGCCTCTCTTCTTTCTCAATGAAGTTCTTCCTTAAGGAACTTTCCAAATTCTGGATAACATAAAGCATTGTGATATATATATAGAATTCTTTGAAACTTTACTGATTGAAATCTGTCCTTCAAACAGAATGTGCCCACAGGCATGTCTCTGTCTTGTCTAAAGCTAACACAGGAGACAAGCTTCTAAAAGATTCTGAAATGCAAGCGAAGCTTATCTTTAACCTTGTCACAGAATACATATAGGAGGGTTTTCTAATCCATGCTATTTTCTTCTCAGCAGTATTTAAATTAGATTATCTGTAATTAATGCTTGCTCCTGCCATGGGACCCTTCCAGGAGCAGAGTTTGGAGATGGACAGCCTCCTCTGCTTCTCAGTCAGGAGCAGCTCTGGGGCTGTGGTCCTGCCTGTGTGCCACCAGCCCCCTCACCCTGCTGCTGGTCCCCAGGTCCCCCTCCCTCCTTCTCTCTCTCCCTGGGGCTCTTTCCCACTGCTGCACAACCACAGTGCTCAGGCAGACTCGCCCTCTCCCTTCTCTGGACCCGGGGAAAACTCCGTGCTAACAGGAGGTTTGGTGTCTTCTAGTCAAGCCTAGAAGATGTAACAGCATCTCAAGTGCACTGACAGACTCTTGCTGTGACTGTTGTGCCCCAGCCTGGTTTCATTTGCCACCTTCACCTTTCCCATGGTGTCTCAAGTTCAGCTGCCCGTGGCTGTGTTTGTGTGACTGCCCTACATGTGTGGGGCTGCAGGACAAACTGGCCTCTGGCCACTCTTTAACTCATGTCTAGAAGCTGTGTCACTATTTTCTCTAAGCACTTACCACTCTCTCTGCAATTTTAAACGTTGACAAATCACCTACAATGAGTTGCTCCCTGCTGTCTTTTCTCCTGGTATTTACAGAATCATTCCATGTCCTGACTCAGCTCACCGGTGCCTGTAGGAGCCCAGGCTCTGGCAGCACTGAGGAAGCAGGGATGGGGCAGAGGCAGCAGGGAGAGCTGGAGCCCTCTCTGCTCCCAGGCTGGTGGCTCCAGAGGGCTGGCAGCCTGGCCAAGGAAGCTCCAGCCTGGCCAGCACCTTCCATCTCCATTTCTGCTCTTATAAATACACTTGAGTTTCGAGTGGGCTATTCATTTCAAGTGCTTCTGGCTGATACTACCTTAGATTTTTCTAAAGAGGCTGTGCTCAGCAGTCAGTTTCTATAAATTGGCAGGGTTCACGTGCCTCTGAGATTGTGCAATTGTAATTTCAGGTCACATTTAAAAAAGCATAGGCCAGTAAATGTAAGGCTCATCCATTAATCTGTGCTATATCATGAGTCCAGTCAGTAATTGCAGGTGCAAGGCACAGGGCCTCAGCTCTGGAGTGTATTTAAGGGGATTCTCTGGAATTTCTGAAAACATGAGGCTTGCCCCAGGCAATGTGTTGCATAAGGGAGTTGTGCAATGCCAAACTGCCTAAAGTCTGTCACAATTTGTAGACTTTGTGTGCTTGCCTTTCTATTCTACCTTCCTTTCCACAGCTGTGGGTTAGAATCCGTACTTACTCTTGGACAAATGAGAAAATAAGATTTGACTTACTGAAAAAGGCAGAGCCTTTTTGTGTGTGTGTGCAGCCTGTGCCATCTGAAATGAGTGGGCAGGTAATGTCTTCCAAGCAGTGCAAACTTCAGGAGGTGCACTCAAGTGCCAGGTGGCCCTTGAGGGGACACCAGACCTCTTTGATATCTGCACGAGCAGGTGCACTTTGTACAGACTCAGAAAATCTGGGCTAGAAGGAGTAAACTGTGGGCAAGGGATGAAGATCCAGAAACCATTTATTGTCTTGCTGCTGTGTGCTACTGATCATCAATGTTCAAAGAGTCCCTGCTAGTAGCAGGAACACCTTATTCTAAACTACAGGGATTCCTGGAAATTAACTGGTTTGACTGATGCCATTTGCTACTTGGCTTGAGAGGGAAGAAATTAAGCCACGTTTGTGGTAAGAGGAGTATGAAATGTTTGCACAAGAAGAAGAAATTACTCTAAATGTTTTGGCTTTCATAGTCACCCAAAAAAAAAAAAATACAAATCACAATTTTTGTTAAAGAATAATTTCAAAGTCTAGGTAAAACTGCTTGAGGAAAAGAGATTTGAAATTTTAATGAGAACATTCACCAGCTAAATGTTTGCTTTAAATTTTGGATTAAGACGGAGCCCGTGATGGTGAATCAGACAAAGCAGAAGTGGATAATTTCACTCAAACATCATGGACCTTAAAGGCAAGGCTAAATTCCAATGAAGTAATTCCTCTTCTAGTTCCAGTCACAAATGACCCTTTACTTCTGCTTTCTCATCAAAGCACCTCTTTTACACCATCTTCATTGTCTAAGTGTTGTGATTCTCTGGGGTATCTCCTTCCCTATCATCTTCTGCCTAATTCCATTTTAATGGCTTTAAATACATTTTTAAAACCGAAACTATGATAGGTGTTAGATTGTAGTAAGTTTGTGGCAGTATGTCCCAGGCAGTCTTCTCTGCCAATTTGCAAGGATCAATTTGTTTTTTTCAATTTCGGTGTCTTTATGCAGAGCACTTGTTGAATTGAGCATTCTCCTTATTTCACTGGCATTATAAGGTAGTAAGGTAGAACTCAGAGTATGTTTGTCTCCTATCACTTAAAAGCAGTCAGCACCATTAATTGGTAATCTTGGGAATTTATTTATTCTGATCTTTAGGACACAGTGGCATTACCCACAGTGATGCAGTGAAATAAAAAAAAAATTAAAAGCTTTACTTTTTCATTTTTAAACCACTCCAGTTGCTTTTTTTTTAGAATTTAGAATTTACTGGGCTGAGTATTTACAAATTTCACAGAACATTTTGTTCTCCGATTTAAATCCTGCATACCAAGTGCCTGCCTGGGGGAAAGACGAAAAAAAAAAAAGTTAGCTTTGATACTCCAAAAGTGGTTGAATAAATCCTGTGCAGCTGGCCTGCGTGAAATGTGCCCAGTGACAGCGAGAGCAGCGAGGATTCAGAGGGATAGGGAGAGCTCTGTGCTGTCAGATGTTACAGTGTTTTATTGCTTTGGCTGGGAAGGGCAGGAATGTGTAGGTGTCTATGCTCAGGATAAGGGGGCAAAGTGGTTCCCTCAGGCATGTACATGGACAAAACTCTGCACAAGTGTGCAGTGGTGCCTTCTGCATATGTTTGTAGATGCTCTGTGTTCTCCAACTTTGGAACTGTGGTTAAAGCCTCAAAGTGTGAGTCTGCAGCAGCTGAGAATACATTTCCAGCACTGGAGGTTCCCACGTGGCTGGCTGTCCCATCCTGGTGAGGAATTGTCTGACCTGTACTGGGGTGTTAGTCAAGGGAAATTCTTGGACACTTATTTAAATGTACAGGTTACACTTGTCTATACTTGTGGGTGAGATGTCAGGAACTGTTATGGATTGGAGACTGTTTTCCCTGCCTGTGCACACTGTTCTCACTACCAGCTCTGTTCATCCAACTGCCTCTTATCACTTTGCTTCTCTTTGTACTATAACCCAGCTGAGACATGGTCCTGAGGGAAGAGTGGCTTAAATCTGAATCTTGGAAAGTCAAGAATTAAAAGATGCATAGTTCAGGACAGTAAATTTTGGAATACAAAGTTTTGAAGGCTATGGCTTGTTCATGTGAGCTGCAAGGTCATATTTTCCTCTGATAGCGCATCAACAGGAATTTGGAAATCCTCATTTTACTCGGGTGGTGTGAGCAGAGTGCTTTTGTCATGCTCTGCAGTGCCATCTCGGTGAATCCAGCTCCATTCTCAGGCTCCAGAGAGCTCCCAGGTTCTCTAGAAAGAAGCACAAGAGTTACTGCAATGAGTGAGACCAGATTTACAGAATTGGCCTCTGGAGGTCAGAATGGCAGGACTCAGAAAAGAAGAAAATGGAGGCTTTCATTAGTTCAGGTGTTTATCAGAAACACGCTAACAGGGACTTTAAAAAGAGATTAGTATGTATTGGATGGTAAAAAATTTCCAGCAAAATGAGATGAGAAAACTTCCCGTGGAGAGAGTTTGGCCAGTAGTTTCTGACAGGGATTTTTTTTTCCCTCTTCCTGTATTGTTTGTAGGGATCATACATTGAAATTATGCTCTGTCCTACAGGGACCACTGGTGGCTTGAGCAAGCACCTGACAATTCTTAAGATGCCTGTGCTGAAAGACTTCTCTTAATGGATCTTGATGGGTTTTGGTTTGATTTGTTCCAGAATGGGATTGCCCCTGTTCCTGTTGCTGCAGGCTCATGAGCTGGATCCCAGGACTCAAGCAGGACTGAGGGATGCATGGTAAGATTGTGCTACCTGTGCACAGGAGGATGGTGAAATCTGGGATGTGTAGCTTGTGACTTTCAGCTGTCTGGTCTGAAGCAAGGGACAGGAAAGTTTCTTTATTGATGGAAAGTAAATGCAGAGCAAGGAGAGGAGATGAAAAATCCGTAGAAAAACTAAAAACAGAAGAGAAGCAGCACCGAGAGTGGGACAAATCTTTTGGTTGTGTATGTCAGCATTACTCATATAACTTCAAGAGGGTACATGCTTTAACTGAGCATGTACCAGCTGAGGACTTGGCCCATAATGTCCTTTATAAAGCTCTGGTTCCTCCCCAAATAGTTTTTCCCTCCCTCTTCAGAGGGCACCTGTTGTTGGTGGAGTTGGTGATGATACTGGATTAGTGCACATGCGGTCAGCCTGCTTGGCCTCGGCCCTTTGGACCCAAAATGAACTCCAGCTGCTGTTGCCCAGAGCAGGTGCTTCATCCAGCCTGAGCAGCTGTTTGAATGTACACTGCCATGGCCAAGAGGAGGGGGGAGGTCCCCTGGAGCACCCAGAGGATCAGCAAGGAAGGAACAGGGAAGTGTGCCATGGAGGCCTGGGGTTTATACCCAGCAAACAGAAGTTGTTGTAGCATTTCCTTGTGGAAACAGGGAACAGTGGTCATCACTCTGCATCCACTGAGCCTGCCCAGTACCATGATGGATTATGGTTCCCAAAAAGAGGCTGAGGGCACACTAAAGACCAGCAGGGCTGGTTGCAGTCACTGGTTTAAAGCTCCAGTGAGTGGCCCAGGAAATGAGGTTGGGCATAGAACAGTGCACAGGCTAATGGTCTGCTACCTGTGAGAGCTTGGGCTTCACACTCACACTGCTAGAGGGAGGAAAACAAAAGCAGAGATAATCTGGGGTGTGAAGCAGCTACAGGGAACAGTGCCAGGGAATGGTGGCAGAGGGGCTGACCTGGGGTATGTGGAGATGTGATGGTTGGGAGTTTGAGGTCAGAGATTGAGGAGGGGCCACAGATGATTAGAGTGACAGGAACAGGACAAGGATGCAGGTTTTGTGGAGTAAGGGAGTCACAGCCTTCAAAGGGATGAGAGCAGCTTGGAGTAAGGGCAACCCAGACTACAGCAAGAGTTAGTGGGGAGTACCTTGCAGAGCAGGGAGTCTCACAGGATAAGCTGTTCAGAGTCAATTTTACCACTGGTGTCACAAGCAGCCCTTTCCAAGCCCCTTCCAGCATTCCTTCAATTTATTGCCCTTCAGCTCTTGTCACTGACCTGAAGTGGTTCCCGTGCAGTCCTGCACTCTCTGATTATTCCCATGCTGTTAGCAACAGTGCTCCTGGCCTCCCTTTCCAGGAGCATGCACTCTCTGGTTGTGTCTGCATATGTCACTGTCAGCATTAACACCAAGATTGATGTGACTCCTTGGGGTTCCATCCTCTTACCTGTATTCATTAAAGTTACCAGAGTCCTTCCACTTTCTCTGACAGGCTCACTTTGTGTCCCTGTCCTGTGCCTGGTTTTCATCATATCCCATCAGATAGACTTTTCATTCTGTGTGTCTTTGCTAATTGCTCAACCAGGTTTCCACTGAACCTCCATAAGGAGGGGTAGATGCTAAGGAAGGAAACTTCCTTGTACAGCTGTAAAAGGATTATTCAGGCCAGATTTCATTCCAGCATAGCCTAAGAGTAGGAGAAAACAGGAATATTGGAGGCCTCTCTTTGTCAGGAAATGGGATTTCCGCAGGTGCTCAGTTGTAAATGCTTTGCATGCTTCTGAGCCTTGGCACATGGCATTGCTGAATCCTGATTCAGGATGCAGGAATGTCTCATGACCCCTGCCATGAAAACTGGTGTCTGGCCGTGTTTGGAAATCAGCCGTCGATGATGACAGCAGATGAGTATGGGTGAAATGAGCAGCTTGGCTTTGACTCTAAGCAAGATTTGTTAAACATTGTAAATACAGATGTCCAATTCATATTTTGAATAATGAATATTATGAACTTTTCTGTAGCAAGTGGTAAGAAGCTGGATCATCTTTCTTCATCTGCTCGCTGCCTTCATGGAATTTGCAAGTGTGACAAAGTATTTCATCCCTTTACAGGATTAGGTAAGATTGGTAACCATAATTCATGTGTAGAATTGCACAGAAATAGTCTAGATAGCCAAATATATTGATTTAAAGTTACCTATGTGGTGGAAGGTGAATTGTTTCCATTTTGGTTTATTTGTTTCTGGGGTTGGTCATGTTTTGCAGCTGATTCCAGTTGTTTATTCTTTTGGATGAAAATCTGCAGTGTCCCAGGCCTGTCCCAGTATAGCTCTTCCTTCAGGTATTCCTGCTATTTGGATTGCTTCTACATGAAAATGAAGGAATTGGAAAAATAGTACCAGAAACTGTACATGAATTAAATCCTCCAGGCTGCTAAGGAAAGAGATGTGTTAGGAGTAGAGCGTTTCTGGGCTCAGTCTGTTCTCACATCCCTTGCACAGGTCACTGTTACATGTGGAAAGAAACAGCACACACAACTGTTTCCAGTGTGTGCTGCAGCCCTGTGCCAGGGGAGCTGTCCTGTGACGTGTGCCATGGATGAACCAGCAGCAGTTCTGTGCCTGACAGCAGGGCTGGGGGACACCCACCCCACGGGCCACGTGGCACCTGCTGCCCTGCCTCCTTCCTCTGCACTTCTCTTCCTCAGCTTCCTTGAACTCAAGATGAATCAAAGTGCAGCTTTTCAAATCGTGGTGGAGTAGTAAATTCTTGCTACAAACCAAACCAAATGCCGTTTTCAGGGTGGCCCTGTATTTAAGCATGGCAGCGTGTTTAATTTGGTATTTGTTTTCGTTTGGAAGAGAGGTATTTGCTAAGGACAAGGAGGACTCAACTCTCAACAGTATTCCAGAGGTTTTTAACAACCTACATGTGGATAGGAATTTTTTTGAAGCATTTTAAAAGGCTTCAAAATGCTTCAGGTTTAATCAACCTGATTAAAATTGAATTAGGTACCGAGCATTGAAACCATCCTAAAGGACGTGTGGCAATGTTCAGTGTCCTGTCTGGTGAGGAACAACACAGTGAAACAGTTTGGGTGTGGGAGATCATAATTTACTAACTGCTGGATTAAGACTAAGGAAATCAAGAGCTTGTCAGCAGGCCTCCACATTTAGAGGATCTGGAGAGCAAAGGGGTTGACTTTATATGAAGCTCATATTATGGTGTGCAGGAATTCTCAGTTCAGGGTCAAAAATACTGAGAGTGCCTTTTCACCAGAGAGCTGACAATTATCTTGCTGCCTGTAGGAAAAGCAGCCTTTAAGTGGTGAGTGAACAGAGTCAGCAATGGACCTGGAGAGAGGGGCAGCAGTCAGAGCCAGTGACATTCTTCACACCTGCTGTGGGGCATAACAGTAGCTGGCTGCCTCAGCCCGTGGCACTACAAGCAGAGCATTGTGCTGTGACACAGCCTGGACAGCGATTGAATTACACACCGATTAGGTCTTGGGCTTCTCCCTGTCACTGTGGACAATGGAGAATCAGAGAAGTGGACATGAGAGCTTTAGCAGGCCTTGTGCTCTCCAGCAGAGGAGGATTAGTTTGTAAATGGTAAATTGTGTTGGGGCCAAGAGTCGTAAAACTGAACTCTTGCCCTGCTGCTACCTCAAAGGCACAGGCTCTGCAGAAAAGCCCTTCTCCCCCTTTTGCTAAATGCTGTGATCAGGGGAGGGGTGGGCAAATGGAATCTGCTCCTCTGCTCTTCCAAAGAAGGAAGAAGAAACTGGTACATTTGTACAAACTCTGCTCCTCACTTTCTCTTACTGTCTTTTCTCAGGAAGGGCATGGGGTAAATTAATCACTCTCTGCCCTTTCCCCAGGGATGTGGATTTGCCTCTCACCGAGGTGCTGCTGGCTGGATCTGCCTCTGCTGGAGGGTGTGTCTGATTTAACCCAAAACATGCACTTCCTCAGGAGGTCTGCAAACACTGCATCCCTTGCCTCCTGTCACCTGCTTCCACCCAACTGCAGTGCCTGTGCTGTGCTCTCAGCTCCCTCACCTGAAATATTCCTCATGATGGTTTGTATGGAGCTGCCTTGGAGCAGGCTTTGCCTTTGGTATCCCTTGTTGCCATGTCATTCAAGAAGAAGATGGCTTTATCCTTGCCTTTATTCCACTGGGACCAGCTGCTCTGTCCACAGGCACCAAAAGTGGCAAGTCTTCCATAACATTTTTTAATTTTCAATTGAAGCTCTACATCACATGAACTTCTTGGGGTCTTTTGAGAGGCAAGACATTTTTTTCCTTTTTTTTTTTTAGAAACAAATCCAAATAAAATCCCAAACACCAAAAACCCAACAAACCCAAAACTGACAGAAAAAAAAAGATCAAAACCTACACATTGAACCCAAGTTGAAGAAATAACTGCATTGTGTGACTGATACAGTCCATGGAAGTACAAAGCATTCCCCATTCCCAGTCTGGTCTTGCACATCCACTACCTCTACCTATTAACAGCTTTTAGGCATGAACATAGACATGGAGACAGGCAGGAGTAGTTTGCCACACAACCATTTATCTGGGAGTCCCATCCTATTTTCTAGAACTAAAGATTTCAGTGTGACAAAGTGGACATTTTAAAGCATTGGTGGAGATGGGGAGGGTGTAACTGCACTTAAGGTTGGATTAGGCATTCTCATATCTTGGAGCCTGCCAGTAAATAGCAAAGTATATGAGCAATGGAAATATGTCCTTCTTAATCTGTAAAAGGAAAAGGACTGTTTTGAATATCATTCAGTCTTAATCTATAAAAAGAAAAGTTTTGAATATCCATCAGTCTTTGAAATCATCTTAAGGCATATTGATCTTGAATCATCACAGGGGAACTCAACAGGGGTGCTCTTGTTAGTGATCTAAAAATATAAATGTGGTCGAATATATGGAAAAATGTATCTTATTCCAGTTGTCTGTATTACTGAAATAAATTATACCAACTCTCTCTTCCTACAGACTTTATCTCATCTGTTTATAGTGCTGGCATTTATTCTGTTTTGAGCTGAGAAACAATGCTTATGTAGATACTGTAAGGTTGTAGAGGCTTTAAGAACATACCATTTAAAAGGAATTGTTTCTGCTCTGGTTACCATTTTGAACTGAGAAAAGAAACTCATATTTCATACTCCTGAAAGAAAGACTTGCTGTAACAAAGCAGTTCTGAGTAATCTGCTCATAAACGATCCATTGCAGAAAACTCCCAAATCTCTCCCACCTATTTTCTCTAATAGGTGGGTGACAAATCCTTAGTAGCTTTCAAAAATGCTCACAAGTCTGGAAGGCAAGAAGGCTTTGCTTTGGTTTATTTTTTGTAAAGCTTAGTAAAAAAGATATGAATGAGAAATTCAGCTGTTGTTCAACATAGTCACTGATAACTGAGAGTTCATTTTCAACACTGAGGAATAAAAGTTATTCTAAGTAGTCACTGTTGGTTTTACTGCTGTGGAGTATTTCAGAGGTAAGTTTTAAAGAAAAAAAAAAAAGGAAAACCAGTCATTCACGAATGCTGATACAGGAATGACAGAGGTTAATACCACTGACATCATGTTGGAACTGTAGAGCATTTTGTTAATGGTTATTAATGCCCTGCTGCTGGGAGACAGACAGTGCCAGCTGCCATCAGTGCATGCCTCGGGTGTGCCTGCACCTCTGCTCAGGGAGGAGAGGGCCTGAGGAAGGCTCCAATCTGCTCCCTCCACTGAAACAGGAGGAAAGGAGGCACTGGGAGAACAGAACAGGAGCAGCAGACACCTGCAGAGCCACATCCAGGAGGTACTGAGGACTTGTGTTCAATTGAGATCTCCAGGACTAAACTCAAGATACACACCCTTTGGAAGAAACCAGCAAAAGATTCACATAAACATGCATGGAAATGATGCCAGTAAGCCTGGGGAAGAAAGAAGTCAGAAATGCTACAGACTGAAGGAGAAAAGCCCTGGAGAGGAAGGGAAAGGAACTTTGTAATGGCAGAATGATGATGGATATGGAACAATTAATTAGCTTGGGCTGCATCATATTCATTGTACATCCAGATTTGTGGGTTTAGCTACCTCACTTGGGGCTGGCTATTACTTTGTGTAATACCTTTGAATTTCATCCACCATAAGGGAATGAAACAGATACAGAAAAGTGCAATATGTCAGTGTAGCATATCAAATTGAGACAGGCATTTTTAGCAGTCTGTACTGAACAGAGGTTTAAGCCTGCATTAGATTATTCCTTAAGTGTATTGTTGTTATGACAAATCTGAAAGGAGCTAAAAGCATTTCAATAGATCAAAAAAGGAAACTTTGATTTCCTTTCCCACAGCCTGGACCCAAAATGCCAGCCAGTCTTACATGGCCTGGCTGTGTACCCCACAATCACCCCTGGTGAATGGGAGCAGAACACCTGGAGATGAGTTGTGAGTCCTGTGGGAGTAACTGGCTCACCAGGCCTCTCCAAATTGTTCAGCTTCTGGATCTCTTTAGATGCTGCTGCACTGTAATCTGGATAATGCACTGAGAATGTTTAGCCAAGAAATGCCTGATGGCCCAAGGACATTTTGATGATGACTGCTATCTGATTGCCACACAGACTACTGTTCTCCCTTTCATGCTAATTAAAAACTAGTATATCTCTACTTTGGTTATCTTAAAGGGAAAATGTGAGTTTGATCCCATGAACCTCACGTTTGGGGGACACGATTTAATTTTAAACCCCATTAATTTTGCACACCCACTAAGTATTAGAAATAAATGGAAACATCCATGCAACATTGTACATGTAGCCCCCAATTATGCAGCCTAATATTCAAACATAATGATTTGTACAGACTTTATTTTCTATGGTCACTTTTACAAATAAGGTTGCCCATACAGTTTGCAGTCATTCCAATCTCTCTGCCATGAGCAGGGACACCTTCCACTAGACCAAGGTTGCTCAGAGCCCCATCCAACCTGGCCTTGAAACACTTACATGGATGGGCCATCCACACTTCTCTGGGCAACCAGTGTCTCATCACTCTCACAGTAAAGAATTTCTTAATATATAATCTAAACCTATTTTCTTTCATTTTAGAACCATTTCTCCCATGTGATCCCATGCCCTGATGCAAAGACCCTTTCCAGGAAGATGCTGTAAAGTCTCCTCAGAGCCTTCTCTTCTCCAGGCTGAACAGCCCCAATTCTCTCAGCCTGTTAAATTTCTTTAGTGTCTGAAAAATGCTGAGGGGCACTTGTTTTTCTGCCTTCCTTCCCTTCCTCCTTACGAAATGGAAGGACTTGCACTCCTGTTACTTCATGGGAGCTATATTAATTTAGTATGGCTTTTCTAAATGAACAGATTTACAGAGTTGTGTTGCCAAATTGATAACAGCAGAGGAAGGTGTAACAGCATAAGGGAAACATGAAATTGCTTGTCTTAATTAAAGGTGCAAACTGCAGATGTGAGCAAACTGCAAGGCTGTCCAAACTGTGAAGGAAATGGGGAATGAGTTCATTGAGAGATGAAGATGTTAAATAAGCACCTTGAGTAGAATGGATGCTGGCAAACACTGGGGATGGGGTTTGGCTGCTGGGGAACCCTGTGGTGCTCCAAAGCTAGGGGTTTTTTGGGGGGCACATGGCATGGGCTTATAAATATCAGCACTTCAGCCATGTGCCTCAAAAGGACATATCTTCAACCTGTACCTGTTACAAATAAAGGAGATCAAAAGGGAGAAAGTTGAAGAACTTTATTCAAGTGCCTAAGAATCTGGAAACAACCAAGTTAATCAGACTTGTCTTGCAAAAAGAATGGTGTAAGTCAGCCTTGTAGGCTACCATGGTCATCTGTCTCTGCATGTGCATACATGCCATCATGAAACTGCAGAACAGGGTTCGTAAGAACAGTCTAAGATTTTGGTTAGTAAGGCTTAACGTTGAAGGCAGCTCCTTGTCTTCAGAGACTGCCTTCTTTTTAAAAATAGGGCTTAGTTTCCCCTGCCACAACCCTGTGGCAATTGGCAGCACCTCAGCCTGATCTATGAACTTAAAACACATTTGATCTATATGCTGGTGCTTACTGCCAGGTCCTGCCACTCCACCTGAATAACTAGAACATGCTCATAAATCAGGGGAGAGCATTCCTCACTGACACCATCCCAAATGCCCTACTGAGCTGAAGCCTGTGTTAGCCATCAATGCCTCTTACATAAACATGTCATACTTTAAAGCAGGGTCTTGCAAAAAGCACAATATGCTGGTATGGAGGGGCCACACAAAGTCAAGAACTGTTAAGTGAGGGGAAGAGGAGGAGAAGAATCTCCTGATGATAAATATATCTACCAGACACATAGTTAAGTCTAGCTTGCATTTCGTTCAAAATGAAATAGTCAGATGTGGAAATGGTTGTCATATTCCCTGGGGAACCTGGAAGCTAGGAGCCACAGGAAAATAATGATGCATGATACTTTGGCTTTTGTTTTATTCACTTCAGCCTGGTCTTCATCCCACACCTCATGCAGCAGATACCCAGCAGTCTGTGCATCTGATTAGGTAGAAAAAAAACCTCAGTTGCATTGGGTTTGCTATAGAAAGCTGAGGAAGAACAATGGCTCAGTCTCATGTGTGCATTCAAACCCACTTCCTAAACCTGGTTTGAAGTCACCCACCAACATTGTGGCTGGTAGTTCCTGTCTTCTGGATCTTAATCCTCACACAAGCTGATGCCAATTTTGGGCATGATAAGAGAAACGTTTAGGGCACACCTTTGTTATAGTACCCAGCTGAGTGGCTTGTAAAACTCCTGTGTTTGTGTCGGTACAGCCTTTGATGTGAGCTGCTGAGGAGTGCTCTCCAGCGCAGCAGCTGGAACACACACAGCCAGCCAGCAGTGACACGGGGCTGTGAAGAGCCTCTGCCTGCCCCTGTCACACGGGTCACAGATCAGGGGGCTGACAGGTGCCCGTGCTGGATCCTGCACCAGGCTGGGCCTTGGTGTGCAGCAGCAGGTAGGAAACCTGCCTGCTGGGTGGCCACATTGTGCAAATGACTCAAATTCTCTGCCCCTTGCACAGCTTAGGCCAGAATTAGGAGCATTTGCCTTTCCTTAAAATGGGCTGAGTGCTGTTTATGCTCTGAATTCAGGTAGGGTTCAATTCCACACTCTTTAATAGTCATGATAACCTTAAGGTTAATTTGTAGCGTTAAGGCAAGAGGTTTTTGTGAAACACAAAACTGAGCCTGCAGGTCCCCAATTTCTCTAGCAGAAAGGGTTGAACCTTCAGCAGCCGCGTTGCTTTCTCAAGGAGGGAGATCCAGCATGCCAGAGGGAGGTGCAAGTGCTCACATTCTGGAAAGGCTGCAGGGTGTTTGGGCATGGATTTTACTTGTGGAATATCTAATCCATCCCTGGAAGTAATTTCTAACTGATGAGGATGATTGATGAGTATTACTCTGCTGTGGGAGCCTGAACCATAGTTAGCATTTGTGGTGGTGATGACCTTCCAAAAATGCATGTGGGAGACATGAATTTTTTTTCCACCGCCTGCTTAGGACTTGTTTTTACTGCCTTACTCTCTACCATCTACATTCATTCCTGAGCTGCCCTTACCCCCTCACCACCTCCTTCTGCACATAATTTAAAGTCTTTAAGGATTGATACAAAGCAACCAGCTTGTAGTAGATTGCATTTTTCACCCTAACACCTTGTTGGTGTTAACTGGCAGCGACTCTCACCTCATGTTAGTGGCTTTTGGCAGGTCTGTGCTTTTACCTCCCAGCCTTCAGAGAAGCAGGCAAGTTTTTGGCCAGGGGCAATAGCTTTTACATGACTTTTTTTAGAACCAGAAGGCAAAGGCTGAGGCAGCAGCTCCGGACAGGCGCTGGCCTCGGGACAGGCTCCTGGCTGCCCTGCAGCTGTTGTGGAGCTGGGGGGGACATGGCTCCAAAATCCCAGTGCCACATGTGCTTGGGCAGCCCCTGGCAATCGGCAGCCCTGCCTGAAGTCAACTTCTGTTTAGGTGCTGGTGGTTTTTTTTTTTTTCTTTTTCCAGGGAGTCACTTGATAGGGTGTAATCCTGTAAGATACACAGCAAAGAAGCTGATACAGGAAAGTATTTCTGCAGATGCTTAATTTTCAGTGAATAAGTGGTCCTTTTATGTGGGTGGGAGCACTCATGTGCTTAAAGTTAAGCACATGCTTAAGTGCTTTCTTGGATTGGGGCCAAAATGCTAATGTGGAGGTTCTCTTTCTCAAGTAACCACCGTGTTCAGGACTTCGTGTGGACCCCTGGGCCTGCAGGATTACTGAAATACACCCATGACTGGTGAATATTGGGCACTTTTGTTCTTAAACTTTTCATTTTCAGCAAAACCTTCGTGCAATGTTGCTATATTATGACTTTTGTACTTTGCATGCAAAGAATAGTTGGTGAGTTTTGGCAGACTTGAAAAGAAACCGTATCGCTCACCTCAAATTGGTTTTCTTAAGAGGATATTTTATTTTCCTGTTTGAGGACAAAACAAAGATTCCTCCAGCACCTTTCACTCTGACCCCACTGCCTTATCTTTCAACTCTTCCTACTAAATTTCTGGAAGAAAATCAGCCTCTGCCGGGCGCCACTGAGCTGCCGAATTCCAACTGCTGGGAGTCTCCTGCGCGATGTTGCGCTTGCCGAGGACAGTCTGCTCAGCTGACAGCAGCGGTAACAAGGCAGGAGCACATGTGTGGGATGTGACAGGGGTGTGCACCTGTCTGGGGCAGGGAGCCCCAGGTCCTGCCCGTGGCAGGCTCCTCTGGCTGTGCTAATCCCCGGCGCTGACACTCGCCGTGCCCGCCGCAGAGCGCGCTGGGGCTCGGAGCGCACAGCTGCTCCTCAGATTATGATGCACGGGGCCAGAGGTCACTGCAGAAAAAGCAGATAAAATTATGCTTCCTACTGCCACCATGCCACATCAAAAATGGCAAATGGTTTGTTTTATAGTGGGTCTGTCAAGCTGTTCTGTCATAGCAGGCTCGTGGTTTTCTCTGCCCGCTTGTAGCCCTTTAAAAATAAAGGGGGTTGTTTTCTAAATATTGTGTCAGAGATTTCTCACTCTTAACTGTTGTTCGTTGCTGCTACAAAATACAAGTTTTTAGACATTTTTAAAGCGTTTTCTCGGTGGTGGGGCTTAGCAGCAGGATGAGGACATGGGGCCAGCAGTGCTGCAGGATTTGTCTCCCTGTCCATGTGTGTGTGCAGCTTGCAGGCTCCCCTTGGACACCTGGGATGTGGGAAAAGCTGTGGGCAGGTGGCTGTACACAGGATGAGCCATCGAGGTTAATGACCTGGGCAGTGCTGTCTGCCTTTCTGCTCATGGCTATTGCTCCTGTTCCTGTTTCAGAAATAGGGCAGATCTTTATCCTGTGTGCAGCATCCACTCACTTTTCTCAGAGTTGACACCTCTCTGCTATTCTTTCCACTTGAATTTCTATTGAACAAGGGATGGTGCTTACAAGAAACTTGTGGAACTAAGAGTGAGAACCAGGCTGGAAAAACCATAAGAGTTCAAATATGTAGGGCATGTGATGCTTTCTCCAGCTTTGACTTTTTTTTAGTTCCTTTTTATTGTGAATGGCTTGTTAATTTTTTGTTAAATTCTTTGACCATAACTGTGACCAAAGAGAGGAATGCATTTGACAAGTGCAATAAAGCAACTGTTCCATGTTTATGGCAAGTGCTATACTTTTATGCTATTAATTCAAATTGCCTGGATTTTTATAAAACTGGGACAGTATAGGATTACCTACCTTGCTAGAACAGTTGAAATGGATCACACTACAAAGTAGTCCACATCTCCCTATCAAATTTTAGAGGAAATAATCTTGGAGTCATAGGGAAGGCATATGTCTCTGGAGCACAGCTTTCAGATGTGTTTTTATATCCAGCAAATGTTGGGAGTCCCAAAGAGAAATAACAGGAAAATGCCATTAGATAAAATAGAATAGTTCAGTGTAAAAAGAAAAACAGTTACACTGCATGTGAGGCAATGACACTTAGGAGGACATGGGTAACTTCAGAAATGGGTTTTGCTACACTCCTGTAACGAAGCAGAGAAGGTGACTGCAGTACTCAGTCCTCTTCCAAGAAGAAAAGTGGTGGGAAGAGTACATGGGGACAATTTCATTTTGCAGACTTCTGCTGGAAACCAGAGGTGTGCAAATAATTGGTTATTTTTCTTCAGTTTGATGATTGTACAGGCAAGGAAAAATCATTTGGGACCAGAAAAGTCTTTAGAGAATGAAGAAAGCATTAATGTGTTCCATGACCACTATACTGCTTCAATTCCAGGTATTTTTAATTTCTTGGGTTTTTTAAGTAACAGCAAGAAATCTGGGGTCTTGTTTGCTTGTTTCTGTTTGTTTGTTTGTTTGAGGATTTTTTGCTTTTTAATTAACAAGGTAAACTTCAGAAGTCATGTGCACTCCACGAGGGAGGGAGTGTGGGCATCCCTACCCCTTTACAGACATCCAGCAGGGTTAGCATTCATGTCACAAAGCTGTTGATGCTCTCCTGTGAGCCTGCCAGAGTGGAAAGAGGGTCTGAATTCACGTTTCTGCATTCAAAAATAGTTTGGCCACTGAATGAAGGATATGAAGCCCAAAACCTGCTAAGAATGACCATAGTGATGAGTACATGAATTCCCACACATGTGTAAATTGTGTTCTTACACTGCAAAGGAATAATGGGGTTGGGACAGGATGGACACCCCCAAATAAGCTGGGAAGGCTCTCCTAGTCAAACCTGGTCCAGCATTACTTGAGTTTAGGATAAGTGCAGATAAGTAATTAAATGCTCTTAATTACACTTAGGCTTTCTTTGAAGACAAGATTTTGGGTACAGAGATAAGCTGCAGTGCCTGCTTCCAGGGAAGGACTGGATGTTTCTCCCAGCTGGATCTTGTGTTCATGGCATGCTCAGTCACTTCTGGTGACTGCAACCCCATAAGCAGGGCTAAATCCTCAGGGTCTTCTTGATGGGACTCTATGGAAAAGGGATAGTCACCATGGCAAAAACGACTTGTACTTATATTAGGGTCTGAATGGAACCAAGACATTTGGATTTTGGATGTGGTTGCTCATGTGCCAAAGAGAATAACCCCTGTTTTTGTCAGCTCCTCATCTTTGTGGGAGAGTGTCAGTTCTCATTGCCTCCTAAGGAGTTGGTGTGCACATGGTGGCTGCAGTACTTGTTTGAGCCTTAAGTGTCATCTGAATTTGAGGTCAGTGAACCTCACCATTCATCTTGGACAAATTCTTATGTTGTCAGGCTTCTGTTCTGGAAATGAAGTTACCATCCTTGCTGTCGCCTTACGAGTGACAAAATATGAGGCAATGAAAAAGGACTTACCACTAATCCTGCAAAATTAATTTCATAATGAAGTTGATCACTGAACAAGAAAATATAGCTGGGCAGACAATGTCAAGATATCCCCATTTGGCTTGAGCCAAGTTTTTCCTGATTAGGAAATGTAACATATTTTCTTTATAATACCATTTGTATACCACTATCTTAATCACTTCAAAGCTATGGTGTTTGCTCAGGTCCCTAAGCTCACTTTAACACTAGTAGCAGAAAGAATGAGGTACTGATGCTTTGTGAGTTTAATCCTGAAGTCCGTGGTATGCCATCAACCAGAGTGTGTCATTCCCTCTCCATTACATTGATTTTTTTTCTTGTACATGAGAAGCAGGCTTGTATTTGAGGTTTTAACTTTAGACCTGTGTCCTCTGTTCTGAAAACAATGATATTTAACATTTCTATTCCGTAAGCAGTTCCTGAAGAGGCTTTTCCTCAAAGGTTTGTGTGGGTAGAAGTAGAAAAGTGAAACTGTCTGCTTCTAGGGCAAGTTTTTCTTACGTGTGTTTCTTTCTTGGGAGCCCACTGTTAAATGCACTGTGGAGCCTGGTTTGAACAAGTCATCCCATGCTATGTGTTACCCTATAGCTAATGCCAACTGCAATTTCAAGTGCTCCCCTCCTAATCTCTCCCCCTCATGCATTATTTCCTTGTGCAGCATTAACACACCACATGCTGATCCACTGTTGCTTCATGGATTTAGAAAATAATCTACGGGCCTGCAGTGATGTAAAACATTAAATATTGTTTTAAATATCGGAGGCGCCATCCTGCCTGCACGGTGCTTAGGGTGGGCAGCACGCCAGCGCCTTTGCTGGCATGTGCCTGAGAACTGGAGCACGCCTGCTCCCAGCAAACAAAGCAAAGCCCAGGACAATAAGGCAGCAACGATGACAGACAGGGAAGGGCTGGCTTATGGCTTGTGCTGTTTGGCCATAATATCAGCTTTGGAGACTACACTGTCTGGAGGGCTAAGAGTTTCTTTCTACACTCCTGCCTTACTGCCTGCACCTGCCTGTCGAAGGGCAGGCAAGAATGAAAGGACACTTTATAGAGCTTCCAGGGGCTTGTCAGTCAGTTATTGCACAGTGGGATTTCAGTGGATGCTTCACACTCAGCATTGCCAGATAACACTGGGATGAGTGCATTTCGTCTCAGTTCGCTTCCCTCTTTCTCTTTGCAACAGTTAAAAGCTGGTTTGTGTCTGGGAGGGGAAGGGCTGGGGAAGCCCGTGAGCTGTGCTGGGCTGTGCTGTGTGTGTGGAGGGAGCAGAGGCAGTGCACAGTCCCTGCTGCACTGTTTTGGGATACCTCTGAGCTGTGCTTTTCTTTTTGCTCCAGAGAGTGAATTCCCTCTACAGCCCTGCCTGTGGATGAGCTGTTCTTCAGCTCCAGGTTTTCAGTGATGCATCCACACCCATGCTCACTATTTGTACAGGGACAACTAGAATAGAGCATGATTTTTCATTTCCTAGAGTTGACTTGGACACGAGTAACCATCGGGAGTCGTGCTGTTTCCATACTGAAAAGCTGCAGCTGCATGATGTCAGCCTAAAGGCTGCAGAAGCTCAGAGTGGTGTGTGCAGCTGCTCAGCCCTCTGGGCACAGCCTGCTCCTCATGAACTGGGCCATGGCTTTAGGCTGTGTCCACTGCCTGAGGACTGCAGATCTTGTCCTTACCTGGAATGTTCCCGATGGTGGGAAAACATCAGTCACCTTTAACTTTCTCATCACCACACCTGCTCCTGTCTTTGTGCCCATGGATCCCAAATTCCTGGTGAGGGAGAGCACTCAGCCTATGCAAGGTGGTCCTGCACTTCAGAATTCATGGCACAGTGAATGACATTTAGGAAGGCAAAGCCTCAGACACTGTTGGAAACATCTACCCATGAGCTGCTTAATGTAGTTCATTGTATGGGAGTATCTGCATGAAAGAGGCAGGAGGAGGGAGTTGCCCACGAATATTATCAGTACAAAGCAGCATGCTATTAATGCAGCCAAAGGGATGGTCTGTTTATACACCCACCCTTTAATGCATGTGAATGTGCTTGATTCTGTGAGGACTTGCAAAGCCAGGAGCTATATGAACTTGGCTGTCACACACTTCTTAAAGCATTATTTCTCCTTTTGTCTGCAGACCTCTCTCATGCCAAATGGCCCAAGAACTTCAAAGACATACCACAACTTGAATTTGTCCTTCATGCTTTTGCTTCCTTCAGCATCTAGCTGTGGCAAAGCCAGCTTCTCACTGGCTCTAGAGGCTCCCTCTTCAGGCTTTTAAATGTAAATGAATTGGAACAGTTCATGTTACCTGGTCTAGCTGCACTAAAACTGGGCACCTTGAGGTATTACAAAAGCAGGCATCTCTCTTCCACTGGATCCAAACTCCTCATTAGTTTTGAAACATTTCACTCTGGTCCCGTGCCTCCAGTTACAACTTCTTTGGCCAAGTTCATTAGTTCTAATTTCCAGAAACTGCTATATCTCAGAGGTTTCTGAACTGATTACAAGGTGACTAATACAGGTAAGGTACCTGACCTAATTTTCATGTAATTGGCATAGATTACCATCTGAAGTTGCTTTTTCTTCAAGAGATGGAAGTGCAGAGCATTGATGTGCCATCTTAGAGCATTTATAGGATGAGACTCCTGAACTCTCTGCTCGCTGAAGTCTGTGCAAGCTTAGCCTCTTTCTTTTGAAGAGTTGCTGTAACTACCCACTTAACTACTGTAGTTACATTGGAAAATTAATGAAAGACAGAAATGCAATTTAGCTACAAACCCCTAAATGCAGTACTGTCATATTTTAACCCAGCTGACTGGTTAAGAGAGCTGGTGTGGAAGCAACACTTCCCAGTCCTGGTTGTCCCAGTGTGCTGCTCCTTCCCTTGCTGGCCAGCAGCAGGTCATAGTGTCCTCTCATGTCCTTGTTCAGGTGTTAGTGGGTCTCTAACCTGGACTGCTAATGGATGGGATTAACTCTGAACATGTGCAGTAAACTCAACAAATGGAGAAGCAAAAGGAAGATATTACTATAAGGCCATATATGTTGTTGAGATATGTATATATCTCTTCTTTCACTGGACTGTGGTTAATCAAAAGGTTCATGTTGGATTATTTCTGAAGAAGAGACTCCCCCATTTAATGTCCAGCATAGGTTGTTGTTTCAGCCTGAGCATGAGTACTTTGCTTCTGTTGTATTGGAAAAATGTGATGTCTAAAAGAGAAAATTATGTGGGAAAGGCATGAAGATGCACAAAATGATGAAAATCCATGGGTAGAAGGATCTCGTTAAGTGGACTTAGTAGGGTCTTATAAATATTTTAATGTGATGTTGTTCACATGATTACAAGATATTTTGTTCCACCAGCAAAATGGAGCACTGGCTTAGAGGACTGGATTACTCATGGCACAAACATGGCTGTTATGTGCAAACTTTCGATGTTCTGCCAAGGTCAGTTTGTGGGGGCTGAGATGAAACTGTTTCCTAAACTGTGAAAGTGATCCCGGGTCCCCAGCCTGCTGGAATGCCTGGAGGTTTTATGGATTCCTTCCCCTTTAAGCCCACTAGCAGGGTATCTGCTAATGCAGGCTCCCTTCTCCTGCCTGCCCTGCTCTAGTGAGGCTGGCCTTAGGAAAAGCATTGCTTTGACTCATTTTGTTTTCTGACTTCTTGTTTACCTGAAGAAGGAGCATTTACAGCAGCCTTTCCTGTAGATAACCAAGGCAAAATGTTGACCTCAGGCACTGGAAAAGATGAATGTAGCTCTCAAGTTTGAATATGACACCAGACCCACGATAGGTGTCAAGTTGTAGTCAGATCTGGTGAAAGGTCTTGCAGGTGAAGGAAACAAAAGGCAGGAAAACAGGTTTTGGCCTGGGGCTGAGGATCTCCAGTGGGCTCGTTCCTCCCACCCACTTAGAGGGGGTGTGCACTTGCAGGTCCCATGGTCACACAGGTTTTAGCTGTGCCTGGAGTTGGCTGGAAAGACCTGAGGGTGCCTGGCAGAGCCCCAGCTCTGCTGCTCCTGTGTCAGGCTGGCTTTGCCCCCTTTCTGCTGCTTTGTCAGGCTGGCTTTGTCCCCCTTTCTGCCCCTGTGTCAGGCTGGCTTTGCCCCTCTTGCTGCCCCTGTGTCAGGCTGGCTTTGCCCCCTTGCTGCCCCTGGTCAGCTGGCTTGTCCCCTTTCTGCCCTGTGTCAGGCTGGCTTTGCCCCCCTTTCTGCCCCTGTGTCAGGCTGGCTTTGCCCCCCTTGCTGCCCCTGTGTCCGGCTGGCTTTGTCCCCCTTGCTGCCCCTGTGTCAGGCTGGCTTTGCCCCCTTTCTGCCCCTGTGTCAGGCTGGCTTTGCCTCCTCTTGCTGCCCCTGTGTCAGGCTGGCTTTGCCTCCTCTTGCTGCCCCTGTGTCAGGCTGGCTTTGCCCCCCTTGCTGCCCCTGTGTCAGGCTGTCTTTGCCTCCTCTTGCAGTTCACAGGCTGTTGCTGGTCTGGCTGTGCTTTCCCGGTGCTCCAGAGCCTCAGCCACAGCTTCCCATGTCTGATGGCTCAGAGCTGAGCATCTCTGCTAAAGCTGGAAGTTTGAAGCAGGCACTGGAATGGAGGTGTCAGAGTGGTCTCTCTGTTTGAAGTGGTGCAGTTGCAAACTGTGTCTATTTAGCAATGTGCTTTGTTATGGAAGGGTGTGAAGACTAATGGAGTGAAGCTGATAAGCAGCAAATTGGAAATATGTATTCAGGGTGAAGTCCCTTTATTATATTATTATTATACATATTATATTCCCAAGTCTTTGCTTAACTGCCTTCAGATTTTATAAATCATAATTTTTTTGCCTGTGCTATACAAGATGCTAATTCAGGAGTTAAAAATCCAAGGGATGTTTGAATTTGTGGGGATTTCCAGGCTTCCATGATGTCACTGTCAGAGTTGGGTCCTGGGAATCTCTGTCTTAGGGTAGGACTTGAGGATGAAGGTTCTGTGTAAGTACAGAAAGTAGGATTAAATTTCAGTCAAACCCAGAAAGAAACGGTAGAGGGGTGAAAGATATCTCCCCTCAGCTGAAGTAGTTACTCTTTTCATACCTGTAAAGAGGACCTTGCCCAAATTCCCTGAATTTGCTTTAAAGTACATCTGAGGCCTCAAGTAGATCTCAGCTCTAGTGTATTTACTGTCCAAACAGAAACAATGCACTACGACCTCACCCTAATCTTACTGGAATCAGCTGCCACTACTCTGGAGCAGAAGCAAGAAAAAACAAAATTAATATCTGGATAAACAGTCTATTAATTTGATGGCAACTGTTGTTCTCCATTTCAGGGTCCAGAGAGCAGCCTGGGCAGTGAGCTAATGAGAACACCAGAGCCTTGGGGGAGGTGGAGGGTAGAGAAGAAAACAGAACAAACACTCCTTTTGTAGCTCAGAGCGAAGGGGATTCAGCCAAAGGTTAATTGCTTTCTACCCTAAAATGCTGTGAAGTGTTGCTGCGTGGTGTCATACAGCTGCTTCATCCCAGCCCGAGGGTGCCTGTTTCAGTGGTGGGTGGCATGAGCCAAGAGCCTTTTTTTAACCGCACGGGGGTGTTACAAGGTCTCTTGAGTTAAGGCTTCCAAAAATCTGGTAGAGCTTGGTTGGTCTCGTTTAGGATATCACGGCATCATGGGAGCAGTTAGCAAAAACACCAAAGGAGCACCAAAAGAACTGATTGCTCTTCACTAGGAATCGTTTTTTAAGGGATGCAAGTTCATTGTTTCCTCTGATTCTTCGTTAGACAATCAAATGAAAGATGCTACAGGAATTAAAAGATAAAGACAGAAATGAGTGTAATAGTAAACTTCACCTTACTGTCACCTTTGCCTCTTAGCCAATGTTTCTTGTGTGAACTTTAATTTTAATGCTCAAATCTGTTATTCCTAAGACTTTTTTTTTTTTTTCCATGCACAATTCTGCTCATGCAACTTCTGCACTGTGTAGAACTTAAAGCAATAAAATAACTTTCTATTAGAATTGGGCTGTTGTGACAGCTTGGAAATCTCTTCCTGTTGGGTTTGGACCACAGAAATTTCAGAAAGCCATAAATGGGGAAAATCATCCTGTGATATTGTGCAGTCTTGTGACAGTGCCCAGGTTCCCTTGTCTGGAGATCATCATAGAGGAAGAGAATTAGAGTATTTAAGTTGGAAGGGACCCACAATGATCATCTAGTCCAATTCCAATTGATACTTGTGAGATTAAATGGAACTAAATAGAAATGTGATGTCTGATCTTCCTGTAGAGTGGGTAGATTTCTGATTTTTGTGTTTGTATGTGAATTCTCAATATTGCAAATAATTCTGCTAATATCACTTCTCTGACCTGTTTGTCTCAGTTTCTTCTGTTGGTCATTCCACCCATTTCCTTGTGAATGTTTTTATTTCTTACTTTACCTGTGCTTTCCTACTTCAGTTCGTGACTCCACAATTGAAGCTTATCATATATAGGGTTTAAATTCATGACCAGCAAGTTTGAGCAAGTGTGTGCTCATTGAATGCTGAAGCTTGAGTATTTTCAGTGCCCACTTCAGGTAAGGAGGAGCTGTTTCCTCTGTGATTCTTATACCAAATGACAGGATGGTCTGAGAAAACCCTGAATGTTCATTAGTGTCTTTCCCTATCTCAGTCATGTGTGCATGGCTCACCCTGCACTGCTGTGTGCCCAGTGGGTTCCACCCATCCACCAAAAGGCAAAGTGTGGGGTCACAGCACAGTTCCAAATAATCGAGCTTTCCCCAGACAGAATTCCCCTCAGAAAGGAGACAATGCAGGCAATAAGGGACCTAGAGATAGGAGTGCTTTGGGCTCTGGTTTTCCACCCATGTAGGTCCCTCTCTGTCTCTTTCTGATAATGCAAAAACAGCTCCCAGTTCTTCTGCTTGCAGGGAATAGTGTTAAGTCTCATCATGCTCAGGCTGCTAATGGTCAAATTGGGAGCACAGAGAACCCTTAGTGCAGTTTTACCATATTTAAAGCAGTTTTCAACAAGGTTTTGGGGTGTTCTGCTTTTGAAGTGCCCTATTCCAAATAGGTATGTACCTCTGCCTTTGCTGGAGTATCACAAACTGGATGAGGCTCTCTTTCTGCATGTCAGTACAATAGAAACCCAGGAGTTTATCTAGGAGAAGCTTGCCTGAGTGAGCAGGATTGCCTAAACTTTCAGAGACAACTGCAACCCACACTACCAATGGTACAGTTCCATGGTATCACTCCTCTTTTCTGTTCCTTACTTGTCCTCTGGCCTAATTGAAGGTGCTGACTTGTTAGTTTGCAACATGAATGGTCACTGAACCCAGCGGGGCTGGGGACAGGGCTTGTCACACTGCTTGCATGACTCTATTAGCAGCAATTTGTGTGAGTGATTTGGTGGAATAGTTATGAGCCATCTGCCTGCATCTGCAGTTACTCAGCAGCCTGAAAGTGCACTTTGAAGTCAGCTTTACTGGACCTGACCCTCGTTCTTGCTTTTCATTCCTAGAACCATTGCACAAAGTTAACGTCAAGTCCTGTCTGGGAATCCTGGATCTTTCCAGTGAAGCAGATAGGAATTCTGAAAGGTTATGCTGTGTATGATCTCCAACATAGCTTTAGACTTTTGTGACTATTTCACAGGAAACAAATCTTTCCTTGTTTTTTTTGGTTTTTGTTTTTGTTTTTTTTTTTCCACTTGATAATAGCATTGAACTCATTTTCTGCAAACCTGTTTCAACGGTCTAGCTAATTTATACTGGAAGTAATTGGACACACCTAATGAAAAGCACAGTGGAATTTTGCAATGAACTGCAATGTTCTCTTCAAGTCACTGGTCTCTTCCATTTGATAATTGTCATAACAGTGGTTAAGTAACCTGACTTCTCCTCTTTCCTGCCAGTGATGAAAGTTTAAAATGAGTCTTCAAAACTGTCACTCTTCTCTAAAGTTTCCTTAACAAAATGGCATTTATTCCTCTCTTAATATCTTGCTATCTAACATTAGATAGAGAGCTTCAGAGAGCTCTGACTGGAATAGTTAACCAGGCTTCAGATACACTGAGGCTACTGCTTATCTTGAGGAGTCCAGGGGGATTGTGGTGATGCTGTTTGTGACCTCAGTCTCTTGGTAGAGACCACGTTCATTTACTCTCAAATCCATAGTAAATTCGTGTTACTCACTCATTCCACAGTGGGATTCTGGTCCATACCCAGAGCTGTGATGTTTCTGGGCAAAGCAGCATTTGTGCTGCTGCTGTGGTTGCAGCTTTTCCTGGTGTGCCCCTGGCATGGCAGGTGCTGGATGGGCAGGGGGTTGAGTTGTTCCCTCAGCTCTCGTGTAGGATTAACCAGACACTGCCTTTCTTGTGCTTTGTGGGGATCTCAGCTCCTGCAGCCTTCAGAGAGGCTGTGGAGGAATGTACAGAGGGCCCCACAGGGTTGTGAGTGAGCTGTAAATTGCTGCCATTCACCACTCGCACAGGGGGCTCCCACCTGCTGTGGTGGGTGCTGGGATCTCTGCTCTAGCTCCAAATCCTGCCTCCTAGGATTTGTCTTTGACTGGGCCTGTTCTCAAAGGCCTGAAGGAAGTGGATGCCTGGTCTCATCTCTTCATAGGCAAACCAACCTTGTCTGTAGGTGCCTGCAAAAAAACGCCAGGAGACCCAAACCTAAACAAAACCAACAACCAAATAACCCAAGCCCACAAACCCCCCAAGCAATCAAACAGAAACCAAAACAACAATGTGGTTCTAAGGTTTTTTAACAGCCTAACTTCTGTGGGACTTCTTTGTGATACAGATTCCTGTCCCAGAGAGTCTTTTAGCAATCAAGAGGGTTGGAAGGTATTTGAGCTGCTATGGTGTATCATGCTCTCAGCAAGAGCTTCTGCTCTCTGTTAGCCCAGAGAGGGTCTTAGCCCATCTCTGTGAGCATAACTGTAATGCTATGAATTATTCCTTGTGGAAACTTTAGCTACTATGCTTAGTGGGTTTACGGGAGCTTTTTCAGTCTGCTTTTAATGTATTTGTGTTGGTGGGGATTTGAGTGGAATTACATGCCCAGGCTTTCAGATAACTGCTGTAAATACACAGAATCCACTCTAGCCCCTCACTTCACAGTAGCAGCTGCTGCAGTGTTGCAGAAACTTCATAGCTTTGACTGCATCTTATTAGTTCAGCACACTATTAATATCCCAGAGGCTTTTTGTATTAGTTTCCACACTTAATATTGGTTCTCCTTCCTTCTTCCCTGCCCCCCCTTCACATTCAGTCATTAAACTAAATTCATCTTGGGGCTTTTTCATTTAAGATGCCCTTGCTGCCCACACCAAAGAGGGGAACCGGACTGGAAGCAAACCAATTGTGCTAACAGTCACCTGGTATATTTAGTGGCAATGTCATCTAACATGCATTTATGCTCAGAAGTAGTGCCTTTCTGCTTCTATATGGAGCATTTGTAGTGCTGGCAAAATCTTTCCAGAGAAACAGCTGCTGATTGGCTCTTCTTGTCTATTTGGGGAAGGATCTGTCCTTAAATACTTAGTTATTCTGCTCTCTAAAAATGGCATCAGGCACTTGGCACTATCAGGATTGGACTTGAAACTTTTACTGAGATGAATTGGGTGCATTGCACCAAGACCTGGTGAATTCTTGTCTCCCCTAGAGAAATGACTGCACAAGTACCAGTAAGTGGGTGGAGATACATCTAGGGCAAGTCAGTGCATGGGGCTCTAAAATGCAAGTTTAGTCTTCCTCTGGAAGGCTTTAAACCTAAATGTCACATTATTATGGTTAGGTGGCTCTGGTGAAAAGGCTACAGGACTGAGATGCATCTCATCCAGTATTTTTTCTGAATGTAGAGAAATCCTGTCCCAAATGGCAGCAATGCCTCTCCTTTGAGCCATTGTGTCCCAGTTAGGTGGAGAATACAGGCTGTCTTCTGAGTAGGACTGGGAGCCAGCTTGCCTTTGCCAGTCTGCTGCTGACCAGAAACAGGGCAAGGAGGAAGGCTCCACCAGCCTTTGGCAGGACTGCCCCAGCCTCCAGTACATAAACCATCAGACTGACACCAAACTCTGACTGAGGAGCAGGATCCAGGGTGAGCAGCTCAACAGGAATAGAAGTGTTTTATCTCTTTGGTTGTCTGTAGGTGCTTCCCACTGTTCCTCAGAGCTTACAAGGTCAGGAAAACTTGACATCCAGAGAGCTGGTAGAGTACCAAGGGAAGGGTTTTACCCCAGAGCTGTGCTCCCTCTGAGCTGTTGCTGTGACACCTCACCCAAGGGACAGCAGCGAGTGAATCATGTAATTCTCCTTTGGAACAGAGGCTAGCTTAGGACAGCTGAGGGCCTAGGACACTGAAATACCTTCCTGTCCAAAATAGAGTGAATTAGTTGATCTGCATGGCATGCTGCCAGGCTTCAAGGAGAACTGGGGAGGCCTGGCTACTGGTCAGCAGGCTGGACTGGGTGGTAGGAAGTTATTAATAGCTGCTCTTCCATGGAAAGAATGAGTTTGGCGTAGATGTGATGTAAAACTGCTAGCTGGTACAGCGAGCAAATGCTGGCAGTCTTGTCTGTTATCATTTGAATGAGCTCCTTATGGAGAGCCTTGAGCCTCATGGCCTCAGGTCTCCTGGTGCTGGCCTCTGAATCTGAGCTGTGTGGTTGGGCAGCACCACGTGCAGGTCTGAAGAAAAGAAGCTGTCAGCTCTTGGTCAGCCTCAGGCAGTGGTGGGTGTTTCTTCTGTTCCTCAGCAAGTTTAGGTTCCCTTATGATCCAGTTCCCACCTGTAAGAATCAGCTCTTTGTTTCTGAAGCAACTTAATTTAAGGACAGAGAAGTAAGAAAGATGCTTTTCCACATGCTGAAAGTTTTGGAAAGAAATATTATCTCAAAATCAAGGCAAGATCAAATTGGAACAAAGGGTGGAGGAGATTGGGTGAAGTGAATAAATAAAACTTCTCTTCTTGAGTGGAATGGCAATGAGGAATTTCTTATGGGGGATTTATCTGGATCAAAGGTTATAGTAAAGCACGAGTAATGGATTTGCTTTAAACTATACCAGCTGGTCCTCTCCTTTTAAAGGCTTGTGGGCAGAGTGGCTTTAATGATGTTATTGTGGGTATCTCTTGGACTTGTTCTTGAGCACTTGATTAGAGTTTGGCATTTTTAAGGTGAAGACTGGGAAAATCAAGTGGAATTGCATTCAGTCTGAAGCTTGTATTTCCCTTTGTATCCTTCAGCTCCCTCCAGGAACTTAGTTTCCTTGCAGGAAACTAATACAAGGCTCTGGGTTAATACACAGAGGTCTCCAAGCCAAGCCTGATTCAGTGGGACTCACATTATTCATCCCTTGTAACAACTGGTGCTTCTTAAGAGAACTGCTAGCTCCCAGAATAACTAAGTGGATCAAGTTTTGTCATCCAAAAACATCTTAAAGTTCACACTGCTGGTTGTCCTGCTTAGAGAGAGGGAGAATGAACAAGAGTCAATGGAATATCCATTTCTCATTAAAAATAGTTCTTGTCCTGCCTATTGTGGGGAAACTCTATTTCCTTGGTGGCTTGTTGCTGATCTCTGCTCTTGTCTGTTTGATTTCCGCCCTGGAAAACAGGTGTAGAGATGCTATAAGTAGCAAGAAGTCTGATGCATGCAGTGAGTTCCTTGCAGACTTTAAATTACAGTTTTCCTTCCTGTGCTACAACCTCAGGTCCCTGACCTGCAACTGCAGCATATTTTCTGTGACTAACAGCTGTAATTCCCTAATTATCATGCTCTGTTCTCCTGCTGTGCTGTAGATTTTGTTACCAAGGAAGCAAACCAAGTTTCCTCGTTCCTACCCTTGCTCTGTATGCTCCCAACTGTTTTAAATCCACCATTTGATGCAGCCCATAAAGACAAATGTCTATCTCTTGTTTCAAATATTCAGAGTTTCCAGAACATATTACGTAGCTGCATGCTGGGGACAAAGAAGGCAAAACAATCCTTTCTGGCCTTTCTTTTAGTGAAGGCAGCTGGTCCAAAGCTATTGCTAGGTTAGATAAAGTACCTTTATTAGCTGTAACCATCCTGTGTAGAGTGCTGGACTAGAGGTAGTCTCAAGCAGTGGGCCCAAGCAAATGGTATTGTTGCAGTGTGACTGACAAAACTGTAAACCCCTGGGAAAGGAAGGTAAGCATTAAATCCTGATGGCAGGTTATATGTGTGCCATAATTTCCATACAAGCCTCATCATTTGAAGATGACTGACAAGGGGTGAGTTCCTATTTCACATGGAAATGAGAATAAGCCTGTGCTAATCTAGATGATTAGATCAATACAGCCACACTGTATTGTAACAGATAAACAGCTGGTTAAAAATAAACAGAAACATGTTAAGAAGCAGAAAAAACTTCTAGTTTCCTAAAAACCCACAACCTAATGTTTACCTTTCTAGGCATGCAAAGGCACATTTGACTGCTGCATGTACTGAGGCTTTACTGGGTGTTGCCCATCTTCTCCTGCAGGATGCACAAAGGCAACTCTGGTTCTTTAAGCAGGTGTTGGCTTGGGCTCCATCAGTCTGACATGGTGTGCCCACATTTGCATCAAGCCCCCTTGCTCTGGGTGGCAGTCACTGGTGTCAAAATCCCTTTTAAAATAGGACTTTAATAGTAATTTAAAACTAAATAAAAATAAAATTATTCAGAAATAACAAAGGATTCTCAATAACCTTTCCTTTTGACAAGGCCTGGGAGAACCTACCTAGTGCCACTCTGTTGCTAATACTCATGAAATTGGTACCTCAGAAGGGTATTGGTAGAGGTAGTTTTCATACTTTAGCTTCACTGAAGATGTGCACTCCTTTTGTATGAATTCTCAGCTGTTGAGTGCTTCCAAATATCATAAACTCTGCAGGTAAAGTTGTTTTTTGCCCAGTGAACACCAAGGATGTGCTGCTGGTGGCCTCAAGCTGGGAGTGACTTTTACTGGGTGGCTCTTGATGAACGGAGAGAGTGACACTCAGAAACTGAAAGACTCCAGAGGGAAGGCAAGGGCCCTCACCTTTTTCTGACTCAATACATAATCACACAATTAAAAAAAAAAAAAACCCTAAATCAGTAGGTTCTGGTCTCCTCAGCCCCAGCACATGCCTGCACCCTGAGATAAAACATGCAGCAGCTTATTGTGCTTTAATAGTTTTTTTTTGTTTTGTTTTGTTAAGGTGCAGGCTTCCACCACAGCAAACCTGGTGAATCACTGTGTGCAGGATCAATCAAAATACAAAAATACAGCTCTTGCTCTGGGCTTGGTTTATTAACAGCACCAGGAGCAGTTAGTTATGTGAGAAAGGCAGGTCTCTGCCTGCTGGGCATGCAAGTGCCTCCAGCGAGAAGGAAGATGTGTGACCATCACAGCTATGCTTAGCAGGCAGGAGCACTGTCCTGCAGCATTCCTGCTAAGGCACATTCACAGCTGAAACACTCAGGCTGTGGCACGGGGAGTTGGGTTACACAGGGGAGCAGGCTGACTCTTTCCTAGCTGAGCATCTGCTGTGCCACAGCACAGGCACAGAGAGTTGTGTGGGGCTACCCCTGACTGGCTCCTGTGGAGGTAATGTTTGCTGAGAGTGTTGGAGTGGGCATCTGCTTCTCCTGAGAGGGGAGAGAGGGGGTGTTGTTGACCACCTCACTGAGATGGAATGTTTTACTCGGGAAAGAGTGCATATACTTGGCAAATAAAATGGAGCTTTGAGCAGACAGTTGTGAATTAAGTCAACCAACTAGAAGCCCACACTGCAGAGGGATGGTTGCTCTACCATAATGCTAAGGTATAAAAGCTTTTTTGTTGTTGTTGGTTTTGGTTACTTGGCTTCAAACAAATGACTCAGGTAGGACATTGAAATTAACTGTTGTTATTAAATATCTGGGGGAAAATGAGTGTCAGTCTCCAGCTTGTAACAGCCTTCTGCTCCTGAGCTCTCCAGCTGTGTCTTTAGCACTGTGCATGGCCACCAGGCACAGCATTGCCTCAAGCAAGACTTGAATGTGTCCTGGCAATACTGAGGGTCAACAGGATAAGTGCTTTGGGAAGGCTGAGCTGGTCTAAGACCAATATTATGGATGTTGTTTGGTGTTTAGTTAAAGGAGATGGGCAGAGGAAAGAATGGAGATGGTGAATGCTGCTTTCTCTGCTCTGCTACCCAGGGGGGATGTGCTGTGCTCTGCTTTTGCTTACTCTCAATCCCACCAGTGTAAGAAAGGAAAAAGTGGCTGGGAAACCTGAACTGGGAGAGCAGGAGTAGCACCCAGATCCTGCCTCACTGTGTGTGGCTGATGTGGCTTGTACCCCATGTCTGCAGCACACCTACTCTGCTTCCCATGTGTGTTAGTGCTGTGCAGCAGAGGGTGCTGTGAGCTTTAGCAGTGTTTAGAGGGTGTTCTGTGTCTCCAGTGTGGTGTGCACTTGGGGCATGTGCCGGGGGTTTGTGTCTCACCCGTACAGCGTGAGTGCTTTGTGCAGTGCAAGCAGCAGCACCCCTGGGTGCCACTGCATTCCCCCCTGGCTGCCCTCCAGCCTGCTCCAGCACTGCCCAGCGTGGCTGTGCTCAGGGCCAGCTGCAGCTGTCTGGGGATGAAGTGCCCTTTGGGGTGCCAGCCAGTCTGGCTGCTGTGCAACAGGATTCTGCCTGCAGTCCCGCTGGTTTTTCAAGGCTGGAAGGGTTTTCTGTGTCCCACTCCCCCCACCCAGCACAGCTCTGGCTCTGTGTGAGCTGAAGCCCTGTCAGCAGTGGCCTCCCGCTCCCCCTGCACACAGGAGCAGGTTTCTGTCACTGCAAGGGCCACCCATCAGACAGAGCCCGGAGGGGAAGGTGCAGACTGCTCTCCTGCAGGCACCGCAGCAGCAGCAGAGATGCTGGGGTGCAGGAGCACATCCAGCTGGGGTGGGACAGAACTGGAGCTCCCGGAGCCAGCTCGTCTGCTCTTCCTCCTCGGGGAAGCACAAATCTGCAAAAATCTAAATCCAAAGCAAGGCTATTAATAGTTAGAGATGTTTCTCGTTGCAACAACCTGGGTTTGTAACTCTAAGGGAGGGTCACTCTGCCAGCCTGTTGTGGCAGAGGTCTTGCAAACATCTACACTAGTCAGTGAGCCAAAAACTCAGTGAAGATTGGGCTCTGGAGCTGTTTTTTTCGCTGTTTGTCCTGTTTTCAGTTGCCCCAAACACAGAGGAATGGTGCAGGGAGGCATTAAGTGTTTGTTTTCAGACCTCTTTCCTTAGTGTCCCAGCTCTTGATTTATATATCACCTCATCAGCTGGACCACAACAGTTATTCTCTGGTTTTGCATTTTAACTTACCTGAAAGAAAACCATATATACATTATATCATGTAGACAGTTAGAATTATTTATTTTTGAATTACAAAGCAGCTTCTTCAATCTGTTGCCAGCAGAATACACTTTAACAATAAATAGATGATGCAGGGGCAAGGGGTGCTGTACATACCTCACAGCCAGACAAACCCCATGGCAGCAATTTTCTTTCAAAGGTCTTCCACTGTTTCACCATCCACCAGAAAAGGCTGATTCAGGCTGCTGGCCACGTGCAGAGGGGATTTCTCCAGCAAAATTTCTTCCACAGAGCCTGTGGGCTCAGCTGCTGCCTGAAACAAGAATCACACAATAGAAAAGCTGCAGAGATTTGACCCAACAGCTGCTTGATCTTCTGCACTGATTTAAAGCACCAGAGCCCTTTCTCAACCTGGCAATAAAATCAGGCATTTATAGTTTTTAACATGTACATAAATGATGTGTCTATAGATATGTATGTGTATTAACATACAGACACACATAAGTACATACATATTTACATATGTGTACGTATACATATAGATCTATAAGTGGGAAGATGGACATATACTTGACTGAAAAAGACACTTGGGGTAGCCAATTAACAATCCAGACTTTATTATCCAGTTCAGCATGGAGTGCAATCCTGTGCACCTCCCAGGCCCAGCCAGTAAATTAAAATGCAACCTTTTCTGTTTTAGCCTGTGTGACAAATGGCACGAGTGCAGCCTAGGGGCCAGGAGCAGCCTGCCTGCCACTGAGGGCCAGTCAGAAACCCATTTCCACCTCAGCAGCTGAAAATGTGCCTAAGTATCTTTTTAAAGCCCCCAAGTCACAATTTTTAAACAGTCAACAAAGTGAGATTGAGGGGGAAAGCGACAGCAGGAGTGGGGAAAACTGCATTTCCAGAGATATGATGGTTCCTGAAATCAGACAAGAGGTTGCCAGCCCCTGCTCTGGGGTGAGAATTCCCAGAATGTCTGTGGGGAGATGGCTTCTACCACTCAGGTGAAACCCATCATTTCTTCCTGTGCTTTATCCCATTCCAATGTCTTCCTTCCCCTGCCTCATCTTAGAACTCAGCTCCTGGTTGAGACACAAGCATTTGGTCAACTTCTGTGCATTTGTAGCTGAAGTGTATTCAACACCTACTGAAACAGCTACAGCCCTTATATATATATATATATATATATATATATATATATATATAATATTTTTAGATAAATAATAATATACCATGTCTATTGATAAGTGTAGATGTACATAAAATATATAAAAGGTCCATAAAACCTATAAACCTTTAAGACCTATAAAACAACATCTGGCATATCTGTGTGACCATCTGACACTGCCCCAACACCTCTGTCACCTTATCAACCTGAACCAACACCTCTGTCACCTAAATTACATAGGTCTTTATAAGTCCTGTCACCTAAAAATGGGTGCAGAAAGTTGCCACCAAAACCAAGGCAACTGAAAGCCCAGGCACAAATAGTGCAGTGTATGGTCACACACCAGGGCTGTGTTTGTTGGCCTGCTCCTTGGAAGTGAAGCATAGGGTAAGTTACTCCACAGCATATGTTTTTTTCATGAGAGGAAAGCATTTACAAGATTTACAAGACAATTCTATAGCTGTAACAGGAGCTCGTAGCGTACGTGCTTCTGGTGGTGCCTCGCTACCAGGCTCATGCTATAGAGCCCTCTCTGTTATCTGCAGAAAACTTGGTCTCACTGAGCATTTTCTGCACCACTCTTTGCATTCCTCCTCCTTTCCCCAGTCGTCCTCTCCCAACAAAGGCTCTTTTTTTTTTCAGGAGAATTAAGGCACAAATCGTCGTATCTGTTCCAAGGGCAGAGTGCATTGGTCTTACTTACCCTGTGAGGAGCACTGGCATTCATGGGACTCCAACAGCTGGATCTGAGCATTTCCTTTAATTGAACAGGTTTGCAGCCTCTCTGTGCTGAAGCAATTCTCCACATCACACAAGCCTGCATACCAGAGTAAAATGAAAATTTAAGAGCGCTGGCTAACAAGACCGAGAAGCTCATTGTTTAAACAAGAGGCTGATTGTCTGGGTGCTCGAGTGCCCCATTCCTCCAGCATTAAACCCACACGAGGGACAGCAGCCTAATCCACAGCTTGCTGCCAGGTGGTATAGAAATTAATCTTCCACTTACCGGGGCTATTAGTTGCGGTGTTCATAAAGGTTTGCAACCCAAGGAGGCGAGCGACTAAAATTTTCTCCTTGTCATAGATGGGCATGGCAACGGGGTGATATGAAATATCAGCCTCCAGGAGCATCCCCTGTGGTGAGGAAAGTGTGGATGATGTGTAGCAGGAGGGGGAATGGCACCCCATGAGCCCCAGGCTGTCTAACTGCACAGAAAATGTGTTGGAGGATGAGGGATGGATTGGGAAAGCCCAGGCTCACCAGGGACCTGAGCATGGGCCACCATAAAGGGCAGGGCTGAGCCACTTTGGTGTTTATGAAGCCAGGAGATAAAAGTTTACTTTTACACATATTTTAACAGCACCAAAACTCCTGTTTCTAGTCTGACAGGTCTCCTGAGAGTACTGGACACAAAACACAGAGACCCTCATTAGATCTCCCAAAAGCTTAAGGACCTGCTTCAGATCTGCTTGCTAGGACATTTCCCTCATCTCCCAAACCAGGGTGTGACAACAGAGGAGGAAGAGAAATCCTGCCCTTTATTAGACTGCTGCTCCCTTAAAATCCAAGGAGGAAGGGGAAAACACTCAGCTGCAAGCAGGTGATCAAAACAGGAGCCACATAAACATAAACATAAACATTTGGAAGGGTAAAGCTTCAGGAGTGTTTAGCATGATTGCTTCCAGTTTTCATCTGCTCACATTTCACTGCGACGAATTCGCTGCAAAGCACTGCCAAAGCTTTTCACAACACTGAGGCACGTTGAACTGGATGCAGATAATAATATTTACAAATACTGCAGCTTTCCCCTTATCCTTCCCTAGTGTTTTCCCAGCAGCTTGCAATCCCATCTGGCTCTGGCTGCTCTCACTGCCCCCTCAAAGACTTTCCTTGCCTCAGGAGCTCGTGGCTGTGCCACGGGGAGGTGGCAGCCTCTTGCTTTGCCTGCCTGGTTGACCAACCCGTCTTGCTGTGCAAATGGAAAAGCAAATGGTCAGGGCCAAGTGCAGCTCAGTCCTCTGCCATGTGTTTGTGCATGACTCTGACTTGGTGCCCAGGTATGCCTCCAGGGCATGCCAGGCTATTCCCTAATACAGAGAAATGTTTTGCAAAACAACAGCTTTCCCCAGCCAGTAACACCACAGTCCCACTTTGCTCCATGTATTCCTCCTGTTTGTGTCTTCACATGGCAACAATTAACAGTTTATGCACCAGCTTCTTCCATGTCTGCTTATCAGATTTTCAGCTAGACAAATTCTTATTTTCCCAGGGTTTAATTAGGCCAAAGTTCCAAATTTTTTCAAGATAAAAGAAGAACTGAACAAAAGGCTGTAATGGAGATTTTTAGTGTATCCCATGAATAGCACCAGAGCTAACACACAGCTTGGATTAAAAAGAACTTTTACTACCTAAGGTATGATAAGAGGGTCTGGGGTAACAGACCCAAATACTGTTTCCCTTTGAGAGGGTACCAGTATTTCTTTTATAAAACCTACTATATGTTGGGACTGTAACATCCCTACAATCTGTTTTCCCCTGAAAAATGTTTGGTTTTCAGCATAAGAAAAGCATTCTATTTGATACTAAACATTCAAGTAAAGTATATTTGTGATTTATAAACACTGAGAAGTTAAATAACTTATCTTTCTATGTACCATAAATATAAAAAAATTACAGCTGGGTCCATTTTCTGATAAAAGACAGTCACCTCTGCCATTTTATTTGTGTAGAAACACCAGAGTTGTGTTTCTCACCGGTGATTTGCTGCTCCTTATACCTAAAACCTACTTTCTAGGAGCACTTTAAAATACTTACACACTTCCAGCACAGTCCTAGATGAGCAATGTGCTACTCTGAGCAGATGGAAATGAGGGTGGAAGTGTGTGTGGTTTACAGGACTGACAGTCTTTATGCTAAAAACCCCAAACTAACCCACACTAGGGTTAGCCAGTCACGGGCTTTGTGCAGTCATCACTATTGAAAACAAGTGGGCAGAGGAGTATTTGCTTTACACAGGCAGCATTTTTCACCCTGTGGTTAAAACACAGCCCCACAACTGCTGCAGGCACCACAACCTCCGAGAAACACTTTGAGCCAAATTCTGCCCTTTCAGAAATCCTCTTCCACAGCCATGAAACTTTTGTGGCTGTCTGTTCTGCACAAAACTCCTCAGCACCCTGGAAGTCCCAGCCTGAGGAGCATCTCCATCATCATCCATTGAGAGCCATTCTAAGATTTTTTTCTTTCAATCATACACAGCTCTCACACTGGCACCTCTTCTAAAATGTGTCTCAAAAATGGGAATTCCTGTCCACACACACTTGGTCCACATGTGATGAGTTCAGCAGAGCTCTTGACAGTGCTCCCTGTTCCTAACACAGAGCCTCCCCTTCTTTTTAAATCAATTCTGAAAATGTGACAGCATCTGCCAAGAAAGCTGTCCTCTACCAAGGACAAATCACAAAAAACATCTCAAATAGGCACCATTACCTTTTTATTCAAAAGGAACAAGGAGCACTAAATGGCCCACAAACCATCATCTATCCAAAGACATAAGGTCATCTGCCATTAATGTACTTAGGGACCCTGCAACACTTCACACAGGGACCATGGGCATTAGGGACCCATGAGGCAAAGCCTGGGAGCACTGGTGAGCAGGTCCCATCACCTCCCTGCAGCTCAGCTCCTTGGGGCAGGTGTTCATGTGTTTCAGTTTCAGGCTGCATGATAATAAGAGCAAGAAATAAACAAAAATGCATTTTTTAAAGACTCGCTATTTCTTCTCCCAGTCGCTCTCCATTTCAGAATATTCTTTATGTCCTTCATCAGTCTTGTACTTGGTTACAGATGGAAAATATTAGCTCTGGTTTACAAAACATGGCCCCGTTTCCTGTAACACAGCACAGGTTGGACAAATCTGTCATTCGAGTAGTGTGTCTATTCTGTGGCCAATTCTGTAATCTACAAGCAATGTGATCCTAAACAAGGAATCTCATGTTAGCAGCCAAGATTGGAAAATCCCTGTTTAGTGTGATTGCTGCCAAAACCATCTCACTTGCTAAGGACAAGCTAATTTTCAATCTGCAGTTTGGAAGCTGTTGCTTTTCCTCTTAATTTTTTAAAAAATAAATAAGTAAAACAGTGCTCATTTTTTAAGATGACAGAAATACACACTTGATTTTAAAACGTGCAGAATGGATTTAGAAGAGAGTTTAGGGTATGTGAAAAATACTGCACTGCCTACTAAAAAAATTCTCCTTTTGAATATAATTTAAACACAACTTGAACAAGTGCTATTTTACAAATAGAAGAGTTGTAATTCAGAAAAAAAAACAGCAACAAGACTGTTGTGTACAAGTAAGAGGAGAAGAGCAAGGAAGTAAAGAAAAAGAAGTATTATATGATAGAGATAGGGCATAGATCAAGAATGATCTAGATACAGCTTTAAATGAGAATTTGACCTCATTTTGCAAGATGGATCAAGGCAATATAAATAATGGCAACGGGGATATGAGATTATCAAAACTAAGATGGAAGCAAAGCTCAAGAAATTTAATATATCCAGGTCGGCAGACACAGAGATGAAAGGCAGAGGAAGCCACGTTAATTATTTATTATAAGCTTTCCAGTTCACAGATACTTCTAGCTGATAAAGAAGCCACTACACAAGTGTCAACAGTGTCCTTAAGTCAGTATGCTTCAACTCAGTATTTAGGAAAGGGGAATTTGATCTGGAATACATGCAGAGAAGAGTCACAAAAAACCCATCTTGATGCAGAACTGGCCTCATTTTCTATCACACACACTTTTTGCAGTGTTAGAATTCTTCCTTCTTTGCCCTTTTAAATGCTCCTTCTGTATTTTCCTACATGAAGAGATTCTTCTTTTAAGGAAGTTCAGATGGGAGGTTGTGGGGTTTTCATTTTGTTTGAGTTTTTTAAAGCTATTACTAATACTAATTCTTCTTGCCTTTTCACTCCTTACAAACATTTAAATTCGTACACATTATAGCATCTCAGACTTTGCCAGCCCGCTCAGGGGGTTGATGACTTAGCTTAGAACATTGGTGGCAAAATAGGAGAAGGAGGTTGCACTGTCAGAGTAATCAATGTCTGGACCAGCTTCCATGGAGAGATGTGTGGGCAAGACTCAAGGCTGTAAGGATGAGCTTGGAAAGGTTAAGAGAGGGGCTGGCCCACATTTCCCATACAGAGAGCTTTAAGGGACAGCAACCATGATTTTCCAGGTGTTTCTGATGTGGCAATCCAGGTGCTATTGTCAGGGTCTGCCCTTTGCCATCTGCAAAGGGAAGGGTTGTCTTGTCCTTCCCAATTTGATAATGCAACACAGAAAAAGTTTCAGCTTTAATTCCCCAAGCTGCCTCAGCTCATGACTTTTTAATCTCTTATCAAGCACATTCAATTACAGTAAAGAAATCCCTCTTAGCAAGAATACACAGCCAGTGTTGGACTCAGTTATGTGATCATCCAGCTCCTCTCTGCCCCTTTGGCCCCCATTTCTGTGGGGCACAGTCTGGTCCAGACCAGCTCCCTCTGGGAAACACCAGTTCTGAAAACCTCGGGGAAATTTGTCTGGCCTCCTCAAGAGCTTCTCTCATCCCAAGCATCATCTCTAGCAGGAGCTAATAATATCCCTCTGCTGTAATATAGCATTTCCCCCTCTTTAACTTTTCCTGGTTGTATTACCAGCTGCTCCTTTGCCCCTGCCACATGACCGAGTGTCAAAAGAAGCCATAAATCAGTTTATGGCATCCATCAAATGGTGAAATTGGTGCTTTCTCCCCTTCTGAGGAACTGGGTTTTCAAATGTAGCTTCTAAATATACTTTAAAGATTTAATTATTTTAGTTAGCATTTAAAAGATTTTTTTAAGAGACAAGACAAACACAGCTTTTCTTGGAGAAAGCATGTACTGAGATTTCCTCTAGAAAGTCATAGCTACTGGTTGGCACAAGAGGGACAAAGCTACAATTCCAAACCAGGGCTGTGCTGGCAACCACAGTCTTGGCCATTGTGGCAACCCAGGACATTCCTCTAACTGTCCTGGAAAATTTATAAGTCACAAGAATTTAAGTACAGTGATAGTTCACTTATCACAGAGTAAAAAATTAGAATTTTGGGGTTTTAAGATGTGAGTTCAAGAGACAAAAATAGAAGAATCAAGGTGTGTCCCTGCCCTTCATCTTTTGTCCTCCATCTTCTACTGTAATATTGGCACTTTTTAATTAGTTTAGAGTAGAGGCACATTATTCAACATAGTTGATAAATATTAGAGAATTATTATAAATAAAGCATATGTAATTATTATAAAAAAATAACAGAGCCCAAAAAAAAGGTCAGTTTTGCCTGATCCTGACCTACAAAAAAGATCTCAACAGGCCAAAGCACGAATGTACAAGATAACAAGAAAAATAAACAACGTTGACGAGAGAGCAGATGATCTCAGCTTGTTCTTCTGACACTGGGCTGGGGGAAAACAGAGACTTTCACAAATTCAAGTTCACAACAACAAAACTAGAACCCAACAAGGCCATGACAATCAAAACTCTTCCCTGGTGCTGTTGTGCTCATTTAAACATGCTTGTTGGAGAGCTGGAGCTTCCAGCAATTTCTTCCTTCTGTTGCCATTACTAATAAAACACAAAATATCCATATTAATGTTCATGGCTTCTTAATAAAAATGCAGCGATTGCACATTAAAAATGAACAAAGTGCATGATTACGAATGTATGACGTGATTTATTCTTATCAAACTGACAAAAAGTTTCTCTCTCAATATTTACATTAAAATGCTTTGGCGAGATAAGCTTCCTGAAATATTTTCTCAGCAACAGTGATTAGGTTTCAAGCATTAGGTGGAAATAATGAACGATTGACCAAGGGGAAACAAAATAGAGCTAAATATTTTTTTTAATTCAGCAGCTAATTTAGAACAACTGAAATTTAAGCTGCTTGCATTCATCTAGGAAATACTAACAGGAGTAGCTATTTGCTCTCTGCTAGCACCCCGTCTTTGGTTTCACATGGATGATAATCCAGGCTGCCTTTGCCTTAGGAGCCAGGAGTTATGTTTCCCACTGACCTTCTACAGAGCCTTCCAAAAATAGGGAACTGGGAGAGGGATGGCACCAAGCAAGTGCTGGTGACTCTTCATGCTTTGCACCAGGGATGCAGAGGATTTCACCTTTCATATTCTTAAATGCTTTTTCACCATTTCTCTACAAAGATAACCATGAAAACACCAACTAACGAAAGTCAAATGTATTTCTTCCCCTCTTTCTCTTAAATTACTTCTGTTAAATTTCTCTTCTAAAGAAATAATTTTAATTTACTGCCACAAACACTCGTGAATGCCATTTTGAAGCTGTCAGCTAAGAGAGTCTTCTTTTTAGGTATTTGCTTTCCCAGGGCATTTATAAATTTTTTTCCATGTGATGATTTAAGTCTGTTGACATTCATAGAATTCACAAAGTGTAAAAATTCATAGAATGCACAAAGTGTAAAAAGACACTGCAATCTTCCTGCCCTTTGAAAAAATAGAGGGTGAACACCTACACAGCAAAGCCAGGACACAATGAACTAATATCTAATATAAAAACTTGTGTGGTATCCCCCCTTTTAGAGTTCCTTTCAGATAGAAGATAAGCAGAAATACAGACAAGTTGTTCACTTTTAAGATGATTTTTAACCCCTACTACTTGTTTTCAGTTCTTGACCAAAAGACCAAATGGCACCACACTTTTGTTTTTAGCAGAACAAAAAGCCCCAAACAGCTCCCTTCCACAATTCCTGAAAAGCAAAAGCCTTTCACATGGAGCACTGCAATAAATTAATCTTGGCAAGTGGCACCAGCTCACAAAATTATCCATATCTGCTTTTGGGAATGAAAAAAATGTGTCAAGGTGTTTGACAGCACATTTTTCATTCATCACACATTCTGTTCTATCTCACATATCTTACAAGTCCCACAATATGCTTTTTCCTAAAGCACAATAGACTTTTTTTCAGGAGGAAACATTAATTGTTTTAATTGTTTGGAATTCCATACCCCGTGCAGGTGTGAAAGGTGCCAGTGACTATTCCTCCAAGTGGTGTACATTTCAGTGGTAAAACACCACTAATTATCCAGGCATAAATTACACTTTTCCCTTATCCTTAAAAAAAACTAAACCAAACCCCAAACATACACATCTCCCACCCAGTCCTGCAGGGGTTTTATGTAGCATTTCCAGGTTTATATGGTGAATTTCATATTTTTATTCCCACAAAGGAATTTTCACAAGCAATTTTATTCAGATAGCTGCTGTGTTAAGAAATTTTCAGATTATAAACCCATTCCACCCCGAGTATAATGGATTTAAATAACATAACCATTAAGAACATGAAAATAAGATTGAAGGTGCTGAGAACTATTTAGAAGTCATAGTTCAGCTACAGCTCAGCAGTCTGTGGGAATTCTTGTTTTTTACATCCTCATTAAAGTGTGCTTATAACTTATCCTACAGACTGGCACAATAAAGCCTTGAACAATGCTGAAATCATCCCCACTGCAGGCTGGCTTGGCACAACAGATGAGCTACCTAAAAGAAACCTTGCACATTCCCATCCCAAATGGGGGGGTGTTTTTACCCTGCTGTGTATCGCAGAATTTCTAGGGCTGAATTTACATTATTACAGTGTTGGATTTCCCTGCAGAGACGCCAATTTACATCTGATAAAGTAATCATTTAGTCCCCTGGGTAAAGAAAAATAACGTTCTGAGTACTGTTCTAAATGCCACCCAAAGATACAGGAGTTCAAATGGTAACTTGGGTGTGAGCTTTACCAAGAGCCCCACAAGTGCCACAAAGTGAACAAGAGCAGGAGATGTCTTTGCACTGACAAGCCACAAACAGAAGAGCTGACAACAAGAGATAATTGCCTGGGGCTCCCTTGAGCATTATCTCTGTTCACCCTTTGCAAATGCAGATATCCCTTTGTTAATATGGTGGCAGTAGTGACAGCAGGTATTTATTATTGCTATATCAGGCTTTTTTGTGCTCATAAGCAAAAATATCAGATGAGCATTATGTATAGCACCTTTTATCCCCCCTACTTTCCCACCCCAAACTGTGAGCACAGAATATTGTAAAGATCTAGAGGCTCAAGCTCATTTTATATATAACATGCTATATAACATTGCCAGTCTCCTCCCTGTTCACCTACTCCAAAGAAAATGTTTGAGACTTTTTATTTTAGAATTAAAATGAAAGAATTTTCAATTTTCTTCCTCAAATGCTCAGATATTTTGGGTAACTAAAGCCATAGCTCGTGTAGGTACAAGATCAGAAAAGCTGAGGCAGAGAGAGAAAAGGACTTGCCAAGGGATGTGAAGAATAACAAGAAGGGGTTCTGTAAGTACACAGGTGAGAAAGGAAATGCCAAGGAGGGTGTACAGGATGGGTATGAGAAGAGAGAACTGGTGACAACAGATATGGAGAGGGCTGAGGTACTCCATGAGTAAATAATAAATAAATACTAGTAAATAAATTAACATAAGTAAATAAAATACCATATTTGCCTGAGTCTCCACTAGCAATCAGGCTTCTCAATTTCTCAAGGGATTCTGCCCTCATACAACCCCACCTGGAGAAAGAGGGGGACCTGTTAGAAAGCTCTAGAGGAGAGCCACCAAGATGATCAGAGGGTTGGAGCACTGCTGATATGAAATGGGCTGAGAGTTGTTCAGCCTGGAGAAGAGAGCTCCAGGAGACCTCATTCCAGTACTTAAAGGGAGCTTAGGAAAGAAAGGAAGGGCAGCTTTCACATGGGGGAATAGTGACAAGGCAAGGGGGAATGGTTTCAAACTGAAAGAGGCAGATTTAGGTTAGGTTTTGGCAGAAGCTCTTTCCTGTGAGATACTGGCAGATGTTGCCCAGAGGAGCTGTGGATTCCCACTTCCATTCCTGGAAGTGTTCAAGGCCAGCCTGGACAGGGCTTTGAGCAGCCTGGTTTAGTGGAAGGTGTTCCTGACCGGGGGGGTTGGAATGAGATGATTTTTAAGGTCCCTTCCAACCCAAACTGTTCTGTGATTTTCCTTTCGAATTCCCTAAAACCACTGTTGCTTTTGAGGGTACACGGAACAAAAATTTTCCTGTCATTTATGGAAATTATTTCTTAGCTGCCTCAACCAGCTTATGTCAGCTACCAATGTACAAGTTTTTCCAATAGAAACTTCTCAAACCCTTCACCCAAGCAGCTTGCTGGGCCAAACCCTGCCCTGCACCTCCAGCCATGGATTCAGCACATTGGTCCTGGAGCTGAGGGACCTCGCAAGCTGCAAACCATCACGAGCTGTCAGCAACGTCCACAAATCTCACAGACATCTGTGGCTTATCAAGCCAGCAGCATTTTTCCTACATTAATCTCCACTAGGCCTGCCCCAGCTTTCATTTCAAAAGACTTGGCATGGTATCTTCCCAAAAAAAAAAACAAAAAACAAAAAGAACAAAAAATTAAAGAAATTGCTCGATTTCTTGAGATGCAGCTGGTTAGAAGCACTGCCTTTGAAATGTGAGCACGTTGCAGAGATGTGGACATGCTCATTGCAGGCAGCTTGCAGCACAGGGGACAGCACTAATGACTGCAAAAAGCTTTTAGAAGCTGCCTTTGGGTGATCTCCTTATTTTTGGGGAGTGCTTTGTGCTGGGGGGCTCACGTGGATGCAGTGCACTTGTGTTGAACTCTCCAGCAGCCATTGGTTCTCCCAGCAGCTCTCAAGATCCTGCTGGAAGGGCTGCAGCACCCTCCTGCTGGCCACATCAGTGTTCAGTGCTCTCCAGGGCTTGCTTTGCAGATGGTGGCCAGGTTAAGGCAACAGCCTTCCCTGCTGAGGTGGTGGACACCCAGGAAACTGCTGCACCACACTGCACATGGCCACCTTGGACCCCTCACCACACTGCTCATCATCCTTCCCACAACCTGAAGGATCTCTTTCAACCTTTTCATAAAAATCTTAGGGCATAAGCACTAACGAACACTCATTTTCTTTGAAATATTAGCCAAGAAATACAAGCACAACAAAAACTCAGGCACCACTGTCTCAGTTTACCTGAGCACACCTTTCAATGCTGCCACAGAGTCGCAGGTGGGGCAGGTAAATTGTGATCCTTATGGGTCTAAAAGCACAGGAGTAGGGGAGGCTGTGCTCCACACAGATGAAAAAAAAAAAAAAAAGGACTAATGGTGTTTATAGTTACAGCCCATTTTCAGCTCCAGCTGTCTCAAAGCAGAGTGACATAAAACACATAAGTTCATTGTATTTCACAAGAGGATATCTATATCCTTTCATATCACATTAAAAATGTCAAAATATCTTTCTGTCCAGAGTGTGCATGCCAAGAAAAGGTCAGAGCAGCATTTTCAGTGTTGAGCAAGTGGTGCTCATCACTAGACCAGCTCTTCTCTGCCATGAACATCTCAAACTGAGTTACCACTCAGATATCCTTCCATCTACAGCAGAGTGATGCATTTAAAAGCAGAAAACTTAACACTTCTCAGGTCAGGAGAATGTTAAAAATGTAATTTCTATTTTCTCCAGAAACCTGACAAAGCGAGTTCATTGTTAATATTTTTGAGAAAAGAACTGGTAGCTCACTTACCTCTTTATAGTGGTCTATATATGTTGTAGGAAATATTTATTGCATTGTGAGTTTGAAATTACTCACTTGAAGCAGCTTGGGAGCAGCTTTCAGTATCACTGAATGTCCAGTGGCTCCATTGAATGAACGGGGCACCAAGATGCTTGAGTCTTCATGCAGGCAGGAAAAATTGTGACTAAAAATGAAGTAACTTAAAATATCTTTTCAAATGAAACTTCACAGGCAATTCATCCTACTCCTGAAGATGCTAAGAATTTATAGCTCACTTACTATCTTGAGGCAGGGCTGTAGTTAAATGTTGGAAGTCCCATCAACTTTGACACAGGAATTTGTTACATTTAGAAACCAAGAATTTAATCAAAACAGGGTTTCATTAAGAGGACTGCCAGAAACGCCCATCCATATCTCAGGGAAACTCTGGTCTTGCCTTACTAATCATTGGCAGTCACAAAATATAACTCCACACCAATTAGCTCATGAGCAGTCTGAAAAAAATTCTTTCTACCAGTCACATTTCTTTAAAGATTAGATTTTTTTTTATGCAACCAATGAAATGAAGACTCAAAAAGACGTGAAATCTCATCCCTCCATCTCTACACTGAGTTTAGAATGTCCCATCACAGTAGTTTCTGTATATAAACTAGGAGGGTTGTTAAGCTGTGAGGCTCGAGCTTCCCCCAGGTTTCTATTGAACTGACAGCATTTTGGTGTAACACAAGTGTTGCAGTGTTTCAGAGCACTCCTCACTATGTCAAGTAGTGCTCTGCAGCCCTACTGCCCTCTCACTACTCAGTGTTTTACTGACCCCACTGCTGTAAGCCCAAGGTCCCCAAACCCCTCCTGTACAAACCCAAGAGTTCCACATTTCCTTTAACTGCCCCAGGCCCTTTAACTCCTCTGTGCTGTTCCCATCAGTCAGGGCTGCTTTGGAAGGGACCTCAGCCATTGTGTAGCTCCACAGCCCTGCTGTGGAAGAGACACCTTCCACTAGAGCAGGGTCTCAGAGCCCCATCCAGCCTGACCTTGAGCACTCCCAGACATGGGGCACCCACCGCTTCTCTGGGCAGCTTTTTCCAGTGTCTCTCCACTCTCACAGTAAGGAATTTTTTTCTAATATCTGATCTAAACCTACTCTCTTTCAGTCGAAGTCATTACTCCTTGTCCTGTCACTACAGTCTCAAGTCTCTGATTTTTCTGCTTTTATTTTTTGCGTCTCCTATATGTTGCATCCTTTTTTTCCACTAAACCTTTTAATCAATTAAAAAGCAGTGAAGAACACTTTCTTTGTTAGCTGCTTCTCACCCCAAAGAGTTCTCTTTCCCCACATCCTATTACAAGACACAAGGGTACACCCAACACCACCAAGAACAGTGTGGGTCAACTTCAAAGCAAGCTCCTATTGACACACTAATTCCCTGTCACCTCAGAGATTTCATGTGCCAATTTCTTCAATAAGTAGGCTCTGCCAGCAAGGAGGTGAAATTATTGTTTTAATATTAGCCTTCCTTTTATCTTTGAAAAGGAGCATTTATTTTGGCACTATCAAGACAAACCTTAATAAACTGACTGGCAAACAGTGTGTTTAGCAATGAAAATGATACCCGGACAGGGATTATAATGTAAGCAATAAAAAGGAATAGAGAGATTTAGGAAAGGATGTGATTTATAATGACTTTAAGGAGGATAAGCTTCTACATCTGTGATTGCTTGATTCTATAATATTTTAATTGATTATCAGAGCTAACAGGTTTATTTTTTCATGTGAATAAAAGCTGTTTTACTTCAGCTTTCATTTGCATTTATTTTACAGCCTATATTAACATGGATATTTTTTCATAAATTTTGGCTCCATCATGTTGTACTCATTCCACAGGCTTAGAAACCTAAATTAGCTTGGGCTGGAGGAGGGAGCTAGGAAAGCTTGTGGTTACACCTGTTACTTTGCATAGTAGTGAAGGGGGTTTGGGGGATTTTAGATGAAAAACAGTATCACTGTGCACTGACTCACCATCCTTTTCTTACTCTCTGCTGACAGGTCCCCCAGCAATTACTACTCTCCCCTTCAGGCTGGTTTTCAACCATGCTGACAAATTCAACACAAACCCAAACAATTCAGGGAGGCACCTGAAGCCATCCAATGCACATTTTTTGCATCCTACTGAAGGCAATAGGTACTAAAAGCTGGTGATTCCCCTCCATGCCTTTTCTGAAACAAGTTAGGGGTGGTTTTTATTTATTTCTCTATAAACTGATCCTTCTCTCACCAACTTAAAATGCAGGGAAGCCTTTAGGTGCTGGTAAATATGAACATTTTTTTAAACAAGCACAGAAACTCACAGTGCTGCTCATATTGGGTTGCTCTCATACTGTTTAAACTCTCATTTACAAAAAAAGGTGGGATTTGGGAATATTTTAATAAAAATTCCATTATTTATAGAATATATTATTGATAGTTACATAGTTAGATGTTATTGATCGTTAGTTTGCTAACAGGGTGCAGGAGCAAGGAGGGAGCACACCTTGAGTTGTACCTGCTTGTGAACATCAGGCACCTGTTTCTGAGGCTTTCAAGGAAATTTTTAGCTTTTGTACAGTCCCATTCAGCATTTGGGGGTGAAGCAATACATCAGAGCAGTTATGGCTGGACTCTATGATCTTTAAGGTCTTTTCCATTCTAAATGACTCCATGACTCTACAAAGTTTTGGGGTTCCTGAAGTCAGGATGAGATAAAACAAATCCTGGGTTAGCCTCTGGAAGAGGCAGAAACAGGTGAAAGCTCAATGGCTTTAAGCAAAAATAGTAGAAGAAAGAATTTTCTGTCACACAAAGAAAAAAACCAAAAAAAATCCCCCCCAAAAAACCAACTCTATCAGAAAGCTTTTAAATCTAAACAGCAACAACATTTTGGAGAACTGGCATTTAAAAGCTCTTACCTCTTTTTGTAAAAAATTCCATTCTTCACAGCACTTCATTTGCCTGAAAAGCAGGTTATACTACATTAATCCCGTTCATTTCCTAGTTGGATTTTCCAATTAAGATTTTATTAATTTTTTTTTATTCTCTTATGAAGTTTCAATAAAATTTCAGTGCAGTTTCTCCCCAGAAAGCCCTAGAAGCCAAAACCTTTAAGTAAAATTTACCTCACTTGATTCAAGTGGCTGTGTAAGAGCATGCTCGTTTTGGGGAAAAAATAGTGTAAAAATCCAGGTCTACTTGTAGATAGTAAATTGTCTCTAAGCAGTGAGCAGTGCAGATATCCTAAATGAATAAGTAAAATATAGGTTCAAGTCAGAAGGGTTCAAATTTACTCTGTGAAAGCAAGAAAACTTGAATATCTAAGTCTAAAAATTATTCCAGTGACATTTGTACATGTACACCAGCCTTTATTTCTGTCAACATTTAACAGAATAATTAAATACACTCTTAAAATTCAAGCTAAAACAAATGTTTAGTTTTCTCTCCCTACAAATCTTTCAACAATTATCATTCCATTTCAAAGGAAAGCAAGTAAAGCTTTATATATTTGATATGCATATATGCAAAACGATTGCTTTTATTAGAACCGTTGGGGAAGAAAGAAAAATCCGCCTTCAACTGGCCACTGCAGTGGATATTTTTAAGGGAGTAAACATCAAATTAAAGTGAAGGCCATCCCTTGATACATTGTGCAGCTCGGGGTGGCTCTGGCCCCGTGGAGATCAGCAGGGATTTTGCACCTTTGAGCTGTGCTGGACATGTGCAGATCACCTTGCCTCTGGCCCAAGGCAGACCGGTATTTTTAGCATCCTGCAGTGCCAGTTTTACCTTTCAACACTTGATGGAGCAGTTTCCCTGGATTTCTGTTTTGCCTGGGTCCTGCTCCCACCTACCTTCCTGCTACCTTAATCCACCACGAGCATTTCCTGCCAGCTTGGTGCTGTGAGAAAAACCAGCCCAAAGTGAAAGACTTGTAGAAAAGCATCCTACCAAGTGTAAACTATACAAAAAAAAAAAAAAAAAAAAAAAAAAAAAAAAAAAATAGAAAGTCAGGAGCTTAGCATTTAGTTTCTTACATACATTACATTTCATAAAATTTCATTTTAAAAAAAATGCTGTGAAATCTGTTGTTTAAGTGAAGCCATTACAATATATTCTGACACAAGGAGAATTAAAAAGGGTTTGGACAATTCCCTCTGGCACATGGTGCAACTCTTGGGGTGTCCTGTGCAGGGCCAGGGGTTGGACTCAATCCTGATGGGTCCCTTCCAACTCAGCCTATTCTGTGATTAAGCAGGGATTTGGAGAACAGGCCTTAGGGCTTTGTTCTGGAACATCTTCCAGAAAAAAAAAATTGGCTGGCTGGCAGACAGCATCAGGTATGGCCAGCATCCTCCAAAGAAGACTGAAGTTTGCTCTTGTTTCTGTATACAAAGACCAGACCTCAGCATGGGTTTCCCTGCTTGTGTCAACATTGTCAAAAATCTGCTTCTCTTTCACAGAAAACTTCATAGGGAAAAAAAGGAGAAAAACCCCAAAACTACACAGACAGCCAAAGGAATGGACCAAACTGATTTGGCAAAAAGCAAACTTCCCTTATGAAATAAGCTGTCCACTTCATTAAAGATATACAGTCACAAGCTAACATAGAAATAATGGTACAGGACATGGTTCTGAAGGCTTTAAAAATCCTCTGTAATCAATATACTGGCAAAATACAACTTCAGCAGCAGTAGTTCAGTATCTGGCTTACTTACTAATCCTTTAATCTTGTCTGCTACAACCAAGCTGAAGTGCCAACAAATGCCATGCCATAAAAGGTGGGTATTCTCACATACTTTCCTATGCTTTGCATGATTAGAGCTTAATTCTATTAATCACAAACTTCCTTATTGAAATGGGGTTTGGGCAAGTTGTCAAGATTTCATGATGACACTTGGGAACTGTAGTCTTTGGCTAAGAAGAATCCTTTTAAGCATATCATGGGTCAAAGTTGCTTCCTCCCTTTTCTGTTTGCAAATTTCATCAGTTTCCTGTTGTGAAAAGTGATTCTTACTCTGTATTTGTAATGTAAGATTGTGTGCAGCTCTATTGGTTAAAGGTGATAGAGTTGATGCCATGGGTGACCCCCAGCTTTCAACCAAGCAGTCCAAGAACTGGGGAGGCAGACCTACAACTTGCAGCCTGCTCAGTGAGATCTGTTCTAAAGAAAGATGCCACAAGTTTCTCATAGTCTTGTGCTGCAAGGTATTGATTGCTGTTTTGATTAAGAGAAAGACATCATAAGAACAGACTACTGTCAGTTCACACCTCAGTGGTCAAGCCAAAACTTCTATATTTCCACTGGAGTAGACACTCAAAAGGTAGAGATAGTCAAGGACAAAAAACCCCAAAAAGCCAACAACAATAAATCCTGAACAAACAATCAAGAATACCCACCAAACCAAACCAAACCAAACCAAACCCAAAACCTCTTCTTTGATCCCATTTGATACAATTGTAAAGATCAAACAAAAATGTACAAGACCAGCAGGAGAGGAATAAGGGGGGAAGATAAAGAGGCAACCCTAACATGAATGCAGAGCTGCTGAAATTAGAGTATCTGAAAATAAAAGTCGGAGACTTCCTTGTATCAGTGTTTTAGCCTGGCCCCTGGACCAAGCCCCTGACTGGCGTAGATCACAGCAGCTTTGCTGAAGCTGCCTGTGTTTAGAGCAGCTGGGACCTGGCCCTGCAGTCGTGCAGCACCTCAGGTCTTTACATGTGCAGCTCCTAACGAGTGCCTGGCCAAGGAGGGTACAGCAGCAAACCTCAGGGTTTGCCAGAATTACCCCCTACTTCCTCCTAAAGCACTGCAGTAAACTGACCAGGCTAATCTGGACAAAACATCTCACTTCTTCCTTTGCCTATTTCTCCGACAGCTCTGGCACTGCAGGCTTCCAAGGACATCTTCTAAGCATTAGAAATTACTCTTGCTCAGGAGGACTGAAGGGGCTGCTTCTTCATGGTGTGACTAAGACAACAGGAACACTTGATCCTCGTCGTTCTGGGGCTTGACTGGGCACAATGTGATCCACACTACTCCCGTTAAGCTGGAAAACACCCTATAAACTTCCTTAGCCCGTGTCCTTTGCCATTTAGCATTAAAAAAAAGAAGAAGAAAAAGCCCCAAAACAAATCCCACCCTGCGGGGGAAACAGATCAGTGAAGATTAAAGCGAGCAAAAGTGAGTTTCTTCCCCTGGGCTCTCCAAACCCCATCAGGACAACGGCAACGCAGACCTTTGAAATCACTTGGCTTCAAGGGTTGTAGTGAAACCAAAGCCCAAGGCTCTGGGAGTACACCCTGTCCCAGCCTGTGCCAGGAGGGCACCAATGCACAGGCTCCCCTCACACTCTGCATCCTAAAATTCCTGCTGTCATAACCCAAACTGAAGTGCTCCCAGTTTTGCATCCTGACTTTTTATTGTCCTTTTCTTGTGATTTTAGTAGATTTCTCCTCTCCAAGTAGAAACAGCTTTCAAGCTCATTACTGAGCCGCCCTTATCTGAAAGGAGCTGCTCAGTAATGTCCTCAGGAACGTAGTGGAAAATATGAAACCACAATGAAAGTTATATCTGGAAACTTCCCATGTGATGAGCTTAAACTTTGTTATGGTAAATATGCTGCTTCTGTTCAGCAACAACCTTGGCAGAGTTACAGTTTTTTTCCCAGAAATCAAGTCCTGTATTGCTATGTGACAAAAGTAAATAATGACTCATTAAATGATCCTAAGAAGAAAAACCGAAGGCTTGCTTCTCTCAAAGGTATTTGCACTGGGAAATTTGATAATGTCACCAACCACAGCAGCAAACATTATTGAAGGTTTTCTCTCTTCGTTGAGCCAGCCAGGAGCATGCTGAAACCACTGCTCTCTGTGGTTGTGCAGTCACCTTCACAACAAGGCTTTGTTTTTCCATCTTCAAAGACTGATACAGAAAAAGTTATATGTCAAAAGGGCAGTGTGAAGAATTAGAAGCAGTGTCACAGCTGGTGTTCTCAGTGCCAGGCACACTGTGTTTCAGGGACCAACTCTGTCACTGGAATGCTTATTTCAATTCTACTTGAGTTTAGCTGAGTACTCCAAACCCAACTCCTTTAAGAACCATTCACAGCTCTTGTGCTAAAATAAAAACTCATGCAAGGCTCCCAAAGGCAAGAGGTAGGTTCATTTAACAAAAACAGAGACCACAGTACAGACAGTGTGATATGGAAAGTCGATGTGAAACCCCCAATAGTCCACCAAGATATTCTTCCCCTCCATTTCACAGCAGCTAAGGCATCAGCACTGGCACAGGCAATTTGTTTATGCTACTTAAGTTACCTATCCACAGAACAGTGTCCTGGCTGGGGTTCGGATGGGGGAGAGGAAAGAATGAGTTGTCTTTCACTTGCAACCATCGCCCTGACATTGTAAGGCCTCTGCAATAATATTCTTCTTAGCCACCTCTTTAGCACATATAAAAATGGGGCCTGGATCTTTGATAGAGACTAGAGAAGCAAAAGTCATAACTATTAGATTGAAAACTAAGTAAGTTCCATTTAAGAAAAAATGAAACCCTTTTATGTGTTTGTACAGCAAAAAATTTGTAGCAAATTCAAGCCTGGAACTTTAGTTTATTAGATGCAGCTGTCTACAGTAATGAGAATAATTCATTCATATTTGTAGCTTGACTCTCAACAAATTGAGATTTACAACTTATTAATACATTTTCATCTAAGTACATCCAATTAAATCGGATAAAATCTTTCTACAATAATTTCTTCACAGGGTAGTTTTATAACTACACTCCTTTTTCCTGGAATGGTCATATCTGTCCACGTGCACTCCTTGGGTATCTCTGGGATCACTAAGTGCTCCCCAGCACTGGCTGCCACTGCCAGGAGCTCCCTGCACACTCCTGGCCACGCTCAGTCACAAGCCTGGGTGCTACCCCAGCTTGTAGTCCTGAAATAAACCTGGAATTCTCCAGTTTTAGGGCAGCACTCATCCTCCTTTCCAGTCTTCATTTGATAATAAGCTATGGCTGGGGCTGTTTTAGAGGAAAAATACCCACTGATCCATCTGCCCGGAGAGGGATGATGCTTCATGTGCAACACTGGGCTAGTGGTCATCCTGAAATCAGTAGAGAGGTGGCTCCTCTTTAACTGCTTGCCACACACTGCTCTGAGCCTGGGTAACTTTCATCAGGTGCAAAACCTCTACCTTTATCCAGCTTCCACAGAATATACTGGAAATGCTGTGCCATTATCAGTGGGTTAAGGAGTTAATTTCGTGGCAGTTCCACAATCTCAGCAATTTATTTTTTTAATCTGCATTAAAAATACTCAGATATTTTAGTCCCCTTTAAGATGAATAAAAGCAATACCTTTTCTTTTCTCATCAGTTGTTTGCCTAGAAATACCTCACCAGAGCCTACCAGAGGTGCTATTAAATGTTACCAACTGATCCTTCAGGTGAGCAATCCCTAATTTTCACCTGCAATCCCTAGCTTTCCTCTGCAGATGGCTGTGTGAGTAGATTTCTCCTGAGTAGCTCGGGTGTGCCCCTGCACTGCCCTTCTCCCTGCGAGCTGCTCTCCACTGCAGCATAAGGGAAACTGGCTCGGGCCACAGCAGGGTGGAACTATTTTGGGTAGTAATGTCTGATACTGGAGGAGCATGAAATTCAGTCCTATCATAGCTGAAATGCCTAGCCCTCACCACCACCCCCCTTCAAAAAAAAAAAAAAAAAAGCTATAGCAAAACCCTCCCAGAGGCTTATAAACTGAACCCTGGAAGCTGCTCTCAAGTTGTAAGCCAGTAAAAATTGTGTCTCTTACAAGGTGCTGTCACAAAAATGAAACGAAATACATCTACCCACTGCAACAGTCACACAGAATTTTATCTGTTGCTTGAAGGCTGAGTTGTAGAGGTGAGTTTTCAGGCCTCCATTCTCAGACCTGGTGTTGTGCACACTAAAAGCAGCCCACTCAATAACAATGTTTCTTGGGCAATGCTGACAGAGGATTTATCCATTAGCAAGGAAGACACTGAGGAGAAAATGCACTGTCACAAATGCCTGTAAACATACAGCCCTTCCCTTCCAAAATCCAGGGCCAAGAAGTCTCATTGATTTGGCTTTAGCCAAATGCTGAAACACACAGGATTCCATTTAGAGAAATTAAACTCAACCAGAAACACAGAATGGAAGAATAAGATCTGCAATTGCTCTTCATGTTACATTAATCACCCCACATAAACAGTGAAAAACGCTGTACTGTGGAAAGCTTAAAGCTTTTGTCTGCTGAGTTCCCTCTAATAACTTTCCCTTCCCTAAGAAAGCCACAGACAATGAAATCAAGGGAAGCCCGAGTTAGGCACCCCAGGACCAAGAAGGAAAAGTGATTTGCTCAGTGGTGACAAACCCCCACTCAAGTGCCCCAAAACAGCAGACTTTGAACCCCCCCATCAATAGCATTCCCACAGAGCCTGGAATGTGGGATGTCTCCTGCCTGCCTGAAGGCAGAGACAGCCAAAAAGGAGGTGACCAAGGCCCTGACACCCCAAAGGATCCCTTTGCCCTGAAAGCCAGAGAGGAACCTCCTCCCTAAGCTCCTCTGAGCTCTGCTTATGTCATAAGCTTTAGGAAGAGACCATCTCAAGCCCAAGCAGGCATTAAATCAGACTAGGTGAGTCTGTTGGGTTGTGATGGTTTGATTGATTTTTAGTTTTGTTTGCTTTTGGGGTTTTTTTAGCACTTTTCTCCAAATTATTGGATCATTTTTCTTGATTTAATACCAAATTTTAGGACTCTGTGTCATGAATTATTAGTACATTCAACCCTTGCATAACAGCATAAGCAGTCTTTACACCAGCCAGCTAATTTTCTTAATGGATGTACTAAAATACCTGATTAACTGCATTTCTTTTTCACTGTAAATAAGTCATAAAAATACAACTGAAGCCCTTTTCTCAGAGCTAGCATTCAGCTGATGTTACAAATCATAATTTGTGGCACCTTTCTGTTGCATGCAGAATGCTTGGTCAATGTAACTCGATAGTTGTGGAGGAAAGGGCAGGCCCTTCACTGGGGCAAGGAGTCAGAAATCCACTGGAAAATGAAAAACTGCAGCAAGACACCAGCTGAGCATTTTCCTTTAGATGCAGCTGCAGCCATAAAATGCAAAAGTAATTTTGCTGGATTCTGTCTTTTCATGATAATATTCTCCATCTTAACCATAATACAAAAACCAAAACAAAACAAAAAAATAAACAAACAAACAAAAACCAGAAAAAAGGTAGACTAGGCAAATTTTGGTACATTGTTGAGAAGCAGTGACATTGCCATGGCTCAGGCAGATATTTGGCAAATATGCTCAGGAACAATTCAGAATAAGAGGGAAAGCTAGTCCCATGTCTCAGTACAGACTTTTACTCCCATTTTGAACCTGAGTTTTGAACTAGTGGAAGAACAGGCCTGAAAACTATGCAGCCATTTCAGAAGCGAGGGACATCACTTCCTGGGTGCTTTTTCATCTTCTGAAAAGCTTAAATGATGTCTAATACATCAGGAGACACGTTCACAAAGGCAGTGGCAGAGGACAAAAGCACTTTTGTAACTTCAGGTTGCTAAAACACTTGTATTTTAAAATGAAGATGTTAAAAAAGTTGTCATACATATGTATGTCTGTCCTGCTCAAATCCAAAATACCTCAGTTTAAAACTTGCATTCCTCTTGGAGATAATTCGAAAGGCAAAAATACTAGCAATAACGAAGGTAAAGGATTTTTTTCTAAATATTACTGTCCTGAGTTGAGGCTTTTTGCTATCCCACTCGTGAAAATAGCAAAATATATCATTATGGACTATAATCAAGGCATAAATTAGAGCCAGGTTAAGGCAGTGCCATACCAAGCTGTGTTTTAATAACCTTTCTGTCTTGTTTGCCATTTTCTCCCCTTTCTCTCTTGTAAGTGCTCAAAGCCTGAACCTGCAAGCAGCTCATTCCTCTAATGCCAGCATTTACCCTCCTCACCACATCCAGGTGTCAAAGGCAAATGCACAAATTGTGCCAGCAGAAAAGCTGAGTGCACAGCTCCAAGGACAAATGCCTTGCACACCAGGAACTGGTCATTCTGCTGTCCATGGGCTGTGTGTGGTATTTTTGGGACTTTCAAACACCCAACGCTTCATGGAGGAACAATATAAAACTGTCCTTCAAAAAGGATAAAACAAAGTGAATCTAAGTACTGGTGGCACCTACCTATGCAGTGAGAGGTCAGGGGAATGCTTTGTCAGATGCTGTACAGACACCACTCTCCTTACATTATTTTGAATGAAGAAGCCCTGGTTTAAAAAAGCAAGAGCAGCTGTTAAGCTGAACACTGGGGTCTTTGACAGTTATGTGACATCTTTAGAAGGGAAAAAAACTATAGCTCTAATCACAAAAATGTGTTGCTTATATAAGTGATGAAATGGAGGAAAGAGTCGAAGGGTCATTATTTTATTTTTTTTTAAATGACCATGACTAATGCGAGTCCTCTTTGGTTACTTGCCACTGAAACATCAGAGTGTAAAGATATTACCCACCTATTTGGTGCCTGTTGGAATAAGTCACTTTGCTTGTGCTGCACTATAAATAATGGTATTAGTGGCAGGGAGTCAAACCATCTAATACAAGCAGATCCCCAGCATTTTGCTTGTCTGGGCAGGCAAATGCTTCAACTCCACACATCTCTTAAAAGAGCAACTGTTGGCCACTAAATCTTACAGTCATACTTTTAGATTGTGCTTTGTCTGGGGCTATTTATTTATTTATTTATTTATGTCGGTTTCTGCTTTTCAAGAATGCACAGGGAAGTGCAGTCTCCTTTTAGAGTTAGTGTTTCCTTAACCTTTACTTGCATGCTACACCCTGGATTTCAACATGTGTTTCTTTCATCATATCCTTGTAACTGGATCATAGGTAGAAATAATTAATATAGGTAGAAATAATTTACTAAGCCAACTCCATAATAAGAAAGCCTATAGGGGCTTGTCACTATAAGCACAATCAGGTCAAGATCTACAAACCCAGGAAATGTTGAAAACACCATTTCAGAAACTCTGTTGTTTCCCAGTTCTTTGGCAGTGGGAAGAAGATCAAGGTTTTAAAGGTGTCCTGCATAGCCTATATTTAACTTGGTGGCATGTTTAACTGAGAAATTACCTAAATTAAAATTGGTAACATTTTAACCATTTGGAATGCTAACCTGACAATGTTTTTGCCAAGAACCATGGTAAGATCCTTATCTCCACCTGAGAAGATATGTTCAGTGAGGGCTTTTTGGCCCCTTAGGGCACTGCTGTACTGCTCTAAAGCACAGAACACATCCAGAAGCTGTGGAGCACTTGGTTGCAGTGACAGCACTTGCATAAAACTCACTTTCATAGCACACTGTATCACTCCTTGAGTGAAGCTGCATTGTCATGGGCCAGAAGAGCACCCTACAGCCAGAGGTGTTTTATGGAATTTCACCTCTGGTCCTGCAAGGATTTTTTTCTAACTGTACATGAAGTAGAGGCCAAATAAAACCAGAACCTTTGATGATTTTTGAGTCTGTGTTTCATCTTCCCTGCTGCCATGGCAAAAAGCCGTATGACATAGAACACCATTTTAGTTAAAAACCTTAACAAAACCCAAACCCAAACAAACATTTTCAGCATGTTGTCTGTTAACTGTTCCTTGGCTTGCTTAATCTGTTACAATGATCTTCAGAAGGGCTAATGTAACAGAGTTTTACCACCTGAAGTTTTAATTAAAGACAAAACCAGCAACTTCTCATTCTTGTTTCACATCTTTCCTTCAGGTTGCCCTGAACTGTTTCCAGCCCCATTCTTAGACACCAGGGTTCACTGTGAAGCTTTGCTCCAGTGCAAAGAGCTCACCCTGTCAGTCATCAGCTCCTCATGCAGCAGCACTGCCAGGTTTCTTTTTTGCTCAGACCCTCAGAAATGCTTTGGTCCATAGCACTGAAGGAACACTGCATGGAGCATCTAATATCCAAGCACCGAGGGATTTTCAAGGATCTAACAAATATGGCAGCTGCAAGGAACTCTTTCTGGGTTATACCATTGTTTGTTCTCTCATTAACACCTAGAAATAGAAGTGTTTGAAGATATCATGAAGCATGTGAAGGAAATTCTTCTCATCCATGTGCTGGACCTGGTGTCTCATAGAGTCATTTTGGGTGGAAGGGACTATGAAAGGTCATCTAGCCCAATCCCACGGTGATAAGCAGGGACATTTTCAACTAGATCAGGTTGCTCAGAGCCCTGTCCAACCTGACCTTGAATGCTTCCAGGGATGAGGCATCTACCACCACTCTGGAAAACCTGTTCCAGTGTTTCACCATTGTAAAAAATGTCTTCCTTATATCCAGTCTGAAGCTGCTCTATTTCAGTTTAAAAACATTACTCCTTGTCCTTTGCCTTAACTTTATCACCTCATCCCAGCACATCCAGCCTAGACCATGCAAAATGTCAGTTCATGTATAAAACACCACCATGGCAACAAATGCTATAATTTCCCATAAGCCACATAGAAATTCCAGTGTTACTAAAGGCAGGTAGTCTTCACAAGCAGGGTAGAACACTGTCTGCATAATCAGGATAGTCACAGTCATAGAAACTCAGGTTGCTCCTACTTCAGCCATATGATTCCCATATTTTCCATAATTGCCATAATTGAGTTGAGATCAGGTTTATAGGTTCATCATTTTAGTTAGTACTAGTATTTAAAAAAACCCAAACAAAGCAAAACAAAACAAAATGAAAATAGATAAAAGAAACATTAACTTTCTTTCTCAAGTGGAAAGTCAGTTATGGGAGAAGATTAAAAAGAAATCTGAGTGAAATTCAGTTTGAAACCTAGTTTCAGATTTCATACTGAATTCAAAATTCTGCATCCATTTAATCATAATTTATAAAAAATTGAGAAGCCCTTTTAAAGACAAACTTAGGGTGAAGTTATCCCATTACACCATATTAACATAATTTATTTTCACAAGTGTACATTTATTTTTCCACTACTGAGATTTTAGGCCTGTTGCTCTTTGATGTCCTTAACAGTGCAGTAATATTTATAAAGAAATTGAACACATTTTTTAATTCAAAGGTTGTTTTATATATCTAAAGGATCATGCAAAAGTGTTTTGAAAAATAGAATGAGAAAATAAATGAGGTTTCTTTTGCCTACTACCCGAAAACACAATCTGGAGTGCCTCCATGCTCACAGGATAAATTGAAAATAAATCCATTGGTTTCAGCCTACAGCCATACATCTTCTGCAGTTTAGAAGAGACTCCCCTTAGTCAAGAGGCATTAAGCATTTGCAGGGGTGAAGGGGTGTCAGCTCAGCCCCATCTATCCAGCAAAGTGCAACATCCGTCCATGTCATCCTCTGGAAGAGTAACCAGATCCTTCACCAGGGCAAGGAGAGATCGTGTTTCATGGCCCATGGCTTGTGGAAGTGCTGCTCTTGCCTCACAGCTGGCCAATGTTGAATTCCTTATTGAGCATGGATGTCTTCTCCCTGCCCCACGTGGGTGGACCTGCAGCAAGGTCTCCTCCAAGGCTGCAGCTCCCTCACAAGGCTGATGTCGAGGTGGGGGAAGGACCAAAGCTTACCCTGCAACCAGGAAAAGCAATTCAAGAACATTATTTCAGCTCCCCTTTTCTCCCCCTCCGAACACACCTCCCTCACCATTCCTATGAGCTATGGCAGGCCAGACTGTGTTCAGAACCACAGCACCTTCCATGGCTGGATTTCACTGCAAGAAAACTTAATCCTGCCTTCCTACAGGATCAGGGAGATTGAAGAGAGCAGATAAATAATAAAAGAATGAGACCATGTGATGCTGCTGTTGATTTCCCCTGGATGCTGCCATCATTCACTCTGGGCAAAGTCACTGCAGGAGCCACAGCCCCATTTACACAACCCCAAGTTACATCTGTGAAGGAGAGTGCTGAGAACTGGGAACTCTCCAGTCACTCACAAATCATTTCCACCCCTGAACTCTCCAGTCACTCACAAATCATTTCCATCCCCAAACTCTCCAGTCACTCACAAATCATTCCCATCCCCAAACTCTCCAGTCACTCACAAATTATTTCCATCCCCAGACTCTCCAGTCACTCACAAATCATTTCCACCCGTGAACTCTCCAGTCTCTCACAAATCATTTTTACTCCTCCATGCTACTGTGAGCCCCAGGCAGGGAGATGCTACCACCCTGGAAGCAGTGTGGGTGTTAATTAGTTTTGGCAGTGTGGGTGTTAATTAGTTCTCCCCATACCCAGAGAGCACCAACAGCTCAGTCTGGCCCCCCTGCTCTGGGACCTGCAGCTCTTTTTAGTCAATGCCCATTGCACTGCCAACTAAGTAAAGGCTCTTTCCACAGACTAGTTTTTAAAAACTTCTGCCTCTTCCAAGTGAAAGTTCCAGTAAAACACTGAAGGAGGGGACAGCTTTTAATTTTATTGCTGTCAGGCAAACCATGAACCATCATACAGTCATGTTCCTCCTTGCATTCATGAGTTTGATGTTAACACTGCACAACAAAGCTCTGGAATACTCTCGTGTAGCTGGAGGCATATAAAGAGAGCAATCACCAAATAGGTGAATATTAAAAAATGTCTGAAGACTTTAAATTTCAGCCTTGGTTACAATAGGAGCCCAAGACATGCCCTTGTGTAGATAGCATAACTTTCTGTGCTTAACTCTTCACATCTTTTAATCATGCTGGAAGCAATTCTGACAGAAGCATATTCCAGGAGTGAAAGGGACGTAGTGCCAATATTCCTCTGTGTGCTTTTTACTAAGTGAAGGGCACACTAGTATTTCTACATAAATAGTCAAGAAATGATGGTACAAAGTTTAAAATTAATAAACTGATTTCAACAGGTGGAAAATATTACCATTACATTATGACTTCTCTTGGCAGATTAACCTTGAGTCTCAAGGGGCCTGAGAGTTCAACAACATCAGCTTTCATTCATGCACAAAGATGTAAAAGGTTACTCTTAACCTACCTGAACATTTCTGTATAAATGTTGAGCTACTTTACATCCCATTTGGGCATAGGAATAATAATAATAATGTAATTCTATAGCATAAAATTAAACACATTATTTCAGCAATTACCTGGACTAGGATAGAAATAAGAAAGGAAGTTGATGTGAAGGCTTAGGAACCTATCACATCCTTCAGTTTAAAATATTGCAGGCAGGTAAGTCTGAATATGTGCTAATACACAGTATTCCAATAATGATCTATCATTACTTAAATACAGAACAAGAAGGAAGTTACATGTCAAATTAATACTACTGACTTGCAACATCAACTTAAATTTGCTTTTAATATACATCTTATTTTCAATACTAAGTGAAACTGTAGGCATTTACAGGGGAAAATAAACCCCACAACCAAAACTTATTCCTTCCTACCTCCAAATGTAAAGTGCATGTCACATTAAGGACATCGGTGCTGCATCAGTCCCTGATCCAAAAACCATCAACTGACTTGAAATAATGAAAAAGTCAAAAGGCACAGCATCATGATTTCCCCATCCACCATTTGTTACTTGAGTTTATCAGGAATAGAAAAAGGGAAAGAGTAGCTTTCCAAATACAGAGCACCTCTAGTTATTTCTCTAACTTGTGTGCTATAAATAATTAGATTTGCTTCTCTATTGATGTTAATCCTTATAAAATTGACTACCGTGCATTAATTAAAAATTAAGAAAGCATATTAAATATTAGTTAAGCATTAATTTTCCAACATTAAATTCTGTATTACCCTTAATTTAATTTACCTAAAATAATAAATACCAGAGAGCCTTAGTTTGGCAGTATATTGTACTTCAGAATAATTGAATTAATCTGGTTTTAGCAAAATTTGGAATCAAAGTACAGCTGTTGAGCTGTAATGATTCTTGAATCCCTGGTACCACGCTAAAAATGTTTCCTTTCTCGCATTACTGCAGGATGGTCTAACATTTGGGAAATTGAGAAAGATAGCTTTGCAGTCAATTAATATTTGTCAGAAGTCCCACTCCTTTGAAAAGTATAATAATAATATCATAATAATTATATTATAAGAAGATAATCCGGACTGAGATGTGCTGCCTTCCCTTGTCACATGCTGTCACGATTGAAGCATCCTATTTCGCATGAGTCCAGACAGTGATTTCTACTGCAGAAGGAAGCGTTGACGGGTATTCAGTCTGCATCAGGTGATTTTCCCTCTACAACACATCCAATATCCAGGTTTGCTGCTGTTTGCTGTGAGGGCCTTTGCTGCACATCCAACAAGCACGGTGGAAGCTAAGGCACCCGACAGTGGTTTCTACTGCAGAAGGAAGCATTGATGGGGTATTTCAGTCTGCACTCTCAGGTGATTTTTCCCTCTACAACACATCCAATATCCAGGTTTTTGCTGCTGTTTGCTTGGACCGGGGGCCTTTGGCTGCACATCAACAAGGCACGGTGGAAGCTAAAGGCCACCCAGACAGTGGTTTCTACTGCAGAAGGAAGCATTGATGGGGTATTTCAGTCTGCACTCTCAGGTGATTTTTCCCTCTACAACACATCCATATCCAGGTTTTTGCTGCTGTTTCTTGAGACCGGGGCTTTGGCTGCACACTAACAAGGCACGGTGGAAGCTAAAGCCACCCAGACAGTGTTCTACTGCAGAAAGAGGCATTGATGGGTATTTCAATCTGCACTCAGGTGATTTTTCCTCTACAACATGTCCAGTACCAGGTTTTTGCTGCTGTTTGCTGTGGCCGGGGCCTTTGGCCACACCACTAACAAGGCACGGTGGAAGCTAAAGGCCACCCAAAACACTGCCCACCTTCGCTTCACACCTCGGCCCTCTCTGCACAACCCCTGCATTACAACTGCAGGCAGAAATGCATTTCCTTCCTCTGCAGCAGCTTTGAAAGCGCCTTCACAGTTTATCTTTCCCTTAATTCCGCGCAGCTGTCGGGGCCGCTGGCCGGGCCCGCCGCACGCCGAGCGCTGGGCCGCGCCGCCGCGGCCTTCCGGCAGCCCGGCCTCGCTGCCCCTAATCCCGGGCTGGCTGCGCTCCCGCCAGCGCTCAGGGAAAAACAGATGGCAGTAACCGATCCGAGCGGTAATTGTGGCCAGTTAATAGCGCAGGATAAGAGTGAGATAAGGACCAAGCGCTGGTGGGCAGCTGCTGCTGAGTTAACTCTTCCCGGCACGGCCGCAGCGGCTGCACGAAGCCAGCGTTGCCTTATTGGCTACTTCCAGTTCCCCTTCTCCGCCTTTTTTTTTTTGCTATTTCGTTAATTTTAGGGCTTTCGTGACTCTCAGAGTAATTAATTTGAAGCCTGATTCTGCCCTTCTGCCTTCTAGTCAAGGATCCCAACAGCCACTGATGGAATTTCTCAGCAGAGCAGGTACCCAGACTCCATTTCAGTAAGAGCTCAAAGAAGAGAAGCCGAGCGACTTCTTCAAAAGCTCAGGTCCAGATTAATGCTGGGATTCATCCAGCACAACCCTGTTTAAACAAAGGAGTGGCTCTGTGTTTCAGTCAAATTCAGCCTTCGAAGTAAATATTAAGAGAAGTTCCTTATGCCAAGCTACGAGTGCCAAATTGAAAAAAACCCAGAAAAAAATCCTTCAAAAGATACGTAAGAAGCACAACCAATTAAAGCAAAAGCAAGCTCTATCCTAAATCAAATGACTGAGATATTGCACCTTTATCTTCAAGACTTATATCCCCACACCATAAAACACAAAACAACATATACATCACTCCATGAAGTACTTGTCATGCACTGCTCATGTTCTCAGCTTCTCACTCCATGAAAAAAGTCAACTCTTGATAAAATTTATTCAAAATAGTTTGTCTTGTCTATCTCCCATTTGAACTCAGTGATATTTTAAAGTCAAGGCTTTTGGGAAAACCTAAGTCTGACAACACAGATTTGGGTTAAGATGCTGAAACTTAATTCACATCAAAATATCTTAACTTCCTAAGCAGAAGGAATACCTAATTTAATTTTGAAATTGCATTGGAACTTTAAGTGTTGCTGATCCAGGCAGTATGAATAGAAAAAGGGAAACTCAAGGATAAGCACTTTGAAGTTTTTTCCAATAACAAAATGTTTTAATAACTTACTCAAAGTTTTCCTCAACAGAAAACTTAATTAATTTTTTTCCACTCTAAAGTGAGTGACTTTCCAAACTCTTAAAATCCTATGCAAATCCCCACTATTTTCACTCTTCACAAGATCTTTGACAGCCCTAGCTGTCCTTGAGCTTCGAGAGTAAGAAAAATGCAGACATCAACCAGTATGGACTTTCCAGTGCTGTTCTCTGGAAGGTAGCAGGCAGATCTCCCATCCCAGCAGCAGTGCATGTAGAGACTGGATCTATCCTCTTAATATCACCAGCATTCACAAAGCAAATTGGCCACAATTCAATTGCAAAAGACATCGTGTTACAGTATAAAGACATCATCAAAACAAAACCAGTAAATGCAGCAGCAAGAAGTCATCATCTGGTCAAGCCCTTATGACAACACAGACAGTGCACACTACTGTAGGAAGCATCAACTTCTGTTATATCCATCATGTATCTACTCTAATATTTCACCTCATATTTTCATTCATCTCATAAAAAACCCTCTGAAACTATTTTAGAGACTTAGTAGGAAATTCTTTGAGGGTTCTCACTTCTCTCCACTGTGTCTGCTTGGGAGGCAGAAATGCGGTTTATGCTGATGCAGACCTCTGTATCCTGCACACATCCTGTGCAAAGAGAGTCAATCAGACTCACAGTTCTTCCAGCAAGGCAAGTGAAATAGCAGAAATCTAAACCCTCATATTTAGGGCAACATATAATCCAAATACAGAAGTTTTGCATGTCTTAAAAGGTATCAAAAATGCAGCAGACTTGGGTATCTTTATTGTTTTTTCTGTCAGTTAGTAGGAATAGAAGGTGTGGCTGCATATACCATTTACCCCTCACCCTTCTTCAGGCCACTCAAGCTTCTGAAAAATGCAGCAAATTCCTTCAGGTCAGTTTGATCAGGAGCAAGTTCAGCCTCTAGCTATTAATGACATTCTTATCTGTTTTTACTTTTACTTCTTTGTTGATAAAAGATAACTGTTCCAGGGAACTGGATTCTTCTCTTGATTAGCTAGATTTTTGTTAACTGTTCTATTGGGAATGAGTTCCCAGATCATAATTTTAAAATTTGCCACTTGCAGTGTGGGGGTGTCTGCAGCAACACAACAGAGAAAGCATCTCCTTGGAAATACTGAGCTAAATTCTGCAGTTCCATGGAGGCATTTCTTGACTAAAACACAGGAATGGCTATGGCTTGAACCACATGGAGCACAAGAAGATTTCACCCAAGTACAGACTTCATTGGGATTAAGCCAAGTATGAGCCACACCAGCAACGGGAGAGCAACCGTCACTTGATGCTGTATAGTGCAGGGATTGTAATGATTATACATTTTCTAATCCTGCTTCCTTCTGGCAAAACAATAGATTTACTATGACTGTATGGCCACTGTGTGTCAATCAGTTGGGTTTCCATCACCAGCATTCCTCCCTCACCACTGACACGCTGCTCCCACTTGGCCGTAAGCCGCACGCTAAACCCTTTCGTGCTGTGGAGTTTGATTCCGGCAGGAGGAACAGCCCAGCTCACGTGCCCCTCTTGGAAGTGCAGAAGGCTGCGGTTGAACATCTTGTTTTTTCATTTGCTATAGACATTTGTTCTTGCAGCTGACCATGTGCAGGAGAATTTGCTCATGTTCCAGGAAAGGACAGCTGCGCCACAAATTACCTTAAACCTCCTTGCTCCAGGGATTATCTGGGTACAGTGAAGTGTGTGTATCCTAGGGCAGGGGTCTTTTCTTACTATAAACAGAGTTATTAACCTCTTATTTACCAAAAGTGTTTATAAACTCAGTAATGGAGAGAGTTAGGATATCAGTAATGACTTCTTCCTGGTAATAATTTCTTGGAAGGTCCATCCATTTGCACTCACAGGCTGGTTTTCTTAACTACTTCTTTTTTTTCCATGAATTACACATGCCACTTTGCTACCTGTCCTTAGGGGACAACACACATCTGTTGGGGATGACTGCATGCAGAACTGATGGCTCCAGCCCCTCTTTGCCATGTTCCCTTCTTGGATCCTGCTGCAGTAAGCTCCTAGAAGTCTTCCGGCACCCTTCATTGAGCTACCTCTACACTAATTATGCCAAGCATGTCTTGGTTGTCAGCATACTTATCTTGATATTTACAGGAGATGAAGGAGCATCATTAAATCCAAAGACAATCAAAAGAAACATTTCCACCTCTAAATTTGTAAGCATCACTCCAGGAACACTGCAGCTACAGAAATAAATCTAAGTGCAGGCAGCAAGCACTGTCATCAGCTAACTGCTGACTGTTCAACACCAGGGGAGGAACCAGCCAAGAGAAAGGCAAAGACAAAGCTGCGGATACAGCTTCAATGAGACTACTAACTTTTCACAAAACTAAGTTATAATGAAGATATAGCTCCATGGACCTTCAAAACCTACATTCCAGCTGTTTGAAATCAATTCCTTTAGTCTTCTGTTGTTCTCCTTTTATTTTTTCCTTTAATGCAGATGTTTTCAATGCAAAGAGGCTTTTTACACATACCTAATGCAGGAGTGTTTTGCCTGCCTCTGGCTGAGATCCATGTACTACCTTTTCATTCCTGCTCTAAACCCAATTCCTGCACTTTCACACTGCAGCAAATCCTCTGCTACTACCAACAGCCCTCTCCATTTTCAAGAGCAGAGGTCCTGGCTCACTCTCCTCTAAGTTCTTCTCCTCTCTATTTAAAGCCTCACAATACATGAGGAATTGACATATCTAACTCATACACAAACATGCTCATTATACAAAATATGAATCTACAAGTAATAAAGCTAAACAAAGAATTAAAATAATAGAAAGGAATCTTAATGGGACCCACCACGGAGTTCTGTGTTTTAACATCAATAATGTACTTGCAAAACTAAAATATGTATCTTCAGTCCAACTTCAAATACGACCTGAGGGAAAATTTCATGTATTGTCCAGCTCTTCATTTGTAACTGGATGCAAATAAAAAGGTCTGGAAACTCATGTCAATTGAAAACCTCAACCATAAGAGATACAGTAATAAATAATAAAAAAATATACTAGATTGAATATACATTCATATCTCTTCATAGGCAACCCTCTTAGTGTGCCTATTAATCAGCCTCATAATTTTTTTAAAGACAGCTATAATCTCATCTGTAGATACCAGCAGACAGCCAACTACAGGATAGGTTTAGGAAGACATTTTTTAAAAGCAGAAATCTCACCAGCAATATTCTCCTCGAAGTTAGAAATTAGTTTCCAGCTGTCAAGACAAAAATTAATGACAGCTCCTTTTTAAAAAACAAACAAATGAACAGACAAAAAAAGCCAAACTATTAAGCAAACCCCAAAACAATCCTACTCAGCTGCCTACCAATGGAAAAAGCCATCTAAAGTGGTTTTCAACATTTTTAATCATAAGCTGCCCTGATAAAAGTACTTGTGACCCTCCATGTTCAGTGCCACAATGTGATTTGGCAACAATTGACTGCCCTGTATGGAACCAAACATTTCCTACACCCAGATAATCCTGTACTTAATTTTTAGGCCACTCTTCCATTCATAATACTCATTAGCCATAACTTTGACTTATTTGCATACATCTCATAATTTCAAGATCTTACCTAATAAAAGTAAGGATATCACTTCACATTAATTATATATTAATAACCAAAGCTTTTGCAAGTACAAGCTGTAGCATCTTTCTAGGAAGTGTTTCCATTTGTTCCATAACTTTCACTCTGATTCCAAGTTGCATTATTACTGTGATGTTTTTATCTAGGATGTATATTGTATTACACTCCTAGGAGTCAAGGGTTAGATATTGCTGGGAAAACTATGCAACACAAATTCCTGAAGTGTACTGGCAGCCCACAGCCGCATCAAAACTAGTCTAAAAATAAGCCAATTTGCTTTGGTCCAGAAAGTAAAGTACCAACACCAGCTCTTTGAAATAATCTTTCTTCCATGACACCAAACAAGCCAGAATCACTATCTGCCAAAGAGGAAAGCACAAATCCTTGCTCTCTGGTATAGCAGTAACTTACAAATATGAAAGCATATTTGAAAATAAATGTCAGTTGTGCCTCTGTTGTTGGAGTCTCAAGTCTGTTTTTATGTCATCCCAGAGTCCTGCCTCTCAGTGTCTGAGGCTGTCTGTAGTGTCTGTAGGCTACATACAAAATTCTTCTTAAGAGATCACAAAACACAATCTGGAAACCAGGAGACCAGACCACTTTTTGGTCTCTTAAAAAAAACCCCTAGCAAAACCAAAACAGACCCAAAAATCCCCAACCAACAACAAAACAAACTACATTTGTACTAGTATTCTTTTGTACCATATGAGCTAGAGAAAATTCTTCAGTTTTTCTCATCACTGCTTTCCACTACAGCATTTAGAAAAGTCCAAGACACTTGAAGCACCAGCCCTGTTACTGCTTTGGGACAGTTTCCTTTTCACTGGGAAGTATGGAAGAGGGAATGTCTTCTGACCTGGAACAGATGTACCCACCACCCTTGCCAAAACTGTCAACTCCATTCTTCTACCACCAGAGCAGAACATCTGCAAGGAGACCAAGCTGTATCTATTCTGCCTTTTACCTTTTAAAGACTTTTTCTCCTCAGTTAAGTTGCATTGGTCTACCAGGGATCAACCGGTATTAAAAAAAAAAAAAAAAAAACAAAACTTAAAAATTGTCTTTACTGGTTCAATACACAGCATCATCTGGGGATGGGGAGGAACTATCTGCAACCTGGCAGTCCTTTCATGGTGGATCAGATGATTCAGAAAAGAAGTAGTGTCTTACCCTATGATGGGTACATTTGAATTGGAATCAATCTCTGTAAAATCTTTGCATACTTTAACCATATATTCTCAGAGTAACTTTTTCTGGATACTGCACTTGTGAAAATACATATTTCTACATGTGCTGGACATATCCATTGATCAATCCACAGTTTCCCACAAGCCTCTGTGCTATAAAAAGCCTACATCACTCACTCTGTCAGTCTCAGTTTCCCTTTCCCTCCATACAAGAAAGGGCCCCCAAACAGCTGGCACAGACTCTCATTTCCAGATTCTGTATTTCCATACATGGTCCCAAAAGGAGAGGGACAGAATGTCCTCAAGCCCCTGCAGGAAGGGGAAAGGCTGTATTTCACCAAGGAACATATCATGTCCTCCATGCAAGGCAGGAAGGGACATGAGACTTCAGCAGCTGGAGGGAAATCACTGTGCCTGAATGAGACTGGAAACCAAAATGGGAAGGGTTTCATTTCCTAAGAAACTCTTCTGGTGTGAGGAAGAAGGAAGAGATGGAGATTTTTTTATCCCCTCTCCTAGAGACTTTGGAGTTAAAAAGAAAAAATTTGTTCAACTGGAATGACAAAGAGCCTGAAGTTCATGCTTTAGGTGCATTTGTTCCATTAACAGGCAGTTTCCTATTTAAGAAGCAGAAGCTATAGAGTGTATAATGACTTTTATTCCCAGGAAGGAGCATCAGGATGTTAATGACCTCCAGAGAAAGCTCTGGTGGAAAGCAGTGGGAGAGGCTCCTCACATGCACCTCCACAGGGAGCAGGGCCCCCCCACTCCAGCTGGGGTAGCCAAGGGCAGAATTCACCTCTCTGATATCCCTGTGGATATCTCATGCAGGTGAAACAGCAAAGCAGCAAAGGTGCCACTTACAACTTCCAGAAGAGCCATTTGAGGACAGCCTGAAGCACATCCCAGAGACCATTTTGAAATATTCTCCTTTGGCTTCACCAGCATCTGACAGGACCCTCTTAACCAGGGTGGCTCTGGGCAGAGCACAGGAGATGCTCAATGACACCAGGGCATCCAAACCTTCACAGCACATCCAGTACATTTCAGCAAGACACAGTGACTAGAGCTGCTTCTCCATGTCTCTCAAAGAGTTAAACAAATCAAAGCTCAGCAATTCCATGGTGTTAATTATATTGTTTTCCATTACAACAACAAAAGGTGCTCTACTTGGCTTTTGCTTCCTTTTAGTCTTGCTTAACATGCCTTAGTTAAGGAAAGAAGGGATTGTCCCACTATGAAGCATCAGAAACCACCAAAGAAATTCCTATCAAAATAGCATCTCTCAGCTTTTATCTCCTTGCCATCACTAGGTCTAAAACAAAGATCCATTTTTAAGTGTTTAGACTCTCTGAAGAGAAAAAAAAATAGGGGTGAAAGAGTTAAAGTGTTTATTGTGCTTTTACACATTTTAAGATATCATCTTTCTACAATGGCAGTAAAATCAGCATGTAGCCTTAATTTTCTATGGTTGAACCTTGAACGTGAATCATTATATTACAATGTACTTATTGATTTCAACAGGAAGAGGATTAAGCCCAGAAAATCAGGTTAGGAACCTGAAACTGGACTGAGGAAAATGGAATTTTTCTGGTACTAAAAACTTCTTATGTTATGTAAAATACATTAGAATTTTAAATATGAGATTTGGCCATTTGGAAAATATTCTTAACATCTTGAACTCAGCAGAGATGTGACAAGGTCAGTGAACTGAAAATCCAATTAGTAACCAGTGCTTTGAATAAATAACCTATTACTGCACATATTAGATGTCAGTATCTGATTTACCTACTTGCACAAACATACATATATAAAATGAAGGTGCTTAAATGGAATATTGAACATAATTTACACAGAATCTTCCCTTGTAAAAATTCTTATTTTGAAAGATCTCAGTTTAGACAAGCAAATAATTTGGACAGAAATTTTCTGTAATAGACATTGTTCTCCCTAAGTTTGCAGTGTGTGCTATTGAAGTTTCCACATTCAAAAACCATTTCTCAATTGCTCTGGCTAAGGCTTTTCTTGCACAGAGAATTGCAGTATCTCAAAGACTGCTGCAAAGATCTTCAACTGCTTTGAACTTCAAATGACCTGGTTACAAAAACAAGCCCTGTAAGCACTGAGCAAGTTGCATACTTCCATGAGTAAGCACACAACTCACTGAAATTTCCAACTTATAACAAATACTTAAGTCAGAATAAGCTGTGCCAGAGAAGCGGAAAAATAATCCATTAAGCTTTAGTAGGAAGACAGGGATGTTGGTAGCACATTGATACAAATCACTCCTGTGGTACTTTCTCATTCTTATTTGAAGCAGTTTGGGGCAAAAATAAAAGGTTGATAAAGTATTTTGAGCTATACGAGGAGATTTGAACTAGAATATGAAAGTACTGGAAGTGGTAAATGTTTCATCAGGCAGGAGAAAAGAATGCAGCAAGGATAGGAAATTAATCCAAATTCACAGTCACAAGGCTTCTCTCCCTATGCTCCCCTCCCCAGACAGCCCCAGCTACCTGATGCAGTTTGCTGCCATCAGTGAATTATAGAATCTCAGAATGGTTTGGTTGGAAGGGATCATCTCATTCCAACCTCCATGCCATGGGACACCTTCCACTATCCCAGGCTGCTCAGAGGCTCATCCCACCTGGCCTTGCACACTGCCAGGGATGGGGCATCCACAGCTTCTCTGGGCAACCTGGGCCAGGGCCTCATCACCTTCACAGTAAGGAATTTCTTTCTAATATCTGATCTTAAGTATTCTCTCTCAGCTTGAAGCCATTACCCTTTGTCCTGTCACTACATTCTCTTGTCCCTCTCTATCCATTTTGTAGGCTCCCTTCAGGTACTGAAAGACCACAGTCAGGTCACCTCAGATCTGTCTCTTTTCCAGGCTGAATGAACCAAATTCTCTCTGCCTTTCCTTGTAGGAGAGGTGCTCCATCCCACATCATGATCATCTTGGTGGCCTCCTCTGGACTCACCCCTGCAGGTCCATGCCCCTCCTGTGCTGGACCCCAGAGCTGGTGCAGCTCTGCAGGTGGCTCTGAGCAGAGCAGAGCAGAGGGGCAGAATCCCTCCCTGCCTGCTGCCCACGGGCTCTGGCTGCAGCCCAGGGCACCTTTGGCTCTCTGGGATGGCAGTGCCATGGCTGGGGCATGTCCAGCCTCTCACCCAGCACCCCCGAGTCCTTCTGGGCAGGGCTGCTTCCACCCTTTCCTCCCCAGCCTGTGTTCATACTGGGGGCTGTCCTGACTCAGGTGCAGCCCCAGCACTTGGCTTTGTTGAATTTCCTGAGGTTCCCATGGAGCAGCTTCTCTGGGTCCCTCGGGATGGGCTCCTGCCCTTCACGTTTTGACCACACCACTCAGCTTGAGATCATCTGCAAATTCCCTGAGGGTGCTTTGATCCATCCTCAGTGCATCACAGGCTCTTTACCTGGCTCAGGTGTGCTTTGGGGGATCAAGGGGAAGAGTGCTATGGGATTCATACTGCTTAAAAAAATACACAATGAGGGGTGGTGCAAGCCCACAGAAAGTGATGCTACCAGAGTACTCCTAGTCACAAGGCAAAAGGAAGATTTCTTGTTAAGCTGCAAAACTTGTCTTGTGAAAGAGCAGATGGCATTGAGTTGGCACAGATGGCATGAAATCGTTTAGGGTAAATTGCAGTCTAAAGTAAATCTGCACAAATACTTTAATTCTGTTTCTAATAATTCCACTGTTAATGGAGTTAATCGTTTGGTCTCTTGGGAATAAGCCATTTGCACTGAATTCAAAAGTTAAAAATTGCCATATGGAAATAAGCAAACACACTACCCACTTCCACAAAGTAATTTCCAAGCCTTTCCAAAGTCAAATTAACAATGTAACCACCAAATGCACAATTTTCTTTGCATTTTGTCTCTCCAAGCTCAACATGACATGCTTTCAAAGCTCTACATTTCACTTGGGAGCAGGCACAGGATCATGCTGGAGGAACATCAGAGAAGGCAAGAGCACCCCAGCACCTCCATGCTGGCTCCAATGAAGCCAGAAAAGAGCAAGGTGTGGATCAGGAATGTTGATACCCAACTTGGGGCACCTATTATCAAAATGAAGCTCGGTGCAGAGAGCAGAATGTCCAAGCTCCACAAAGGGGAACACCTCATCTTTGGGCACAGCCACCACTCTCTCCCCACCAGCAGCAAGGCTTCCACTCAAGGTAAAAGGCAGCAAGAACGGAGTTTGCCACCCATTACTCAGTCATGCATGAAGTGGAGCATCTGAAAAATGTTGCTGCATTCTGGAAACACACTGCTCTTATTTGATATTGCTGTATAAGCATCAAACTATTTTGTTTTAAAAGCCATGGTAAATTTATGAATGAAACTGTGCAAGAGGGATTTAATGAGAGATCCATAGCAAGTGTTCAGTGGTCTGGATGTTGCCTGCCACCAGGGTAGCATGAAATCATTTGATAATTAGACCATGGCCATGCAGGATTAGCATACCTTAAAAATATAGGGCCACATTATTTTTATTTATATAACAGATGGATATTTTAAAAGGTCATACATTTTTTAATGAATGCAACATCACGCCAGTGTTGACAGAAGATTTGGAAGTGCTACAATATGACCAAATCTAAAGCCTAAAATTGATACCTTCCCTTCCCCCTGTGTTCCAGTCTTGGAGCCAACAAAAAAATGTGCAAATGCTGTAAATTTTCTTCCAGAGATCAGCTTAAATACAGCATTTATAAGGCACTAGATTATATTTTTTTTCATTTCATGTCAATTATAGGTAATTACAAGACTCATTATTACAGCTACCTGAGGGCCCCACACTCTTCCTTTACCCTCATGACACATAATAAGATAGAAATTTCTATTACCTGCAGTAATCCTACCCAAGGGCTGCACTCAAGCCCATTGCCATCAGTAACCACAGAAGATGTCAGTTTTCCTTCAGTTATCACATTTTTCCTTTCCAGTTATCAAGGGAAGGACTTTTTTCCCACCTTTAATGCTGAAAATCCCAAGACTCTGCCTTAGGTACTGGCTCCCACTTTCCCCTGTATACCAACTTCATGGTAATTTGGCTTGCCAGCCCACTCTGAAGAGAAAAACTTTTAAATGTTTGCATTAAAAACATGATCCTTCATCTCCTTTCTACTCCCCTTCTAGAGCAGAAATGAAATGGATGAGAGACAGGATCTAAGATATTGGCATTTCAACAAAATATTTGAAAATAAGGAATTTTCCAGAAAACCATTTTAAATGAACATTTTAGGAATTTTAACCAAACTTTTTTTTCCCCCTTCTTTTTCCCAATCACATGACATCTTTCCAAATTCAGCTGTGCTTTTCTATCTTGAAGGTTTGGCTGATGACAATGTCAGTCTTCAGCTCTACAGATACAGGGGTACTTTTACAGCTGTTATACAAAATAAGTATACTTGGAAACATACAGGAAACACAAACAAGACAAATGACACTCAACTCAGATTAATTCAAATGAAATATTACCATTCATCACCCCATATGAGGTGCTAAGATAAGATGTGCCATAATCACTATCAGCATAGCTGATTTTTGAGCCTGTTGAGACATCTTTAACCATTAAAGATGAATTTAATTTCCAAAAGCAAATTACCTAACCATATTTTACCATCCAGGTTCTCTCCACAGTGAAAGGAAAGATGGTACATCTGGAGGATAAATCACCATACCAATCTTAGACACTTATTTTAGGATGGGCTGAGTCACTCTCTGGATGCAGGTCTCTTTGGTGATGGATGAAGCCTGGACACCTGAGTTAATTCAGAGATCTCTGTTGTAAACAGCTGATGTGCAGTGACATGATCAAAGCCTTGGCCAGAAGTCCATGCAGAAAGCAGATCTGAGGGGATGGCAATCTATCAGGTACTATTTCTAAGCAGGGCACATATCTCCATCACACTAAGAGGGGATTTTTCCAAAAAATCACCATCTGCATGGCAGCTGTTACCTCGTTTTAATTATTCATAGCTAGCCACTTGCATGGGGGACAGAGATGGTGGTGTGGGCAGAGATAAGAGTGAGGGCAAAATTTTTTGAATGATTTTGGTCTGACTTCATGGGCTGCATGCTTGAGAGCTGTCTGAGGGGGTGTAAGTTATTTAACTTGTGACTAATAGTTCACATTAAACTGCAGCCCAGCAGATGCCAATATCTCAGATTAATTTACCAAACCACCAGGCAGCCCTATCAGCAATTAGAGGAAGCATTACTCAAGAGGCCAGTATCCTGAGTCCAGATCATGTACTAATAACCCCAGAGAGTGAGCATTTAGAAAACACAATCAATATCATTATGTTTCTTCTTAAAGGCCTTTCTCAAGGGCCAATATCCATAATATTCCAGAGTCCAGCTGCCAAATCTCATATTTTCCCATGATTCAAGGCTGAGTAAGCTTGCTTGAGGTAATGTAAATAAAATGTTCATTAAATGAGATGAAAATGGGCAACCAGCACTGTAACAACCAACGTTTCCATACTCAAATACAAAACATTTTATTCAAAGGTAGAGAACCACCTAGCATTAGAAAGATTTTATTTCCTAGATTAAATGAAACACAAGCCGTGAGGTTTCCCTCCCAACATTAGTTTTGTGAAGAAACTCCACGCATGCAAACACCTGTGAGGAGAACAGGGTTATTGGGGGGGGACAAAGTTCTGAGACTTCAAAGAAGTGTTAAGAAGCCTCAGTTTCATGCAGGTCAGTTTGGAGCAAAGGAAATTCTTTTAATACAAAGAAAATAAAATTGTGTTAGGATTCAGTCATTGTTACAGTCTCCAGCATGGAAGAAAATGGAGCCCACACTGAAGTCCCTTTGGTTTCCAAAGATGTGTAAGTACAAATAGGGCACATCTTTTTCCAGTTTGTGCAAATGCAGTGTAAGGTAAATACATGGTAGGGGCCTGGGTGGCTTTCAACAAACAGGCTGAGGATGTGTGAAGGAATTTAACACAAAGGCAGGATTAAAGTAGCTTCCCCTGCCACGCCAGAGGCAGTTTGAATCTTTCCCCTTGTTTCTCCCAGCATAAGCCTAATGTTTGCAAAAGCAGAAGTAGGGACTTAGCACGATGTTTATTATTTTACTGCTGAAGTAGCAGCAGCAGCAGTGTTTGATTATGGTTATCAGACACTACTGTCACACTTTCTGCTCTCACTGCACTAACTTTTCTCTTCAACCAAGTTTGGAAAGTTCGAAATCTTAAATGCTGATTGGAAGTTTGGATCATAAATGCTTTCCAGAATTACTGCCTTGAGCTGCTAGAAACAAGGAGCTCTCTGCTCAAGTGGCAAGAGGAGGGACCACGCTGCAGCAGAGGGAAAAATGTTGGTTGGCCTAATTCCTGCTCTAGTTCTGTCCCTCGTGGTGTTTGGCACTTCACAACAAATATCATCGCAGTTGAGAGCAAAATAAATGTTTTATTAATTAATTCCACCCCTCTAGGATGGCATCTGCCAGCTGGTAAACTAAGGAAGGTTGCACTTCTCCTTTGAAAATGCCAAAGCATGAATTTTAAGCACGTGGTGTCAAGGATTTAACCCTGCTCAATGCCTTATAAACAGCATTTTTTTAATTTCTGGATTTCTAAAGGATGGACATTTCCCAGATTCTGTCCCTTCTTGCTATTTGAAGACAGCTTTTAAAAAGAACATGATCTGCAAATTGAGCAGGGACTGCACACACAACAGGTAGAGCTTAAAGACACATTTGGCCCCAGGTACTGAAGGATAATCATCACTACACAATAATTACTGCAAACACAGCCTACACATTGCAGTCAAACTGAAAGTTAACTTAGGGAAAAAAAAAAAGAAAATATGCAAAGGGAATATGCAGAAATTCACCTTCTTTTTCACATCTTTTTCCAGGACAGTCTGACAGTGTCAGAGTTGTGTTGTTACAGTCTGATGATTAAGTGTTTTCCAGTTTTTGGTTTGAATAAAATTACATGGATGGATTTTGCATTTCTGAGCCTGAAAGTGAACTGTGGTGAAATCACAAAAATATGTAGATATTTTTTAAAAATCTGTAAGCAAGTCTTCCTCCTTGATGTAGTACTTGTGATACCAGCAAACCCATGTGCACCAATGAATAAAAATATTAGTAAATATAGTGTATTTCATCACATGGCAGTAAGCTGCTTCAGTAACGATAGCAAAATTAATTGTAACAAAATAAGACTTTGTTGTTTATTAGGTATTGTAAGAATGAAATGTACAGTATACAAAATTAATATCAAAAATGTTCACATGATTGATTTCAACAACACTTTTTTCTTTGGATTTACTGCAGACAAGCAGCTTCCAAAGAGGAAGATCCTAAGATCTATTTACTCTTATAGATCTCAAATATATCACTGCATGCTATCCACGATTTCAATCTACAAAACAAAAGCTACTGAATTTTTGCTTAATCTCAGTGGCATTTGTTAAAGAAGAACAGAACAGTAACATTATCTTAAAGAAGAAAAAAATCAGCTCATTACAAAAAAATATTAATTTTTCAAGTTCATAAAAAAAATTGGTTTTGAAATTCCAAACCTTACAATTGTACATTTTGAATTTCAAGCACTTACCATAAGAATTGCATCTACTGTACAGGTGGCAAAGATTTTCAGTTTTGTTTTTCCTTGAAGCAGATATATAATCCTCATTTTCTTTTTCCTAATGAACTTTCACATCTTTAAAATTAGTGTTAAACAATGTTCATTCTCCTAAAGAGACAATTTAAGTATGGTTTATTTCAGAAGATGAAAGTTTTCATTTAAATTATGTCTATACAAAGGAATATAAAACAGTTTTCATTTTTCAAATCTGTGTATTTTCAGTTTATGTCATATTGTTTAGCAGAAAGATAAAGTGACTAATGGCTAACCTAGATAGCCTAAAGACAACAGAATAAACACATGCTTGCCATAATGCTTTTCACTACAATATAAAATACACTAGAAAAACTGAAATTATTTCCAGGGAATATTACATACAGTTATCAGTATGAATAATGCTTCCCTGACTAAAAAACTCAAAATAAATCCTAAACTGAATTTCTTACACGTGCTCTACTTAGCAACAGGAATATGATTTAAACTGAAAATTCTTCTCATGTTGTCCAAAGAATTTTTCTTGATAGACACTACAGATACTTGCACTATTACAGTGCTCTCAAAAGAGGGACCAGGTAAGTTGGGGAAGGATGTAAAACTGGAATGAGGACTTGACAAACTCTGGATCAGCCTTCCAGAACAAAACAGATGGTGTTCTTCCTCTTTAGGTGTCACTAATGTAAATCACCTTTTATGTTGGCACGTATCACAAGAACCCTTAAAACAATCCCTGTGAATGAAAATGAAGATGAATCACAATAGAAATGATGCAAAGCCACTTTTCAGCAATTTCAGAGAGTCCAAATGCATTTATGGGTGTTTTTCAGTAAACAGGTGAAATTCAGAGGACTGGCTATTATATTTTTAACAGATAAACTATCATAAAATGATGCTGTGAACAGCTGGGCTTGCTGTTTTCTTTCTTTTTTTTGTGTGTGTGGTTTTTGGGGTTTTTTTTTGTTTGTTTGTTTGTTTTTGTTTTAAGACCATTGGCAAGAGCAATCTGTGGGCTCTTGGATGGAGTAGCTGACCCAGGTTGAATTGCTGGTGCAGTAGAGCTGCACAGTCCTTCTCTGCAGCCCCAGCTCCCTGCAGCACTTGCAGAACCTGGCGTAGGTGTTGATGTTGTAGTTGTAAATGCTGGCCGAGGGGCACTTCCCATCACACGAGACGATGTTCACCTGGCAACACACACAGGCTACGGTTACAGCTGGCAGCAGGCAGCAGAGCCAGGGGCTCGCAAGCAATTCTGAAGACATTAGGCACCCAAATCCAATAGCAAAGCAGTGAAAAATGGGGATGTATTTCCTCTTATGAAATCCCACTACATCTGGAAATGACCTGCCAGACAGGTCTCAATTTTAACGTTACTGATGTTAATGATAACTTTCAACTTCAGTAACAGATTTGGGACACAAAGAAGCAATTTCAGTTTTGAATGTTAAAGTACTCATAACAACTTTGGCTTGAACACAGCACCAAATGTTCTTTCCACAACTGCCTGCAGTATTCATTTCAGTGAGACACTGATGCAGAGTTGTTATACTGGGGATGAGCAAGGAGGAATAAAAGAACCAATCCTTTGGAAAACAAGGGGAATTACTACTAATGATACCAAATATTTAATATAGACTGTAAGAAAAACAGGCTTAAAAAAATGATAATTTTTTTTTCAAATTTAATAATCAGGATTTGTGTTTCTGTTCAGTGAAACACTGAGAATAAATTTCCTGGCTGCTCAACAGCTTGCTCTACTAAATGTACTCTTGGAGTCATTTTAGAGGCTACAGCTGTTTCCCTACTCTCTTTTATTACAGCTTTTCCAGGCACTCTTACACATCTCAGAGACGTCTGTCTGCACCCTTGCTGCTGCTCTCAGCCTCACTGCCCAGCAGGACAGGGTTGGTGTCCTCCAACCCTAAATCTTTTGATGGACACACAGAGAGTGCCTCATTCTTCCTTCACAATTTACAGGGTGCTCATGCTGCTGCCTAAAAAAAGCTTTCAGGACCTTTCTTCATGAAGTTGGCATTTAAACACTGCCCCAGGGCAGATGAAAAATTACATCTGCAGCCGTTTGAGCTGCAGAATATCAGGGCAAGGTTCAGTTATAATAGTTAATTTGCATAAAATAATTGCAATGTAGGGTGAAATGAGACTAAATTGGCATGTACCTAAATGCACACAAAAAGGAGTAACAGCCTCCTTTTTTTTATTAATGTGAAGGTGACTGCTGAGGATGTAGGGAAGTATTAAAACAGTTCTGTGAAACACAGAAACCTCTGTCTGCAACAGAGATGGAGACAATGGCCTTGTGGAATCTGAGCTCCCTTTCTTCCTTCTTTTTAATATCTCATATTTTTTCTCTTCTCTTGAAGAAATCACAGTGGCTCTCTACTTACTGGTGTGTTACTCCTGCAGTCGTTCTTGCGGATGGTCATCCTAACTGTCACCTTCTTGCAGAATTTACCATCTTCCTTACCTAAAAAATGGGCATAGATTTAAAAATATCAGCTCAAATTTCTACCATTTCAGAGACAAGAACACTCCTGAGCATTTAATGGGTTCAAGAGACACAGAAAGAAAATACCCAGTACATCACTGCACATACAAAACTTTGGTGAAGTGACATTAGCTGCACATTGAATCACTTTAAAAATTATTTCACTGGTTGAAGTATTGGTCTCTTTTTATCTTTAGTAACAACTGTAAAAGGTTTATTCTTCACTCAGAAGCCTTTTATGAATAAGTCCGCTGTTTTAAAAAACTTGTAAAATTGATCAAACTCTCCTATGAGAAAACTTGTTAATTAATTAATGATACCAAATGGTATCATCATCAAAAGGTAAATTTATTAATAAATTAATGTGCATTTTCCATGAAATAAATACAATAAACTTTAAAAGCAGCACTCACATTCAGTGGTATAAACAAAATTTAAAATAAATCCATAACAGAATACATAACAGAACCTGATGAAGAACAGGGCTTCAGGGGCCTTTACATTTCTGTATGTTTTTATTAAATCAAAGAACACCAGTCAACAAATGAAACTTTTTATTTTCATTAACATTATTTCCACAATTTTTCTCACAGAAGTGTGTACAAGGCACTTGGATCAAATAAATGAGATCACAAGTAATCATGAAATTAAAAGAGGAGTTAAATTTAATTTAAATAGGGAATGCCAAACATTGGAAGAAAACCAAAGCTGTTCAGTGTAAAGTTCAGTTGTGAGAGAACAGGAAGAAGAGCATCTTCTGAGGATGATCTCTGTGCTGATAAAACACATCGTGGTGCAGATCTGCAAGAGAATGAACAGCCCATTCCATCAGCAGAGTTTCCAGTGTTTCACACCAGATTTTACATGCCACAATGCAGCCCCAATGACTCTCCCCTTACAGAGCTGCATTTTCTTTCAGCCAGGGAATCCAAAGTTGACAAAAGGGGAATACTGTTAGCTCCAGAAAAGCAAGGGCAATAAAGGATTCATTGGTTATTGAACTGTGACACAATTTGATCACAACTTGATGCACAATGTCCAGGTCCCTGCTCTAATCTCTGTCAAACTAGTAATACTGCTTCTCAAGGAAACAGTTTTCAAATGCTGTTTGTTTGGGGGGGTTTATTCAGATTTTTTTGTTTGGGGGGTTACTTGCCTAATTTTTTTTTTAATTATATAAGTCTGGTACTCTTTCTAGACATAGCAGAGTTTTCTACAACATGACAGAAAGGACAGCAATAAATCTTCTTGGAAACAAATACCCTACAGACAGAAATGTCTGGCTACTGCTTGACTGTCACTGAATTATGTTTGCTTAGGGAAAAAGTAAATTGTTTTTTAAAACCCCAACTCACCATTATTCCATGTTTTTCACAGTTCTTTTCATGGTTCTTTCTTCTTTTACATTACACATGGTGTGTAGAGTGGAGAATTCAGTGCAGCTGTGACTATGACTTCATCCAGGCTATGGTGAAAGTACATCGTATCTCATACAAAATAAATATATAATGTATTTCCATGCATGTATTTTAATATCCAGTGCTTTTTTAATAAGCTTTACAACAAATATATTCTTACATGAAGAACCTACAAAACATGGGAGCATTTTATACATGTCATAATATAACGAGATTTTTTTGCACCATCTGTATGGTTGAAAATCCTTGCTTGGTTTTTGTGTTGACTCATAACACTGTGGTCACTTAAAGTGACAGCAATATGAAAGAGAAATACAGATTTTGATTTAGTAGTCCTGGAGTCGTAAGTGTAGTGGAATATATCACTCAGTGGTGTACAAAATTGAAGTCAACATAATTTCTCTTACAGAAATTTGGAAAGTTGTTTTCATGAAATAAATGCCAAAACAAGCATGCTACATTTCAAAGAATTAACATGCTTTATGAAAAAGAACAAATAATCTCCAATTTTCATGGACTAAACACAGACTTGCTGTTTTCAGTATATTGTCCTAACCGTGGATGGGAAAACAATTACTTGCTTCTACTGTACACAGCACTGGAAGCAAAACTGTATGACACATCATCTGCAAAAATGTGGCTGACACAACAAGCTTTAACAAGCAAAGCAATTAGTCTCTATGTTCTAGTGCACTGTAAACATGATGGAATTAGTTTACCCTTTTAAAGACAGCAATTTTACACATGCAGCAAGCTAAAGACTAAGCAAGTGCTTACTACCAACAGTACATTGTTGGCTGACAACAATGCACCGCCCACACAGTGCAAAGTGCAAACCAAACCAGAATGGGAGCCCCTCTGAACAACCACGAGCAGTTGTGCTACACTGCAGCTTTGGCAATAATTGGGTAACGAGAGGTCTGGTGCTCCTATCAGGGAGTACATTGTTGGAAATCAACAATGATGCTGTTCGGGTTGGTCCTACTTATTTCAGGAAAAGGTACCTGTGTGACAGCCAACATAGGCTGTAGGAGTGACTGGGCTAACAAGGAATGGGAGGAGCACTGACACTGAAGAACCTGGTAAGAATATTACACATTGAACAGAGCACGTGTTACAGAGGATTTCTGGTAGTATGAAAACATTTGGGAGATACTGTATTTTGGAAAACAGAATTCAACTTTAAAAAGTCTGTCTATTACAGGAGCACAGAATGGCTGAGGCTGGAAGAGAACTCTGGAGGTCATCTGGTCCTGCTTCCCTGCTCAGGCAGGGTTCATGGTTCCAGCAGCTGAGTGCCACATCCAGGCATCACTTGCATTGCTAAACCTCCTGTGCAAGCCAGGAACAATCTGGTCTAGGCTGCTATCACCAAGCCAGTCTGGAATCCTGCGTTCAGGATGTCCTTTGGGGCTACAACAGAGAAATAGTGTAAGTTCCTCTCTAGGAAATTACACTCTCTCTCTTCCTTTTTGGTTTTGATGGAGCTCCTGGCTCTTAATTTTCAAGACCAATTAAAACTGAAAATAAAAATCACAATTGTTTCTAATGGCAAAGTACTTCAAAAGAACACAGAACACTGACAATCCTTCTCATAAAACTTCTCCCACAATTACAACTGACTGACAGCTCTCTTGGCAGGTTTGCTTGGAGTCAGAAGGAACTACATGATTCACTGAGGTTCTGTGTTATGCACAAACAGGTGTGAAACCAAAACTCTACAAATGTACTCATAAATGCATCTCAGAAGTCACTGGGTTCTTCAAGGGTTTAATTTTACTTTGTGGGGCATGCCCCAGGTTAATTTACTTTCATCTTTAACAATTAAGGAGCATGGTTATAATCTTTAAGCATAGCAGCAAGATATTTTGCCCTGTTGAAAAGCAGCTTAATGCATGTTTAACTGTCCTACTAATTTGTTCAGAAGCTCTTTTATTTGGCTGCTAAGGCATTGAAGGGCAATGCCTGACAATCAAAACTGATCTCAGTGCCTATGGAGAATGTGCCACAGAACTAGATAGGACAAGTGCTTGAAACACAGGTCCATCAGGGGGGAAAAAACTTGGATATTATCATTCCCTTACGGTAGGAGCAGAGAAAAAACCCCTCAGATAAATCTTGCACAGTTTCCATAAAGTTTTTAACTGCAAAATGTCACTAACACAAGTCAGTAGCACCCAAAGGTGCCTCCCAGCTGGCAGCACACAGCAGGGACTGTGCACCATGGCAGGTACTCACAGCTGTGCCAGCTCCAGCTCCATCCACCAGCAAATACCTGCCCTTGTCTCCAGCTCTCTCCCACACTTTCAGGTCACTATTTCAGCCACTTACGCAAATTAAATCAGATTTTTGCATTTTTAAATGTTATTATACCGCCCAGTGTAAAAATCTCCTTTTCAGCTGCTTCTAGCAGTATCAAGTTCAGCCTAAGGCCTTCATTAAATCAGCCAAAATCTATCAGCCATTTACCAATGTGTTAAGAAAAAAAATATTTCTATTTGCTTGATTTCTATAAAGACACAGTATCTTTCAAACCTATTCTGCAGAGAATTTTTACTGTTTTCTTTTCCCCAAAGTATTTTTATTAGCTCTCACAGAAAATCAAGAAAGGAGGAATTTTTAAATTCTAGAATCTTTTAAAAGATACTGCCTGGAGGTTTCTTAACTATTAATTACTATATTCATTATTTACAAAAACAACTTAAAAACCACATAGATAAATCCTCATTTTTACAAAATATGAAAATATTCATGTGGATGAAACATTGTTTTAAGGTGCCTTCTAAAATATGGTATCTTTTCTTTTTCTAAATGCAGTACCTAAATTTTTGAGGAGTTTTACACAAGAACTACAAAATATTCGAGGCAGGAATTTCAGTGACCTGACCAGTTACAATCACTATCACTGGAGTAAATGTTTCCATGTTAAAGTGTTTTCTTTTGATTTAACTCCACTATTTTCAGTGTTATTCACATGAGTAAACCTGGGAAAAGCACAGCCTTTGAGATGTGAATCAAGCTTTCATATGGGAAATAATCCACTTTACTCATAAGGTAACAGATCAGAGAGACTTGTGAGGCAGGAATTGTCAATAATCACTTACATGTTTTGCAGCATCCTTCTAGGAATGGCACAACATAGCCTCCAACCTGACCAAGAGAGAAAACAAAGAGGAGAAACTTGACTTTTTTCAAGCATTCATTCCCATGTATGTGCACTATTAGAAATATCTTTCGGATAAAACTCTGCACCATTGTTCAGGCAAATGCAATGCTCTGGTGAATGGGTTAAGGTTTGGCTACAAAACTGAGACAGTTCTGAAGAACCAAGCCACTGCTATTTGTGGGGAAGCACTGCAGCCACTCAGTTCTTTCAGGCCTGTTCCCTGCTTGTGTAACATCATAAACTTTCTATCCAGATGCAAATGTAGAATTACAGAGAGCAGTAAGAGAATTCTCCTTGCCTCCATTGCCTGGCACTTGGTATAATCTCATTTTGCAAATTCTAACAGAACTTTTCTTACTGCTCCAAAACTAGTTCATAAAACTTTATGTGTAACTGTAGAAAAGATGCTCTTGATTTTCCAACGGTCTTGCCTTTTTTTTTTTCTTTTCCAATGTTTTTGATCATTGTGCTGAATCACATTGCTATACATGGAAAATGTTGGAAAGGGAAGGTCCAGCCCCGAAAAGCATCCAAGTTCAGACAGTTGTATGAAGCTACTTTGATATCACAAACCCCAGTTCAAAACAAATATATTTATTCTAAGAATCAGAAGGGGTGTGACCAGCTGTGTAACTCAGCAGTCTGGTGTGCGATTAAACCTTTTATCTTTAAATGTCTGCGAAAAAAATACAGGCACTACAAAAATTATTAATTTCTCCCTTCCTGAGGTAAAAGCATCTTTTGTCAGAGTTATATCATGCAAACAGAAATCATAGCTGGAATGCAAACTGTCTTGCACACTGACCTTCACACATTCAGTTTCATTAAAGGGTGGGCATCCAACTGCAGAGGAAACCAGAACTGCTCCTATTGCTGTGTCAGTGCATTCATACCTGATGCAGTTTGAAATCCAAACAGCACCGGGCTGTCAAAAAGTTTTAAAACAGAAACTTTAATCAGTAAAAGCAGTATTTCAAGTGTTAATTAAACAATTCCATTGAATGAGATCTCGATTGAAACAAGAGTAATACAGCAAAATATAATTTATGGTATCTTCAAGTTCTGCTTAAGTACTGCGTTTGCAAGTCCAATAAAAAATACATAATATTAAGCAGGTTCTAAACCAGTCGAGTTGATGGTAATTCTCTCATACATAGCAGAACCCTTTAATTTTTGTTGACAGTGACATGGTTGACTCTAAAAGAAATTCATGTTGTGTACATGCAAAACTATGCCTAGCATTTGGCCAAATAAAGCTCTTTTCTGCACATTTTATACAGCAAGATATGTCCAGTATTTCATAATTTTTTTGTTTATTTCTGGATATTTTGAGGAAATAAAACATGCAAGCTCACCTTAAAACTGGTAATCGTGCCATTGCTGAAAGTGTGGAGACAAGACGAGTTCTTGCAGCTACCACAGCAAGTTGTTAAGTCTTTTGGAGGCTGATAAACTTGGTTCTGCCAAAATCAAATAGATTATTCCTTGTATGAGACCATCTTGCAGTTCAAAATTTTGCTACTGGCTTTTTCAGGTATCTGATTTTAGGGATAGTTTTAAAAAACTTTCAAAACCACTTAGCTTACATTTGCACACACTGCACACTCCTGAGGCTTTTATAAAATACCTTTGATCTTAATTGAAGTAAAAAGGGAGCAATTCAAAATCTGGGAGGATTCATTGGTCTTTCTACCATTTTCAAATGTGACAGCTTACTTCAAGAACCACCAAAATTTTAACTTTTTACACGTTAGACATCGAGTCATTATAAAATTAGAAAAAAAATCTGTATAATATTCCCATGGTAATGTATCATATCTTGTAAAAAGACAATGTAACATTTGCTTATTTTATAAAACTGGTTTCCCCACATTTAGAATTCTTATTCTATTTATAATGATTCTCTTTTTGATTCTCATCAGCTACTGTCTGCCAGGAATTTGTACCAGTTTGCACATCATGCAGCTGCAGCTCTGCAGGGATGCAAGGAGGCAGCATGCCATTAATTCAAGGAGGCATTCACTATACACCTTAGTTTGTGTAAGATTCAGGCAGCAGAGAAAACAGTGGACGGAGGGAGACTTAAAAACTGCCACAGGAATTGTGGCAGCACATCGTTAGAGGGAGATCTCCTAATTACTCTTCCCAACTTGCTCAACAAAACCCATCACAAAGCAATCCAGCCCACAAGACACAGGTCTACATCTCTGAATCTCTTACAGCTTTGCACTTGACAGCGCAGTCTATCGAGGAGGTGTTGATTTTGTAGTATTTAGTGGGGGATCAATCGCACTGGTACAATAGGAAATCTGGCAAACGCCCTGTGCGCTGTGCTCCACGATTCTCTGCCCAGGGAGCAGCACACCCCGCTCCTTGCTCAGGCAAACTTTGTCTCTCACTGCAAGAAAACACAAACAGCTTTCTCAGGACTGTTGTCCCTGAAAATCAGCCTTCTGATTTGTTTTGGTATAATGGAGTCAGTTCTCATGAATTGTAAGATAAATAAAAATCATGTTTGCATTCCTTTGTAAAAAGATACCACCTGATGGACTGCTCAAGTGACCAGTGAAGATGGAGAGGTGGGAACTTCTCTGTCCAATCTCTGATCACTGTCCAAAAACTTATAGATACGAGGTCAACAATAAACTGGAGAGTTCTTTTCTTCTTCTCTCCCTGAACACCTGCTGTGTGTGTTACTGTGTGTTTCTATCTACATCACAGTAACACAGGACAATCAGCTTGGCATCAAAACTCCACTAAAAACGTTTCGAACAGGGAAATGGGAGTGGAAAAAGCTATTCCAACTATTTTAGAATTACAGGCCACATTTTCAAACTAATCATTAATAATAATCTAATGGTTCACTGCAGTTGCCAAATCTTTTCAAACATAGCCATGAATGAGATCTAAATAAATATATAATATTCTATTAGCTGCACCCAAGTGACAGTGCAGGCTTCTTTAACTGATTTATTTTGGAAGACTACTTCAGGATAAGAAATGTACCTAAAAAATGCTTATTTCTCCCCACTAATTACAGAGGACACAGAGGAGAATTAGCTCTATTTGTGAATTAAGTAAATTAATCCTGTTCTCTTCAGTACTGTGTCAAAAAGTGAATGCCTGATTTTTAATTCCTAATTCCCCTTAGCACTTGAAAGGCTATTTCTTTGCATTAAATTATTTTCTGACTTACCACATTTGTACTTCACACAGTTACAGACATTTTCAGTACTGTTCTGAAACACTTCATCTATCTGAAGTTTCTGCCCCTACAGGTATAAAAACAGAAAAAAATAATACATTAAACAACAGCAGGTTTTCTTATTTATATGATCTTTTAAGCAGCTTTCCTTCAGAATTTGGGTAGCAGTATCTCTTGAAGGTTCTGCTTAGTCAGCATGATGAATGTTAGCATTCACCAAAACAAATTATATTAACAGTGATGCTTGAAAGTGTGTAGTTCAACACTTTAAACCCAAAATTTTATCCTGACTTATCCTGTGTGCATGAAAGCAGTCCTACTCTACCAATACACTGGGGCAGAATATGGTAATTAAAAGCTCTAGAAATATCAGGGCTGTAGAGTCATTTTACTGTGCAAGGTATTTAGGCTTAGGTGGCTTCTTAAAAGTGTGTATATCTAGCTCTAAAGTAATTTCTTAAAAAAGAAGTGATGATGTGCCATTTCGTATTTCACTGATAAAACTATTATTTGGATACTGATAAATAGAATCATAAGAGAATAGTGACAAGATAAATTTCATACCAGTTTGCACTGAGGCTTGGGGATTGTTTCGCACGCACATTCTGAAACAAAGCACACCACCAGAAACAGAAGTTTAGCAATTTACATGCCATTCGCTTACAACAGAGAGAATAAAAATTCCAGATATAAAAGCCAGCAAACCCAATACAGTAACTCTTTCAAGATGGCAAATAACCCAGTTTGGACAGACAAATTCAACAGGATGCAAGAAAAGCAGAACAGGCGGGTTAGGAAGCTCCGTAGCATGCAATGACTCCTCTGTATCATCTGCTCAGGAGCAGGTCACAATGGTGTGGTTGGCTGAAACCAGGCTTAAAATCAAGGGGCCAATCTCTCATTGCCTAAGGCAGCTTGAGTGAAACTCAGATTTTACCGCATGTCCGGAAGGGGCAGCACTGCTCGGGGCTCCCACACCTCCACCAGGGACATGCCGAGCACGCATCTGAACTCGGGACAGCGATGGATTTCACAGACTGCAGAGAGAAAGTGCAATAAACGCAACGGTGGCATTCTTGGATGAGTGGAAATATTAATCAAGATATAGTAAATGACTTACAATAAGTACATTTGGATAACTTCTTAGCTTACAAGGATAATGGTAAAAATTTGACTGTTAGCTATCAGGTAATAACAGTATAGAGTACAAAATACTCTAATCAAGTATTTAAAGAATTTTAAATATCCAGAATTTGAGGTCTGAAACTACTGGCTTGTCTCCATGAAGCAGATATCAGAAAACGCTTTACACACATGAAGTTTTAAAAGTAAAAATTATTTATTCAGGACTAGAGATGACAGCTTGCCTATACAGCAAGTGGAGCTGCATCTCTAATCCACCACTTCGACACTGAACATCCACACCACAAAATTTCCCATGTTCTCTGTTATTTAAAATATTAAAATTAAGTCAAACTTACTGCACTGGTATGTAGGGCAGCACCTGTCAGTGGTGTTTCCATCGACAATGAGAACTTCTCCTTCTTGACATTTGGGAATTTGATCTGAGCAAGCCCCACATGCTGGAGAAAACAATTATTTAAATCTAAAACATCAGAAGAAATTTTACTACTGCTTAGAAAATTTGCTGTAAGTTTGTCCCAGACTCATATAAAAGAGAGCAGAGGAACTCTGCATTCACTGCTTATAGACCCTATACAAAAGGCTAATTTTTAGTGCAGCTTGACCCTTTTTCCCTTGTACTCTGCTATAAAGAATTAACACATTTTTACCTCCTTCTCCTGTTATGGAAAATTTTGCTAGGTCTTCTCTCCTACTAAGTCATGCTGGGTTTTTTTTCCGGAATCTTTGATCCTCAATAAAATGCATCCCCTATGATCCCAGTGTTGTCCTCCCACTTCAACACGGGTGACAACCACAACAGGAACTTTTCAATATGTACAGTGCAAAGACTCATTTTATCAAAAAAAAGGGGACATAATTGTATATGCAAACCCACACTCATAATCTCAACCAGGCAGGCTACTGTACCACATATATAGGAAATGCAGCAGCTATTCTCCACCCGAGCAGCAATAAGTGTTTGATCATCTTGACAGCTTGGCATCTGCTCCAATGGCTCACATTTTTCTGGATCACATTCTGAAAAAAAGACAACAGATATATTCCTTTCGATGAAGCTCAGAATTCCTCCTTTGTTGTGCTACATCCCAGGGAAAGGCAGTGTGCAGTGGAGAGGTGCTAAAGCTGCTTTAGAAAAACTTTTACCCAAGATCTTGCCTGATCATTTAACACAAGATTGCATCACATCTGCTCAAACTAAGGCACAGACCAACCCCAAGCTATAGACAAATGTGAATTTTGTAAATGGCCATGCTCACAGTGGTATCTACACTACCCTTTCCCTTCTGAGTTGATCTATTTAGTTTACTGAGTGTCTTTTACAGAGTGCGTTTTTCTACCTTTCAAAAGAAACCTACCACAAATGTAGCTGGGACAACAGGATTCTTCACTGTAGTAGGTGACCAGCTTTTCCAAGCTGCTACACTCAGGGATTAGGAGTTCACAGAGACTCTGATTACAAACTGTCACATAAAGGGAAAAAAAAAAAAGAGAACAAGCATCTTCTAAACGATGAATTTATAAGTTGAGTAGAGCACTGGCAAGCAGGATTTGCAGTTAGATACCCCAAAGCTCCAAATTACAGGCATATGAAAAACACAGCGGAGCAGCAAAAAACTCCCATGAGGCAGGATTCATAAGAGCTCATCATTTGCAACACTCTCTATGGAGGCAATGTTCAATTAGAGCTGAGTCCTTGTGAGAATTCAAAAACAAAACCTCTGGAAAACTCACTGCAACATCATACCAGGTGGACAAAACATGAAAATTGCTTGTGGTTTCTTTTTGAAACTTTCTAAGCTAAGCAAGAATTAAGTGAAAAATAAAGCTTTTCTATCATTTTTTTACTGCTCACTTTATAAATTATAGAAATAATCATCTGATTTCTTTTTTCTCAGAGTTATCCAGATCATTTGTTTGTATTTGGATATTAAAAATAAATCAGTAATCTCTAAGCTTGAGGGAAACACAATTCATAATCAAATAAACGCAGTGCTATTTCAGTCCTCCTCCTATCCTCTACTTCTGCCCCAAAACCTACTGGATATTGAGCCAGTTTCTGCAGTTTTTTACGCAATCTGTAAATTCAAACCAAAATAATTTCCATTTTCTTCAAAAGTAGTATATATAACAGAAGAGCAAACCTCAGAGAAAGGACACCTGCATATTCCAGTGGGCAGTACTCACAACCCTGAAGGAATACTCACTACAGATCTTCTGAGGACAGCATGTCTGATCATCAGGAACAAGCAAGGCCACTTCTGCAAATCGCTGACACTCCAAACTGTGGCTCTCTGAGCAGTTGTACTCCACTGGAACAATGGTCTCACTGTCCACACATTTCTGCAAACAGCATCCGCTCAAAGAAGTTCTCCAGATCTCACCCACAGCACGAGGTGCTCCTGAGCTGTCTGTACAAGCTAGACCAGGACAAGAGAAAACACAAGTAGTTCCCTTTAGATTCCAATGTTTATCACCTTTTGTTTCCGTGGTGGATGTGGATCTATGAAGCATAAAAATCCCAGAGTTTTAAAGATTGTCTTCACCCCACAAGAAAGTGAATGAGGAGACAATCTGAAATTGAGTTTGTACAGGAAAGCAAGACACTCAACACCTTCCAGAAGGTCCAGACCTTCATTTTGTGTCTCCACTGCAAGGCCAGTCACTTAAAATAGCAATCCACTCCTTCATTTTCAAAATAATTATCTGAAAAAAAGTCACTTTTGTATTTCACACATGGCAAAACTATTATTAATTTACAGTGCTTTATTAGTCTGTTTTATCATAAGCTAATCTTTAAGGTTCATGTTGTTAGGGAGAAGAATTGGTCCATTATTTGGTGTGATGAGGCAGAATTGCAATGATAATAAACATGAATGCTGGAAGGACACATATATATATTATTAAAAATGTATAATTAACTGCTGCTGCATGTCATTTGAATGCCACGGGGTATCAAAAGATTGGACCCTTGGCAAAGGACTTGGGTAAAAGGGAGGCCAAGACTAACACAATATTGGAATACATAAACTTAAGCAAAGACTTTGAAGAGCATCCTCCAGCTGAGACAAAGTGAGCAAAATTGTGCATCACAAGGACATCCCTGCTTGCTCACCTGCACAGTTAATGTTTACTGAGTACCAGGAATCCTCAAATGAATGACAGATTCAGAGCTCACACAACACCCAACCAGAACTCAACTTATGAATAATGACGTATCTGACCACCAACTTGCAGATAATAAAGAAGAAAATCACATCCAAATATACCACATTTTTCTTCAGGAATACAGACAGCAGTATGAGTCTGGTGAAGGATGGTCCCTGCAGCACAGACACAGCCTTCTGTCAGCACTGAGCAGGAGTCTGGGTCCAGGGGAGCAACCTCCTTATCCTGGCAGCTCTCTGGAACCTCACAGGCAGCTATGCAAGGCTGGTAGGAGAAGTTTTCAGAGCAGGGGAAGGCTAGGAAGGAAATAAATCAATCATTGTTCGAGTGGTAATCCCACGAGGAGAACACATTATTGTCTTCTTGCCAACTTCCCGTGCTCACCCATCTGAGGTGGATCTACCAGCCTGGAACAGCAACACAGACCAGCTACCTACATAACAAATTCAAACATAAGGAAGCTGCAAGCAATTCTCTTCTTCTTGTACTAATATTTTCATCAAGCTTCAGTTTGCATTTTGGCAGCAGAGATATCAAACCGTGCAACAGAGTTGACACAATTCAAACTTCAAAAACACTTGCAAATACTACATGGATCAGTCATGTTCTGAATAACTTGCAGTGGCCAAAGAAAATGAATGGCTGTGGTAAAAAATGTAAGTGTGATGTGTCCCTTCACAAAGGATAGAATACACATTACAGCTATATTTTGTAAGAGCTCCTTTAAACAGTTACTTGCTAATAAAATCCATGCGAACTGAAGAAGTCAAAAAAAAAAGGCTCAAAACCACACAGCTCCTTATGTTATCACTGAAGGGGGTTTTTCCTAGGTGATCATGGACAGCATTAGCTGTGACCCAGCTACAGATCCCACTTGGCCTTACATTTTAGTGTTGCTATGGAAGGATTCTGCTGCCAGGATGCACCAAGATCTCAGCTTTTACCCTTACACTGCATCTAACCTCAAAGGTGTTTCATTTCTCTAATGCCTTCTCCAAAGGCACAGCTTTCTGCAGCAGCATCCAACTACATGCAGACTCAAGAAGCATTGGTATTTTCAACTTATAATAACTCTTAAATTCGGCAGATTTTTGTCTCTGTGAGCACTAGAGCTGGGCATTCATGCAGAACACTTACGGCAGTAATCAGAGCTCCTCCACTCGATGCAGATATTGAATTTGTTGCACATTGCCACATAGGCAGCTAGTGAAACACATGGATTTCGAATGTACTCAGTGTCTCGAGCCCATACATCACAGAATTGCTCAGGTGGAATCTAACAAGGGAAAAAAAAAAAGAGAGGGCACCTTCATAGGGGCTATGTTAGGTAGGAAAGACTGACCTTTAAAAATATCCACTACAAAGAAGCCAAGAGTTTTTGGTTCATAATAAGCCTTCATTACCATAGCAAGATAATCCATTAGTACTTAAAAGCAAGACTTCTGAACATTATTATACTCCTTATTTTCATCTCTTATAAGTGTCAATGTAAGAGGCAAAACAGTTTTTCTAGTAGAAGGCATAATTACTTTGTTCCTTCTTACCTCTACCTTTTTACCTATTTTTGGTCTCCTCTTCATCAAAATCAGCTATATACAAAAGATCAAATGGTAAATGTAGTCAATATGACCATAAATAATTTATTTGCACACCAGGAGTTTGTTATTTGCTTTAGGCTTGCTTTCAAGGGTCTGTTCTGCCCTCTCACATCTCCAAGCTGGAACTCTGTCTCTAGAGCCTTTGAGAATGCAGGTTCTCAGATTACCTACTGCAAGTTGGGACTTGTTAAATTACTGAGGGCTTAAGGATTAATGAAATCCTAGAACTATTTTTTTTACATTTTTTTACATCTTATTGATGCAGTTGAATTATCTGTGACCGGTTTATGAATTATGTGGTATTTCAAAACTAACAGAGGTGAAAATCTGAAAGTTGCTTATTGCCACTCTCCTATCAAGCTGCCATACTCTTAATTACTTTTACCTTGCATCTGTAAGCACACACAAAAATACACATCTCATTCAACAGATATGGTTCCATGTAGCCTCACATGAGTGAATTTACCAAGTACACAAAATTATATCTGAACTGCAGCTCCCTCAAAATGTAAGCTTTGAAATAGTTAACATACATAAGGGTGACAGCTGCTGAAGGTCTGGTTCAACACCATTCTTAAGCATTCTGAGCAGTCCATGACTGAGCAATTAGTTTCCTGATGCCTGTCTTCTCCAACATACTTCAACGTGTCTGGCACTTGCCAGCTGTCTATAAAAGTCGAGGGTGAACTGCTTTGGCTTAAAACTGTCCTGTTGGGTAGCATCAAGTCATTTTCCAAGCTTCTATCACAAACCCCTATGAATTGCCAGAAGGGAAGAAAAAAAAAAGAAAAAAAAAAACAGGTTAACACATGTGAAATATGTTTGAAGTGGCATATTCAAGAAAGTAAACACCTCTTCAAAATCTTGTAAAAATGATAGCATTGCATCCTACAAGAGATGCAAAAAGTCTTTGTTAGGATCAAAATACACAACAGTCAGAAAAATGAAGGAAAGCAAAAGTGAAGATGCATCTCTGAATGGAAATCTGCTGCATATCAGAGGGCTGCTCAGGGAGCTCAGCTAAGAAACTGGAAGTTTTCTACTCAGCTGCGCAAACACCAAACAAAAGTGCATTTTAAAAAAGCTTGCAAAGCACCTCCTTGTATAGCAACAAATTAAAACTGCAAATTTTAGCAGAAAATAGAAGAACCATATAATTCCAGGATGCTTATCTGACACCAGAAGGCAGCATCATATTTTTCTTTCTGCTTTAACTAAGACATTCAGCAATTTTGAAACACTTTGGAGGGAAAGGAGCAACATAACATGGACAGTGACTGTGGTCAGCAAAGAACATTCACATATTGCAAAAGTCTCCTCAGAGTATCCTTGAACAGCCAGCAGGTAGAAAAAAGCAGAAAGATGGATCAGAAAAAAGCAGAAAGATGGATCAGTCCCCCATTCTTTCTTCCTAATCAAAGTTTCTGAGACTTTGATATCAGGCTTCTAGAATGTTTTCTTCTGTCGTCTCCACAAGCACAATCCTAATTATTTATCCGTTCAAAAAAGTGTTTGTGGATCCCACCCTGTTCTAGAGAACTGTTCTGTTTTACCATTTTTAGCAATGCCTGATGACAATCAGTGATACAGCAACAGGCATTCAGAGAGTAAAACAGCTTTCCAAACTGTTTCTGCCTGAACCTATTTGTACCACAGACAGGAAGAACGTGATGGTTCTAAAGACTTCAAAGCATTGCTGTCATGTCAGGGACATCTTTTCTCTCTTCTCTTACACATTGACAAGGAGATTTAAAACAGCAAAACTACAGCTTCACATTTTTCTTGCCAGGATCCAGTTGCAACTGCAACTGCTATGCTTTAAATCTTTTTCTCCAGTTTTGCTGTAGAGATGTCCGTGTTCCCCTCCCACATCCCTCATCTCCCATCTCAGCTCTTCACCAGCTGCCACATTTGCCCAGTCCTTGCACTGTAAATTCTTCTGAAGGATGCTTGTGCTACAAATCTGTAATTGTCTTTTCAGTTTTAGCATTTCCATGAAGCTGAGAAATCAAGACCTACTGATACTGCAGTTCAGCTAAAAGATATGTGAGAAAGTATGCTGCTTGAATTTGCACTAGCACAGAAAGCCCACAAAGGAGTCGAGGCTGGACTAAATCCCCCTGAAAAGATGTAGCACAACGAGCTCATTTGAGGCAGGCTTGTGAGTGGCACCAGTCAGCACTGTGCTGGCAGACTTATGTAGAGAACCCTCCAGTGAGAGTGAACACCAAAAATACACAGCACATGCCCTGGAGAAGTTGCCCTTGCAACACCATCCACAGAAGTGTGTTGTCATCTGATCAAAACCCCTTGTAAACCAGGAATATAATGTTCCAAATCCTCCCTTACCACAGTAATCAAACAGGTAAAAGCAAAAGAGATTCTCTGGATAACTCGAATCAGGCTTATTATAAATATCCCTGACTTTATTGTCTTCTTTCTGTTTGATCTAATTACAATAACAATTAGCTAAACAGAGTGAGAACAATATTGAAAGCAGAAGTTAGGGCAAATAAGAGATAACAATCAATTTCAAGATGGTATAAATTCAAACTCTCTTTGTGAGAAGAACATTTCTGTCAGCAGGACTGGAAACTGGACTGAGCTATTCCTGGTATTTGATACTGAGCTACAGGCATTTGCCCTTTCTGAAACTGGAAAGATATCCACTGTAATTATATGATCTCCTTAATCCTGATTTCCAGATCCAATTTACAGCATAAATTTACAGATGCAGCTACCACAGTGGGGATTTACATCAGCAAATACATGCTTGCAAAAGCTGTAACACCACCAGCTTATTCCAGGTTGTACTTTTTAGAAAAAAAGAAAGCAGGGGAAACTATTGAACTGACCTAACAGAGTGCAACATTATTAAGAAATGCCCTCTTATGTATTTTCTCCAAGAGCTAAACTTAGTTCTCTAACGTTTACATGTCGTGGGAATTCTGACTTTTAGAAACTGAAAATAGTACATACCACTTCCTATCAGATGGATACCAAACACTAAATCTGCAAATGACTGTATTTGAAATTATAGACTTAGACCTGTCTTAGTGATTTGGGTTTGGTAACTACAATCCTGCCTGTGGTTCAAACAACTTACAGAGAGAGCCAACACTGTGGGCAGAGTGTTGAGAGGAATAAATACCAAATGCAATTTTAACAATAAAGAAAATTAGTCATAGATTAATTTTAACAGTATCTTAAAATTTGCAGTGATCTGCAAAAAATTTTGGGGACAGACCCTGCAATAAATAATTTATATAATCAGAAAAATGTGTCTCCTTAGCAAGGCATCTGAAAGCCTTTATTTCTCGCACTACTCTATACTTACCACATAGTCCCAAAGCTCCTGGTTCTCTGGTACTATTCAACTCAATAATCATCACACCTGTGCTGTGAAACCACTGAATTCTGATTTTTGTTGGGGTCTCAACTGCATACTTGAAGCCTGAATCTTCAATTTTGTATCCATGTTTTCTAACAGTAGGCCAAGCAGATCTTGAATTTACTGTTATCTAAAAGACACACAGAAGAGAGGTTAATTGGCAGGCAGAAGAGCTAAGGCCAGATTTTTGATAGCTTAGGAATCTAAGTCATAAATAATTTCAGAAGCAGTCAGACTTTCTTCTGTGAAGTTAACACAGGTACCAAAGTACTAACAATTTATGTGCCTTGCTCTGAGACCTCGTTAACTGTCCTTGGATCACAGTTTGGCTCCTTGAACTTACTAGGAGAAATTTACTTAATTACAATATTGGAACAATGAATCATATAACCTGTGGTGTTCTCCTCTATTCCTCAGTATCCATGTGAGGAGGCAGCTGCCTGCAGAAACAAGGGGTAACCTAAAGTAGAATAAAATCCCTCAAAATACTTACTTTTCTGCTTAAATGATTGATAATAATTTGATTTGATGCATAAGTCAGGTTCAACATTGCCAGGCACAAAGAAGTTGAATTTGAATTACTCTGTGGAGAAAGCAAAAAGACATCACCCATAGCCATGATGTGCAAAATCTGAATACATGGGTTGCTTGCTGGTTTTAGGTACTGAGATGTTAAGGATTTTTGGGGATTATGCTATTAAGAGAGGAAAAGCATTGTTGTTTGCAGTTTCAAGTCAAGACTACAGAGTTTATCTGGATAAACAAAGAAAATACTGTGACCTCGTTGTTTTCTGCAACTGTGCTGTATCATACAATCTTGGAATTAAAACAGAAATACAGGTTTTCAGTGGAAAAAATATAGTGGAGTAGTTATTTGGACAAAATAATACAAACTATGTATGTGAAAGTCAGCAAGAATGAGACTGGGAATGATGAATCTGTGTGATAGGTACAGCATGGAATAATGGACCAGGAATAAATGTACACTTCCTGAGCTACATAAGGGTGAATAAAAGAGAAAATATTGAATACAAGAGGAAAAAAACTCTGAAACTCACAAACAACATTGTCATCGTATCAGTCACACTGAGCTTCTGAAATTAACTTACATAAGGTGAAACTTGGGAGCAAATTTTGCAATGGGCATTTATATAGACATCAAATTACCTAGCTTTCACAGGAGACACTGGAGTTAAGCTTTGAAAAGGCTCACAGAACTGAACTTTTCATGACAAAAGCCAACCCACACTCCCCATCAGACAGGATCCCCCCCCATTAGGCTCTCCCTTTCTCCTGTGTCAGGAACTGGGAATGCACAGGGTGCTCCCTCTCAGTCTGGTATTCCTACAGTGGTTTATGGTCTGAAGATGGGTGTTCCCAGTCCAAGTCTGTCCATATGGACATAGACAAAAATCCTGCCTTGAAAGAGACTGGTGGTATACTGGTACAACTGTATTTGTGCTAAGACAGCACTCAGAGAAGTGACTGATGATGTAATCCACTTAATCTCTCAGCACCTTGTCCATATTACACAATCCACAGGATTACAGAGACCTGCCTCTCATCTTGCAGCTGTTTCACAGGAACTATGCATATACAGACAAGTGTTATACAGTTCATAATTATTGGGAAATGCAAGCACAATTCATAGATATTGCACAGTAGTGAATAATAACCAAAATATAAAGTATTATTATGCTGTTGCCTTTTAGATACAACTTATTAGCAGTACCAAACACCTTTTGTTAGCTGATAAATGTTAGTTACCATTCCACAGTCAAGGACATGGATGGTTATAGTTTCATCTGGAGTTTGACTAACAATGTAGGATGCTTCTTTGAATAAAGCCAAATGATTTCCATCATAGGTTACAATGCTCAGATCAGAGAAAATGGTGCAACGACCTAAGGAAAAAAAAAAAAAAACCAAAATGTGTTTTCTAACTTACTTTAGAATTCTGGTAAATCTAACAAATTATGAAGATAAACCAATGAATTTTGTAAGATGAACTAGTTTACTAAGAGGTTCATATATGCAGCACATATTTTCACACATCTGATACTGGTGCATCTTTGTAAATGGACAGCAGAACCAAATCCTGCATGTTTTCAGAGGGACAACTTCTCTGCAATCAGCTATTTCCTTACAGTTCTTGCCAACAAAGTTTTGCAATTTTTAGAAACCCCAAACTAAGAAAAATCATGAGTGCCAGCAGATCATGCCAGATCCATAGTTCCCCTGTAGTCTTATTCCTAAAGTGAAAAGTTTCATTTTTTTCTCAGTCTTATTGCTAAAGCTTTTGTGGTGCAGTAGGCTTGGAGTTCTTTGAGTTATTTCAAACTCTAAAGCCTAAGCAGAAGTTCCAGTTTTTTATCTCTGCATACTTTATTTGCTATGATGAAATTGAATTTTCTTTAAGGTTTGGATTCTTTCTGCCCAATTCTAGGTAATTGGTGGGAGTGACTACAGTAGAGTCCCCAGACTGCTAAGAGAAGTAGTTAACAGTCTAGGGAATCTTTTCATCCTGAAGTACTTAAAAAATAAACAAAAATATCTGTATTGATTAGGTGTCCCCTGATTAGAGAGGTGACAAGATGTGTCTAAATCAGACCTAAACATATCCACTGCAGATACTTAATGCTGAGTACGTTAAAGTTGTATCTTTATTTTATTTCCCTGGATGTAAAACCACAATCATAAATTTCCTTAAACAATGAGTAACCCAAAAAACGTGCATCTTCTACTTCCATGCTATGCTACAGACGTGTCAGTTCTTACCCTTTTTACACATGCATTAAATTGTTACCTGAATGCAAGTATTCAAAATCAAAAAAATCAAAAGTACTGCAGAATTGAAACTCACATGCACATTCCCACTTTGGGCAGCATTTGTCACCGTTTGTTTGAGTAGCAAATCCTAAAACTCCACAGCTGGGCTGAGTAGCATTGTATGGGCAGTTCTGTGACTTATTAACCTGGATCAGTTGTCCATCCAAACAAATGTGTTTAATGCACTCACTCTCTGTGATTGGCTAAGGCAGATTCAATAAAAGACAGAGGTTATCGTTCACACCAAGTTAGTATCACAATATTGTATATTTTTTTGTTGAAAAAGGTGTTCACATTCTTCAGGCACAGAATACTTATTGATCCCCACGATGCTGATGGAAGCTACAAGCAAAGAGCACCTTTGAAAACCTGACCACTCTGAGGACAGATTAACGCTGTTGTCCTACAGTAAAGATGAGAACAACACTACTGAATTTTTAACTTTACAATGAAACAAGTTGAGAAGGGAAAATATGGAAAGAAACATGCAGGAATCATAACAGGAGTATCTGGAAAATGTGCTTTAAGGAGGACAGAGTCAGGACTGACACTAGACAATATGGAACACCATATTTTGCCATAAAAACCATTCTTGTTAACAGTCAAATCAGAAAACTGAGGCCTGAAACCCAGTGTAGTATAACATTTTGAAAAAAATGTTATGCATAATGAAGTTATGCAAGGTTTCAGATATAATGGATAACATAATCAGGCTCCCTTTTTTTGATACAGATACTTCAAATCCTAAAGATCAAGGCATGGCTCACAATTTTATTTTTTAATCAGTCTGTAAAATTAACAAAGGCATACTCAAAGCAGGCAGGTAATTATTTATATCTACTCACTGTACAGGTTTGAAGAGTTGCTGTTTCTTGAGGCAACGTAAAAGGTGATGCTGAAGCTCCAGCCATGGCTTCAGCTATTGCCAGCCCATCAGAAAATGTTGCGGTCAAGCCATGAAGTGGCTTGGTGGATAAAGAAGGAAATGAAGAAACTGATGGAGCTGCAGTGTCATTTGGATGATCAGATACCATTAGCAGTGAACTCACAGAAGGTGTTTGCATCTCAGGTGTTATTTCAAATTTTGAAGTTTGGTCAGTACTGACTGATGATGGAGCTACAGAAGAAAACTGTTTTGGTTCAGCAGGTGAATGTACAGTGGACAGAGCTGCAGCTGTGGTGGTGAAATACTGGGGGTAAAGTGTCTGAGGTGTGACAGTAACACCCTGAGTCAGGACAGATTGGAATCCTGAAGTTAATTCTGACTCTTCAGACTTCCCTGTGTCGAGGGGCATGGCTCCTTTTGCTTCTGAAGTAACAGAAAGAGAGCTGGAGATGGGCTCTGTGACTGCTGCTGCTTTGTCTGGAGCTCCTGATGCAAGGCTGAGGTTTTGACCAGCACTGCTTATTGCTGGAGAGGCTGAAACTGCAACTGAGGAATGGGCCTCAGTTGACAAGGCTGTCCTTGGTAGGACCACAGAGCTGTGGGTGGTGGCTGAAGCTGTGACCTGCTTGGGTGGCAACACAGTTCTCTCTGTACCACTTTCCCTTGATGTGGAGCCCAAGGCAACAGGAATTTCTGTTGTTCCTGGTAGCAAAACCACTGAAGGGGTTGACTCAGAATCTGGTGAAGGTGATGCTTCAAGTGTTTGTCTTGAATCAAGGGATTTAGTAAACAGGGCCTGATGTGTGAATTTTAGATCTGTAGCTGCCTTTTGCGTGGAAAAGGAAGGAAATGGTTCTTTTTTAATCGTTGTTAAAGAAGAGGAAGCAGCAAGCACTTCTGGTGAGAAAGGGGGAAATCTGGTGCCAAAAATCAAGTCAGCTGTTGTTCCAGCTGTAGGGTGAAAAACAGAAGTTCTTGATACAAGTGGCTGTGTGACTGAATCAGTTAACTGCAAATATTTTTGAGTTGGTAAAATAATTTTGGTAGGACCTACTGAGGTAGGTAACATACTTGAACGAGCACCTTCAGGAAGCGAGGTCTGGAAGGAAGTCAGTTCTACTGTAGCTTTAGCTGTGCTAAGGACAGGCTGAGGCTGACCAGGGGATTTTGTTAGAGATTCTGCAGGATAGTGGTGAACTTGGCTTGTCAGTGAGGGTTCAGAGGTGTAATGACCAAGTACTGTAGTCTTCTGAGTAGAAGGTGGGGTAACAGTGGTGCCCGTGGTCTGCACTGCTGGTTTAGCTCCTGGAGATGTCTGCAGGGAGAAGGGGCCTGCTGAAGATGGAGACAGGGATGGCTGAGCTGCAGCTGCTGGAGGTTTCACTGCTTCTGTTGTACTGTGGACTGCAGGTTTTAGTGCTGTAGAAACCATTTTAGTTTCTACTGAATATTTTGGTGCGGTTGTTACTTCTGGTAGCAGTTGTGTTAAAGAAGGTGAAGAAATTAATTTGTCTTCTATATACTGAGAGGTGGAGAAAGTGTAAGAAGACTTTGTTCCTGGAAGTGTAACAGAAGGGGACAGAGAGGATTTTTCTTTGCCTGTTATTATTTTTTTGGTTGTTATGAGCTGACTGCTGAATTCAGAGGTTGGGGAGAATGTGTCATCAGTGATATTCACTAGTGATTTTTCATCTGGTACTGCTGTTACTGAACTTGTTTGTTCTAATATGGAAGATAAATCAGAGAAAGTTGGGACTGGAGAGGTCTTTTCTGTTGTTAACATAGATTTTGATACAGTTGTTCCTGGGTATAAAGAGGTTGTTTCATGGGATGTAAGTGTGGGACTGAGAGTTGACAGCAAAGCTTCTTTTCCGTCTGAGGGTAGTGAAGGAAGAGAAATGTTTAAAGAGATTAGAGAACTCGATGGTGAAAAAGTCAAAGCAGATGGCTTTCCAGTAGAGCTGGCACTAATACTTTCTACTTGTGATACATCAGGCTGTGTTGTCAACAATGTGGTTTCAGTCCCACTAAGGAGAGCAAGTGGAGATCCAGCGATGGATGTTCTTTGAGGTGATTCTCTTTCTGTAGCTACAAAAGGAGCCATGGTGGTTTCCTTGGGTTTCACTGCTGATGTCATAACACTACCAGAATATGCTGGAGTGCTTGTCTTCACTGTACTTGAAACCAGAGCTGACTTGTATTCAGTAGTTATTTTTCCAGAAAACAAAGTTGACTTTGTTGCTGTTTCAAGTGGGGATGTTATTTTGGATGTTACCTTAACAGACAAAGGTGTCACACTGATAGTCTCAGCCATGACAGGATATTTAGTGTATAATGTAGTCAGGAACTCAGTTGTGTTTAGAACTGTGTGTAAGGGAGATCCTGTAGTTGAAACAGTTTTAAATGTTTTTTTTAATTCACCTGAAGCTGGAGAAGCAGGAGTAGGAACAGACACTGCAGGTCTCTTTGTAGAAAGGATGAAGGATTTTTCAGTACTAGAACTAGGATGTGGTGAATAGGGAGGGAAATAGGAACTTGATGTATGCTCCACATGAGATGTTATTTTGGGGATTTCCTTTTTATGAGTTGTAAATGATAAAGTTGCCTCTGATGATCTCTCTTGTGTTTGTAGAGTTGTCATCTTTGGACCTAGAGTTGTAGTGAAAAGAGCCTCTGGAGTACCAGTCAGGTGTTGAACCTTTCCCAGAGGAGGTTCTGTAGTTGCCTTTCCTAATGAAATTGGTGACCTGGGTGTTGCTGAAAACGTAGTCCTCACACTCTCTTTGGTTAAAACAGCTGCTGCTTCTGTTGTTGCTGAAGACACTGGCTTTAACAAAGATGAAGTAGTGAGTATAGGAGAAAATGATGTCCCTGTGACATTAGCTACTGTGGTAAAAGACTGTTCTGCACTTATTTTTGTCCCTTCTGAAGTTCCTGTTAAGTTTACTGGTGGTATATATGAAGGCACATCCAGAGGTGATGCAGAAAACTGTGGCACATATGCAGTGGTTTTTTCTGTTATTGATTCAAGTGAACTGGGTGTAAATGTTGTAATTCCTTCTGGTTTTACTTGTGCTTCTTTTGTGGGCAGTGTTCTGGTAGCTATTTCTGATAACTCCATTATTTTAGTTTTGACTGGCATTTCTGTTGTTCTAAGTATAAGTGGTGCCCCAGTAAAAACAGAAGTAGCAATTGGTTTGCTCTCTGCTTCTGCTCCTGTGGTCACTGCACGTGTAGCAGTTGCTGTCTGAGGTTCTGTAGCCCTCAGCAGTTTAGTGGAGCCACGGCTGAGCCTTGTGGAAGTTTCTGAACTGACAGTAGATGGAAACAAAGGAGAAATGTCAACAGAAGCAGACAAGCTTACATTAGATTTTGTTGTCCCTGTCATTGCTGTAGTGCTTCTCCCAGAAGTAATTTCTGTTGACCGTGAAGAAATATTTGGAGATAGAGTTAGGGCTGGAATTGTTTTATTGGCTGTAACAGCTGAAAATTCTGGTTCCCCTGTAGTTGCAGTGAGTGGCAATCTCGTAGCAAGTGTTGTTTCTGTGTCCTTTGCTTCAGGTAGAAATGAAGTTCCCTCTTCACTGATCACTGCCAAACTTGCACTTGGTGTCAAATGTGGAGCTGCTGGGGTTTGAATGCTCAGAAGCAAAGGTGGGATGTCATCTGCAGGCTCAATGCCTGAAATCAGACACAAGAAAACAGCCTGAAATTCATGAAGAATTACAGTGATGGAGCCAGCAGAGTTCTTGGTTAACTCATATAACTGATCTTTTCAATCATCTTTAAACTTCCAAAACTTATAGACAAATTAGAAAATAAATTCATTAAATCATTTGCTTGGCATCTAATGTTTCTGAAATGCTTTATGAAGAAAGTTTAAAATTTGTTTAGTCTAAAATTTTTCTCATATTTTTGAGGAATGAAATTATTTTAAATTAAAATGTATGTTTAGTGAGCTCAAGGTTCACATAACTAATGTCACAATTACACAAATGTAAGCACTGACATTTGAAATTATGACTAAAGAACTAATTGTTAAGCTTACTCTAATATTTAAACCTAATATACAGGACTTCTATATTTATATATGTCTTATAACTTATATTTTAGTCGAATATATAAGTTTTCAGACATACAGTCTTCAAAATACACGCATCTTTGAGTGATTTCATCCAGCAACATGTTGAGAGGGCAGGCAGGGATGCATCCTTCCACTCTAAAAGAAAAACAATTAGTATTAACTACTTGAACAGTATCTTCTGATCAAGCATTCAATTCCAGGAAAAGAATCTCTATATAAAGCACGTTCAAGCAGACAGTCTGGTTTCACCACAGTGCACTCCTTCAAAATGTCATTGCCATGACTCCCATTCCCACTCAGATCTAAGGGAAAGCATGAACTCTGTGACACTCAGCTTTTGAAAAGAACAGTCACAGGTTCAAGAGTGAACACTATTGCTGTAAGAAATACCCAATATTCTTACATGTCAAAATCTCACATCAGTTTTACCATATTTAGCACAAGTTCCACTTTGCAGGAAAGAGCAAGGCCAGATATAGCTGTTGCAATGACACAATGGAAAAGCAGGGGCACAACTGTTTGAAACAAAGTTGTGATAACCTCATTTTATTAATACTCTATAATACTCCCAAAATGAAAGTTACAAATATAGCAGTCATTCCAGAACCTGATAGTACACTAAAGGCTGAAATGTCAGGTTGATGTGGCTGCAGCAGCAGGTTTTACCCCATTTCTTTTCTCTTTCACTTACCTCCTCACCCAAAAACACAGCCCTATGTATAAAGTGCACATTTAGGCCCTTACATTCCTAGTATCCTGCTTAAGTGTCTAGCCTAAATTACACACTTGTCCATAAAAATACAGACACTTACTTTGGCACTGTCTGACAGTTTTTCCCCAGAGGGTCCCTGCATGTCTTGAAACAAGGGCTTGTGCAGGCATCGTAACGCCACTCACACGTCGAGCGGGACAGGAGCTTAAATTTGACATCTGAAAAGCAACAAAGATAAAACAAAGAATGTTTTATCGTTTATCATAACAAAGAGGAAACAAAGAAGGTGCTGGAAGAGCCAGCACCTGCAAGATTTACATGATTTATCTGGATTTCAGTCCCTGTACTATGACAGTCCACCCCAGCTCTTCTAGGAGCAGGCAGGGCAGGGACGTGTCCTGTACAATTATTCCTGCAGAAGACAACCCTCACCATGCATGAATCCCCTCTAAACTGGAAAACCTGAGCTCAGAGCAATGTTGTTCAGAGCCTAGAGAGAGTAACTGCTCTTAAACAATGTTCACATTAAACACCAGAAAGAAAATGCTAACTACTTAGAAACAATTTCCATTTTTGGGGTTTTTTTTGAAGTCTTTAACATTTCCTGATCTTTGCTTGACTGAGATACAAAGAGTAGCTCTTTTACATCTTCTTGAATACAGTCAAATTTTCTATGAAGATACTAAGGAATTGTTTTACCCTGCAATTTAGGGAATCTGCACTTACAAGTAATTATCTCTCTGTAGTTATTAACCTTAAAATTCTTCTCTTAATTCTCTTAAAAACAGAAATCAAACGCCGACAAAATGGTGTGCAGGTTGCCATCTAGTGTTACCCCGTTTACCTCTCATTTTATCCAGGAATGTAATTTGTCACTGCTCTTACAAATGCAATTCTTATGACAGTAAAACATGCATTTATTATGTTCTCATATGAAATTAAATACATTTGACTGCATTCTTCTGTAACCCCTTCCAGTGACACCAATATAAGTTACATAAATCTAATGGAGGAAGGGAATTTTTTTCTGTACATTTTGGTGACTGATGTATGAGGTTTTGTATGCACAGCCTGGTTGAGTGGTAAGGTTTAAGAACAAAAAAAAAAAACAAAAAAAAAAAAACAAAGCAAAGATACAAGGTTTAAGGACAAAAAGAAGATACATGGCAGAAAGACAAAACATATCAGAAACCTGCTGGCACAGGCAATCACCAAAAGTAGTGATAACAGTAAATAAATCCAATTGAATCTAGGAAATCTCATTCATTAGTCAACCCTAGATGGAGTATGCAGACAAATCCATAACTTTTAACTCTGGCCACAGAGTAAGGAAACTCACCATTAACCACAGAGGAAGCTTCAAACACAATAAAAGAACAAGCTTGCAGAAGACAGGCTGTAACCTGATGAAGAATGATAGTTTCTCAATTTAGCAGAACGGTGGCTGTGAATTTACACTTCCAAGTGCTGGGATTAACATACCATCTCCCATTCCCCAAATGAACCTAGACTTTTATGAAATGATAGCCACATTGTCCTCAAGCTTTCCTACAGCCTAAGCTCACAGAGTTTAGTGGTGTTGCATGCCTTGGTAGGATTTAGGGCGAATCTCCAACATAAATCCATAGCATTTGTTGAGTGTTTCATAAATGCTCCTTTCAGTCAAGAATGAAGCCGTACTTCTTCACAAATTTTGTCTCTACTTCTGCAAAAAGAACTATGGACAACAGAAGAATTTATAAACCTGGTCATAAAAAATTGCTTTCAAAGAGCCGTAGAACCAATGGACATTTAATTTTCCAGTCAAGGGCTTTTAGAGAATTGAGTATGCCAGGTCAAGCTGTATCAGTGTTTTTAGTGTGCAAACTACATTAAAGAGCTCACCAAATCACCACAGCAAGAGTTGAGTATTTGTATAAATTGGTTTCCTTTTCTCAGAAAGTTTTCAGGATGTCTCTGTAGCCCCATAAAGTGTGATGAGATCTGTGCTTTGTTACGAATTGTGGGAAAATTCTTTAGAGTATTAAGAAAACATCAGTTCAGTAATTCACCATATTTAAAGTTTTCACAATTGTCAACCTAACTTCTGGAATCCCTGAGCATCCCAAGCATCAAGCCACTGTAAAACAAAACAAAAAACAGCACAAAAACACCTGCTCTGCACTGGTGCAGCCTCACCTCAAGCCCTGTGTGCAGTTTTGGTCACCAGAATATCAAAAAAGACATTCAGCTGTCAGAGAGTGCCCAAAGGAGCAGCAAAGGTGGTGAAGGGGAAACCACAAGAGGAATGGCCGAGGTCACCTGGTCTGTTCAGCCACCTCCACCACATGCTTCCCATTTTTTTAATACTTAAATTCCCCCTCCAGCAACCAGTAACATGAGCTCACTGTAGCAGAGTTCCCTCCCCAAAAACAACGGCACACAGTTCACAGACAAGGAGTCAAGCTTTGATACCAGGCACGTGTTCCCCCAAAGGCTGGTGGGCAATGAACAAATGACATGAGACTTCATTATAAAAAACTATATCTGACTCTACTTCATTAAAACAATTGCCCTCCTTATATACCTTTTGGAACAGGCCACTCTCATTGCTTAGAAGAGTGCCAGAACTCTAATTACCATTGACCCAAACCGATGGATAGAGACAAGTCCATCCCACAGAAAACAATGCAAAACATCACTCTCATTACAATAACACTTGGGATGTTTATGTCAAGTCTGTGGGAACAAAGTCTTCTCAAACCTAAACACCACAAAGAAACTGAGTCCAGAAACTCAGAAACCTCAGGCCTAGAAAACCGGACTACAGGCTTGCTCGTGGCATTTGGAGATGACCATGTGTCTTCTGGTCAAGTCCACCAGCATTTGCCTCCTGTCTGGTGACACAGCAAATCCTTCCCCAAATGCTGACTTGTCCTGGGTGGCTCCAGCTGAGCCCACAGCTCTCCCACCCAGCAGGAGCTGAGCACATCAGCACACTCAGTACAGCAGAAACCCCTTGCAGGAGCACAGGGATAAATGTAATAAAAGATATATCCCAAGCCCATTGTTTGCTCACACTTTCTTGAACAGCAGAGAAGCATTTTCTTCCCTGTAATTTATGGTGTCTTCTTCATGGCTTTCAAAATTAAAATTGGGATAAACACAGTAGCTGTTACCATTTAATAAAGATTTTTATTATTTTATCACTGACAGACCACAAGGTTCTGCTCAGCCACGACCAACTTTCTTAGTAATTTGGCTACTTCTTTTTGTGAGTTAACAATTCCTACTGTTCACAAGTCCACCTGACCTTAATTTTCTATGTTGACTTTTTTGCCACAGGGACAAAGCTTGCCATCGTTAGAATCTCTGTAATATGAACGATGCCAAGTCACGCTCAAAAAATGGTTATTTACTTAAAAATAAACCCTAAAATTTGAAATGTTCCAGAGTTAATAAAAAGTTGTATTTAAAATAAAGGCCTAAAAATAAGTTTTAAAATCAAGTATTTGGCTTTTCATTTTCAATTTTACCTGATGATTTTTTTTCTTTTTTGCTGCTTTAACGCAAAATTTTTAAAAAATCAAGTAGGCACAAAAATGGGTTTAGAATTAGTTCTATTTATAATGGAGGCAAAACTCTGCTCAGTAGCTTAGATTGCCTTTCTCCTCAGATACAAGTTTAGAAACATGAAATCCTATCTACCCACTTAACACACACAAACTAGTAACAAACCCTGCTCACGACTTCCAAGTTTCTGCAACGAGAAATGTAAGCAAATATCACTGGAAAAATTAAACTTTGTGCCTAGCCAAAACATCACTGGAAGCAAAGTGTAATTACCTACCCCTCATCTACTTATGGTTCAGTTTACTGTTACAATGGTAACACAACTCTTTAATCTCCTCCTATTTATTCAGCCAAAAATGGCAGGTCAAATGTTTGTGTTTGTAGTATAAAAAGGAAAGATTACAATAACATTATTGTACAGCACCCTCAGTCTGATTGCAGGAGCCACCAAGCAGAGGTGTTCAGTGGCACACATGGGATGTGCAGGGACAACAGCAGTTACTCAGCATTTCCCAGCCCTGTCATGATCTCTGGGGCTAACAAAGCACAGGAGCTCAAACTAAACAGCAACCCATCATGAGTGAATCAGGACACTGCAGAAAATGAATTCTACTGATGGCAATGGGTAGGAGTAAATTGATGGAAGATAGTCAGTTGTCTCGTGTGTAAAACTGACTTAAGGTTAAAAGATGGTTTGTAAAATAACTTGTTCATTAAAATGAATTTAGTTTTCAGTTTTGCACCATGTTTCTGAATGTGATTCCGTTAATTAATATATTAAGATTAAAAGGAATTGAAAGTGCTCTGTATCAAACTTAAACATTGAAAAATGCCTCTATGCAGTGTGCCTATACTTAGTGCAGCTTGGTATTTTAATTCAGAAAATTCTCTCTAAAACAGGCCTTATATTTACAGCAAGTTAGCTATTACAGCACATAGCTGGCATTATCAAATACTTTGTTGAAGAATTTATAAGGGGCAAGCCACATTTTCATAACGTCCATAAAAATAACTCACAGTGATCCTAAATGGGTGACAAATACATGAATGATAAAAGATAACTACTTTGAGACATTGTTTTTAAAAAGGGTAAGGAAACAGAAAATCCATGAAAAGGTCATCAATTCCCTACAGGCACTGATTTCCCAGCAAGCTCAAAAGGGAATTGATCACTCTTACATGACATCTTTGTGCTTGTCCATCTGGTAGGATTGAGGGTATTCTTTCTTTTGACTGAATACATACCAATTTGTTTGCCAGTAAAAAAACTCCTGGATAGAATGCAAAAACGTATCTTCTTGAGAGTAAGTACACACTACATATCGAAATTCAGTTTTCTACTCAATCTTCTCAAATGTTTGTGGGAACAGGACAGCAGAAAAAGCAAAGTATAATGAAAATAACCAACTTCTCACAAGCAAATACTGCTGTGTACTCACAGCCTTGGTGTATCCCAATGTGACAATGTTTATTGAGATGAAACTGGAAAAAGTGACTCATCAGCTGACTTTAAACAGATATGTGTCTACTGCTGGAGTGATCAGGTCACTTAAAATTCTTCCTTTTGAATGTGCGTCACAGACCATGAAGGAGTCTCATGAGGAACTTTCTGGCCAAGGGGATTTACTGGGCCTATTATTCTGCTCCTGATATTTATCCTCTGATTCTGCAGGAATAGCTGCTCCCAGTTCAAGAGCTCCTGATCTAATATGCAAAGCATTTACAATAGTCAGCAGGAAACCCAATACGCTTTTGCCTGCGCACTCTGGAGCTGGTGTAACTTTTCCATTAACTTAAACAAATGCTGCTGTATTTTTAGACCATGTAATTACCCTACATCAGCAGGCTGGCCCTTGTGAAAGTACACTGGAGAAAGATTGGAGCCCTATGCTCCTCTGCTTATAAAACTCCGAAACCCAAGCCCTCGGATGTGGTGATTAATGAAATACCTCTTGAGCATTTGATCTGATCCCACTTGCTGAGGTAAATTGTTTTAGTTTTCCATCGGCATAAATAGGATTTTTTGGTATAATGACTGGAGGGTAAAGACTTCACACTTGAAAAGACATACCAGTCTGTGTTAATGGACGACCACTGAGAATTGGAACATGCTTTAACCTTCTTCATTCCTCCCTCAAAGATAAAAGACTAAGGAGATATTTTTGTTATGTCCCCCAAAAAATTCCTTGCTTGAAATGGTGTATGAACATCCTGGTAATAGCATTAACCCTCTAATTCTGCCGTTCAAAAACCTCACCAGCTCTGTGATTACAAGCATTTGTCAAGAGGCAACAGGCATTTGGCAATGACAAAATCTGTCATTTTTCTGAAGTTGGAGTGTGCCAGTCAACAGCTGCATTAGGCTGTCAGCACAAAGCACTGCAAAACAGCAGCACGCTCACAATGACACCATTAACACTTCAATTCAGTGTTTTGATAACGAGAAGCTCCACGAGGCACACAGTTGGCCTCTTCTGTCACAGAAATCAAAGGTTGCTTCAGGTTTGTCTGTGCCACAATTCAACATGGTCATTGTAAAACATGGGCAGGCCATGCTTTGTTTGATACAATATTTAATTTTCTTTCTTTGCTTGTAAAACATATTTCAGTTTCGGAGAATGAACAATTAATTTTCAAACATGGTATTGACAGGAACACTTATTAAAAAACTTCTACTAAATTAATTAATTAATTAATAATGTATTTAAAACTACAGTACAATAAAAAAGTTTTAGAACATAGTCACTTGCAGTGATTTTGGAATTATACATGCTACACTTGGTTTCAGCAAGTAATTGTTGTCACTGAATTTTGTAAATGAGTATGTTTGATATATCTAATGTGTTAAGGCAGGTAACAGCTAAAGCAAAGAGTAGTTACATGAATAATCTGCTTTAGTTTATTTTATACACCAATATAACTCCTTGTATGTTTTTCCTGACCTCTAAGGCCATCTTCATTTCAGTGCATGGTTCCACTTGTTTAAGAATATATAAAGATAATAACCTCTTATTTCTTTTCCTTATTAATCTAAAAAAATAAAACAGAAATAGCTTGACTGACATGATTTTTAATGAGTTTTTGTTATCAGCTCTTGTAGGTGCAACACCTGCAGCCAGCTCCTATGAAGGGATGCTCAGAGTGAATATCTTCTCCATTTCTGATCCTAATGTCTCAAGTCTAATGGCACTATTGTGGGAATGGGAATCTTGCAGGTAGGTAGAAACACCCTCCCAGCAGTCTGGTTTGTATTAAAAGGCTGTATCTGTTCAAGAGACATCAGGGAAATGAACACCTGGATCCCCAAGAAGGGGTGAAGAGCTCCGAGGAGCTGATGGCTGAAACACTGGTGGTGAGCATCCCAACAGACACAGCATCTCTGAGCAGGCAGGGGATAAAAGCCAAGGTGTTTTTCAGGAGAAAAACATGTTTGAGAGGTGAAACCTACAGGCCATGTCCTTAGCACTGGATGGCATTTCTCCTGAGGAAGCCACATGGTTAGCAAGGAGAATTCACTGGGCAGAAATCTCTTGGAAGCAGGCAAAGGAGAGAAAATGTTGTCCATGCACCTTAACTTCTAGAGATCTGTTCTTTTCTATTCCCTCTGTTTGAATGTTTGAGGTTTGTTTGAATAATGTTTGAATTCATTATTTATAAGTGTAATATTCTACTCCTAAAGAATTTTCTTACCACCTCCACAGCAAGTATTGCCCAGAAACTAAACACTAAGACGTATTTCCAAACCCATTTGGCAAATAAAACAAAATTTTGTGTTAAGCTATTCAATGGCTTTTCACAAGGAAGCAGAATCTCATCTTCACAATCTCAGGGAAAAATATTTTGAGCCTGGATGTCCTGGAGTTCCCACAGCTCCCAGTAATGTAGGGGAGAGGTAAGCAATCTCATCACCTCTGGAAATAACACCACCATTAGCCTGGGTTTGCACAGGGAGAAAACTGCTGCTCATAACATTGAAGAACAGTGACCTACCTACAAGTTTAAAAAGGGTTGATATTCTGAACTCCTCTGAATGATGGTACTTCAAAAGCTCAACTGAAGAGGCTGAAATGTGGATGAAGTATCCTGGTTTTGCAAATGACTCAAAGGAACTGTATCCTGAAAGCCATGTATTCTTGTGAATGACAAACGTAGATCTGTTGTGAAAATCTTCTGATTTTTTCCATTTAGAAACAACAAGAGTATTATTGGAGACCAGCTGAAGAAAATAATTTGGTCTATCAGCTGTTTCAAATGAAATCAAACTGGAATCTGAAAAAAAAAAAAAAAAACAACGGGAGAGAGCACATAAAACTTATTTATTTGCTGATATATGCATAATAAACCAAGTTCATTCTGATGTACCACTATTGATACTAGTAGCATGAGGAATGAAAATTGACTTTGTCCTTACCAGTGAAAACAGCCTGAATCTTGTAAGAAACTACACTATGTATGGATTGCAGAGTGCTAGATTGGGATGGTTACTTAGTTTTCTAAATACTCTGCAGATTGCATCAGGAATACAAAGAGACTGCCCACACCGGGATAAAGGAATATAGCCCCGCAGTCAAGCAGAACTTAATTTACAGTCTTTACTAAGCCATTTATTTAATAAAAACTTTAACTCCATCTAACTGGCTTTAAAAATAACATTTGCCATCAGGAATTGATAGCTTAAAAGCTCAGCCTTTCATTAAAAATAAATTAAAAAACTGTATTTTGCATTCAGCTCTCTCGCTCTCCCTCTAAGACCATTACAGCAAAGTCTTTTTTCTGGCAAATGTTCCCTCATGATACCTTACCCTGCAGAACTTCTGATTTCAAGCAGCCTCTGCACAGCCAATTGCAGGGCATCAGATCATGAGCCTGTTACAGGCATCTGTTGCTCACAGAATTACTTCATTCTATTTTGCTGTAAACTGGGCCAGTCTCTTGAAAACAGTCATTAATCTACTGTAAAATCAACTAACCCTCCAGGACGGGTAGCATTTCTTAAAAAAAAATGCTTAGAAAACAAATGATCTCTATTAAAAGGATATATTATCACATTCTGGTATAACACTTCTGGAAGACCACCTTGTTTTCTGAGCATAAAACTTCAGATAATCTGAAAAACCTAACAGTACTAGTGAATGCCTTTTTATGAATTGTCTGTAGTAAGCAGCTCTTTGATAAATAACAAAGGACAGTCAGTGTGATTTTTAACACCTGCTGTTATAGCAAATCAGTGCATTAATGCCCCAAACTCTCCCTTATCCAGGAATTGCCTGAAAGTGATAAAACATGCATTTTGCTGAGGCACCAAAGAGTCAAGAATGTCTTAGAATGACACACCATATTGATTGTACAAATTCCTCATGACCAAAATGATGAAATTTGCTCAAACTGGACTACAAGGAACAAATTTTATTTCCAGATTAAATTCTGAGCAGGAGATTTTTATAGGAGAATAGAACAGTAGGACTGACCTTCCCTTTCCAAACATAAACTGAACACAATGTACAAGTGCCTCAAAACTACAACTAATAAAAGAAATCTGTAACAGCTATTCTGTTACATGAGCTCTTGTGTCACTTCTACAGGCAGCAGTATTAGTAATCAAATGTTGATAATTTTTTTAAGTGACCCATTTGATTACACAGAGACAGCCACCTTCAGGCTGCCCAAAGAGCTCATCAGGGGACTCTGGTCAGTAAAACCATTGATACCCAAGTGCTCTGTGGGCATTAGAGCTGTGTATGCAGACAACTTCAGCATTTAATTAATGTCACAAATGCTGAATATACTCTTGTAGGCTTTCTGCTTTCTGAAGGTGTGCCACACATCGAATGAAGAAGGAAATTTCCATCAGTGGCAACTTAAACTTGCAGCACCCACCCTACAAAGAGGGATGGTGGCAGAGCAGGGGAAGTGGGAAGCACTTTTCTTGCAACGTTTCTCTCACATTGTTTCCCACTTACACCAGAAGAGAGGTGGAGGGAGCAACACATGGAGTACAGGGGCTGCAACACCAGTTTGGTGCTGCTGAGGGCTGGGGTGTGGGGAGGAAATTGCTTTTCAATTGCTTACAAAGCTACAATCTAAAACTCAGCAAAGATTTTGGCAGACATTAAAGTGCACATTCAACTTTCTGATAAAGCAAAGATTTTTTTTTTTTTTACCCAGGTCTATTCTTAAAAATATGGACAGAGTTTGCTCAGTCTTATTTAAGATAATTAGGTTATTATGACTTTACCATGTGCTTTGGGTTTATAAAGTCCAGAAGTCAGCATAAAGCCCACTACATGCCCAGGAACAACATCATCTTCTTTCACAGGGAAAACAACACCATCCACCAATCCTGCTGTTATTACAAATTTTCCATCCAAATAGCTGACCAGTTTGTATGGGCCTTTTCCCAGAGCTGTGGAGAAAAAAACAATTATTCTTCATGTCAAGTGTCACAAATGCTTGAGCTCTCAACATTAGGGCAGAGCAAAGAAGAAAAACATCTCACCACTCAGAAAATAGATGTAGGTACCATGCACTAAACTTGAGTGAAAACCAAAACAAACCTTTTTTGGAAAGTACATGCTCTGAAAACTATCAAGAATACCTACTTTCAATCTGCAAGATTCATGATTACCTTCTCTTTTTCATCCCTCTCTTATGCTTTGGTTTCCTAATCACTTTATTGAAGTTAGCAGACCCCTAAGTTATTTGACTTAGGATCCTTCTAAACTATTTATTTGTATGGTTGAACTGATTAAACACTACTCTTTAAAACCTATTCTATTAACAAACTTGACTGCAGAAAAATAGAGTTTATTTTTAAAGGTTTGAAACTATTTTTTTAAGTTCACTGTTAAAATGAGGCATTTTATGCCTCACCTGAGCAGTTCACCTCATTATATTTTACCCACAAGCCAGGACAGGGCAAGCATACATCTGAGATAAGTGCAGCTATTGGCTGGGAAGTTAATAGCATTGACTCTTAAAATCCATTCCAACTAGTTAAAAGTTTGGACTGCAATTTGCAGCCTGCCTTCATATCCTGGTTCTCCAAAACCTTGAAATTTATTAAGTTTTGAAATCCTGGGGATGCTGCTTTACAAGCAGAGTTTCAGATTCTAATGGCATGGAAATGTAGCCAGGTAGGGCACAAGTCCATGCCCACCTAAACATGAGCAAAGATACCTCTTGACCTTCAGCCCAGGGAGCTGAAAAAACAAGGTTTAAATTACTACTTAAAACATCCAGTGCTTTGGAAATATCTTTACATGTTGAACTATCCCATCTCAGGCCCATCCAAAAGCTGAGAGACCACAGCCACCAGCTGAGGATTTCCCTTGACCAAAGACAAAAGGTTTCTGCTTCTGAATTTTCTGAATGTTCTGGAACCACTTCACTCTGGGTTCATCACAAAGTTACATAGAGAAAACCTCTTCCTTGTCTAAGACAATTTCTTAAAAACCTTCCTGTCTCCAAACTAAGTAACACTGGGTCAACCTACTATAAGTTATGTAGACAAGAAAATATTTAGCATGGAGATGATTTTTTTTGCCCACTGACAGCTCTGAAACATGATATGTTGAATACAGATGAGCTGGATTAGCAAAGAGTACAAAAACACAAGGTAAGAAGTCTACAATACCCATGTTTATTGCAGAGCTAGTCATGTGCACAAAATCTCATTATTTCGACTAATTTCTGCCAGTGAGAATTCAGTAACAAATAAAGGTAATAACACCCCTTAAAAATATGTGACCAGCTAACTTCATTATCACCACAGATGTTAGAGGAACTGCACCTTTGGTCTAAGTGCACTAAGATTGTCTATTATCAGGCTGTGTTTCTTTTATGAAACAACAAACCAAAAAGAAAACTTAAAACTTTCAATCCCCTCTAATATTCAGCTGTCCTTTATTTAAATGAATTTGAAGTCTTTAAAGGTGATTTAAATAAAATTCCCATGCATTAGTGATTTGACCCCACTCAAAATCTTTTCAGGAGTCGGTGTATGAGAAAAGACAATTTTCTGGGCCATGTTTTTTGGGCCTGGCAGAGTGTGCATGTCTGTCCTAATATAAACTTGGTCCTTTTCCAAGAGCTTTCCAGAAGTGAGCTGCTGCAATATTGATCAGAAGACCAAAACACTCCATGCCATGTGGACAGACAGGCTTCTGTGTGGGCTTGATAAGAAGTTATAGCACAGAGAGCAGGAGCCCTGACCCTTGCTCACAGCAGGCTGGCTTGTGTGCCACCCCTGGCTGTGCAGACACAATTTGGAAAGGGTCTGAATGGGGATCCCAGACACAATTTGGAAAGGGTCTGAATGTGGATCCCAGACACAATTTGGAAAGGGTCTGAATGGGGATTCCAAGGCTGTGCAGACACAATTTGGAAAGGGTCTGAATGTGGATCCCAGACACAATTTGGAAAGGGTCTGAATGGGGATTCCAAGGCTGTGCAGACACAATTTGGAAATGGTCTGAATGGGGATCCCAAGGCTGTGCAGACACAATTTGGAAAGGGTCTGAATGTGGATCCCAGACACAATTTGGAAAGGGTCTGAATGGGGATTCCAAGGCTGTGCAGACACAATTTGGAAATGGTCTGAATGGGGATCCCAAGGCTGTGCAGACACAATTTGGAAATGGTCTGAATGGGGATCCCAGACACAATTTGGAAAGGGTCTGAATGGGGATCCCAGACACAATTTGGAAAGGGTCTGAATGGGGATCCCAGACACAATTTGGAAAGGGTCTGAATGGGATCCCAGGGCTGTGCAGACACAATTTGGAAAGGGTCTGAATGGGGATCCCAGGGCAGTGCAGACACAATTTGGAAAGGGTCTGAATGGGGATCCCAGACACAATTTGGAAAGGGTCTGAACGTGGATCCCAGGGCTAACCCAGCACTACAGCACCCAGAGCAGGTTCCAGGCATGGTCCAGCTCCATCCCCGAGGCTTGCAGCCCTCGCTGCAGCCCCTCCAGTGCAGCAGCACTGCTGGCCACTCAGGAACTCAAGGCTGGGTCAGACAGACCTAGGAGGAGTGTTATTGCCCATCTGGGACAAAAAGTTGCCATAACCTAAGAGCTGCCTCCCTCTGGAGGCTGCACAGGAGCCTGTGAGTGATTTAACAGCCCACTGGGGAATGTTCAGCTTTGAACTGCACTGTGCCTTAAGTAGTGCCACCAGCACCTCTCAGTTGATATTCTATTAATTACTTCATGATTTAATTGTTTAATCTTCACCCATCACCGCAAGGAAAATTAGTTAGACATGTTCTTGGGAGAGGTCCAGGAATAAAAAGTATCATGAAATAAAAAGCCTTTGAAAAAGCAAAGTAAAGCAGCAAAACAGAAGCTTGGCTAGTTAAACAATATAACATTCACAAATGTTTTCATTAACACAATTGTTTTTATACAAAGATTGTACAACTTAAATAAATAAACCCCCAAGATTTTATTGCTATTCTGTCACTTCCTTTAAAACTTACCTTTGTTGAAATATTCACAATCATAAGCTAAAAAAGGAAAAAGAAAAATAATGCAGTTACAGGCATTCTATAGATGCAGGCATTCTAAACAGGCTTTCTATTCCCCTTTATGATTAAGACGTGAGCCAAACACTTGGCCAAATTAGATCATACACAAAAACTCATAAAAAAAATTATTGCCAAATATTTACTGTACTTTAGATAAACTACTAATTTAAACTACGCAGATTTAAAGCAAGCATTGCTTCCCAGCAAGAAATACTGAGTTTACACACCTACAGCTGTCTTTTTGTGACCTCTAGTGGCTGTGACATTAAAACAATGAGAGCTTCACATTAAAACACGCCTGTTCCATCAAGAGTTGAGTAACCCCCTCACTCTGGCGTTTGCTGTGTGACCCTGTGCAAGCTGCATACTCTCTGTGCAACTGCAAAGTTACAAAAATGCTTGTTTCCTTCCATTCTTTGCATCTCCCCTTCTTTTATCAAATCTTTGGGAAAATGACAGCCTCCTGCTAGGCATTTCCAGGTGTTAGAGAAAAAGGCTTCGGGTTTTTTTTTTTTGTTAGTTCTAAGAATTTTTGGGGAGGAATACTCAGGTAATGACTGTGCCCTGCTTAAAAACTTTTTTTTCTTCAGAAGACCTTTATTCACACTTGCTCTGGGGGCTTTAATAAGGCATGCATGTTTACTAGATCTTATTAAAAAATAAAGTTCTGAAGATGGAAATCACTTGAGCTGTTAACTTTGCACCTCTGGTTTGAGGGATGCATGTTGTACCCCAATACAGACCTCCCATGACTTCTCCTTTCACAGCACAAGGGATTAAAAGCAGAAAATCATCACTCACAAACAGAAAAAGCACATAACCCAGCTAGACCAGAATGAAACTGGAGTGAGAGGCACCAACTCCTCTGTTACTGTGGTGTAGATAGAAACACACAGTAACACAGCAGGTGTTCAGGTAGAGAAAAAGAAAGGAAGTCTCCAGTTTATTGTTGACCTCGTATCTCTCAGTTTCTGGACAGTGACCAGAGATTGGACAGAGAAGTTCCCACCTCTCCATCTCCACTGGTCACTTGAGCAGTCCATGAGGTGAGATCTTTTACAAAGGAATGCAAACATGATCCTTGTTTATCTTACAATTCATGAAAACTGACTCCACTATACTAAAACAAACCAGAAGGCTGATTTTCAGGGACAGCACTCCTCTTCCTACCAGCGAGGCTTAGGTTCAATGCATGGCCCCAGGTCAGCTGAGAGTGATTTTTCAGGTCTGGCTCCCATGGATGCAGGGCTGTTGAACAAACTTACGACAGACTCTGGGAGACCTCCAGTCCACAGCAACTCCGTGCTGGCAGCACTGATGGGCATATGCTGAGACACTGGTGCAGAAACACTCACAGTCACCACCCTGGTTACAGCCACAAGTGTCTGTCAGGCAGTTGGAGTAAAACCAGGTGACATCAATCTGGAAATGAGAATAATCGCTATTGAAAATGCTCCCAGGGAAACTCACAGCCAGCCACAGACACAAAGCTATGGCTCTTGCAGAAGGCAATATATCAAACTTGGAAGTGTCAAAGATTTCACTCTCAATGCTTCCTGAAATGTGAGGAAAAATGTTCATTGGAACACACCACAAAATCTTGTCCAGCCCTTAGCAACACAATTAAACCAGTGACCTGTTAAGAACAGGTTTGCTAAGGTATTGATGTGGGATTGTCTTGTATTGTTCTGTAATATTTAAGCCCTAATAAACTGCAAAAAAGCTTATGGAATAGAAGACTAAACTGATCACAAATCACTAGAACTCAGAAATTTTAAGGAAGTCAGACACACATAAAATGTAAAATCAAAGTTGATGGAAAGGTTCTTTACAAGTGAGTGTTTCATATTCTCTTCATATTATCAGACAATTTCACACAAGAATTTGTCATTTTTCTTTACAGTATCTTCAAGTCTTAAGTGACAAAATCTCAAAGAAAACTGTCAACGCTAATTTGCTTATCGAAATGTTTCACAGATTTACATTCGAGTAAGTTTCCTAGAAATGAGTTCTTCCCACCTGACCCTGCCTATTTAACACCCCGATTTATATAAGCACGAAAAACGTGCCTGCCATGTAAGACATTTCATGAAAAGCAAGCGGCTGTGCCTACCTGTGATTAAAAAGAACACATCCCGAACAGAGGGTATTTTTGTTTTCGTTAATTACTAAGTGTTTCATGTTGAGGAGTAACATTTCTCCCCGGTAGCACTGAACTCACCACAGGGTGGCAAGCTTCAAATGCTTCACTCAGCAGTATCCCACATTCCTTCTTGGCAAATGGCTCTCGAAGGGGGTTCAAACTGCACGGATTTCGAATGTCAGAGCTGTCAACGCACTAAACCGGGAGGAAAAACGAAGGTGAGAAATATTTTTCATAACTACTTTGTGTTTGGAACGTGCAGAGAATATTTTTGTGCTTTTTTTTTTTTTTTTTTTCCGGGAGATGCAAAATGTGAAACAAAAGCACCATTTATGAAATTGAATACGGAGTTAAAGCTAATGCTGCTGAAGAAGAAAAACAAAATGACACCATTTGAAGAAACGTTTTCACTGGTCTGAAAGTAGCAGAAAAACACACACATAGGTGTAATCAGAGGTGCCAGAGAGGCCCAACCTGCACTTACACCTGAACAGTCTCACTTACATAAATGACCAAGATCACTCAATGTGCTTTAGGAGTGGAGGAAATCAGATCTTTTTTACCCTAACTACTAGGAAGATACATTTCTGTGAACACCACTAGAAACCTTAGAAAAAATTCTATTTCTAACTTGACAGCACATAGAATTTTTTTCTTTCCATTGCTATGGTTGTACAGTTAAATGTTTCCCAGCTACGAAAAATCAGTTAAACTGTCAACACACTCTGAAGTGAACTCAAAATTCTTCTATTATACAAAAACCCCACTACTTTGCTGTTCAAATATAATAAAAAACATTCAAAATATTGTTACAGAAAAAAAGGGTGATTATTTTCTTTTCTTTAACATTATGATATCTTTAAGAACCATTGATGTTGTCGTTTGTATTGCAGCCTGACTGGTTCTTTCAGGAATGAACTTCTCATTTCATTCAAGATGAATTTTAGGATATAACAGAAAAAATCTACCAGCAAAATATACCAGCAAGCACATTCTCTTTTTGCCATGTACCTCTACAGCTGTCCAGCTGTTGCCAAACTCTTGTGAATTTGTTAGTTCAAAATTATCTGGAGTCTTCAGTTCATTTACTGTCTTCAAATCAAAATTCCCACATAATCCAGTCAATTCTCCCTAAGAAAAAAATTATACACACAAACACAAAAATGTATTTTTACAAGATCAAATACTATCAGGCATGTTTTCAAAACTTGCATCTTCAGTGGTTTAATTATAAATCTGTCACATTTTGATCCTTTTTCAGCTAAACTTCAGTCAAAAGAATTCAGCTTTTCAGTCAAAAGAATTCAGTGACAAAGCTACAGAGGATATTTTGTTTTGGCAATGTCACCATTATGCCCCTTCAGTTATGTCCAAGCCTTTAAAAAAGGAGATGATCCTTTTGTTCAGAGAGGGGAGCTGTTGCCCAGTTATGGCTTTTTAAACCTCAGCAAAATAACATCTGCTTCAGTCATGTAAGGAATGAGTACTGAAGGAGAATTTTGCCCCAAAGATATTTGTCTCTGTTGTTACAGAAGTTATACAGAAAAGAGTAACTAAAAAAAGATGAATGAGAATGAATATTTTCATTGACAAGATAGCTGAATGCTTCTTTATTTCTCCTAATAATTATGCCTAATTTAACAAGATTTACATAAATACCACAAAGAAATGGTAAAAAGTGTTGATTTCCATCTACCTGCCACTGATGACCCATCTGCACATGAATTGTTGTTCTCTGGTCCCAAAGGATGGTGACATGTTCATCAGGAAAATGAACAACAGTGAAAAATCCAGCTTTCCATAACTGCATGTTTTGCAGGCCATCTATGTAACTAGATAAGCTCTGTTCAAAATAAAACAAGGGAGCTTATGATGGAAATAATATCTTCATAAAATGTTCACTTGACAGGAAACGAAACACCTCAATAAAATTAACAACATGGTTCTCAGACACGTCCAAAAACAGACAGAAAGGCACAGAGGGAGAAATGCTTCAACAACAGGGGCCTGGATTTTAAATGTGAACTGGGCTGGTTTTTATTATTTTCCAATTTTAAGAGTTGATTTTTTAATCAAATTTACAGGATGGGCAATGGGCTGAAGATTACAATGTTAGTGATTCATCTAGATGAATAGTCTTAAGGCTTGTGATTATGATTTTCACTTAGTTATAAGCAATTGTCTCAGTCAATGTTTTTTTTTGAATATGGGTAGGTAAACATGATGCATGAAGCAGCCTCTGGAAATAAGGAATTGTTTAAATATGTCCCTAGATTACAATCTTCATTACAGAAAGCATTTTTTGCTCAATCCACTAACAATCAGACTGAAACTTATTTGTAGCATGGACTAAGATGCCTGGTTCAACTACACGATATCTCAAATATTTCTATAGTCAGTCTATAAACTGTAAATAGGACTAATTATACTATAATTACTAACATACTAAAACACTAAATGATTACAGAATAGAATTTGCAGTTTGGCAAAAACAAAAATGAAATTCAGGCTGTGGAGGATATACCAGGGCTGTAATTTGTTGGGATTTTTTATATATAGAAATATTCCTCCTGTACATTCAAGACCTGACTAAGCTCTTAGTTCCAGTGGAATTAATAGCAAAACTCCCACTGATTTCAAAGCACCTGTATTTCTCCTGAGACATTAAATAGTAATTAAGTCTAAACAAAAGAGCTACAGTTTTCTCATCTAACATTTTTGTCAAATATAGATAAGATTTTGTTTAAGGTTTCCATTGAACAATCCAGATGTGATCAGCATCCACTGTAAAGATATTTACACCTCTGCTACTGAAGTGGCACAATAAGGTTTTGGTTACGAAAGGAAGAAACACAGAGAAGTACATATGCTGCTTTTTGATCAGCAGTAAGAACTGAAACTTACTGGATTCCCAGTTTCATCATCAAACACTAAAAAGGATTTTCCAACATTAATGAAAATGTTTTTCCTGCAAATGATTCCATTACTAAAGCAGTCAATATTCTCTACAATGACAGAAAGGCTGGTTGAAGAAGTGCCCTGAAGGAAAAAAAAAAAACAAACAAACAAATGTCCATTTTTAAATATAATAATATTAAAATTGTTACACAGTTCAATTAGCAGAAACCTCAGAGTATGTATGATTCAAAGTCTGAACAATACCAAAAATGAAAAAAAACCCAAGATGTAGCACTCAATAAAATACACAGACAGGAAGCGCAACGGTAGATTTTAACAGGTAGATTAGAGTTTAACAGTTAGATTGAACAGGTAGATTGTAACAGTTTTAGAGAGTTTTCAAACAGTTTTAGAGAGCTGTAGAACAGTTTTCCAAAGGAGTCTCACCTTCACCAGGTAAGCTTTACAAGTGCCCACGAAGTCGAAGGTGAGGCCGTCGAAGGTGCGGTAGTGCCGGTCCCCGTACGCCGTGCACATCGAGGGGCAGGGCTGGAAGCTGCACTGGAAGGATCCATGCTGGCAAACACTGCAAAAGGCATGACCAAGAAGGGCAACATCAGCTGCAAGCCCAGGCAAATCATTACAGCTGTTGCACTGGGAAGCAAAGGAACAAAAGCTGTGCAAGTGTGGATAGAGGTGGTTTGAAATGCTGGCCAAGCTGGACACAGTAATTAATGCTCTGAGGAAAAAATGCACATGCTGAACTCATACCACCCAAGTTTCTTCTTCCACGAAAAATTAAAGGCTCCAGAATATGTACACACGACAATAAGACTCGAAACCTCACAAAAAGTACAACCAAGAAAACCAACAGAACGAAAAACCCAGTGCAACGTAATACAATTTATTCCGTAGTGCACACCAATAACATGATGCAAGGAGAAAGCCTTCTTCTCCAGATTTTCAAACATGTTTTTCTGTACAAGAAAAAAAATTTCACAGAATTTTTTCTGTGAATCTTAGTGGCAAATATTGGCATGTCCTGCTAGTAAAGTCTTTGTGCATTCTCTGCTTGAATGAGAATTTCACAGAATTACCAAGGAAATATTTCAGGAGCGTTATTTTGGTGCTTGGGTTCCTAAAAAAAACCATCTTGTTGGACTTACTCTTATTCCAGATGTCTAGATCACCTCCAAACCTCAGCCTAACAGTTCAGGAGCTTCCTGGACAGTTCAAGTTGTGTCTGTGGCCACTTTAAGCATCAAAGGGTTTTCACACACATCTACTGAATGACTGTGCAGACCTTGCTGAATTCCCTCTGCAGTACAAGAGAATAATGGATTCTCTTGGCATAATAAGAGGCTTTGCAGCACTGGATATTATGCCTCTTTCTGAATCACCCTCTTGCAATCTAAATAACATTTTCAGAAATGACATAAGTTTTACAAATAACGATAGAATTTCATTTCCTGCCTCCACAAGCAATCACTAAAATATCATTTCTATGTTCCCCAATGACCCAGACGTTTAAATTTTCCTTGATAAAGACAGCAAAGCTGGTGCCCTGGCATAGCTTATACTATAAGCCTTTATAAATGTAGGTTAAACTAAATACAGAATGAGATAATTTTGGTACATGCCTAAGTTTACTTTTTAAGAATATTGATTTTTAATTTCCTCCTTACATGAATGTTGAATATTTTACAATTAGAGTCTTAATCTGACTTACAGAAATACTGGATAAATCTCTAACATTTGACATCTCATATACTGAAGCAGCAGGCAGAATAAACTTTGCCAATATAAATTTTTTTCAGTGTAAGATTTCCTTCATATTTCTAGCACAGTGTCAGCACACCACGGTTTTCAAAAGGGCAGCAAGTATCTAGAAAATCTAGGCAGCTCCAGGTGCTGGTAACATCAGCTTTCCTCCAGTTTACTCAGCAATTAACTTGCACCTACATGGAACCACTTTTCCCGGTTTTTCAAGACTCTGCTTATCCCGTCACTGATTTGGTCCACTGCTCATGTTTTGCATCACTACATGTATCAATACACCAAGCAGATGGCTAAAATAAGTTAAAAATACAACATGCGAGAAGTGTTTGCTGTACCAAAGTGCAGGACTTGCTAACTGCAGTCACCTCGGAAGAGCACCAAAGGAAGGAACCCCACTAAGCTCATGGAGAGAGAGGCAAACAGAAGAAATTATGTTTGGACTGGAAGACTAAGTGCTGCTTCTCATGTTCTCCTAAGATGATTAGGTTTTAGTTTCACTCTTAGCCTATTCAAATCCTTCTCCATATGCAGATCTCCTCAGGCCTATGCAGAAACATTTCTTAACATGTAAAGCCTAGGCAGATCCTTTTCTTTTTTTCAGGAATGCATTTATAGTCAGAAGGAAGGGATTAAGAGGGACACAATGTCTTTAAAGTCCTCTACACCAGGCTTGTTTCATACTAAGTGAACTGACATTTAGAAATCAGAATTCAGAGAGCCCTAGTTGGAAAAGCTGAGCTATCAGAATCTTCTGAACTTCAAACAGCTTTTTATAAAGCATATTTCCAAGAAGTATTTGTTAAAGAATACAAGTAGCCCAGTCCAGCAGCTCGCAGAGAGTGACCAGGAGTTGCTCAATGGTCTCAGCATGATGACAGCAGACTGACACATCTACTGGCAGAAACCCATCTTACCTGGCAGAGCACTGCTGCTCTGATAGCCTCAGCATTAGAAAAAATTGTGTTTTATGTTTCCACTACATGCTAAATATTTCAGGTATTCTCACTGAAAACAAAACTTGGGAAGCCTAGAATCACAGGTAAGCCACACCCCAGAGCTTGGGTCGAAAGTTCCTGTCAGTTCACAGGTAGCTTTGCCAACTTATGAAATTATTTTGTCACTTTACCATTCAATAGATAAATCAGATCACTATTTGTGTTGCAACACTATGAAATATGAGTGAGATGATATTTAGAATCAACACACGCTAATTCAATGCACCAACCCACTATATGATAACTTCTGTGGGTGCCTAAGTGTGTTTGTTTGCACAGAAGCACTCTCATGCTTTGCACCTTCCCCTTAACATCAGGTACACCCCTGCACATCCACTCAGCAGACTCAGATTTTATGTGCCTTATATCCAGCAGAGCTTGTGGCAGATTCCCCTCTATCCCTGAACAACTGATTGCCAAAAAGCCATCATCATTTAATCTGTCTTTGCTTCTGGACATGGAAGGCTACAAAAGCCATGACAACGTTAAAGATTTGTGCGTGAATTAATGAGCCTGGCCTCGGGGGAAAAAAAAAAAAAATGAAGAGAAGGCTAAATATCCAATGTCCTTCTGCCTGCACTGCTGCTGCCTTTGGTGAAGTCTCATACAGATTAGATGGGTAAATGAATTCTCTCTGATGCAAGCAATCCCACACCAGGTCCAAATGGAGAAGCCTTTGGAGACAAGGGGTGAACAACCCGGGTCGCTTTACCTGCCTGCCCAGTGGAGGTGGCTTCTAAGTCGCTTCCCCAGTCGACCAAAGGGCTACAAATCTCTTGTAGAGCAGCTACTGAGGACCTGACGAGAGGCAGAGGAAGGCAGTCAGCACTGGAGGGGGCACGACATCCACACAAGGCAGAGCCTGGTGCTGACAGGACGAGCCTTCCCCGGGCTGGGCAGGTCAGGAGCAGAGCTCACCAGGGGACTCGGTTAAATGCCCCTGGTAAGCACAAGGAGGGCACGAAGAGAGGGAACTGCTCTGCACCACGGTGCTTGGCAGCACAGCTGATTTTTCTGAGGCTCTGGCAATTCAAATAGCACTGCTTAGTGCCAGCCTGCAGCCTTCAGCCATGGTCAGGGAGGAAAAGAGGCAGAGAGGGTCAAGAAACCAGCTCGTTGCAGTGTGGGGTGTATTTCCACACGCCTGGCAGGCTGATGAAAATGGCAGTAAAACACATCCTAGTGAGAGTGCTCCAAGAAACCTGGCAGGGTAGGTGCTGCCTTTACTGGGGTGTAAAAGGAGAGGGTGTCTGCATGTGTTCAAATGACCCTACCAACCCCTGCCTGCTGGAATTCTCCCTCTGAACGCTATTGATTCATCAGTTATCCACACACACAAATCAGTGACCAGTCGATCTGCTCGGTACCTGATGTTGCTCCCCTTAATTGAACACAGTAGTTGATGCATATTTAAGGACATAGGGTTATGTTCTGGTCTCTAGACTGCTCGGATTCAGTGCTAAATGTGAAAATGAGTAAGTGAAATGCTTTTAAAAAATGTCACTCTGGTGTATTATTTAAGGGATTTTACCTGTGCTTTAGGAATACTAGCCATGACCTTGAAAATAAAAAAAATTGATGATTTTCTAAATCAATGTTTTTAAAAACTAAAAAGATCCCAAATCACTATTATCGTGTTATGCAAAGTGCCTGGACACAACAAAACCTGAACGAGTTTTAAAAGCTCTTTGAAAAAAACATAAATACAAAGTAGATGATTTAGATAATGTGCTGTGAAATTTATGATTAAAACACATGACAGAAACATAATCAACCTACAAATACACAACAAAAATAAACTCATCACTTAAATAGATCTCCACTTACCATGTATGACAGGAAGAAATTACTTTGTCACCTGGAAAATATTCCTTTCCTTTCCATGAGCATGGACATTCATCTGCATCCAAGCACACATCCCCATGCTTGACAAGACTATCAAAAACAGAACAAAAAAACACACATTCAGCAGCAGTATAGCTGGTATCCAGATACAAAACTATTTTCCTAAAATTTAAAGTTACTACCAGTTTTGTTATAGGACCCAAATAATATTTAAAGTCTTCTGAAACTGAAAAGGCACAATTTTATTAATAATTGTGTAGGAGTGATTTGGTATCTTCCTTTCACAGGTACCTGAGTGGTTTATCTTTATGAAGTGCCAGCACTTTGGGCACTAACCCTTCAGTCACTAAACTCTCTGAAGATTGACTCATTAATACACAAATTTTAAGGTCAGGGAAATGCAGAATTTCTAGAAATCCTCTAAATTTCACTAAATTTCTTGTAACTCAGCCAATTAAATTGCATTAACTGAAGCCAAAAGATAATCCACGAGAGTGGGATCCATCACAGCCCTTTGTTCCAGTGGCATGTACCCTTACTGTCAACAACTAATGCCACATTTAGTCTAAAGATTTTTCATGATTGATGATTTCTTCTTGTCCTCTTTTCTTTCCCTGTTAAAGAGTTTTATTTTGCTGCAGTTTTTCTACAGCTGTAGTTATGCCTCTTGGTCCATGAATAATTTAATCAATGCCAAAAGCCCTATCCTGGCTGCATGAAATTATTTTATTAATTAATTAATATGTATTTCTGCATGACAGGCACCTTCGTGCAGGCAATTACAAATATACTCAATTTCAGTGGCAGAAGTATCCTCACAGTCTTCAAAGGACACTTTGATTATAACACAGCTAACCATATGCAAAGCTATTTACAGTTCAAGACTAATGCATTGAATCTGTGTTTATACACAGCTCCTAGACCAGCAGATAAAAATGCAAAACTATTAAAAAACAAGAAAGTTAAAAAGATTACTTTCATAGAGAAAGAACAGAGGAATTCTTGCCCAGAAAGACTAAATGAAGTAACTAGTCCTAATTTTAAAGTAAAATATTTATGGCTTTTTGATACTATTCAGAAAATCTGAAATTAGATAAAGAGAGAGCAACAAAGAGACTTCAAGCAGATTCTACAAATAAACGTCAGGAAACATACCAGAAGCAGAGTTATTTTGATTAAATAAGCTATCACTTCACTGAACCAAGCAAGTTCTATTTCTTCCAAAAAGCATTTCATTTTTTTATCCAATAGCATTGGATAAGCAAAGCTACCCCAACATGGGACCTGAGGGTCGAGTAGCAGATGGAGCAGCTGTGATGACAAAGCCATCCTGAGAGGAGAGCTGCAAACCTTGAACCCCTGACACGCTGCAGAGTGCCTTTCACCCAGTGCTGCAGGGTGCCTTTCACCCCAGGGCTGCAGGGTGCCTTTCACCCCAGGGCTGCAGGGTGCCTTTTATTTATTTATTGCATTTAGTTATTAATATATTTTTAATTTTACTAATTATTTCTTTATTATTTTATTCATAATTAATATAAATATAATTTAAATTAATATAATTATATTATATATTAATTAATATACCATTATAATTAATTATATATGTCATATTATATGCAATTATAATTATATGTAATAATTAATTAATAATGTAATTAAATATTAAATATTTTAAACACCTCTGTGTAGCAAAGCAAATTTTGTACAGGTTTTCCCGTGTTCCTAACAGATTCACTGTTCCTGATATTTAGCACCCTGATACGGCACCATGGACAAAATGTGAAAGGCATGAGGCACATCTATGACAAACAGGGTAACAAATTTTTTATTTGCTTGCTATCCAAAAGAGATTCAATAATTGAATTTATTACAGAGCATTTTGTTTGTTTGTATTAATGAGGCGGTAATTTGTATTTGACAAATTACATGGCACAAATTTGCAATTTGCTTTTGACTTGGACTCTTCTTCAGTGTGTTCTGTCTCAGACAGAAATGCACAGCTCTGTAAGGCTTCTGAATGGGAATGTGCAGAACACCATAAACCCTCCTCCCCCATCAAACTGAAAAACTGTAATTTTCCTCCAGGGTAGGTAAGTGTTCTTTGTAATCCATACTGATTTCGAGTATTGTGTCACTTGGAGACAATCAGCTATGAGACTGAAATTCCCACTGGTTTAAAGCTGCTCAGAACTGAACAGGGCAATTCAGACACAGAGAGATCACACTGACAAGGTAACACTAAATGCAGTTTTTTCCTCACGTTATTACACTGGATTAAAAAAAAAAATAAAAAAAAAAGTGATAACAGCTTTCTCTTTTGTAAAGCCAAGCAAATGGATAGATTTCAATGATCTGAGAACTCACCACAAATACCCTACAGAGAAGCCTTGCACAGCTCCTCTTTGAAGCATGACACATTCTGCTTGATGTTTATACTGACTGTCCAGCCCACAATGAAGTGCAAAGACACAAGGACAACAATCCCACATCTCCCTGCTGAACATCCACTTCCATTATCATCTTATTATGATCTAGAGCTCCCTGCATTCACACACACAGAATTATGCCAGTAGTGTTGGTAAAGGCACCATGTCACCTGTGACTCAAACAATTCCTGCTCTGACTGGAGACCATGGAAAACCAACGGGACAGGACAGGCACAAGGCAGCATTTGTCCATTTGGGGCAAACACATCACACAGCATGCAGAAATGTAGGAAGATAGGGCTGTTTATTCCCCTCCTTTTCCTTTACTCTGATTTTCTCCTTGTTTCTTCTACAGTCTGGTTAAGGATTCTGTCCCCATGTCAAATCGCTCACGTCTGGCTTAGTTAAGGAAGAAAAATAACTTGATTCATAGAAACCCAGAAGTAGAAAAAGTAATTCAAATGTTTTACTTGAAAAAATATGCACTGAGAGAGTATTATTTTTTTGAAATGCAACATATAAATACAGAAAATCTCTCTTTAAATGGTGTCAGATGAAAACCAGTAAGAAAAAATATAAAGTCTTAAAAATTACTCAATATGTCGAGCAAAGTAGGGTGAATCAACATTAGAAAGTGAATTCCAGGAGAATTAATGTTTTATTTCAACAGCTTCTAAAATAGGCAGAAAGTATATCATCAATTTTTGTACCTTAAAAATTGCAACCCAATGAATGATCTCCTGTAAATTTAGGTATTTACTTAAACATGGTTGCTAGCATCTGATTTACTCGGATTTTTCGATCATATTACTGTGAAGTATTTAACTCCACTTGTCTCTTGGTTTAGCATTTATTATGCTTTTAACAGCCAGTGTTGTGGGGTAAGCCTTCACAAGTCTGATTTTTCTCAAAAGGTCCAAGCAGAATTAATTCCTCACTCATGTTTGTGCCCCAAAAGATGCCAACCTGTCTGTACTCACCCGGGTGGGCAGACACAGCCTGACACACAAGGAAGGTGAGCTGAGAGGGTGAGGTTCAGCAGCTGATTCTCACAAGTCCTCTCTCTGCTGAGCTCAGGATCCACTCGTGGGTTACTGCAGTTAATGTAGATCTGGCCAACTGGGCAGCTGTGTGCTGGGGGAGAAAATTAACAAATGCTTGAGTCTTCATACCTGAAATTTTGTGTTTTGTAAACGTGTGCAATAAGGATTTGTAACACAGAAATTATAACATCCAGCAATACTTGTAATATTCAGTTGCCTCTCCTCAGATTATTTGGGGTAAAATTAACCTTGGTTTGTCCTACAGAAGATCTGTTTTTTATCATGCAGCTAAGATTATCTTCATAAGCAATCAAAAAAACCTAGTATTTTTAAGTACTGGGGGGAAAAAGTTGTTCAGATTTAACAGTATTTTGAACAGTTAGGCTGGTACAAAGCAGGAGCAATACTTTCAGTGACACAAATACATAATTATGGATCCCCTCCCAGGAGTTAATTTGTACATATTGCACATTCTTCTAGTTCAGACAAGGGGTTCCACAGAGACTGGAGGAAATGTATCTGAACCTGAAATATCTTTTCCCTCTCTCTTCACTCACCATTTATGTTGTTATCACAGTTCATTACACCATCCCTGCAGTGGCTGCAATAGAAATACACAGAGATGAACTGAGAGCCAGGAAGATCTAAAATATTAACATATTTATTTAGTAATCCAGAATAACTCAATATAAAATAATTTTGTAAATGTTTGCACTGAACATTGCAACTGTGGGTAAAGAGAGCATTGCCTTAACACATGAAGAACATTAGTTAAACTTCAAAATTTTGCTTCATGCATAATGTTATTGAGTTAAGATGCATGGGCTGACAAAAAATATATACAGGAACATGCCCCCAGTACTGCTCCCCAAAACACATTTTCCCTGCATGAAACAGCTCAAAACTGCACAAAACTCAGCCTAGCAGGATACTGTATGCAGGGAAGCACTGAGAAACCTAACACTGTCTGCTCCTTTCTAATTTGAGCCAAAATAGTCCAGTACTTCTCTAAAATGCTAGCAGCTCCTATTGCAACTCATTGTCAGGGAAAACTGTAGCAGTGCTGGCTGAGTTTCAGGCGCTGGTATTCACTGGAGAGCCTGAGGCCATGAAATCCAGCACTGCTTTCCCATTCTTCTGCAATGGCTAAAGCATCCCCAGGACTCCTAGAGCTGGTCAGCAGATTCAGAATCAAATGCTGTCTGTGCTGCAGCCTCCCTGAGAATGCATTTGGAGTTGTGTATGGACCCCAAAGCCCTGCTGGAAAAGTGCTCAAGGACTGCAAGGTATCACTCAGGCAAGAGGAAAAGGAGTACCAAAGGGAACTGAGAGGGAAGCAACTCAAAGGCTGCTACATAACATCAATGGAAATATTTTAAAGAACTGGTTGAAAGCAGCAGAGCAGAGAAGCTATCCCACAGAGAAGAAATTCCAGTTTGAAAGTGGGAAGTTCCAAAGATGAAGCAACTGAGAGGAAAAAAGGATGGGGAGAATATAATAAATACCGTAATTGTTTCTAATAGAAAGTGACAGATAAAAAAAGACATCTTCACAGACTATTTTTTTTTTTTCCAGTTCATCCACACATGTATTCCTACATGATTCCTAATGTATTACTTAGCACAAGGCAATTCACAGGAGCTGACAGCCTGGATCTCTACATTTGAAAGCCTTTCTTCTCAATAGATCTGTACATAGCCCTAATAAAAAAACACCTCAAATCACGACTAAATCCGAGACACAGATCTCTAATTCTAGCTAGAATTCTAGTAGCTATACACCAGTAGATTTTAATGTTAACCAACATAAGCTGCCATGTCCCAAACAATTCCACTGAAATCAACATAAAGAGGATTTTTGTCTACAGCAATTTTTTAAAAGCTACATCTGTGGAGGATCATATGATCTGCATTCATCCATATATGCATGACATGGGTCAGCCAAATCAGCAACTAGACCTTTGAGGAGGAGGATTAAAGACTGACCAGGAAAAGCCCCTTCTTTCAGCTGCCAGGGCTGTTTGGCACATTTTGTAAACTAAAACACCTTGGGAGGGCAGGCAAGGGTGCACCCAGCCTCTGCAGGGTCCCATATCCATAATGGGCTGCCTGGCACACCACCCCAGGGAATCTGCCCTAAGGTAAAAAAAAATAAGCTAACTTGATGAGTAAGATATCAATTTATAACAATCAGTATTTATGGACTGGTGACAAGAGTGAGAAACAGTTTGTGTGTGCTTACTGAGTGCCCCCATTGCATTAGGAGCATGACAACACCCATCTCATGTGGCCTCTGTAACAAACTCAGGTACTGCACTCATCTATCACAGGCATGATTTGGTCTGCTCTGCTTTTAATTAAGTGCTGTAACAACTGATACAGGCAGTGAGAGCTCAGATATTATTTCTGCAAGCTTGTTATTCACAGAACTTGTCATCCACATTACTTAGCCTTCTCCAGACAGGAGTAACTGTTGAAAAGGATGCATCTGGCAGGAGCCAGGATCATCTAACAAGCTTCCTTCTTTAATGCCATGGCTGCAACGATGCAAATGGAAGAGCAGGAGGAGAAGAAAAAATGCCAAACGTAAGGAACAATAACAGAGATGCTTATTTACCATTGGCTGCAGCTGACAGTTTTTTGTGTTGTTTCTTAGTTGATAAAAGCCACATTGCTCTTTTACAATGATCCTATACTAGTGGAAGACAGATTCTTAATAATTCTTCATAAATGGATTTAGAATCTGGTAAAGGGAAGGAGAATAGCAATGAAGATCTATGGACAGCCAGGAAATGTCTGTGCTTTTCTGGAGCTCTCCACATTTGTATAGATATAAGAAATGATTGTGGCTTTTCTTTTCTGTTTTGCACTTCAATATATTGCACTACAAATCACAGCAGCCTGAAAAGCCTAAGTTCTTAAGGACTTCTGTCAAACAGAGAAAACTGATGCAGGTTTATTCTGTAGGTTACCTTAAAAATAACTAAAACAACAACAAAAAAAAAACCCCAGCAAACTAGCCAAAATGATTTGATAGAGCTCTTAAGATAGTGACAATTTATGTGAAAACACAACTTGTATCTTACCATTTGCCTAAAGATGTCATGACATCTTCTCCAGGGGGATAGTCAATTCCTTGAAAGTAACATGGGCATTCATTTCTGGAACAGAGGAAAAACATGTCACTGACTAACCCAAACTGAAAGAAAAAATTCCCATTGACTTAACTACCGTTCAAATTTCAGTTGTTTTGTTTGTTTTGGTGAGGTCTTTATTGGATAGACAATGGTTTTGTGGGTTTTAAGGGTGTTTTTTTTAAATGCAAGAAATTGATCTCAAGACTGCCATATATCTCAAGCACATTTCAAACCAAATCATCAGGAAAATGGAAGTTTATGCTTTGTATCTCTTACATGCCAAAAATCAGACAGAACATAACAATCAGTGCTGATGGTGTTGGATGAGAGTCCATGTTATAGAAAAGCTATTTCTGATCAACACAGGCATCAGTTCTGTATAATTCTGAGAGCCTGTCAAGTTTACAGATGTGCATCATCTCCAAGGGTAGAAGTTAATTAGCTTTCCACTCTGACTTGCAGATGTGGTGGTCTGAACACAGGGAGTGTGACTATCAGAACTGCAACTCCACCCACCTCTGCACGCATCGCTCGGTCCTGGGGTCCAAAAACATCCCAGAGGGGCAAGCACAGCCCTCCACACAATCCCTGCTGCATGTCTCTGGCACAGACAGTGCCTGGCAGGTTCTGCCACAGCTAGATACACAAGTACTGTACTCCTTTGTGTCTTCACATGAAAGAGCTGTCCAAACGAAACAAATCTCTCAAATTACGGTGCAAGAGACTCAAGTACCTCCCCAACAGTTTTCTGATAAACATCGCCATTCTTTCCTTCCCAATCACATTAAATTCCACTAAAATTGCTACCTTGGCACTCTGCTGTGTAAACTACACAGATGTAAACCCACAGTAATAACAAGTGCAATGAGTCTGAGCAGTTAATCCAGATTTACACTGTGGAAACCGAACAACTGAAGCCTTTTTGCCTCTAACTCTGAAAATTCTTGGCATTTGTGCATGGACTTTTGGAAATGCAGAGCACCTTAAAAAAAAACCCTTAAAAGCTTTAAATAAAGCACATGTACTTTGCAGATGTTGCACAATACCACATTAAATATTCTTTTATATATATACATATATCTCTTATCAAGCTCTACTAAAAAAAGACTGAAACTCTTTAAATACTTTTAAATACTAACAGATTCATATATTTTAAATGCTACAAGCAAGCTTTTGAAATACACTGTGAGAAACCTATTCTTGTTTCCAAAACTGTAAAATCAAATCAAATGGCTTGAATAAGTCATTCAATCATAAGTGGATGCAGCCATTCATGCCTTAATAAATGCAAACAAGGCAGCCTTGTCAGATATACATACAGATAACTCCACCTTGAGATGCTTAAGCTGGACCAACTTAGTCCTCTTCATCATGCAGTACAACATGGATAAGTACAGGATGTGATGACAACTGCTAAGTATTAAGTTCTTGAATGTTCCTTAGAAAAGATTCTCAGACTTGTTAATAGAGCCAGACCTACATCAGGGTCTTCAGGTTCTTTGACAGGGTTTCCAATTCTATGCTTTTTATAAAGTTTATGTGAGGTCCCAGCTATTGCTATGTCCTAGCAATATCTTTCACATCACAAAAAACTAAAACTAGGGAATTTACTATTATCCTTTTCTTGTGAGGCTTTATGGAGTAGATAAAAGACATCCCCTTTATCTATAAAGAAACATATATTCTTTTATTAATTTTAAACTAAATAACAACACCAGTTTCAATACTTGCTTCAGCACTTGGTGTATTTCAGTGTCACTGACAGTAAGAATAAGCCAAGAGATTGTCAGGCAGCAGAATTTGACAGTAATCCAACTAAAACTGCTAAATACCATCATTATTCTTGTTCATTTAAAGAATTAGATAAACAGCATCCACAAGGAGAAGAAATCTACTCGTACAGCTCATGAATAAGATCTATATGATATGAGATATTCAATGCCATATAATAACAGACATGTTTTGAATTCCGTATATATTGGAAGCCCTCCAATTACTTAAAAATATTAGTAATGCTTCATAAGTTAAAGAACTACAGAAAGTAAACTACAAAGGAAGAATACTCTAGAAACACTGGTTCAAATTCTATCGTGAAAGAAAATTCTTTAAAAAAGGAAGCTTGTCCTGTGTGCAAAAGGTCACTCTAGAATTAATCCTTTTCTCAATTAAAAGATTGTATTGATTCATATTTGTTTTCTGACTGTCTCTATTATAATTATTGCCTCAGGCAGCAATTATTTAAGTCTAGAAGTGGAAGGAAACTCACCACACTCTGGGACAGCTCCTCTGAAATCTATTACAACTCCAAACCTTCGGCAGTGATGAGCGTAATGGGCCAGAGCAGAGCAAAAACAAGTCTGTCCACATTTGCAAGTGTCTCTTCTGCACTGCTCAAAATAGGGAACAGGACTCAAATAGGGGTAGCATGGAGCAAAAAGATCTTTCGTAAGGATGCTACAAGCTTCCGCTGCATAAGAGGCTACACAAATAACAGATTAAAAACTGTTTCAGTGAGGGAGTTGAAAAAGACTTGGAACAAAAAGTGTCTTCTACACAATGCAACCAATCATGGCTACGTACTATTGCCACATAAATCTTTTTATCTTTGCTATCTATACAGCTGTTCAAGGGCTAACATCCATGTCCCAGTCTGTCAGCAAGGATTCAGCTTTTTGGCATTGCACGTTGTGCAAACTCTCAACAGACAGGTGATGTTGTAGCAGGAGACATGACTGTTCCCTTGCACTGCTGAAATTCAAGGGAAAACCTTAATATTCTGCCTCTCTGTCTTGACAAACATTTAGTGTCCAATAGAAGAAGTGGTAGGCATTGTGAAATAGATATAACTGATGATCTGCAAAGTTCATCATTGTTAAAGGATGACTTAGTGACCATCTGTGGTCCTCATGGCATCAACCACCTGCATATTATCCTAACTGGACCCTTCCAGCTCAATCTACAGGCTGTCAGCACATAAGCAACTTTCTCCTACTCTTCCATAGCAGAAAACTAAATCAAATATTTGGATTTTTTCAGCATTCTCAAAAATGAATACTGCAATAGTTTTGAGTCTCCATCTTAACTAGCAGCATCACCAATACAAGATATTCCACCACACTTTAATGCATGTCTAACTTAACACAGTGTAACTCCAAACCAGAAATAAAAATCACAAGTTTCAAATGCCTCTGCAAGTAGTAGAAAAGCCTCAAACAACACACAAGGTGATTTTTTTAAGGGATTGAACTCAGCTGCCTCTATCCTACGCCTGGGTGCTAATTTCTTTAATGGGCAGGACTGGTTATTGCTGTACCTGATCCAACTAGGAAAATGGGCAGGGATGCAGTGAGTGGAAATGCCCTGGCCAGTCAGCCCTTGCCCTCGTGCCCACCTGCCTGCAGATGAACATCACAGGGATCCACCTGGGAACTGTCCTGCACAAGAACACACGCTGATGACGTTTTCCATGTGTTTCCAAACAGCTCTGGAGTGCTTTCTGTTACTCCAACTGGAGATCTTGCACAAAACAGAAGTCAGAAAAGGTATAGTGAATTGGCAGAATGGTCTCAGTTCTTTCACCCTCTGAGTCAAGCTCCTCTTTCACTATTCTGTATTCTCATTCACTCAGCCATAAAACTGCAATCCTGAAGTTCAGGACTTCTCTTTTTTTGCAGGTGGAGGCCCAGAAACAAAAGAGAAGATGACCTCTAGAGACTTTTTAAGGAAGGAAAGATCAAAATAGACCAAATTCCATTTTTATAAGAGAGCAGGGAGCATCACTGTCCAGATAGTTTGAACTCCCCTTTTTGTCCTTTTGGTTCCTTAGTGATATCCAATCCATTTTTAATCTCTCCTCTACCTATACTTTCCTATCTGTAGCTGACTTCCTAGGTTCTTTATTCCTTGCAGGAAAGAGAAAAAAACCCCAAGCCTCCAGAAATATAACTGCAAAAGCAATTGAACAGATGAGGCCTAGGTAATAGAAGCTGAATGATAAAAATAACCAATTTTGATCAAAATAACCAAGGCAGAGTAATGCTGCAGAGAGAATGATCAAAACTGTGCATTTAAATATGGGGTGTCATACCTGAGGGAAAAGATTGCATTAGGCACACGATCAGGAGCATTGCCACTGGAAAAGCAGCTGGGAATGAAGGTGTTGCAAAAGACACCACTGCCTACAGCCAGTCTCCCAAAGCTGGTCTAATAGTCTGTGTCATGTCTCAGCACAATTTTTAAGACCCCAGGTTTAAGGGCTTTTTTACAAATATAAACTATTGCACAGCTTCTCATTTGTGTGACAGCAATCCAAAGACTGTTGTCAAAAACACACCACAAAACCACCTGCCAAACAGAAAATTATTTTAAGTAGTTCTACATAACTAATAGCTCTTCACTGAGATGCTATGTATTTCCTAGTCTCATTATAAATAATAGTCTGACAATACTTTTTAATCTGTAACATAGAAATTGTTCAAAATTCCACTAGTCTATCAGTGTACCAAATGGGTGTCTTTTTAAATGGGAACTATAATGGAAAGCTTTTCTATTTTTCAATTAATTTTGAGCTAGAAAAATTCCAGCTGTTCTGAGAGCATAAAGTTCTTTCACTATTTCCTTTTTTCCTCCTGTTGTGTCCTAAATTTGTGTTCTTTTCCCAGCTCCATTAGGCTCCTCTAATCCACTGGAAGCCAATTTGTTCTTTAGTGCCTGTGAGAAACTGTGAGTGCCAGTTTGCAAAGAAACTGGGCCAACAGCAGCTTTGGCTATGGTGCCTGGGCAGCTCTGACCAGCTCTGCCTGCATCACAAGGAAGGGAAGCCCAGGCAGCAGCCAGTTCCTGCTGCTGCTCTGCAGGCACTGAACAATGCAGGCTCTGTCAGACCCAGCAGATCAGGGCTCACAGGAGAAAACAGGAGCTGGAAAGAGAGAGGCTTGCAGAGAGGCAGAAAGTTCCTTACATAGGCCACTCTGTATTTTGGACAACATTTTTTTGGTAAAATAACCCTTGTGCATCATCTACGTTTCACCAGAAGTTTATATTAAAATATTTTGAGCAAAACCTGGCTTGATATGCTGTAGCAGAAGCCACAGATTTTCTGTTAGCAAACTGAACCCTTTTATCTATCTCACTAATGAAAAAATTCAAAAGAAATTATTCTTGGTATCTATCCTTTCAGCTTCAGTACACACTTGATCTACCACTCTAACTACAGATATTCATATACTGGCAGATAGAAATCTTGCAGTTCTGCATACAAAAAGTCATCTTCTGTGTTTCCATTGAAGGTTCCACAAAGGCCCACGGTGTCGTCCTTCCACCTCTCATCCACCTGAAGGTAAAGCCTCAGTCCTTCCCTGTCGTAGAGGATCTGTAATCCAATCTGGGTCTTCACTTGCAGAAATACAGAGGAGAGTTTCCGTATTTCAAATAGCTCTGGGGAGGAAAAACAGAGATTGTTGAAAGGCAAAGGAAACCTGCCTGAAATTTACATTTTGTTTCTTGTTGTTTCACTGGTGTTGGTTTATATCACTTCTATGTAAAAAAAACCCCAAGAGACTTGTGAGACTCACCACACTTGTTTAAAATGCACTGAGAGTTCACTGAAATATCCACAAAGGTAAACTAAATGAAAGCAGTGTAAGGATATGAACATTGCAGACCATTTTCTGTAGACAAACTAATCCTAAAACCAGGAATATGAGTCCTATGTTAAAACCTTTTGTGTGAAATTCCCAAAGAGCCAAGGCCTTGCAGACATCAAATGTACTAATGATTTGCACATAAAACTCTTGTTAAAGATAACACTCTATATCAGTCATATTCCTATACAGAATACCAGACACCTTCAGAACAGAGAGATTTAAGAAGTTAAAACAAAAAGAAACAAAATAAATTTTGTTGTCTGAAAATCTGTAGCTCATCTCTAAGGGGCAGTAGGATTCTTTCTGCTTAAATTTACTTGAACTGCTTACAAAAATGGGAGAAGAAATTATTCAATTCAAGAACCAGAGAAAAGAATTTCCCCTCAGGCAAGAACCGAAAAAACTTGGCAGATGTGATGGATGGCATTTGGACTTGTTAAAATAAACAAAATCTTAGTGTAAGAGACAACTAGCCTAATGCAGCTACTGCACAACTCCTACCATTAGTGTAAAGAGTACATCAAAATTTAATCTGTGAAGCATTTCATAAGAAATAATAATGACACTGAAATATGCCTTTTAACTTCAGTATGTTAGCAATATTGACAGGATCACAACACACACGAACGTCACTGAAATATTGCTCTAGAGTTTGATAAGAGTTATATGCTTACGTATTACTCCTTACCATCTGCATAAGGCAGGTTAATTTTGTACTGGTCATAGATCAAAACATCTCCTGAATGAGTCAGAGTCACTTGCCTCTTGGGGTCCTGCTTAAGAATAAGGCTGACAGACTGGATACATGATCCATCCTGGTTCTGCAAGGGAGAGCAAAGCAAGCAAGAAAGGTTATACTTAGTGGGGATTGAAAATTTTAAGATATACCCTGCTTCTTAGCAGAGTGCATTTATGAAACATGCAGCTTTGCAGCTAAGAAAAATCGGTATTTTGAATGATTTCCCAAATGTGTTTAATAATAACACTAACCTGCTAGGCAAATACAGTGCAGAAGTGGGATTTGGAAAGAAGATAAAACAGTTCTCACATAGCTTAGGAGCAAGAACACACAAAATTCATGAGTCACTCTGATTAAAGACCCACTGAGGCTGAGCTGATGATCACTAACCACCCTGCATTAGCTACAGAGCAGTGCACCAAACCCCAGATTTGTACTTTAATGTGTTCTGATACACCCAGGTTCTTATTTTAAAGTGCAGTTTAAGACATAAAATTCTTTTAAAGGCAAACATTAATGAAAGACTGAAACATCTTGTGAATCATGATTTAAAACAGCATTTAAGTTCATTATTTCTGAGGGCAGTTGTAGAGCAGGGCATGTTCATAAGCTCTGTGGATGAATACTGAAATAAGAAAGGCAGCATCATGCCAGCACATATCACAACATCCAATTGACCCAGCTTGCTTATTGCTGCTGCCATTGCTTATTCTGAATTGCATTTTACTTCTGCTAGTCAAAATGTCACATAGAAAAACACGTAAGCAGGAATACTGCATTGCAGTCTGGATGAAATATTCTTTTAAAAAAATCCTAGACAAATTCTATTTATTTTTTACACCAACACTCTTCAGGAAAACTTAATTGCCAACAGTACAAAAAGCAGTTAATTAATTGAAATTCTACAGCAAATACACCTCTATTAAATAACAAGGGAACAAGTCATAGAGGTGATTAACAAAAATCAGTTGCAATCAAAATTTTCAGGAGAGAACTTCCACTTTCCAGACTAACTACAGGTCCTACTTTGTCTTCCAACATCAATATGGAAAGAATGCTTTTTAAAGCATGTATATTAATTACAGTAGATTCACAGATTTTTCTTAACAGAATGAATCTTTCACTGGGACTTATCCAATACAGGGCAAATGTTGCCCTGCTTGTTGAAAACCATTCCTGGAGCTGCAAGGATCTCTGGCCAGTACCATGTGGCTCTGACAGATGCTGAACCAGCCCAGAACACATCATCTGTCAGCTCTTCAAATACCAAGGACACAAGTACACACAGTGGTGTGTAAAGGTTAAGAGCCACATGCAGAACCTCCCTGTCTCTAGCTAAAAATGCAGCAGTGATCTTTCATTAGCAAATGAAATGATAATGTGAAATTTGAAAACAGGAAATTACAAAAATAACTGGAGATGTTTCATCAGCTCAACCAGCTCTCCTGGAGTGAAGACAGATTCCTGCCTTGTGAATCCATACACTTGTAGCTTATCTTGCTGTCTTGCCTCTTTACAAGAAATCAGGTTTCTGTGCATTTCATTGGGCAACAATGGCTACAAATTGACAATATTGTTGATCTTTTAAAAAGCTGAAAATAAAAGAACGGCAGGTGACATGAAGAGCAGAGGAGAGCCAAGAAAACAACCTTCCATAGTATATACATTACTACACAGCATGGACAAAAGCTTTATTATTCCTCCAGGCTTACACTGAAGGAGAAATTCTGCCAGACAATTGTTCTCTGTTCCAAGAGACTGCTTCTCTCACAGCACTGCCCCTGCCAGCTTTTGGCAGGTGTTTTCACAGGAATGGCCATTTCTATCACTAGACACTTAAAAAAAAAAAAAAAATCTATATTCAGAAGACTTTCTCATCATACCAACTACAAAGCCTGTGAGGCTGTCACCTGAAACTCAGATAAGGTTAAGCTGTGCTGATCACTTGACTGATTCTCCTTCCAGAAAGTGCTTAAACAAAATTTCACATCGTTTTGAAATAACTTGTTGCCTGATGACTGTTTATGTCATCAACTCTAAGGCTCAGGATGACTGGATTCTTTGTGATTCAGAAAGCTAAAATCTCCCCAGGTATTTTCTTTCCACATTTTCTAGTCTGCTTGAATGAGATGGGAATGATAAGGCTTTTTTAAAGAAGCACATAAAATCTCAAACCATCAAGAAATATGAGATTCCACATTACAAATCTTTTAGCTTCCCATTTCAATTCATTAATTTTTAAAAATGAGGAAAAAAAAGATAATAGAGGGTGCCTGGGGAACTGAAAAGCAGCTCTTCTGCCAAGTGGTACCAGCTGGTTGATAACTAGACACTTGAATAGCTGCACTGAAGCCCCACATTCTTGCATTATACTACAAAAACTGTTCTCACTACCCTTGTACCACCTGTACACTGATAATTAAATTAGCAGCACGTAGCTCTGGGACATATCCCATAATCCTCTGATTACCCACCTGATTGCTAACATCAGAATGCTTTCCTCAGACCTCTGTAAAATCTATACCTGTTAGGGACTGATCAGGTTACCTTTGTGAAAGGCTAGGTGAAGTATGAAGCCCAAAATGCAGTAAAAGCCAAGAGAATCTGGGGTTTTTTTTCACCTACAAGCCACAGAGACATTAAGCAAAGTCACTAAGCCAGGCTGAAGAAGAATCCAAGTGTTACTGCAAGGCACTTTGCAGTCTCAGCAATGCTGCAGAGAGCCAGCTAGTTTGGTTACCACTTTCCCCCCAAAAAAATTAACCACAACTAAACCAAAAAGCACAATTCTGTTTTGTAGCACAGATTCTGTTTTGTTCCCTTGTTCCTGACACAAGGGAATGAGACACACATACATCCTCTGCCCATTGTCCCAGCAGGTATTTGCTCTGTTGATGGGCTTTTCAACAGGTCAGGCTGTCAGGTACCTTGCTGTGAGCTTCTGCTAGAAGTCACCTTGGCCTCAGCTCTCTTTTGATATAAAATTTGCCTGGACAGTTTCTCTGGGGATTTCCTTGGCTTTTCTTCCATGATATAGTACAGTCTATAACATACACAGCCACCCTTCTGAAGCTCCTTGGACTCAGCAAAATTCTAAGACCACGACACAGACTGAGTAGATGCACACCTATGCTAATGTTTTGTTTCACAGCTATTCTTTTTTTTTTTTAATTGAGCTGATACTAACTTGATCAGCTCTTCAGGATTCCAAGGTCAGCACAGAATGAAGCCAGCCCAACTTGCTAAATAAAAACCAAGCTAATTGAAACATGCACTTGAAGTGGGGAATTTTAACAACAACCAAACACATCTTGAAAAAGCCTCCATCTCCCTGTGAACTGGAAATACTGGCAGGATCACAAGAATAATGCACACAGAGGCTAAAACCTAGAAGGTTTTTAAATGTGCATATCCTTGCCAACATTTCATTTCACAGCCCTCACTGTAACACTTCTATCTCAAAGAGCTAAAGGCTGTTAGTATTAGACAGCAATTTCATTTGCTACCCAGGAATCCACTTTTTCAATAGTGATAACTTCTAGGCCCTGTCACTACCTCACCTGGGATCCTGACATGCTTCTCCTAGGAACCACAGGAGAGACATTTATTTGTGGACCATGAAATTTCAAAATATATTTGGTCTCTATCCAGTTAAGCTATTTTTTTTTTACATCTCAATTTCTACCACTGAGATGAGGAGTCTCCCTGCACTCAGTCTCCTGTCTCTTACCAGGATTGCAAATAAATGATTTCTATTATAATAAACTGTCACTAAGCTTTATTCTAACTTAATTCTTTTCTGTCACCTGAGAAGTAGGTTAAAATGCAGAAATAAAAAATGACTACTGAAATACACCTTTAGAAACTGTAGCATGAAAACTTATATAACTATTTCCTTTCCCCAAGGAAATCTCAAGTGTATGAACAATAGAAACTGCAGGGATGAGTGATTACAATCATTAATGAATTATAGAAGCATGCATTTATTTAGAACACAAAAAAAAAAATGAATGTAGTTACCTCCACAGAAATACAAAGCAATGGCACTAAATCTGATTTTATGTGAATCATGCAATAATGTGGGCCTGAAATACAGATGGTCTACAGTTACAGCAAAGTCACATTTAAGGCCATATACACTAAAAATGCCTGTACAGTTGCTTCTAAATAAAAATTACTGCAGAAGGCCATTGGAGACAGAACATAAATATAGCCAAGATATGAACTCTCTTCTACTGCAAGTCAAGCAGCTTGGTAATCATGACCTTAATATAAATGTGGGGCAAATCCTGCCCTTACATGCACATGCACAACTCAGACAGTGAGGAAACCTGATTGCAGCAAACAGCTCAGCTCAGACACCTGCACCTCCCATACTATGTATGTATTTTAAGATCTCTTCTATCCTGATAATAACTTTCTGAAAATTATAAGCCTTATTAAGACTGAAAAAATAAAACTCTGTAGGCACAAACCTTACCTTTCCATACCTCCCACATACAAAGACATGCACATACAAAATAAAGAAAAGAATGGGTCTTGGACATCAGGCAGACATTTGGTGACACCCGAGCACAGCATCAGAAACTTTGAAATATAAAATTCAAATATAAACTTTTAATAGCACTCTTAAGTGTAAGGCTTGTAAGCTTGCTCTTCTTAAATTCTTTTTTTCCCCTCAACTGAGAGACCCTTCAGGACATAAATATCACAAGAAGGCTGCAAGTCCTACCTGTCCACAAGGAGCATTTTGCAAGGATATGGTGAACATTCCCGAGGAGCGGCTCTTGGCCAGGATATATTGGCAGGAGGCCTGGAAAGTGAACCTGCGCCCATCAAAGGTCATGAAGTGAGTGTCTCCTGACACTGAGCACTCAGCTGACAGACACAAGAAATAATGCAGGTAAATATGTAGGGAAGACAGTGTTTTCTCACCAGGTATTCCTGCTGGAGAGTTGGTACACTCTGGTACATTCTATAACTTAGGAAAGTGTATTTATATTACAAGGAGGTATTAGAAACACTGTTAGGAACTGAACTTTTCCTTGGGATTTTTGTGGAGCTCCTACCTGATACCAGGCCAGGATACCTGAACAGCTCCTCCCCCAGAAGAAGGCAATCATATCTGTCACCATTATATTATGGGTATTTGATCTGTGGCTCTTAAAACTGATTTTCACATTAACACATTTAATGGATAAAACAGGCCATTTTAATATTTATTCTACTGAGTGCGTAGATTGAAATAAAAATACAAATTACATCATGAAGTGTCATATTAACAACTTGAAGTAATATTTACTCAAGTAAGACTTGAGTTCTCCAACAGCTAAGTATTCGATACTTTCACATACCTGGACATGTAGAATTTGTACAGATCCACTTTCCTCCAATGCAGGTGCTGAAATTAAAAAAAAAAAAAGTTTTCATACTTCTATTCTGGGAATTATACACAGCTGACCCTCAGTTGTTCTTCCTGGATTGCTTCTCTATGGATTGAGCACCAAGTGTCTTGAGCCTTACACGAGGGTACAGCAGAGTTATCTCTGACTTTACAATGGCTGGAAGCTCATGAGGACCTGGTCATGTGAAATTTCATCCATGCATCCAGTGACACTATCATTGCTTTTTAGCTCCTTAATAACCATTAGAAAACTGAAGGATTAATAACATTGATTGTAATTGCAATCAATTGTAATCTTACAGCTCTTAAAGAGAAGAATTGTTGGAGGGTAAAAAAGAAAGTTGCATATCTGCGAGCTCATCCATTTTCTTCAGTTAAGGTGATCCAATAAAAGGCACTTTCTCTTCCTACAAATTTTTCTTTCCAGTTTATAAAATTAACTTAGAGATTCCAAAACAGCAAGTTAATGTCGCAATTACTCTAGGCTCTTTATGTCCAAGTGAGACAATACAAACAGAAGACAAAGTCAGCATAGTTCTCCTGTTGAGATTTTGAATTCTAGATTATTTTTAAGGGAGAGTTCAAACTGAAAAACTATTAATATTACAGTATTCTCTGCAATATTTGTCATCTTTTCTTCTTCCACATTAATAGCTTATAAGTTTATCTCTTCCTTAATTGCAAAACATACCCAGAACAACAATCTTTCATGTAGAAACAGTGAGTACTTACCAAGTTTAATCAGTTCCTAACTGAAATAGGCCTTGAAGAAGCTGCTCCTTATGATCCTTACAGGATTTGGTTCACAATGTAATAAGAAAAATTACTCACCAGTTATTACATTCTTCATAAACCACTGAACCCATTTCAAAGAAACTTCCATGGTAGTCACAAGGACAGTCCATAGGCTTGACACATAATTCATTTTCATAAATCAAGCCTAGAAGAAATAAAAAAAAAAAAAAAAAAAACAAGAAAAAAGTGAAATATCCATGACAATGGCTAATGGGGCACTAAATTATATTCAAGAACAACACCATTGGTCATCCACATATGATAAATCTCTAGAGTACTTTTAGCCATCTTTACCAAAAGAAGTGCACTTGAATTATATTAAATAAATTATATTACAGGGACCAAGTCACTAACTTCCTTGAGATACAGCAAACATAGTGCAAATAACAAATATTTACTGACCAAGAGGAAACCACACACACAATAACAAACCCAAACATACAGGTCTGCTGCTTTGAGTGCCTTTGGCTTATTTTTTAATGCATTTACAGATCTTTGCCTCTGTGGTCCTCATTTTACTGACTTTTCTTTTTCCTTTTTTTTTTTCCTTATTACTAAAATTATTATTATACTGATTAAATGTATAAATAATCAGGGTACATATAAGAGGCAGGACGTGAAGATCCATGGCATAACTTGCTCTGTCCTCTTTTAGATACAATTCTGCACTCCACAGAAGCAAATAACTAGGGAAAAACTGTATATCAGCATCTATTTTGGTGACAAGGGCAAAGTTTTATACAGAGCTCACTGCTAAATATCCCACTTGCCAGAATCACACAACAGTCTACAAACCTCAGTATCAAAACCTGTTTCCAGCCACAGGAATGAGTTGAATTTATGTCATGATTTTGAGCTTTTCTAAGCACCCTAATCAGGAAAAAAAAAAATTAAAAACCCCCAAACCAGTAAAATAATCCTCCCCCTACCAACAAAAACCAACCAGCAGCCACCACAATCAGGAGGATGCCTGCCCTGCAACATTTTTTACTGAAATTGAGCAGCTCTACAGCCAGAGCTGAAACCCATTCCTACTTTTTATAGGAAGGAAAAGGCACTTGTCAGTAAGGAAAACAAGGTCAGTGCCCACACTGCTGGCACTCAGTTTATAAAGAGCTCCTGCTTTTAATCTAGCCAGGTGATGGAGGGATGTGAGCCTGGGTGCTGCAGGGCCAGGGATGCGTGTGAGGAGCAGAACTCACCCTCTGGGCAGTAGCAGCCATCGATGCAGTGCAGCTCACTGCCGATGCACTGAGGCTGCTGCAGGCAGGAGGCAGGGCAGCAGCTGATGCACTCACTGTAGGTCAAGGGCTCAGCACAGGCAATGTCTGAAAGAGAAACAGGCAGAGGAAAGAAGAGCCATAGAGCTCCTGTCACAGGGCTTCAGTGGGCTGCACAGGGTTCTTTCAGGTATGTATTTTCTGGCACGTCAGTTGAGCTGTTTCTCTAGATCAGCACTGTCTAAAGCAATGGCTTTCCTAACACACTGAGAATTTATATATATCTACATATTCACATTCCATTAAAGGAGCATTAAGAAGGAATAATGCTGTTGTGTAATTAAAAACTGTAATGAAATAAAAGCGTAATTAAATTACACTTTCGCACAGCAGAGCTATTTTGATTCTCAGACCCTCATCAGAAGCAGTCAGGGCACCCATTAACAGAGATTTTTTGGAACCACAGTGGAAATCTGTCATGGATGACAAAGTAGTTTTGGTCCTGTGTTCCAGGCAGGGGAACAAATTAGATAACCTCTTTCAAACTTACTTTATGTGACTTGTAAGATGAAATCTTATGCAAGTGCAATTTAAATTTATTTTTAAGACTCATGACACACTTTTTATATATCACAAAGCCATGAAGACTTTGACAATATTTGAAAGAGCAGCTGTATGAAAATAAAAATGGTTAATCACCTTAATGAAACTCTGTAATAAGCTTAGTGCTTTAAATAAATTCAGTATAAATTGCACGTATTAAAGAGAAAATCCATTGGATTCATGCAGCCTTGAAGTGAGTTGGACTCACTTAACAGCTTCATTAAGAATTACATGAGGCCAGAATTGAAGGCAAAGAACTGAAACTGTGAAGGGCAGCTTTTTGGAAAGAGGAGGGCCCAGCAGCATTGCCAAGCACAAGAGCAGGGGCATTACCACACTGCTGGAAGTGCACACGCCATCCATGGAGAGGTTTTCCTGCTTGGGCACACGCTCTGGCATACTCAGTGAGAGCTCGACACCACGTGGCATCATCAGCTGCTGACCTTCCACAAATAAAAAGTGATGTGTTATTGTGTGCCTCCATTCCAACACTCAGAACCTCGTGAATGCTCCTGCATTGCACCCACCCATGCTGGTTGGATCTGCTTTCACAATATGCTAAAGATGTGCTGTTGGACTAAGCTGAAGTCTTAAAAGGATAAAAACTTTCTGCCAGCCATGAAGAGAGGGTATCATTATAAGTCATCAATGCATTTGAGACCTGACAATTTTTCTGAATAAACACACAAAAGCCAGAAATACAGCAGTAAAAGAAGGCTTCAAGAAAGGTCTTGATTTTAACAGGAGTAACATCCTGCAGAAAACTCACAAGAAGGAAGTGAAAATTTTCTACCAGTGAGCCACCAGGGTAGAACAAAATGGAAAATATCTTCTGACCTGCCTTATTTTTTTTATTTAACTCATCAAAACTGCTCAGGCCAGGAGTATAACAGGTTGTGAAATGTTAGCATAATTTGCAATGGTTATCAAATTCCTCTTTTCAAAGGATTACCATACAGCTTGCAGAAAGTGACCCATTCATTGCAACTTTTCATTATAGTGAGAAGGCTTTGGAATGGCAGAAAGCACCTAAGGATGTTGAACATTCAGAATCAAAACAGATGACATGTTCAGAGGAGAAAGAAATCAGAAAAACATCTGGGCCTGCCTTTGGTCATTCTTATACCAAAGAGAGCAGCAACAACTCCACAGCATTAAAACCAGAACAAGTGAGAAAAGCAAGGTAACAGAACAATGTTAGATAACAACTTACATGCAGAGAACACCACAAATCAGCTCATTTAACATTTATAATTCATTTTTATCATAAAAGGACTGTGGGGGTTTTTTATAATAGCTTTAGAATTAGCCAGAAACATTCACTTACATGCAGAGATCATTTGTGCAGCTTGCCATAAAAGAAAGAGGACTCACATACTCATGACATTGTTTAAATGGGGGATGTAACAGGATATTACACCGAGCATATGCCCTCTGAAATGAAAGAGACAGCTGTTGTAATGAGGTTTTCAAAAATAAACATAAGCAGAATAAAAGAGAAGGCTGTGGAAAATCAGGATAGACATCTGCCTGTGTCTAGGAATCACTTTCCTCTCACCAAATAGAAGCAGTGTTTAGCAACACATTGCTCTCCATGTCAGAGTTTCCATAACTTTGAATCTTTCATCCAAGGTCATACCAGTGGTAGTAAAACATTACCCTTCCCCAAAAAGGGCACAGATAATTTTGCAACTAAGCCAAGATGTCCTGAAAAAAAGCCTTCATTTTAATTGAATTACATAGTAAAAGACAAGAGAAATAAACCACAGCTGGCATCAGCTTTAGTTTCAAAGCACTTTAATTTAAGGTTTATATCCTGAAAACACTTATTAAAAGTAAAAATTACTTCAAAGTCATGGAAAACAGCAACAATAATTCTCTTTTTAAACATTGGCAAGTGAACTGTGCTCTGACTCTGGCTTTGCTTCCCTGCTTTCTTTCTATCCTTCCTATGGATAATTTCTAAAAGAATCCTGTGGTTTACACTTGTCACTCATTCAGCTTCATAGTCAAACACTTCTACTGGCTGCTATGCTGACAGCATATTTGAAAAGATCAAAAATTAAATTGAGAAGAAAAATTAATTTCTCAAAAAAAAAAAATCTGCAAATACTTCCGGTCTCCTTCAAAGCATTAAAAGTTGTCAAATTATTCAATAAGCATCCAAATTAAGTCAAATTCTTGCTCCAGTTAGAATCACCAGCTATGGCAATAATCTTTTTGTGTTGATCCAAACCTGCAGAGATTCATGGCTTTGTGTCAGGCACGGTGGCTCATGGAGAAGAGATTTATCCCAATCTGGTGTTCCTTGTGGAGGATTTTCCTGCCAGCTCTCTACGAATTCTGTTACATCATCTGTCAGTTTTCCTAGACAAGACACACACAGTCACACAGTGACTTGGAAGAACAACAGTGTTTCTATAGGATTTCCCAGGGAAACGTTTCAATAATCAGAACATATCAAGAAGAGAACACCCAACCCTTCCTACTACGAAGTGAATCAGCTGAAATCCATCTGATCCTTTCAAGAAGCAAAAAATACTTTTAAAAGGAACTGCAGAAGTTGGCTTTTGGATGGCAGAAAGCAGCTTACTCAGACAAGGAAGGGATTTAAGGGAGGACCTTGCCTGCCTTAGTCCATCAATGGAATGAAGGAAAGGAAAGCTTTAATAAAAGGTTTAAATAAATTAATAAATAATACACAGGCCTATGCTGCTACTTTATATAAAACTCCCAACAAGGAGTCTAAACCCCAAGAAAGATGAGGCATTCCTGGGTCACTGCAATAGTACAAAATGATAATCTGAATTAGCCAAATACAGGCATGACTTATTTAAGTAGAAAGGTCCATACTAGGATTAAAACAACTAATCCATCATCATTGTTATTATCCACCTTGGACAGGTGGGGACATTGATTGCTGCTTGGATTACCCACAAATGCATATCTTGCCACATCATTTCTACTATTTCTCCCCAAGCCAAGTGGATAAAGGTTGTGCACAGTGAATTCACTCACTTGTGCAGATTTAAGGGACAGAGATGTTAGGAAAGGTGAGAGAGAAAAGTCTCTGGGGAAATGACCCCTTGATCTTGACATTATTATAAACAACTTGATTTATTGAGCAAAGTATTCATGGGGGTAATGACTTAACAGTGCAGGGCTGGTGCTTTCTGGAGCTGAGTGGAATGCATGAACAGAGGAAACCACATCCACTCTGGGCTCTGAGGTAGTGCTCTACAGAAATATCCTCAAAGGGGAGGAGCTGACAGTGAAACAGCCCAAAGCAATGACTTCCAGAACTTCTTCTGGCTTTACTTCAGATAGTTTCCAAGGGACCTGATCCTTTTCCCCTGTCTTTTTTTTCTTCCTCATTTTATAGATGTCTTCAGTCACTATTTGCTGAAAGACAAGCCTTTTGGAAGTGTCTGAAGTTGACATTGAAAGATAACTGGTTATCTGTGAAAGTGTCAGCACATATGAAATGCCAGATCAAACAGGATTTGACCATTTTCATTACTTTGATATACTAATTATTGATTTATTTCCAATATCAATACCTCAGGCTTCCACAGGCTGCAAAATTGCTAAAAGAACAATGAACATTTAAAAACAGATTTTACCTTTCAGGTTCCAGAAAACTGAAGTACAAATACCATGGTAGGTAATTGAGTAAGACAAGTTTAAGATCTTCCTCCCTAGAGCCCCAACTACATCAAAACTGGTCCTCTTCACTAAATACCATTTAGTGGAAGGATTTCCATATCATATTTTCCATTTCAAAATCACCCACCTTAAATTCAATCAGCATTGCAACAGAAGACTAAGCAAAATAACACCTATTTCACCAGAAAAACACCGAAAATATCACCACATGACACAACAAGAAGTATCTTGAATACTCACCATAACTAGTTTCAAGGTCATCCTGCAGAATAGCATTATTGTTTCCACACAGTCCATGGGTTTTGCCCAGGTACTCTGGTGCCATTTTGATGTACACTGCAGATGTCCCATCCCAAGCCAGGGTAAAAGCATACTGATGCCTGACCAGGAAATACCCAGCTAGTTTCTGGATGTGTAAGTTTCCAATAACATAAGGTAATTGTACTCTGGAACGACACACAGAACCAAAAATAATATTAGGTTAGAAAATGCAGCTATTAAAAATAAATTATTTTTAAAAATAAATTACTGATGCCTTCCTCATACAACTGAAAATCCCTGATGTAACGACTGAACAACTCCACTGAAGCAAATGAATTTGCAAATAGCAGCAAAAATAATGCAAATTATAATACTTAATTCTATAAACCACTAGTTTAGGTATCACTTTCCTCAGACACTACTCTGTAAATGGAGAGTAATTATTGCAGCTGTGCTCTGGATGCTTTCAGCCTACCAAGGAACAAGTTTACACCTCTGTTATCAAAATGGTACCATGATATTAACTCCAGTGTAACTACAGCATTAGAAACACGACTCTAATTACCCAAATCCTTTATAGGTGACTTCACTGCTCATCTTTATCTGCTCATCTCCAGAAAAGAATAAACTAATGGACCTTTTGCAGGAATAAGGAGAAGAATGGCATTCAGGATCATTATTCACCTGCCAAATAAAATTACAAAGTCAACATTTTAATCAAATTCTTTGTAATAAATATGTAGCAGAACTAATACCCCCAAATCTGCACTCAGCATGGGAACAAGAAGCTTGGTCCCCCTCTTGTGGAAAAAACTGAGCAGTGTTTTCACAGCCATGGTCATGGAGTGGTCTTTTCACAGCTTTGAGTGAACTAAGCAGGCTTTGGAAGGACATACAGTCTTATTTACATTCTACCTATGCTCTGGAAACTGGTAGCTCACATCATGTTAAAATCGCATCTAGATTACACTTTACAACACCTTATTGTCATCTCAAGTTACTTTTGATCTCTTAAAATGAATACATTATTAGCAGGTTCAACAACAGTTGAAAAGAATGTAGAAAGCACCATTCCCTACCTGTATGGAAAAGCTCTGTTCATCTAATTCAGCGTGTCTCACAAGGGCATACGTGGATTTCCCAGCAAAGTAATAATAGAGTCCATCAAAAGTTTCAAAATTATACTGGCCCCATGTCCTGCATATGTGATCTCTTTCAGCACCTGTGTTATACACTGAGAAAAGCAGAGTCACTTGAGACACAGCACTGGGTCTGTGATACCAGCAGGAGTTGAGATGGGGCAGTGGGTGCGACATGCCGTGGAATATAATGACATGAAAGAAAGGAGGCAGGAAATGCTACAGCATGAAGGGAACCCTTAGGCAGAGAGCAGTCATTGTAGCTGTGGGAACACGAGTGCAGCCCCAGGAACCCAGATTTCTCCCTTTACACACCTGTCTGGCACCTCGGTCCTGTCGCATTAAACCGACTGCAGTTGCACAGCTCTCTGTAGGCACACTCACCTCCATTAAAGCATGCAAGTGAATCTGAGTGGAGAAAAGGCATGTCAAAAACAAATCCTCATTGTTTTCCTTCTTAAGACCCTGGATGTAATCTGAGAATGACAGGAGTTGCTAACTTAGCATTAAAGTGTCCTGGAGAATCTAACCAGCCCCACAAAAATGAAATATATTGTGAAAGCTTCAATTAGAGTTATACAGACAGATCAATAAATCCACTGCACCTTTAGAGCAGCCAAATCAAAATTTCTGTGACATCTGACATGTTTTCAGTCCCCTAACGCAATGAATGGAAGAAATGATACAGTACTGCACCACAAAGAAGCCCAGTGCCCACATCCACACACAAGTATCACCCTGTGGGTAAGCTCTGCCAGGAGGAGAGCAGGATACCCCAGAAATACACAGGTTCAAAATATCAAAATATGACAGAATATGACAAAAGTTTTCACAGTCTAAAGAAAAAATCACACAAGCAGAAACAAAGCCTCCTGTTACTGAATATAAACTTCATGATTTTTTTTAATTACGATCCATTTATTTATTTTGCTAGTATTTGCTCCTATAAAGTTCATTTATGAAAGGATTTTAATTTTAATAATTTACTATTATGCAATCATAGTAGTTTTTGTACTTTAGAACACAAACTGAGATTGCTTTTGCTGCACAAAGCAGACAAGTTGCTCAGAAGAAACTATTTCAGGAAGATAAGAGAAGAAGGCTGAGCCTTCCGTTTGTTTATCTTGACAAATATATAATTCTTGAATAATAATTCTAGAATGGTTTGGTTTGGAAGGGAACTTGAAGATGATCTTATTCCAACCCCACTGAACCAGGTCTCTGCAAGCCCTATCCTACCTGGCCTTGAAGACTTCCAAGGATGGGGCATCCACATTTCTGTGAGCAAACTATTCTAGTGTTTCACCACCCTTATAATAAGTAATCTCTTATTAATATCTTATGTAAACTTACTCCCTTTCATCTTCAAGCCATTACAATTTCCAATCACTTTATAAATACTAGGTAGTTATTTGAAGATTTTCAAAATATCCAAACCCTTAATTTTGATTCCCTTGGTTTCAACAAGCAGTCTAGCCTCCCACCCTTCAAGAAAAAAAAAAAAAAAAAAATCCAAAAAAGGCCATGCTCAAAAGAACAAGGCAGGTAGACAAAGTAAAAGGAAATGCTCCTTTTCCTGCTAGCACAACTATCCTGCTCCTTTCCCTTCCTGGCCAGCATCAGGTCAATAAAAAATAATGCAAGCACCGTGCAGAAGGTTCCCTACTTACACTGACTGAGCCATCTCATTTACATGCTCACAGTGACCAGTCTTGTCAATAATGCAAAAGCCTGTTCCTCTTGTCAAGAGAGGCAGACATTGACCTCTTTCATCTGGAGTGTTGTGAGACCTGTGTAACCAGAGCTCTGGTCTCTGTTCTTTGCTTCTCTAAGATTCTGCCCTGTTGCCTGTCCAGTTACAATAATGTGCAATTAGGCTGCAAGTCATGCTCCTCTGGGCTGCAGAGGACGTTAGCCCCCTTTTGATGTTTCAGGTTGAATGATTCCACTCTGAGCATGGCTCAGGTAACCTGCTCCAAGCCATGTTTGTTCAGACTGTGTAAACAGTCAGCTGACCTGGGGACCCTGGCTGTCACTGTGAAGGATCTCCCGTGCTCTCTTTTAGAGAGAAAGGGTGTCAGTCAAACCTGAGGCAAAAAAAATCAAATTACTCAATCACAAACATTTTTATCTTTATGAAGATCTCTTCTCTGTGTGCATGATTCTAAGAAAATATGATAATCTCAGCTGTTGAATTTGTTTATATCCCTTTCTACATCATTGCTAAGTGTCTTTCCTTACACTGCATAGAGCAGCTGTGTGTGCAAACATTAGTTATCCCTAAGCAGGTAATGAGGAAAGCAGCATTGTTTCAGATCACATTTAGTGCTCCTACTACTGTAAATGTGGCTTACTTTAATCACCCCATTCTGCTCCATTAACACAGAAATACTTCCTAAAGTATTCAGAATAAATATCCTGTAACAAGGGGTTCATTCTAATCTTCGTCATTAAAGGAATATGAGCTCTCCAAATAAGATAACCCATATGAACAGATCAGAAGTTTATCTCTCCCCTAGAAATGTGAGAAACATTTTAGTACTTGCAGAAAGGGAACAGACATCAAGACTAACTGAAACTTAAAATTAGGAAAACTTACAGAAGAATATTTTGTCCTCTGTTAACCTGAAAACAACACCTATTAAAAACTCCTCAGCTCCTCTTTCCCCTTTGACATTATGCCAGTTGTGTGCACTGGGTTGGAATCTGAAACTGAAAACTGGTGAGACTTTTTTAGCAGGAAATAGTAGGCCTAGGTAGCATGATTGGACTCACATAAGTAATAATGGGATTTCTAATTAGTTCTGCCAGTAGAACCTGCAGATCACCCTGGTAATGCCACCATTGCTGTGATGAAGCAGCCAGCATCAAATGCCTTCTTTATCAAATAAGGTGAAGACTTGGGATCACCTTGTAACACAGGTCTGAATTCTTTGCTGTTCTCAGCTTAAATGCTTCAACCCCCCTGATTACTGAATAGGCTGCAGCACCATGGGTTGGGTTATTTTAGACCCTTGAGCACATGGACCTCCTTGTGAGTTTAACCCCCTTCCAAATTCTTACATGAGCAGTAGCAGAACCTTGAGCCCATTATTTGTCACAGCCTTTGAAAAAGTGTGGCTGTAATCCAGCCCACATCACTGCAGAGCAGTGTCCAAGCTTCACACAGAGACATTCCTTAGCAGCATCATGGTAGCTGTTCAAATGCATCTTGCATCTTCATCAAAACACACGTTTATTTTGAAATATTATTATTGATGCAATATATTTTGTGACTTTGCATCTCTGATATGGTGCACACTTGTCTTAATCTGCTTTCTTACATTACTACTTCTCCAATGAATACTTAAAATCTCTTGAATTTATTTCAGTTCCAGTTGAAATCTATGTCCTGACTTGCTCATCCATGATTTGGTCTTCTGATCCAACATGCTCATTATGAATAAAATAAGGAATTTATATAGTGTGGAGCCCTTCAGCATGAAGTGAGACACAGTTCCTAAAGAAATGTTCCCACTTGGAGCACAAGGAGTTAACTGCAAAGAAATCTCCATGTAATCCACAAAAAGATAATGTACTAAATCAAAGAGAACCTAAAATAAAGTTTTTTCACTTTCATTCAAGAAAACATCCATTTTGATTTTTGCTTTGACTATCACATGAATATAAGTGAATACAAATAATTTCATTTGATCAGCCAAAAGGAGCTTATCCTGCTAACCCATAGATTGTACACACAAAAATCATGTTACCTCAGCAAAAATAAGCCATCTCCAAGCACTAAAAAGGTACAGGACATGCAATTTAATGGTGTCTAAACATCAATCCACATTTTTAGGTATACCACTATAAGAGAAGGAACAGTCTTTCAAACTATCAAACCAGAACCAGGTGTAAACTTAAAGCTAGGCGAAACTCCACAACAAATTTCCATACTCCTGGGTATTTTTGAGACCAAAAAAGTTAGAGTCTCATTATCACTAAGGCCTGTATTAGCTATTTTAGGAACTTTGTTTTCTTCCTAAGAATGATTAAACAATGCAGAAAAAAAGGGACAAGAGAAGTCACTTTATGTAGAAACATAAATAACTTACTGGATGGTCCACATTTCATACTGTGAATTTTCCTGTTCTGAGACAAGGACATTGTTGTAGGTGAAGTGTTATAAACTGCCATTCCAGACTCCTTTCAGAAAGAACAAAGAAATCAGCAGCTATAAACATGATACCTAAAAGTCTCTTCAGTCTTTCAGTAAATTTCACCTTTTTTTAAGATTATTGCTTTATATTGTCTTACTATTAAGTTCTCAAAAACTCCACTATAAAGTAAAAAGTACACTCTACTCTAGACTCCAAAACTTTCTTTTTCCTTCCTGTAAAACATGCATCTTACTGAAGATGTCTGCTCAGTAGGCTAGCTAGCACAGAAAGAAACAAAAAATGCATTATTATATCTTGAATGCTTGGTGGGAGAACTGGGGTGGAGCACTTGCTATTACTGGTGCTTGGTTTGGTTACCTGTTTGCTGTTATGTGACATTTCTTCTTTGCTGAGCTTCTCCCAGAAAGAGCAGGGAGAAAGCAGAGAGAAAGTTGACTCCCTCTGAGGAGCCACGAACAAGGACTACAAAGCAATCCTTCCTTTTCCCACCCTCGAACAAGGGAGTGGGAACCACACACCCTAATTACATTTCAGCAGCGTGCCATGAGTGACACAGTCGAGCTGCCAGATAAAGCACATCCAAAACCCTGAGTGCTGAGCCGTAGTGACCCGATACCGCCAGCTCGTTTGCCTCTACCGAGAAGCAGAAAGGCTCCCACAAAGCAACTGTTGCTGATGAGCCAGACCAGACCTCAGCTCTTCCTCAAGCAAGGATGCTTTGTACAACACGTACCTTCTTGAACAAGCTAAAGCTCTAGATACAGCCACACAATCTTCTCTCGCTGCCTTAACACTAAACTTTTGTCCTGTATTGACAGCCCTCGTGGTTGGGATAAAATAAACATTCGAGGGCAAGCGCTGAGGAATCACCAAGGGTAGAACAGCAACCCACAATACGGATGGTATCAGAGCAACGTACAGATATATATATTAGTGAGGCAAGATACGAGAAGCACAACCAGCGCGCCCACCTCTCCATCCCGCACCACCAGCCCCTGCCGCAGCATCGCCCGGGCAGAGGCGCTGCGAAGCCCAGCACCGCCCGGACTCCTCAGCCCCACGAGCCCTGGATGCAAAGTGCTGGATGCTCTCTTTCCAGGGCCTGCACACCCCGGTGGCTCGGTGTCCCCATGGGGTGCAGCGGAGCCCGCCCCCGTCCCAGCCCGGCCCGCAGCCTCACCTGCCGGCCGGCCCCGCTCCGGGCTCCCGCGGCGCTGCCTGGGCTGAGGGGGAGAAAAGGGGGAGAAAAGAGCAGCGTTGGCTCGGCCCGGGCAGCGCACCCACCCAGCCAGCCCGCAAAGAGCCCCGCTGTGCCCCGGCCGGCTCTTACCTGCGGAGCGGCAGGTGCCCGTCGGCGGGGAGCTGCGCCCGGGCACCCCACGGAGACAGCGCTGGAAGGTAACGGCAGCACGTTAGTGATGGCCAGGACTGTCCTGTCCGCCCTCCCGTGCCCTGCCATATCGTGCCATGCCGTGCCGTGCCGTTCCCCGGCCGCGGGACACTCACCCGAGGGCAGCCAGGCGCACAACAGCGTCCCGAGGAGGAGCCGGGTCTCCATGCGGGCGGCAGCGGCTTCCCGCGGAGCTCCGGCCGCTACCTGCGCCCCGAGCTCATCCCGCCCTCCCGGGGGGGGCGGCCGGGGGGTTTATCCACCGCCCATCCCCCCCCCGGGCCCGGCACCCACCCTGGACACCGCCCCTCGCCGGACAGCGGGGCCCGGCCCCGGCCGCGCCCCCGCCACCGCCTCTGCATCCCCGCCACCGCCTCTGCATCCCCTCTATCGCCTCTGCATCCCCGCCACCGCCTCTGCATCCCCGCCACCGCCTCTGCATCCCCGCCATCGCCTCTGCATCCCTCTATCGCCTCTGCATCCCCGCCACCGCCTCTGCATCCCCGCTATCGCCTCTGCATCCCGCCATCGCCTCTGCATCCCCGCCATCGCCTCTGCATCCCCGCCATCGCCTCTGCATCCCCGCCATCGCCTCTGCATCCCTCTATCGCCTCTGCATCCCGCCACCGCCTCTGCATCCCCGCCATCGCCTCTGCATCCCCGCTATCGCCTCTGCATCCCCGCCATCGCCTCTGCATCCCCGCCATCGCCTCTGCATCCCCTCTATCGCCTCTGCATCCCCGCCATCGCCTCTGCATCCCCGCCATCGCCTCTGCATCCCCGCTATCGCCTCTGCATCCCCGCTATCGCCTCTGCATCCCCGCTATCGCCTCTGCATCCCCGACGTGCCCCGCCGCCTTCGACACTCACTTCCACTTTTGCGCCCTCCGGGGTTTTGGCACACGGTTCGTGTGCTCCTGCTCTCACAGCCCCTGGTATCACAGCCCCTGGTATCACAGTCCCTGCTCTCACAGTCCCTGCTCTCACAGCCCCTGGTTCACAGTCCCTGCTCTCACAGTCCTGCTCTCACAGTCCCTGCTCTCACAGTCCCTGCTCTCACAGCTCTTGCTCTCACAGCCCCTGCTCGCAGGGCGGTGAGCTCGCCCCGAGCGCGGTGAGCTCGCCCCGAGCGCGGCCCGCAGCCGTCCGCTCCAGCCGGGAGCGGCAGGTCCTGTCCGTGCTCGGCACGGAGCCGTGCCCCCACTGAAACAGGTGTCAGGACGCGAATCACGACAGGCATCAGTGAGACATACACTGAGAGCAGCATGCAGCTAACGGGTGTGGGTGGTTTCCATCGCTCCTGATAACTTTTCTTTTTTACTATAAATTCACACTCTGTAGCTCTCTGTGGAGTCTTTTCCATGTTTATTCCTTTTTTTTTTTCTTTCTTTCTTTTTTTAATTTTTTAATCCCTTATTATTAAATTTGCTTCCTTCCTTTATGTTTCTTCCTTTCTTCTCTCCTCCTATCACTGTTACCTTTCCGCTGTTATTTTCCCTTTCCCATCTGCTGCCGCCTCTCTCCCCATCATTCTTCGGGTTTGCATATCTTATAACAGAAGCTTCAGAAGCTGCCCTTACCAGGTGAGAAACTGTCTCAGATAAAAAGGGGCCTTTTCTGACTGCCTTGGGAAGTCTGTTAGCAGTAAGTCATTAAAAAGATCTCTTTTCTGCCTTTGTAATTTGCCCCTGTGGATTGTGTTTCTTGTGTTTCAGTTCTAATGAAATGGTGGAAAACTAGCGATGTTTTCACTGAGAATTCTGTTCCCTCCTGTAAGTGTTGGGGGGAGAATGTACATGAGAGAAAAGAACGTGAGGAATAAAAGATATCCTTTAACTTTGACACAGACTTTTCCAAATAACTCCAAACACTTTCAGAATCATGCACTAGCCCCAGCCTCTATCTGCTCTGACTGCAGCATGTGCTTGGCTTTGGTGCACTTTCACTGATCAAAGTTACATTAATGGAAGTAAAGAAAGCAGATAAAAGCCACAGGGATCAGGTTACACAACACACACTTTAATGTATTTCTTTGCCTACTAAATGAGCTGTTCACTTTGTTCATTTTCCCTTTATACCACAAGTAGCAAACAAAAATTGCGGCTAGTTTAGGGCCAATTAAGAAGCAATTTGATTTCTTCCTAGGAAAGATTTCATTATCTGAAAATATTAAAGAGTCATAATTGTGCCATCTTTTAATATATGGTGCATTTGAAGCAATGAAAACTTCAGAACTACCTCATAAATTTACTGATTATCCAACTCCCAGTTTTGGAGCATGAGTTAGCTTTGTGGCTTTGTTTGCTTTGTATTCACTCGCAGTAGAGCACAGGAATTCGTGCAACAGCAGACTAACCGCCGACTAAGATTGCCCTCCTTTCTGCACTGTGTCATTTACATGATGATTTGGAGCAGTTTTCACATCACCAAGTGAGGTTAATTCTAAAATTCTTTACTACATGCAGAAGTTTCTGACTCCTGGGAAGTTTATCTGTGTTATAAAAACCAGTTACTTTCTTTCAAACGTACATAACTTTGAGCTTGTAGAAGATCAATTCCTGTAAAGCCTTCTAGAAACAATTGATAGGTATCAATGATTGTTCTAGACTATATGTAAATTTAAAGACATGCTTGGATTCTAAACTGTGCTTTAATTTTTTGTGTCTCCATTCTCTTTTCAAATACAAGGTAGTTTTGTTTTCCATGTGCATGGAAGAAATTCTATATCTGTGTGTTTATATCTATGTGGAGAGACTAGCTTTTTGGTATTGTGTGGTACTGGAACTTAGTAATGTATTAAATTTACGTTTTATTTAAGAGAAAATTGTTTTCTGAGAACAACTGTATTTATTTGTATATAGGCTTAATATGCACTCTTTTCATATTCCTGACACCTGATATGAGAAATGGGTAGTGTACATACAGCTGAAATGTTCCAATACAGCAAAATCATCTGAAAGGGCTAAGAGCAGTCTCTAAGGAGCTGGTATAGCTTACAAAAGTCATCACACAGAAATAATAAAATAGAACACAGACAGGTTTATGACAGTATGGATTTTTTTTTTTTTAATCACTCTTCAATAAGTATTCATGTAAGCTTCCACTCGGTTGGAAGGAGGAGAGGTAAGTTACCTGTCCTTAAGTCAACCCTTCTCTCTCTGGAGTTGTGTGGGTACAGGTGAGACCAAGAGACTTGGGCGAGCCGGTGTCCTGCACTCGCTCCCCTCCTGATTCAGGGAATCTATGATCTCGTACCACAGTAGGGAAAGTGGGAGAAGAGCCAGCTCAAGACAAAATAGTATGAAAAAGATTAGTCTGAAATAGGTTCTTTTTTAGCTGCTCCGAGCTTGATTCTTCTGCAGTTCCTCACAGGAGCCGCGTCAGAGGCTCTATTTGTAAGCAGCAGCACTGTGTTAGTGGGGAAAGGCTGGGGTAAGTCTGATTTAGATAGTGCTGCATCAGCTTCACTCTGCTTACCTAAAAATAAAGAAGTTGAGATTATTTGCCGTGCAACAATTTATTGAAGCAAACCCCTTCTGTTTGCTTGGGCTTAGATTTGGTTTTTTTTGTTTGGTTGTTTTGTTTTGAACCCAGGTGTTAATCTGCTTTAAAGCTCACATCTTCGTGCTTTCCTTAACTATTAGTGTTACTGACACGCATGCATACCTACAAATACAGCAGAGAAATTTATAGGGGAGCTGAGTGCGGTTTGGGGAGAACCAGCTGTAAAAATCAGCCCAGGGAAGAGCCCAGGTAGCACCCCGCGGGGCGGGGGGCGTGTATGGAGGATGCTTCTTTTTCTTTCACTTTTCCTCTCGCCGTGTCGGCCGCTGTCGGGCGGGTGTCGGGGTGCGGGGCTGTCGGGCGGGTGTCGGGGCAGTGCCGGGGTGCGGGGCTGCCGGGCGGGTGTCGGGGCAGTGCCGGAGTGCGGGGCTGTCGGGCAGTGCCGGAGTGCGGGGCTGTCGGGCGGGTACCGGGGCAGTGCCGGGGTGCGGGGCTGTCGGGCGGGTGTCGGGGCAGTGCCGGGGTGCGGGGCTGCCGGGCGGGTGTCGGGGCAGTGCCGGGGTGCGGGGCTGTCGGGCGGGTGTCGGGGCAGTGCCGGGGTCAGGGGCTGTCGGGCGGGTACCGGGGCAGTGTCGGGGTGCGGGGCTGTCGGGGCAGTGCCGGGGTGCGGGGCTGTCGGGCGGGTACCGGGCGGTACCGGGGCAGTGCCGGGGTGCGGGGCTGTCGGGCGGGTACCGGGGCAGTGCCGGGGTGCGGGGCTGTCGGGCGGGTATCGGGGCAGTGCCGGGGTCAGGGGCTGTCGGGCGGGTACCGGGGCAGTGTCGGGGTGCGGGGCTGTCGGGGCAGTGCCGGGGTGCGGGGCTGTCGGGCGGGTACCGGGCGGGTGTCGGGGCAGTGCCGGGGTGCGGGGCTGTCGGGCGGGTACCGGGCGGGTGTCGGGGCAGTGCCGGGGTGCGGGGCCGGCTGCGGGCGCGCCTCCCACCGCCCCGGGGCGCGGCCTCGCCCGCGCAGCCTCGCGCAGCGCCCGCAGCCCGCAGCATGGAGCGCCGCGTCGCCCGCGAGTTCCGGCACAAGGTGAGGCGGCGGGGATGGCCGGGCCGGCCGGAGCAGAGGCGGCGGGGATGGCCGGGCCGGCCGGAGCAGAGGCGGCGGGGATGGCCGGGCCGGCCGGAGCAGAGGCGGCGGGGATGGCCGGGCCGGCCGGAGCAGAGGCGGCGGGGATGGCCGGGCCGGCCGGAGCAGAGGCGGCGGGGATGGCCGGGCCGGCCGGAGCAGAGGCTGCGGACCCGCAGCCCCCCTGGCCGGGCACGGCCGTGCCGCCGGCAGGAGCGGAGAACGCGGGGACTTTGCACTGCCCTGCTGGCAGCGCGGGCGGCAGACCCCGGGAGGGCATGGCTGTTAAAACCCTTAGAAGGAGCGGGAGAGAAGAGGAACGTTCCCCAGTGCACGAGCTTTTTCAGGGCTTGGAACAATTTATTTTTTGGTTTAATACCCCGTCGGCGCTGGCAGTGCCCGCTGCGGTGCGCTCATGTGCGAACGCACGGGATACAGGAGCGGCTCGGGCTGCCTGGCACCGGAGTTTTGTCCTTTACCCGGTTAAATGAATGCTCGGCAGAGCGCAAAATTGTACGAGCGAAGAACGCCCGGAAAGCTCTAATTAAGGAAAGGAGGAGGAAAATAGTTTGAGAGATGTTCATGCCAAGCTGTTTAGGACTCTCTCAGGTTAAAACTTTCTGTAGTGTTTTGTGGGGGTTTGGGTTCTTTTGCGAAGGAAGTTGTGGTTGTTTTATTTAGTTGTGGTTTTTTTTGTCAGCTAGGACACAATTTCCGCAAGGTAATGTAATGTTTTCTAGAAGTATTTGTCACCCGGTAATAAACACACTAGCTAAAGGATTGTTAGGATGAACTAGAGGGACAGCAAAAAAAAACCAAAACTCTGTATGTCAAACTGGAATTCAGAAATACTAAGGACCTGGATATTCCCTAATGATAACTGCAGCCACCTAGCACACTGTTTCTGCCTTGCTCCCTATTACTGTATAACTCAGCAGTGGGTTGTGCAATAGTTCTGTGAAGACTCCGGTTTCTAGGTGGGTGGTGACTGTCTTGAACTTTAAACCTTCTCCCTTTCATTGCTGCTATAATTCATAAATCATTCAAGCCCCACCCCTGATAACATAAGAGGTATTGTCAGTGTTGCTGCAAACAGCTGGGATGCAGATATCAGTGACAGCTTTATCTGAGTTAGAAGACATTGAAACAGGTCTTTTCTTTTTTATTTTGTGTCGGCCTGCTTATACTGACCTCTGTGGCTTGGATGCTTACTTCTTCTGTGACATTCCAGTGAAGATACTCACTACAAGATCTAAATTTCATCAGTTAATGGCTATTTTCTGTCTTTTTTTTTTTTCTTAGTTTCTTAATTTCTGAGAAATTTTAATCAGTTTCCCTATCAACCAAGCAGCAATGTAAAATATGTAATATATGCAAACATATTGACCAGTTTTTTCCTTTCCTTCGATAGTTTTCCAAAATCTGTGTAGCTTAAGCAGGACTTCATACTCTTCTTTGACACCTGGCAGATTGGAATACTGCTAACACAGAGCATGAATTATTGTCATCTGAACTTTTTCCTCACCAAAAAGTGCTTTTTCCTCCCCACAGCTTCTATTCCACTGGACAAACTTAGGTAGACTTCTTGACAGACTTCTTTATTATTTTTTTATTTTTTTTTAATGTATGTAGTGCAGTTGTGCACGACTTTATTATTATGCTATGAAAAACAGTGCAATACATGTAGTGAGAAACAGAGTGTTAGCAGCTCTTTGTATTCTAGGATTATCCATGATACAACTGCTATGAAGACTCTTTAAATAATCACAGAAGGGTTGAGGATGGAAGGGACACCTGGAGGTTTTCTGCTCCAACCCCCCCCATGCTCAGGGCCGCCAAGAGCTGATTGTCCAGGGCTGGATCCAGATGGTTTTTCCTAATTATCCTTGGTTTAAAATGTGTAAAATCACCTAACCCATGACTCTACAGTCATTCTCTTGAGAAAGAGATACTAAAATACTTCTGTGGTCCAAGTTATAACATGTCACCACTGATTTTTATCTTTTTTAAAGAAAGTGGGGGGCATGACATTTTAGGATTTATGAAATTAAGTCAGCTTTTAGAAGCTAGTGATAAGTCCAGGTAAAGCATATGTCTACAGTAAGGCTTCACCCCAAGGAGCTAAAGAATTAGGAAAATGGCAAGAGATACTGGTGGCTATGATGCAGTGATAATTGATGGAATAGAAGACAGGAGGAGGAGAATGACCCGTTGGCAGGGGTGGCCCAGGATGATGAACCCAGCTGTAGTATTCTGAATATTTCAGAAGTCATGTCAGTGTTGGGTTTTGTCAGACAGTAAGAAAGTTGCTGGCGTAGGATGAGAAGTGCAGGAGTCGAACAGAAAGACTGAATATTTTGTCAGAAGAAATAACAGAATTTAAATGTGGCCCTCCCATTTTCTGAGAGGAAATGGGGATGTATGGACCAGCAAGCATATCAGGAGAAAAATGGAATGTTAATCTTTGTTTTCCCTGTCAGGCAAAAGAGATGATGATGGTTTTGCTCTTTGATGCATAGGATTGATGCACTTAAACATTAAATGCTCTTTGTGGTATGCTACTCATACAGTATCTTAGCTAACATTGGGGATTGGGCTCTGTATTTTACCTGTCAGAGAAGTGAAAAATGGATGCTGGAATTAGTTTTACCTTGGGTTTTGCCTTTACAATTAGCCTTGCCTCGAGTCTGTGCAAAGTGTTGCTGAAGTGTTGATTGCAAACATTTTATTTCTTTTTAGGACAGACTTTATCCTATGTGTTTCGAAATTCACTGTAAGTGGGTTTACTCACTGGTATAACTGTAAAGCAATCTTGACCTGCTTGTAGCTTTCTGGCCTTTAGGTGTTTTGAAAGTGTCTTTTTCCAGAGGAGACAAGTAACAGAAAACCACCTGTATGTGAAGTCTTGCCAGCTTTAGAGAGCCACAAGGTGCAAGTAATAGAAAACCACTGGTATGTGAAGTCTTGCTGGCTTTAGAGAGCCAAGTGGGACAAAAGGAATATGAAGCATGTATTTAGTTCAGAACATAATACAAAGCATTGCTAACCTAGAAAGAAAGGGCCTTTCTTTAAGTATGCAAATTGCTTCTCAGCCTTCACGTCACAGTAATATTACCCTTTAGGTCAGATGTAAATTGTTTTCCTAAACATCAGGCTTGTCCAGATGTAAAACTAATGTGATGTGACCTCTCACTATGATTTTAGTGGGGGTCTCACTATCACTGAATATAAGTTGAAGTCCTCACATAAGAATTCGTGTTTGGTTTTCTTTTGCTTTAATTTACTGTAATTATCCAAGAGCGGGCATAGTAATATGACACTGGTTTAAGTAAAGGTACGATTAGTGGGGGAGGAAAGAATAACCAGCAAGTTCTATCAGTTAAGAGCTGGAGCAAAGAGGAAGAGAGGTGTAGCAGTTTGAATAATGCTATAAGTGAGCTCCTGAAATCGTGGTTTGGACGGCAGGACAGAGATTATATCTCAGCGTGGTGGTTTTATCTGTGACAGCATGTGCTACATTAACGAGTGGCCAAAAAGGTTTCTGAAGACATTTATTCAACAGTATAGTGATTATCAGGTAAGACAAGTATGATATTCCTGTAGTAATACTACTGCTGAGGGGAAATCTAGCATACAGAATATATCAGGATTCACCACCTTGTCTAATTGTTGTCATACTAATTTTAGAAAATCTCATAAATGTGACATTGTGAGGTAATTCTGTGTTGCAAAAACCATGTTTATCTTGAAAACATTTTTTTTCCTTGATGAAACTTTTGCTCTATGGCTTAAGAATCTGTGAAAGTCTCTCATGTTCAGCATTTGTGGCTATTAAGTCAGAGATTAACAATAATGTCTTTGGGTTTTCAGGTCAATCTATTAATTGACAATGAAGCAGAGAAGGATTACCTTTATGATGTGCTGCGGATGTACCATCAGTAAGATCTAGCTTTGTACATCTTTGGTTGTGTAGAATTTTACTAATATTTTTAAATTTGAAGAATTAATATTCACGATTTTAAATAGTCTTTATATAAGCTACTAGAAAAGTAGTTGAAATAAGAGTGGTTTATCCTGTTTAATGTAATTTTGTGGTTTCACAGCATAACCTGCAGGCAAAGAAGGAGCGTGTCTGTAATCACTTAAAAAGTTACATTGGTTTTATGACTTGGCAGTTTTTTAAAAAGAGTTTGGTGGATTCATATTTGGGGTGGGTGGGGGAGGCTGCTGCATGATAAAACTCTTCTTAGGAAACAGGAGGAGAGAATTAATAAAATTCATTATTATTTCCAAATAATGCTTATTTATTTGATACAAAATTTTCACTGACATCGCTTCTCAAAGATTTTTTGCCAGCTTTTCAGATAAAAGTTTCGCAACTGTCATTCAGAAAGCTGGAAAAATTTGGTCTTGGAGTCTGTTTGGCACGTTTAATGACTCTGGCTTATTACAGCAAAATGGTAAAAAATTGGAAAGGTGATAGGCCTGCTACCAATCCCTTTGCAGAACTGATTTAAACCACAGTTGCCTCAGACTTGTTTCGTTGCAAATGACAGCCTATGATCCATTGTTTTTCAAAGAAGATGAGAATGTATTTTCCAATAATCATAGGCAAGTGGCTCTTATAGACATTGTTTCCATTCATATTGTGATTAAAAGCTTCTCACTTAGTGAAATGTAGAAGTTTCCATCTGATGTTTGCACCGAGCTGTGGTTGTGGGGGTATTCAGCTGCATATCTGATTCAGTTTCACTCAGGTCTGTCTAATTGCTTTTCCATTCATAAAGACTGTTGTTTGGAAAGCCAGTTGGTTCAGCAGACCTGAATTATTTAAAATCTTCTTGCAGTTACAAAATTAACAATGCATATGGGCAACTTTTCTTTAATTCCTACAATTACAGTGACTTGGGCAAAGTTTTCTGTATCTCTGTGAACATATAATGATGATGTATCACTTCCTGGGAATACATTATGAAATATCCCAGGGCAAAAATATGTGTAACTGCTGTTGGAGTTAGCACTTAATATCTGCTTCATTTCCAGACGTATTTAACCTCTAATCCCATATAGGTATTCCTGATTCATGTTTTCAGTGCCCATGCTTCAGAAATATTGCATCCCAGGAAATGTAAATTAAAAGAAAGGGAACAGCAAATAATACAGAAAAAGTTTAACTGAATATTTTATAGGAATATTTCCACTGAACCCTAGCTATTCCTCCACTCCTGCAGCTGTACAACAAAATATATTTTGTAGACCTATAATTATCTCAGTGCTGACAATTTCAAGGAGACCACTTTGTTCAGCTCTCATCAAAGAGATGTTCACAGCAGTTTAACTTCTGTAGGTTTTTTTTAATCACCCTTCAAATTTGATTTTGAACAAAAACTGAAAGTTAAACTAAGTCTTTGCTCTAGCTGCTGAATACTGTGATTTTTTTTTCCTGGATTGAAACTATTTGTCAGTCCTCTAAGTTCAGGAAAAGAAGGAGTTTGTAGCCTAGATTTACTTACAAGGGCCCCTAACTAGTAAGGAAACACAAATTCATTAGGCAGGTATGTCTAATCTGGGAAGTTATTTTCAAATGGTTCCATAAATCTTGTGGGTCCTCTGAGAATGAAATTGGAGATGTCATCTATAAACGTGATGTGCATGACCTTAAGAGATCAAGTGAATGTATAGACTTGAGATGTTTTGAAGCAAGTATTCTTTATTTACAGAAGGTTTGCTTACTCAGGGTTTGTTTTGCTTTAATCAAACCAGTATCTGCATAAGTATCTTTTTTGGATAGCTTGAAAGGACACGCAGATATTGGAGCCATGTGCCCAACCACTTACAAAACGAAGCTTTTTGTCGGTGTGTTGTTTACCTGTGTTTGTTTTGTCACTGTGGTTTTGCAGGTCCATGAATCTCCCAGTGCTGGTGGGGGACCTGAAACTTGTGATTAATGAACCAAGCAGGTTGCCTCTGTTCGATGCTATCCGCCCACTCATCCCACTGAAACACCAGGTGGAATATGATCAGCTTACACCCAAACGGTCACGGTGAGAGAGTGCAGAATAAATAAAAAAAAAGCAAGGAAAAGAAGAAAAAAAAAAAAAAAGGCAGCTAAATTAAATACAAGCAGGAAATACTGAGTTTCGAGGCAAATTCAGAGTGAAATATTGTTCATCTGTGTAGAGTCGGGCATAGTTATTTTACTTTTGCTATGTTTGATAGAAATGCAACTACCTGTACTGTGCTTGAATTGTTTGCCAAGTAGTTAAATCTAGTAAAAGCAAGGTAAAGGAGTCAAAACCAATCTTTTCTCATTTTTCCTGCATTTCATAATAAAAAGAAGTTCATAGCTCTAACCCTCTAAAAGCAGTTTTAGTGATTGCAAGTGTCTTTTCATATGAATAAACGTGATGGTTTCGGTTAACACACATCCATCTCAATTTCAGTGAACTTGCTTTTTTAATCCCTAAATTATATAAGGGAGAAATAATGTCTAGCTTTAGACATTGAAACATAATGAAACATTATTGAGACAAGGTGTTATGCAGCTGGACACTCAAGTGTGTTCCACTTTTGCAGAAAGCTGAAGGAGGTGAGATTGGATCGTTTGAATCCTGAAGGGCTTGGATTAAGTGTAAGAGGTGGAGTGGAGTTCAGCTGTGGCCTCTTCATCTCCCAGTTAGTGAAAGGAGGACAGGCAGACAATGCTGGACTTCAGGTAAGAAAATTCCATTCGTGTTAGGTGCTAAGAGTTCTTTAACATTTAGAAATCACTTTGGCTAAGGTGCTCTTTGTCTCTTCTAATAAAATTCCTAAGATATGTTAGGCATGCCATAAATACCATTATACCAGCGGTGAATCAAGTCATTAAAAATGTTCATTTTGCTGTTTTTAATGATATGTAAATTATTTTTTTTTGGGGGGGAGGCTATGATAATTTTTGAAGGTTAAAGGTTTTCCTGGAATGTTGGTACTTCATGAGTAGCAACAGTTGTATGTGAGCAGATGCAAAGAAAGGTCTCTAGAATGTGGAAGAGTGCTTTAAGTTGCCAAGTTCTGATTAAATGTAGAACAGAGCATCTAAATACTAAAAGCATTAATTCCGTCTTGCACAGATATAATTTGTGTAATGAAATGTTTATTTCATGTATAAATTATGGGGGGTTTGGTTTATGCAATAAAAGAAATAACATATTTTTGACTATTCCCAGTGTCCTCTGTACTGTGTAGAATTGCTCTTCCTGTGATTAAATTTTGGATATATGAACTTGCCAAAAAGGTTGGGAAAAATAATTATGTGCAGAAACACTGCAATACTTATGCAGTTTGCATTAATGAAGTTTTGGGTGTTTGGTTACTTTTTGAACGCGGCATTGCTTAGTGAAGAGAGAAGTGAGAAATTGCTGTGCTAAATATCTGCATCTTTCTATCAGGCTTTGAATATGATCAGGTGTATTGAAGGTCTGAGTTTCTAACTGGAAAGGCTAATATGCCTGGTTACTTTTAATTTGTCAAGTCTGAATATTTGCTGAAAGTATTGGTGGCTAAGGATTATGTTTAACACTGGTCCAAATTATATTAGACTAGCGTGATTCATTACAATGTTTAATTAAGCTAGCAGGTTTTGTAGATATGATATGCTTTAGTATTGCCTCACAAATCTTTTAGATTAAAAAATAAAAATAGATGCCAAGAAGGCAGTTAAAGTAAGGTTTCCATGTCTGTGTCACTCATGCTGAAAGCTTTCTAAATTGAACTGTTCTAAAAGCTTTCTAAAATTTGAACTGTTCCTCTTTCTGTTTGCATGCCCTCTGTGCATTCATACTTATATATCCCATTCAGATACCTTTGAATTAATTCCATCTTCTGTCAGCCTGCTCTGCACAGGTGCATGACTGGGATTCCTGTCAGGTGCACCCAGGGGATGCTTCAGAAACCCAGGACAAAGCCACAAGTTCTGTATGTAGTTAGATCTGACAGGGTGTTACAGCCCAGCACAAACCTTGTGCTCTGTGAGTTGCCAGCCTAATTTCAGCATGGGATTTGCCAATGGGCAACTACAGAAAAGGCCATTGATGCACCATCTCAGAGTCTGCCCTGCAAGAGTTCATGTCCTCATCCTCCATGTTACACTGCAAGAATGGGCAGTGTAGACAAGGGAGTTGTTCCTGTGTAGACAAGGGAGTTGCTCCTGGGCTGTGGTTAGCTCAGTAGGAGAGACCTCATCTGCTTCCTTCCTCAGCTGCTGGGAACTTGAGAAAAAGATCAAGACCAGTCACTAACATGGCTTCTGTAAGCATCTTCTGGAAACTATTGGAAGGCAGTCATGATGCTGATCAATAAATACTTGATAGTCTTAACAGCCACTGCCTTAAATTGCCATTCTAGTGCATTGGTGTTAATGCTGTGTGCTCTCCTCTGCTGTTTCAGGGTGACGTTTTGACAGGATCACTGGATAAGGAGTGATGTGCAGCTGCTGTGCTCCTATTAGGATTTCAGTTTTCCTGCTTTCTCTGTACACAAAAAGGCCCCATGGCTTTCTGTTACTGAGGTCATCATAGAACATGTTGGTGTCAGTGAGGGGGATTGTAAAGGTTCTTTGGGCTGGAGTGTGCAGACCTTATTGCAACTCAGAACTTAATTAGGGTTTAGCAAAGTAGGGACGAGGGGGATGAATGTTTGAGACTGACTGTGGCTTTGCTAGGGTTAGATTGTATGAATTCATGTAGGCAGGTGGTGCTTTGCAGCTCCTGTAACTGCCTGGCTTCTGTTTTTTGATATGTGGTGTTAAAGCTCAGCTTAAAGTGCCTGAATAATAGGTGGCACCAGGCACTTTCTGAACCTCACTGAATAACAAGACCTGACAGGCAGCCCATTGTTCTAAATTGCTGTCTCACAGTAAAGCCAACTGCTTCTGAAATTTCACCCACCCGCTTTATTTAACAAAATCTCTACACATTTTCAATCCCAAAAATGTGGTCTGAGAAAGGCATAATGATTTTCTATTATACCATCAGTTTTACATCCTGCTGCTTTTAAAATTTACAGTTCAAATTGCATGACTTCTCCTTGAAGTACTTTCCAAATTACATTAAAATGACTAATTAATAATGAAGTTTCTCTGTGGCACTTGTAGTTTTGACCCTTTTTTGACTGGAGTTTCTCTAAAAGGCACGAGTGTTTTGTCCTTCCATTAAGAAATGGACTTTATCTCCCCCCCCACACACACTGCTTTTGATACTTGTGTGGAGGATTCTGCTGAATACAAAGTGATTGGTGTGAATGATGAAAGTGGAAGCAGTATACAAAATGGGAAATTTGAAACAGTTGATGTTATTATATGAAGCACTTCAATTTCCTAGAAACACTAAATATTATATTTCTCATGTTAAAAGTTACAAATAAAAGGCATTTTACTTGAGAAAAGTTAGGTTTGCATCTTTTTTCTAAAAAGTCTGTCATCTCTCTGTTTGATAGGGAAAAGGGAAACTGTGATATAATACCAAAATAATTGTTACTGTTCCACTCTGCTCTGTCCTGCAGACTTTTATCTCTACAGCTCTGATTCATTACCTTGGTATACAGTGATACCTGCACAAAAGTAACAAAATACATGAAAACAGCTATTAATTACCTTAATATTAGATACCATTGTTCAGGAAAAGCTGTTCAAGTATCCTGAAGAGAAGCAGTTTGCTCTATGCCTATACATCTCCTGTAGCTCAGCCTAGATTGGGTTATTTGTAAAGCAGCCTCAGTCACTGTCTGTCAGCAATACAAATGTCATTAGGCTGAGTGAAGAGTGTTGAGTTTCAGAAATAGGATGACAGTCTAGTAAAGGAGAGTGTTAAAAATATCTGTACGGGAAAAGCTCATTCCCGTACTGGAGAGAAAAATAAAATATGCTCTTCTGTGCATTTATGATTTTGCAAGTGCCTCTTGGGAGAGGAGAGCAGATTTGGCTCAGTGAAAGCTGACATCCTGAGAACCACACGAGTTCTGCTGGCACAGAGGCCCCAGGATGGCAGTGACAATTGCAGCCCTAAAGCTGGGGGCTTCTGTGGGCATTGCAGCCAGTAACAGGATGAGAGGATTCCCTGTTTCAGAGAGGGGTTTGTGCACACCCAGGCTCCATGGTCTGTTACAGTCTGCATGATGTGGAGCGCGTGAATAAAGGAGGGGGGTCTTGAACTAAAAGAAAACCAATCAAAAATCCCACCCCCACCCCTTCACCACGTATGTAAAATCCACAGAAAATGGATAGGGTGGATGGATGTGATTTTGAATGTCTGGAACAGCTTGGTTAAGTGAGTGACTGCAAGATTTATCAGGGTACAACTATAAACTGCAGACCTCGTGTGCTCTCCTTGACTGATTCTGTATTTTTACCACAGGTTGTATGTTCAAAAGCTTTCATTACTGACCTCTTTCTGCTCTTACTAAAGATTATTTTAAAAATCTGACTGTCAGGCTCTTAGGAGTGCAAGGCCATTGCCCTGGATGAGATTTTTTTGGGATGCCCAGCAGAGGGAGTGGATGTCCCACTGGTCAGGGGCTAGGGACCATAGTCCTGTTTTGTTTCTATGTGTTCCATTCTGCAGTTTTCTCTGCTTTTGTAGCCTTCTGATGCTGTGTTGTGTCAGACAAAATTCCTCAGCTTCAGTGGAAAGTGTGACACATGAGCAATGCTGGTATAGTGGACATGTTAATGTTTTGTGTAGTGTTGCAGAGTGTGAGACACTTCCCAGAAAAATTAGAAAAGCTTGTGAAAGAAATAAAGAAGACACATTGATGCATTTTTTTGGGTTTTGTTTGTGCTATTTTTTTTTTCGATTGGCCAATCACAGTAGGAAGATTCAAGTCATTATTGCATATGAAAAAAGGCAGAAGGTGACAGCATGCCTGATGTCCTGTTACCCAATGTCTTGTCTCTATGTGTTACAGTCTCTAGAACACAGGCTATATTAAGGAGTTTCTGCTTCCAGTTCCACTTGCTCCTCTCATATAAAATGAAAGCACAGAGCTTCTCCAACAAAGTAATTGAAGATCTGTATTTTTTACGAGCTTGGTAATACATTCCATACAAATTTTACTGAATAAAAATAGAGTTGCTTTATCTTTGCTGAAACTTGAAATCAGCCTAATGCAGATACCAGCATGGAAAACTTAAACCTGAAGTGAAATTTGGGAGCTTGACACTTGAGTCTTTAAATGGAACATTTTTGTCAATCATTAACTAAGAGTAATGCTGCCATGAGACCAGACACATTTGTGAGGAGGCACACAAAGTTTCACTGACTAAGAAAAAAATCCTATGCTATTGATGTTAATGAGAAAAGTTTCATCAAATGCATTTTACATAACAAATATTCACAACAGTTCAGAGGAAATGCTACTGGTGAGCAGTAAAGCCAAAGTATTTGGCTTTGTTCTTGTGGGGGTCAAATAAAGAGCTGTAAGATGATAATGTTGATGGTTTGTTAAGGTGATTTCCTGGTAATCATTTGTATGTTTTACTGTGCGGTGTTTGATATGCATTGATAATGGAAGAAGTCATGCACTGATTTTCATACAGCCACATCATGTGGTTCATGCCAAGTTAAAGTCTTTGTTTCTGGTGCTCTAGCCAAGACCTGGCATTTTTCACTGTAATCTTGAGCAGATAATTAGGCACTACCTTAAGTGAAGTAGACAATATCTTCATCCTTGATTCCTCTCGACCTACCTGGATGAGAGGATCATTGGGCAGAGTTCAAAAACCTTGGAGAATTCTCTCTAATCATCATAATGTATCAAATATGGATTTATATTAGAGGAGGAGAAACTTTCTGATTGTATTTTGATAAGTAAGATTTGAAATGTTATGGAAGTGGCTGGAAGCACCCTGTCTGTTCTACTCTATTAAATTGAACACTGCCAGGAATGTCCTTGGGGTGCTGCTGTTGCATTGCTGATGAATGTTACCAGTGTCCCCAAACAAAGACAGAGGTAAAATCCCTTAAAATAATCAATTTTCTCAATCAAGAATCAGTCAAGATAATAAGACCAAGTTTAGTTCCCTATTGGTTAAATATATTAAAAAAGGAATCTCAGAAGAACTGTGGTAAAAGCAAACTTTAACTGCTGAAGTATAAAAGAAGAAAATAACTCCAAAATTATTTGAAGTCAAATACAGACTCTTGTTTTTAATGTAATCTGTGGAGTACAGATCTGATGTATAGTAGACAGTATTTATAAAATTGTTATTTGGCTATTAATTTGTTCATTTTGGTGTTTGGTACTCATTCAAAACAAATACAGTTAAGTCTGAGCTGTACATTACCTGAAATTCAGAAAGTATTGATGAATCAACATTATCTAACCTTTGCATCAAAATGATTGCCATACTTTTTCCAGTCTTAAAAACCTTTAAAAATTATTAAGTCGCAATGGCTTTTTCTCTCCCTTCTGTTTTTTGAGGTTGGAGATGAGATAGTGCGCATAAATGGATATTCCATCTCATCATGCACACACGAGGAAGTCATCAACCTCATCCGTACAAAGAAAATCGTGTCCATAAAAGTTAAACGTAAGTAACACACAAAAAAAAAATCACCTCTGTCACCAAAGATTGCAATGAATAGTTTGCTCGTGGTCTGTAGAAAATTGACGAAATATTTTTCCTTTTCAGACGTTGGCATGATACCTGTCAAGAGGTAATGGCTTTTTATTTGAAAACAGATTATTCATTTTCACACAGCCTCTTCTATCCAAAGAATCTGTGTTTAATTATGAAAATGTGTGAATGCTGATTAAAATGTCACATCCTTTTTAATGAACAGGCAGATGTCTGATGAATCTGATTTTATACCAGTTTCCTGCTTAAATGAACCAATTTCTATTTTCTCATTTGTCAAGGACATCTCCTGGAAATTTAATTACCAGTGCACCTAGCTTAACAGAGAGCTCCACTGTTTCTTTTTGTATGTAGTGTTTGATGATGGCTTCAGAGTTTAGAAAACTTTAAAATTGTGTTGGTCTTCCAGCTTTTGTTGAAAAGCTGCATCATTAAGTGGAATATTTGAGAAATGTTAATGACAGGAGGCGTTGCTCTGCATGGACATTTGTGTAAGATGATGGAGTGGTTATGGTTTGTTTTACAGTCTTCCTCTGAGTTTCCTAAAACTGTTTCACTTGAGAGGGCTTTATCAATTTTGCAGTCAACCTTTACTAGCCCAAATAATTGTATGCTTGTTTGATGTTCTATTTAAATTGCTGGAAGATAAACCAAATGTGAATGGTATCCAGAGAAAATTGTGGATGCAAAACAGAAGGCTCCGTTCCAAAGGAGCTTCTGGAACACATTGACTTTTACTTTATGCCATTATTTTCTTGTAGTTCACCAGATGAACCCCTTAAATGGCAGTATGTGGATCAGTTTGTGTCAGAGTCTGCGGTAAGAGATCAATATTTTGTTAAATGTCTTCTGGGGAATCCATAATGGTTCTGAAACACTTTCTCCTCTGAGCTTGTCAGAGAAGCTATTGTAGGCATTGCTATAATGCAATATCTTGTTGAAAGTATTCTGTGAGGAATATCTTTTGTGATATGAAATGACTCTAGAGCTATTAGGTAAGGAAGGGGCAGGACACAAATGAAATTTCTTTCACTCATTAATTGCTTCTTCATTTTGCTTGAGCTTATTAACTTCCCAGGCCGCAGTTCTACTGCATAAATCTTTATCAGATTATTTGGCCTATTTTAGGCATATTAGTGGAGGAATTACAGCTTTGAATGCAACTGACTTCTAAGGGTTGCAGAAGTGAAAAGAAACACCACAATTACTGTTCTTTTGCTTTCAGGAAGAAATACTTAGTTAAATAGTGAGCCTTATCATGTATTTCTCCAGCCCTTTCCTCAGGGAACAGCTAAATGATTATTTTTCCCTATCACTTTCCTCTAATTTTCCTTCACTCTTTTCTGAAGACAAAGTTTGACTATTTAAGTAATCTTCTCCAAATAGAGAGGTTTGGTCTTTCACCTCAGCCATGCAGCTCCACTGAAATCACTCTCCTTCCCATTCTTTTCCATCAGGACAGGACCTTGGAGCCTTGAACTGGACCTTGAATCTTATCTTGATGCTGGCTGGGATTTATCCTGGCTACATGAAATTTTATAGTAGTCTTGATACAAATTCAAGACAGAATTAACATCTGCAGCATTGTTTGATCCCTCTACAGGAAGCAAAGGGCAGTGTTGCTGGACTTGCTTCTTCTGGAGGGAGAGACAATAAAGAGAAGAAAGTCTTCATTAGCTTGATTGGAACAAAAGGCATGGGATGCAGGTGGGTACACGTTTTTTTATTTATTGTCTCTGGTTTTAAAATGAGACACTCAAGGCAGTTATTTCCATACTTCTTTGACATGATGTCAGGAAAATAAAGATCCATGCTGGATCAGGAAGGCAAACTGCAATAGCAGGATATCTTTGGCACATGTTACATATCTTAGGCAAAACTTTTAACCTGTGTTAAAAGTTCTGTCATAAAGAAAAAAACTTTACAATTTAAAAATAAGAGCTGACTGAAAGTGCCTTAGTACAACTTGTCATGGAATTGGATCTTTTAAATGCTTTTACATTTTTAAATATTAAAAAGTGCTGCTTGGTGATGTAGCAAATTCCAGCACTATCCACTGTCAGGTTCACTCCCTGCCTTCTCTGACCCTTTTCAGAGGGCCACACATCACAAAGCTATATCCAGTTTCTGTTTGAATGTTGAATTTGCAAGATATTTTAGAAATATGATTCTGGATTCTTGGACTTCTGTCCTCACAATACTTATGGAGGTTTTGGAGTAGAAGGGATATTGTAGGATTTCTTATATGTTTAGAGATATATAGTTGAAATTAGTGGGACTTTTTTCTCCTGTAATTTAGAGGATGTAAAAGTTTTTTATTTACAAACCTGGGGGTGTGGCCAGCATCACTTGTTGAATATATAATCTACAAAAGTAGTTTCTTGCATCTAGGCCTGGCTTAGATGGCAGCTTAAAGTTCCTAAGCCAGATGTTGGCCTCTTGATGAAATATCCTTCTTGCTCCTAATAAGTAATCCTAACAAAATAACAATGTTTTATATATACAGTATCTTGCAGTTCAGGGAATAATTAGTAATTCTTCATTGTATTACTTGCTTTCTTTCAAATATCATTAGTGTCCTGGTCCTTTACAAAGTGTAGGTCAGCATACATATAAGTTTCAGCATGTAAGGCAAAATACAGAAGCTTGAATATTTTCCTTGTAGCTTTTTCTTCAAAAGCAGTTTTATGATGCAGAGAATAGAAAAATAGGATGATAAACCATTGTGTATGTACTGGTAAGTTATGGTGTTTGTTTCAGAGTTGGCTAATACCATAAATATTCTTTAAGCAAAAACAAATTATGAGGAAACAACTAAAACTACTCACTGTATTATATTGTATTCCTCATAAATATTATTGTAAAAATATTATCAAATTAATGTTTGGGGTTTTTTTTTTCATTTCCAGTATTTCCAGTGGTCCAACACAGAAACCAGGCATTTTTATCAGCAATGTGAAGCCTGGTTCTCTTTCAGCAGAGGTGGGCTTAGAGGTAGGTTTGCCACCTTCCAAGGTAGGTACCACAAGGAACTCTTGTTTTATATTCACAACTTCAAGGATTCTGTAAAGGGTTTACTGGGGGCTTTGTTGTTTGGTGGGTTTTATTCCCCATGGGAAAGAAATACCTGGTGATTACATTTCAAACAAAGCTAGTTTCCTAAAATTTTAAGAACATGAATGACCTGGGTAAGTCAAATACTCTTTCAAGCTCAGGATTTGATCCCAAGCAGTGGCAATAGCAGATCCTAGTGCAGGAGGATGTGCAAGCCTGACCATTCCCAGTCTGTTCCCCTTGCACTCTGCCAGTAGCCATGATTGTTGTATTGATTGATTTAGTGAGCACACCTCTCTCTGTTTCTGCTTAATATATGTACTAACTTAGCATTTGTACTAAACTTTGCATTAATTTCTTTAGGTTGGTGATCAGATTGTTGAGGTAAACGGAGTGGACTTTTCTAATGTGGATCATAAAGAGGTAAAATGAAGATTTCTTAGCTCCCTGGATTTGTAGTTGTCAGGTTATTAAACATCTGTCCTGTTTTCCTGTCCAAAAAAGTATGTTTTGACAGTGGGCTGTCTCAAGGGGTTGTGTATGGAACATGGTGTTTTTGATATTTGGATACCTGCCACTCTGGTAATTCTGGAAATTCCAGCTGTGGCAACTAGCATTATACTGGCCTTTTATCACCTCATTCACACTGATTCTTGTTTTGTTTCGTTTGATTTGCAGGCTGTCAGAGTGCTCAAGAGTAGCCGGACTTTGACGATCTCGGTGGTAGCAGGTGCTGTAAGTACTGCATTTGGGAAAGCAGAACATTTGTAAGCAGAAAATTGCTACGTATGTAAATAAATGGTAAAGTGGATAAAAACAAAAGCTGTGTTTCTGTATGAGATCTGTACCTCTGTCAAACCAGTTCAGTTTTGAGTGGCGTGTGATTTTTTTCATGCTGCACAAAGTATTCTCAAATAAAACTTGATTGTGGGCCAGTGCAAAACCATTCCCGTGACAAGGAATGAAAATTAACTTTATTGTAATGGTCTCTCATATTTGAGACATTTTGTTCTACTGATATTTCCTTCTGCCAAAATGTGAAAGATTAATTGGATTGGAGACAAGTAATTTTTAATCCTGAATAGTTGATGCCTTAATCTTGTTCCAAATTAATTCCTTTTGTAACTGTTTATCTGATCTCATTAGTGTATTGACACACTGAAAATTGCTCAGTTTTTCATTTCCACTGTTCTGTGCAACAGCACCATAAGCCTTTGGGGCCTAATCTAAAGCCGTCTGATATTAATTAAATCTTCCCTCTGACTTCAGTGTGACTTTCAGTAAATGTTTTAATGTTTTTACTGCTTTAATCCTTCTTACAGAAAGTGTGTTGTTGTATACAAGAGAATAATCAAGTTTCATAGACTAATCAAAGACAGTGTTTTCTAATTGCCTTGCAACTGAATTAAATAGGGGAAAAAAGGATTTAAAAGGTCACTTACAGCTCCTTCCTAAGGGCTCATGTATACTGTGTAGTACATTAAGGAATTAATAGTTTATTTGATCTGCTCTTGCAGTAATAAAGGATGAAGTTGTCCAAAGGCACTGTAGACATTGTTTAAAAAAATACTCTGGGCTAATTGATTAAGCTTCAGGAATTCAACATCCTAAGGACTTTGTTTCAACTCCCAGTTATGTTAACACTTTAAAAATATGAGATCTACCTCAGCATGCATCACTGGGGTGGTATCCTTAAAATGGCAAATTATTGCTATGGAACTCTTCTGCTCCTCACTCCTTCACCTTGCAGGTGTCTTCTCAGTAGACATTGTTGTCTGGAGAACAGATAACATAAGGAAACAGTTTCCCTGCTATGGTGCAGAGACATTCCTCAGTGCCTGGTTTTGTTCAGAATGTCTACTTCACATTTTAAAGACAGGAACAATCCTGCCTTCCTAATTAACACGGGATTTTAATTTCAGAAATGAAAATTAGATTGATGTTATCAAAGTGTTCTACCTATAGCAGTATGGAAATATCTTTCTTGAATAGAAAATAGTGCTGGGGTCTTAATTGTAAAGCAAATGAAACAGGAACAAAGCCAAATGAAACACATAAATTATACAGTATTTTGGGGATGAACATTCCCTCTATTTGGGTTCCTGGATGATGACACATTTCTGCAGCAGCCAGGCATAAGAGCATTAAAACACAGCAACTGTGTAGTTGTCTTCACACTGGGAATCGTTCAGTGGAATTTCATTGCTCAGTGACATTTCAAGGAAGTATATAATGTGATTTTTTTTTTCTGGGTGACACACTGAGCACGTATTTGGCGTGACCCTTATGGTGTTGTTGCTGACTTCAATAGTGGTAAGCCTCTTCTGAGGTGTTCAGCACTATAACTTAGAGGCTGAAGCTCGAATAGCTCCTTGGACTAAGCAGTCAGGTCTCTGAGGATCTTTCAGGGTGTGCTCCTCAGGAAGAGCAATGTGAGGAAATGGCAGATGTGCTGCTGTGTAATTGAGCCTGAATGATTTCCTAGAAGAACTGCATTCATGAGGTATTTTCACAGCTGATTGGGGTGGTGGTTTTGTCTGCAGGGGAAGGAGCTGTTCCTGACTGAAGAAGAGAGGCAAAGAGAAGCCCGTCTCCGTGAGCAGGAGCGCCAGGAGTTAATGCACCAGAAGAGGCTTGCACTGGAGACCAACAAAATCCTCAAAGAGCAGCAGGAGAAAGAGAGATTGTGAGAACTCCCTATAGCACAGCCCGAAAAGTTTAGCTTGGGTTTGGAGAGGGCACAGAAGACAAGAGTGCATAATTATTTTTGTGATGCTTCTCTCAGAAGTGAGAAGATTCTCAACTTAGATTAATTTTGTTTTGCTTTTGCAGAGTCTCTGTTCATAAAATGTTTGTCCCGTGCTGCTCTTGATGTTCTGGGCTTTCAGAGGTGCTATCATTCAAAGCCATTTTGAGTAGAAGGGTCACTGCACCCTGTCATACCCCAATGCTTCAGTGTGATATTCATTATTTTCCTATTCACTCATGCTTTATTTTTAGTAAGACAGTTAGAAACTTTATACTCATACAAAAACATGCTCTAGCCTTACCTCAGGAGGAGGTAGTGACTTAAAGAATTAAGTAGATAATATACCCTTATTATCCAGACAATCAGGAATCCTCAGGGTTCCTAGGAAACCATACTGAACCTTTGGGATCTTAAAGATGATTTTTAAAAAGAGCGTTTTCCCCCAGTACAAATGTATTTACTGTCTGTATCTTTTACTAAGTATCTGCTGACACACTTTGTTCAGGTTCTTACTCAGAAAATACTATTTTTATCATGTTGTCCTAATTCCTTTTATTATAGAAGAAAGCTGGAGATTTCCCAGAAGGCTGCAGAGGAAGAGGAGAGATATCGCAGAGAAATAGAGCAGTGAGTAAAAACCTTACACAGGCAATGTGCCACCTGGAGAAGGGCTCCTTGGGTATTAGATCTGGCTGAAAACATTCCACAGCTTGCTTTCAAATAAAATTGTGCAGTATTTCCATTTAGCCAAATGTAGGATCCAATACATATCAGTAAGTACACCACAGTTAAAGAACAGGAAACCAAAATCTGAAAGTCAGCACCTGTGAACATGAGGTCTATGGCAATAATAAACTCAGTGTGTACTTGAAATTGAGCACTTATTTTAAAAGTATTATTAATATATAGAGGAACCTAAGATTAAGGAAGTTCTGGCCCCAGAACTTGTTTACTCTGTTGTCACTGGAACACTACACAGAAAAAAAAAGGAGTACTGCTGAGAAACAGATGAGCACTATATTTTTAACTTAAGCATTCTTTTACATTTGGGAGTTTGAAATTAACTGGTTGTTACCACAGTAATTAACTTTCCTTCTAAACAATGCTAGGAAATTGCATGAAAATGCAAGTTACAGAATAATGTCTGTTTTGATTCAGCCTTTTAGGATAAGATTGACCCTTGAAGTCTTTGGCTTTGCCCCTTTGACATACTAAGGGGGGCTTAATTCATATAATTCATTTAAGTCCCTTTTCATGTATCTGTATTAGCTAAAATTTTCTGATAGAAAAGAGTAGGGATTTCTGAATTTGTAAGGTGAAAAAAGAAATATATTCCCCAGCTGCCACAAGAGAAAAATCTTCTGGCAGTCCTGCTGTGGGCTCTATAGCAGCACATGGGTGAATTCTTACACATTTCCCTTTTCTGATCCTGGGGAATTGATTATATCCTGTCCTTTATTGTCCTTTACTGAAGAAATTCCTGTAATAGCCAAGAGCTGCTGTAAAAGCAGGGCATCACAGGTGAAGGATGATTCTGTTCTCCAAATCTAGATTGCCTGTCTGTTATAATGGATGTTGGATGTTCTGCACTAAGAGCATCCTCACTCACTCAGGGAGGGCTGCTCAGTCTAAGGTCTAGCACAACTTTACACTTCCTTGTCTAATTTTTAAGTGTTGGTCAAGCACTTTAAAGATTTTTCATATCACAGTCCAAACTCTTATTTTGGTGTCAATCTCCTTGGAGAGGAAGAGGGAGAATGGTAGGAACCCAAATGAAATCTAAAGCTGAGATGTAATGAGCAATTGTGGCAGGGTAAAATACAGCATTTTTTTGTATTAATTATTAGTGAGGATCATGCCTTGCATTTTAAGAATCCTTTCTCCAGGAATTCCTTGTATAAAGTCACTGTGCCCTTTTTTGGTATCTTGCATTTGAAAAAACTTCAAATGTGCCAAAATGGCAGAGGTCCCAAACTCTATGTACTGCAAGTTACATTATAACACCAAATTTTTAAAACTAAAATTAAATGAAAAAACATTCTGTCCATTGTTCCCTAACAATGCCTCTAAATTTAAACAGTGAGCTCAGCTACAAATGTAAGAGTGTTTTGACTCGATGTGAATATTTTTTTAATTTACTTGAGCTAATTTAGAGATGCTAAAGATAATGCAAATATAAATAGCATCATATATATCTAAACCCTGGTAATTTTTTGTACCACATTATCAGTTCAAGGCAAGCTATAGTCAAGAATAGATCTTGAATCATTTAAAGCTACATATATGAAGCCACATGTTGTTAGGTTATTCAGCACTTCTGCTGTGACATACTTGGTATTTGCTGAATTTTTGTTTGAAAAATCTTGTTTTCTCTGATCAGGGTGCCATACTAGGTAATTTACTTTTTTTGCATGCTCTTTTCCTGAAGTGTGACACTCTCTGCACCACCCTCATCCTCTCTCTACCCATCTATTCTCCTCTCTTCTCTTTTTTTTTAATTTTTCCCCTTTTTTTCCCCTAGAATACAGAATTTCATATGGTTTCCATTTCAACAGTATTTATTTCTTTTTGGGAAGAGTTGATTTTTATGGCAACCTGGATGATGTGTTTAGGAAGTGATAATCAAAATAGATTTAAAGATATAGAGAGGAGACACATTTTTTAGGTATAATTTGCCATTGTAACATCTGATTAAGGTGTATGGTAGATGTTCTGTCACTCAGTGTTTGAGTTAAAACTCAGAGTTTTTCTAGTAGGTAATTCTAGTCCTAAAAACGAAAAATTTCTAAGTGAGAGATGTTTTTTTTACTTCATTTAAGGTGACAGTACTATAGTGTGTCACTCAAGGCTTAGTATCTGTGCAGGTGTTTGTATAACAGGCCTTAGAAGTCTAAATATTAAATAAGAACTTCTTACAGTGTATTTTGCAAGTTATATTAGTAGCTTAGTAAATGAAACACGTTGATGAAAGGAATTCAGTTATGAGGAAGAAGCAGTTTATTTTGCTTTATATTCAAGAGAAAAACCAAATATGCTGAAAAATTGTAATGAATATATACTGATGTTGTCGGTTTTGTACTCAGAATATCTAACTGTATTTGTTTGCTCTAGGATAACAGCAGAGGAAGAGAAATTTAAAAAGGAGTGGGAAGAAGACTGGGGTCCTAAAGAACCACCCAAGTCTCTCAAAACTGTGACTGCAGAAGTGCACTCTGCCCCTCGTTCCAAACACAAAAGTAAGTAATGGATGTCAACTTTCCTCCTGTTTGTCTCAGACACATCACTGAGCTCTGTGGAGTATATCACCAGTTTGTCTCCAGGTTAAACTAGCTTAACTTGCATTTATAGCTTAGCTATGAATTGGTTGTTTTCAGAAGGCTGGAAGCACATGATAAATCAATTAAATTACTCTTATTTAACAGGTATCCATCTTGCAAAATCTACATCCATTCAAACAGTCATGGTTTTTAACAATAAGCAGCAGGAAAAATAAAAAGAATGAGGCTTACTAAGAAATGGTCTGAAGCACCAACCCCTATAGCTTGGGGGTTCAGTGCATTGTTTTGCAGGTTGTTTCCATTCAGTGTTTACCTGGCAGCCTTTTCACAGTTTGGTTTGGAAGGAATCTTAAAGATCACCTTGTTCCAAACCCCTGCCATGGCTGGGGGCATCTCCCACCTTCTAAGGTTGCTCAGAGCCCCCTCCAAAATTGGCCTTGAACACTGCCAGGGCTGGGACATCCAACCCCTACCCTGGGCAACCTGTGCCAGTGCCTCACAGGAAAGAATTTCTTCCTAGGATCTAGTCTGAATCTATCCTCTTTTAGTTTGAAGCCATTCTCCCTTGTGCTGTCACTACATGCCCTTTTAAAGAGTTCCTTGTCCCTTCTCTGGTACTGAAAGGCTGGCCGAAGGTCTGCCAACAGCTTCTCTTCTCCAGGCTGACCAGCCCCAACTCCTCAGCCTTTCCTCAGAGCAGAGCTGCTCCAGCCCTCTGCTCATCTTCATCCTCTGCTGCACCCATCCCCAATTCCATCTTCTCTTGGGAGCCCCAGAGTGGGTGCAGCACTGCAGGAGGGGTCTCATGAAAGCAGAGCAGAGGGGCAGAATTCCCTCCCTTGCCCTGATGCAGCCCAGGGTGCTGCTGGCTCTCTGACTTTTCCAAAGGGAATTGAGGCAGTTGGAGCTTAGCTGGCAGTTAAGAAGCTAAATTGGAAGCTGCAAATTATATGTGGAGGGTTTACTAAAATTGTATTGTACAAAGAAACTTGTGGAAAGTGTTTATTGCATAATTTATAGGAGACCTGGGCTGATTCCTAACCTGATGCTATTTTATTGGATTATTTTGTGGTGGCTTTGGGGAAGTCTGCTGATGGTTCCATTACAGGAAAAGCCACCAAACTCTGCAGGCTTCCCTTCACCACATAGCAGACTAATTGTCCACTTGGAGATTCTAACAGCTCTTCAGGACTGGAGGAGGTTGAAGATTGATTAAAGCAGGGCCTTTTTTTTTTTTTAACAATTCTGTAGAGAAACACCCCATCACTAACTACATTTTTTTTTTGTTTCACGGAAAATTCTAGTCACACATTACTGATCTCTTTTTCATTTCATGGGAACCTCCAGTTACTGTCACTTCTGTCCCCTCACCCCCTTCCTCCTTTGTTTCTCTAGAAGATTTAGAGGGAGTTTCACATGACCAACTTGAAACAGATGGCATGGATGAAGTGAGCATGAAGCAGGACAAACAGGTTTGCCACTCAGCCCTGACTTCCTATCCTGATTCAGATTCCTCCTGTGTCTCACCTCCTCCTGACAGTCACTCTTGACATTGAACTGACCATTTGGTTTTCCTGGGGCAATGTGTGTGGTCCTTTGGTAAATGATGAATGATTTTGACCCTGCTGTCATTGCATCTGCAGAAATGTGGATTATATTGGGTTATCTGTGTTAGCAGTGTTTCTTATGTGAAGTTAGGGTAATATATTCTTTTGTATGATTTATACTTAGCAATATATTTTATAGTATTTTTGCACTTGGCTTGAAATATTTTGTCCTAGGAAATGGAGCTTTTCATGTGTCTTCAAAAGCCATGTTCTGCCACAAGCTTGAATGTGTTTGAATACCTTGAATTTAATTTTCATAAGGCTTGCTAAAACTATTGTAAAGTAGGAGTGTGACCATAGAAATCTTAACAATACACATGCCTGTATGGTTCTGTATGAAGATAACTTGTTGCATTTTCTTGGTTTGACATAAAGTGTGTATCATTAAAATAAGGGAAACTTATGACTAAATGTACTAGAACCATTTATCAAGAATTTAGCTAAGAACTTGACATGTAATATCAAACCTCTGGTGTTGCACCTTCAAATAAATTTTAACCAGTTACACATATCAGCATGGATTGGTCTGAGTACAAGCCTGTCCTTGTACTTGTTTTTCTTCAAAAAAAACCCAACTTTTCCTTTACCTTTTGTAGCTTTTGGATGGTTTTATCGGTATGATGGAAAATTTCCCACAATCCGTAAGGTACAAAGTTTGGAATGTGAATTTGTTTGCTGTGTGTGTGTTTGAATTGGAATTTCTCATTTCTCTTTTATTAGTATTATAGTCAAATGCTCCTTCTTTTAGCATGGGCACAAATTAAGATGCCTTTGGGATGCATGTGTCTAGGACCTTGTCCTTTTAAGTCCTTCAGGCTCTGAGATTTTTGTGCAGAGGGAATTGTATAACAATACTTTGCAGAAGGTGTTTATTACAGGTGGGTAGTGCATGTCCTCATGTTCTCCAAAAGTCCTCAGAATCATGTGTATATGAAAACTGTACAGACAAAAATTATACAGTTATACCTTTGCAAATCTCGCTGTAGGAGAAGTGCTGAAGACAAAATAGGTGCTTTTAGGCATGCACATATAAGCAAAAAAAAAAAAAAAAAAAAATTGGCAATCTTTAATCTGATAGAATACTTCTGTGTCTGTAGAGATGCTGCTGAAGTATTGCAATTTCAATTTGTGAGAGTTTCAAATAATGCTTTATACTTGCTGTTGCTTCCTTCCCTTTATTTCTTGCAGTGTATGTCAGCCATGTTATGGGGGATATCGTTGTGTTGTGTGCTGTTGTGGTGGGTTTTTGGGTAATTAACTGTGGTAAGGTGCCATGGAGATTTTGTGCATATATCTGGCAAGAACTCAAGGTTTCAGAGGAGGTCAGGATTGTTTCTGCCAGATGAAGTGTTTGTGTCACTGTTTAGGACCATTACCTGGACCTGCTGTGTGCCCAGGATGTTCCTGTTCCCCTTCAAAGAGATCAGTGGGAGATGGTGCATTCAGCACCTTTTGGTACTGCTGGTGACTGTCAGTCATCATGGACCTGTAACCTGTGGGGAAGCCAGGGCAGTTAGGATTGTCATCTGAAAATAATAAATGCATGCTATGGAAACTCTTCACACAAAGAGGGTAGTATTTTGTGTTGCTTCTGAGAATAGAAGTTAGAGAATGTCTAAATACCTTTTTATATACTAATGATTTTCTACAATTCCTGTTGAACTTTACCACACAGAGTGCACTAGAAGCTTGAAAAGATTTCTTTTTAATCATTTGCTTTTGGCAAGTGATGAATTTTCATCCTACTCCTTATTGCTAATGATTTTTTAATTTGTTTTAAAAACAAAATTTCACTCTGTACTAAAAATGTCTATAATAGGAAGTAAACTGAATCCATGGGGAAAATTGTAGGAAAGGATGAATCATCCTGTTGTATCTGAATGCTGTGAATGCAGCTAAGACAGTCAGATAGATGTTCATGTTCTAGAAGACTTTGGCTTGTGTATACTGCTTAATGTGCCTTTGAATTCAGTATTTCTTCAAATGCTGATACCTAGCCTGATGTTACATCTAGCAGACAGTACTAAATCTGTCTTCAAATTTTTTAGAGGATGATTTGGCATTGTTGTTAAGGTAAAACTGAATTATCCCTGAATAAAATACACCACAGAAGTAGGTTTATGTTAAAACATTAGTGTGAAAGCTAGATTTTTTTTAGTTGAGCTTTATCTCCAATGTTTTTGGGGTTCCTTTGCCCCTGCTCCCTTCCTTTAAAAACACCACCACCACATAACCATAAATACATCCCACTGAGTTCAGCAGTACAAAGTTACAGTTAGCTGCTTGACTGGGGGAATTGGCTTTTGTAGCTGCCAGGGACAATGTCTGTTTACCCAGGCTTTGTTATCAATATTAACGTGCAAAAGGGGAAAGGAAGACAAATAATGCTATTTAATGTGAAGCAGTTCGTGGTAGTTTTGGGAATTCAAAGCATGAAAAGTCAAGAGCTGCTGCTGATGAGAAGAACAAAATCAAACCTGAAGCACAGCCTTTCTGGCAATAGCAGTAATTGGCAATAACAAGTGGCCACCTGCTCCTCTGTTTTACCTTTCATAAATAAAAGGAGAACATGACATTTCCAGTGGGAACCAAGTCCTACCTGCACAAATGTGAAAGGGTAGCAGAAATGTGACATCACTAAAGTAGAAATAAGGAACAGTGTGTGTTTTGAAGACAGCAGGAACAGAGGCTTCCAAAAGCCTATATAGCTTTTCCCTTTGTTTGTATCCTGCATCTAAAATTTGAGAGTCACTTTGTGCTGTATTAGTGAACTCCTCTGAGTGGGCTTTATCCAGTGCTTGTAGGAGCTACATGGACTTTGTGATGCAGTGTTCCTTCTTGGAAACAACTCGGTTTCTGCACTCATCTAAATCTTTCCTTTATGATTCCTTATTTCAGATTTATTAGGGGGTGCAATGCTGATTTCAGGGCATATGCATGGAGCTGTTGTGTGCATGGACTGTTCACATCTACCTGTACATGAGCATCTGTCACCTGAAGGCAGGCAGTGTTACATAGATATAAATGCCAAAACAGAGAGATGGCAAATCAAGACCCAACCAAAACTGTTTAAATATTCAAAGTTTCATAGCGGGCCTGTGTACCCTAAAGTTGTTACTTTGCAGAGGAACAAAAAAGCTGAATTCTCTGATATCATCCAGCTTATGTTAGGAGGCACAAGTCCTCCAAAAAGTGTGAATTTCCTGCCAATTGTTGGGAAAATGGACTCTGGATTTTCTTTTAAAAAAACCATTCCCATACTTGCATAGACTGTAATTAATTTTTCAAGGCAGACACTCATGTACCAAGATTGAAGTTTGTGGTGTTTTTAGCTGATGTAAAAATCTTTGTTAAAAAACCTTCCCAGAAAGGGAAAGAACGAAAGAAGTCAAAAAGTGATAGTTTTTGTGAACAGAAGAAGAATAAAAAGGAAATGGAGTTTGAGCAAAAACTTGCCAAAGAGAAAGAAGGAATGCTGGAGAGAGAAAAAACAGCTGAAAATAAATCGTCTTGTGCAAGAGGTATGTTGTGATCCATCAAGTGCAAAGCTATACTGAAATAAAATTAAATGGATTTTTAGTGGAATTATTTTAGCAGGACCCTTGTTTAATTGTGGCAAAGATAATGAAATTTTAAAAGTGATTTTACTGCAAAATTCTGTTGCCAACTTTGTTTATTTCTGGTCAGCTTTTGCCCAAATGAGGATAGCTCTTCAATTTTGTCCATCTGTAGTGAGGAATTTAATGAAAAACAGCAAATAGTAAATCGTTTTAAATAGTATTAGTATATTTTTTTAACTGGTTTAGGTAGCATTTCATACTTTTGAAACATATTTGTGCTATGACCATACCTATAACTTTTTCTCATGCCCCTGTGTTATGGTCAAGGTATCTGAGACAGAACGAGAAGACCTGGAGGAATCAGAAAAGGTGCAGCACTGGGTGGAAAGACTTTGTCAAACACGGTTAGAACAGATTTCCTCTGTGGAGAATGAGTCTCCTGAGGTAAAATTCTAGCTTTTCCATATATTGCATGATTGCTAAATAACTGAAAGGTGTCTCCTCAAAGCAACAGGTTTTACCAGTGAAAAAATCTTTGTCTTTCCCCCTCAGTCTTCTTTCTAAGAGAGGGGGGGGGAAAAGCCAATAGTTGATGACTTATAAACTATAGAATTTGCTTTTCCTGTATTTTATGAAGATTTAAACATTATTTTAATGAAGTGGTTGTATTTTGTCCTTTTAAACTGTATTATTAGCACTGAATTAACAGTTTTATTGCCTCATGAAATATTTGGGCCAGGTGGGACATGCTACCAGTAACAAAAGCTAGATCCAGTTATATTTACTGGTATCATGTGAATGTAAGAACATCATTGATGATGAGCTCTTGGAAACTTCCTTGTATTGCATGAAATAAAGGAACAGGATAAGAAAATTACAAAAAAGACACCAAACTCACAAGAAATAGGGTTTTTGCTGTGCTTTAAGTAGTCCCCTTTAATCAGGGGAGCTGCAGATAGTGATTGTTCCTTAGAGCTGATGGTTCTAGACATGGAGTGAGGCTTTCCCACCATCCCGTTGCTCTGGCTGTCTTCCAAGGAAAGCCACTTCCGAGAGGAACACTGCAATCTACTGAGCTCCCGTGGGATCCCGAGAAACTCCAACCACAAAAGGGACCTTGGGGAGCACTCTCACATGATTTTCCTTCAGGTCAGCCTGGAGCAGCTCTGAAAAAAGCAGCTGATCTTTTGTTCCTCATGGCACTAGGCTCAGATCCATGTGGTTTTTCAGTACAGGTCTTTAGTGGAATGATTATGCAGAGTTTTTCTCTCACTATCCAAACTTGGCAGCTTGTGTTCTGCTAGAACTTTGTCCCCCTTTCTTTTTGAAGTAAGAAGGAACATTACAGATTATAAACTCTGTTGCATTTTCAGAGCTCTACCTGGATTTAAGACAAGCACTGTGCGTTGTGTTTGCTCCATCAATTTTCCATGATATAATTGCTCTACTACAGTTTTTCTGCAAACGTACCCAAGCAGTTAAAACATGTAAAACACAAAACCTGAGTGGTTCTTAGGGGTAAATGCTGCTGAAAAATATCCAGGTTTGAACTGAAGCACTCCAGCACAAAGCAGTGAGCATGTTAGATAAGAAGAATGTGAAAAGTGTTACCCACTTGAGAGAACTGTTGCCATATTAGAGTAAGATGAATGTGTCTGTCAGACAGCTTATCTCTTACCTCTTTGTCTACAAGGAGCAAAATTACTGAATTTTTTCAAATACTCCAGTTTGATCCTGATAAAAGAAACTTTAGCAATTCTAACAGCATATGTAGACTCCTTCCTCACACAAATACTTTTTATTTTTTGTTTGGATGAGCTGCTCATTGTATTCAAACTCTGAAGTTGTTTAGTACCCCAATAGATCTGCTGTGGATTAACACAAATTATAAGATCTCAAGCCCCTTGAGGTTCTGAATTTCATAGCACACTAAATTTTTGTTTTGATAGCTCTTTAAGCTTAGTTTCCTTTGTTGTACTAATGTGTGGTTATGTTTACACAACTTTAACCCCTTTCCCTTTTTTAATGACATAGAATCTCAGGGCCTGTCTTTGATTATTTTCCTTCCAATCATCACCTTTGTGAGGAGTGATTCTTACTTTCTCCTCATAAGAGCCAGAGAGGCAAAAGCTGTGTTGTCATGGTTTGTCCTGTGGTTTTGCCTTCTGAGAACTTCATGCCCTTGGGGTTTTGGGGGTTTCTTTTGTCGACCCCTTACCCCAACAGCTGTAGTCACACCACTCCCGTTACTCATCTTAACCTAGAATCCCAAGGAGTGCTTTGGGAAGGCTTTCAGAGATGTTTATGTGCGGGAGAGGCTCCAGCACTGCTCTGCCGGTGCTGGAGCAGTCGGTGTGGCTCCGGGCTCTTGCAGCAGCGGTTTGAGGCAGGCTGCTGTCGTGTCACCCACAGCTGGCGGGTGGGCGCCCTCCTGCCTCCCCCTGTGCCCCCTGCATGCGGCGCTTTGCCGGGGGTCTGCAGCTGCACACCACCGACCTCGACGACATCAACCTGGATGAAGTGGACAAACCCAAGCAGCGCCCACCACCACCACCACCACCACCAGCAGCCCCTGCTGCTACCCCAGCACCTCCAGCTCAGCCACCTGCTGCCTCCACTGCTCCTCGAGGTCCAGCCCTGCTGGTAACGCCAGCTCCCCAGGTGACCTCGGCATCTGTTTGAGTGGTTTGGTTTTTCTGTTCCCCTCCTGCCTCCCTGCCCGCATCCATCACCCTCTCTGTCCGCTGGATCCACCTTTCTGCCCCTTGTGATGTTATAAGAGGCAGTGAGGTGGTGTCTGTTGTCCCTGAAAATCAGCCTTCTGATTTGTTTTAGTATAGTGGAGTCAGTTCTCATGAATTGTGAGATAAACAAGGATCATGTTTGCATTCCTTTGTAAAAGATATCACCTGATGGACTTCTCAAATGACCAATAGAAATAGAGAGGTAGTACCTTCTCTGTCCAATCTCTGATCACTGTCCAAAAATTTATATATACGAAGTCAACAATAAACAGAGAATTCCCTTCTTCTTCTCTACCTGAACACCTGTTGTGTGTATTACTGTGTGTTTCTATCTGCATCACAGTAACAGGTGTCTTCACCTTTTCAGTAGTGATTGCAGTCCAGAGGTAGTTTCATTTGGACATTTTCCATATATAAGTCAGGAGTTTTCTCTCCTGCTTATGTACCTTGTTACTCTGTTACCTGCTGATGTCCTAGGCAGAATGTATTGGTAAAAAAAAAATTATTTGGACTTGACCAATTAAAGACAAAAAAATAAAGATGATTTGGACTTGACTGATTAAAGACTTAAAAAAAAAATGATTTGGACTTGACTGATTAAAGACTTAAAAGAAAAAGGTGATTTGAACTTGACCGATTAAAAGTACTGGTTAAAAAAAAGATGATTTGGACTTGACTGATTAAAGACTTAAAAAAAAAAATAGCAATCACAGGCAGCAGACTTAATTCATTGTTAAGTTTGGAAAAAGTATCCCTGTAGTGAAAATGAATTGTAGAAGTGATTTAAATGTGTCATCAAATTGCTTTGTTAGGTGAGAAGAGTGGACAAAGAAAATTGTCTGAAAGTCAGAAGGTCAAACTTTTAAAAGGTCAAAACTATGTAAAATACAAAAGCAAGAGCTGGTAACGGGGTTTGACTTTTTGTACTCTGAGAAAACATCGAGTTTCTCCTTAATGCAATCTGAGTCTAAAAGAGGATCAATTAAAAGAAATCCTGTGCCAAATCTCCCTTTAGGAAAGAAATGACAGCTGATTGATCGTAATTCCCTTTGCTAAGCACTCTAGTGAGGGAGAATCATGTACTTGTTCTTTTGGCAAGAGATGCCTCCTTGTTTCAAGCAGCAGAAGAGGATCCCATATGGTCACTTCTTTCCTACACAGTTTTCTGCATGAGTTGACTGACTGCACTGTGGGGTTTGGGGGGTTTTGCATGTTTACTAAATAATCTTTGTATTTGCATGATTCTCCTTGGGTGGGGAAGGATATGCAAATTTATCACTTTTCAGTGGAAACTGGTCGATTCTCTCTCTGTGAATAATTGCCCTAGTGTGACCCATGAATTTCCTGTGAAGTTTTGTTGACCTCTGATAGTGCTTGATCTATGTGCTTCACACATTTGAAGTGCCAAGAATGTGCTAGATCTACTGAAATGGAAATATCATATGTTCTTAAGGATAGCAGGTTTCCCAAGTTATTTGCAAAATAAAAATGATGTGAAATGACACGAGTGTACAAAATACTTGTGTTGAGAGGAGAAATACACTCTTCTAAAGAGAACAGAGAGTATCCAGATAGAAGGAGTAATATAGGAACTGCCATACTGATCTGACCCCAAATCAATATAGTATAGTATCTGTTTCTGACAGTTTGTCACTGCTAGCTATGTTAGAGAAAATAAATTAAAAATTAAGAAAAATATGTTAGGTAACAGCAAATAACCTAGCTTTTAAAATTAATGGGAGTTTTCACTGAATATGATTAGTGTATATGAGGAGATAACTAGGCTCTTAGTAAAATAAATTAAGCCAAACGCTGCTTTGTGTATAAATAGATAATTTGGTATTTCTGATGTTGTTTCAGAAATGGAAGAAAAATCCAAAGCTTGGTAATTCATTCTTGCCACCTTTGACAGAGTCAGTTTTTATCCCCACAGATAAAGCAAAAGCAGTGCATTTGTGTGACTGTGGATTAAGGATCTTGTGTTTATGCCTGCTAAAGCCAAAAAATAAGACAACTGTAGTTGTCCCATGAGTTCATTTTTCTAATATTACTCAAGCTGGTTAATCTTCTCTACATTGCTCCATTTTTGGTTTTAACCCAGATCATTTAATTTCCAATTCAGCTCGAACAAAACCTGACAAAAGGAATAAAAATCCTGTCAGAGACATTCTTGAGAACTAGCTATTAAAGTATCTGGTATAAACTGTGTTTCTGAAAAAAAAATTATTATTAGCTTTACACTTTCAATGAACCCAGTACTAAGTGTGTTGCTGTTTAGGTTGTAGGAAACACGTCCCACGTTGGCAAAGCATCCCCTGTGTCAAGCAACCCGCTGGTATGTCACATGCTCTTTATCATGGCTGTAGTTTCATGAACTTCCCATGGACTGCTAATGGCAAGGAATTGTCAGGTGTGTCACTCTGCAGGGCTAATTTATCTCAAATTCAGCACATGGAATGGTCTGTGTGCTTACACCGCTGTGCTGAAAGCACGAGTGGTGGAAGTGTCTCCTAATGGTCCAAGGATTTTGTATTTCAAAGTTTAGCAAAATGCAGTCCGTATTTGCATGTTGTGGCTGTCTGCATGTCACAGCACATGTGCTTTCTTCTTCCATCAAGGTAAAAATTGCTAGGTTCAAGCCATCTTTTAAATACAATAGGTGCTGAGATGCAAGTTTCACCCCAGAGCGCCATTAGTTTGATCTCTCTTTGCACTGATTTTGAGTCAGAGTGATCAGTCCATTCTGCACTCTAGAAAAATCTGTTGCTAAGTTGTGCAACCCCAGGAGAAATCATCCCATTCCAGTGCAGCTTAACAAGTTGGTATCTGTTGATTCTGACTCTTCTAAATTCAGATTGCTTAAGGATACCATGTATTTTGCAGTGTGGAACAACTTTGGTTGAGTGATATCCACAGTGACTTTCAAATATCTGATTCAAACTTTTTTAAAAATTATTTTAAAAAGGAAAGGATGGGGAAAAAATCACCAAAAATAACAGGGTTTTGAAAAAAGACACACTCACAAAAAAAAAAAAAAAAAAAAACAAAAACACAAATCCAAAAAGTGGCTTAACCCATTTGCAGGAAGCAGCTAAATTATTTCAGAGGATTGAGCTTGTACCATAAGAATTGTCTCTGGAATGCATCACATTTCCTATGAAAAATATTGAGAAAAGTGTCCCAAGAGTTGCTGGATTTAACTGAACCCACAGAGCTCAGATTTTAACTATTTTCTTGAATAAAACTGTGCTTGATGTCAGTGGGAGTTTTGGCTGAGTGGGAAGTGTAGGATTGGTCTCAGATGCCTCTGGGTATCTCTACTTTGTGGAGTCAAGGGCAGGGAATTAACCTAACAAACCCTCACTGTTAAATCAAGATAATTTAACTTGAAATTCTTTATGGAAAGCCGTTTGCTGCAGTCCTGCTGAATTTCATCTTTAAAGATCTATTTAGCTGTGGATTCGTTAACATCTTATTTTGGGTTCACTGTGTTCTTACACTCAACTTTAGCAGTTTTGGGTTTTTTTTTTCCTCTAAGTTCTCATTCAGTTTGTTGCATTTTATGGGAAAAATGCCAAAAGCAAAACTGAGATTTTTCTGTAATCTTGCTGGTGAAGCCAAAATTTAGGTGAAAATCTACTACTTGGATATAAGAGAAATTCTGTTTTGGTTTATTGACTTTGTAAGCCTTAGTTAAAAAAATTCTGCCAGCTCTTTTTTGTATTATTGTCATTAAACTCTTTATGATAAACCATTTGAAATGAGGAGTCTTGGTGAAATGATGAATTTGCACAAATTAAGTTGTGAACTGTAATTTTCTTAAATTAACTCCATAGCAACTTGCTCCAAGTCCACCTACCCAGCGTCACCCAGGGGTACCAATAGTGTCTAAACCAGTTATGCTGCATCCTGACCCAAACTTCGTGGTCAGGCCAACAATCAAATCAGAGGCCCTGGTAAGCCTTTTAATCTCCTTTTTCTGAGTGCTCCAGTACTGTGGGGGTTTGGTTTTGACATTGTTCTTTGAGATGTCCTCAAAAGAATCAATCTTTGTCCCATTTTCTGCTAACTAAAAGTCCTGTATGTTTTCAAGCAGTCACTAATGGTAAGTACAAAACAGTAGTTTTCCATATTTTCCCATGGTGGAAAAGCCATTTTTAGTGACAATTTATATATAGATTTGCATAATTCCAGAGCATGGTAAAGCCCTTGAATTTGTACATCTTATTTCTCATTTATTCAGATGCTGGGTTTTATTTTTATAAATTCTAAATTAATCAGAAATTAAATAATAAAAATTAAGTCAACGGCTTTTTTCATTTTAAACGATCATGAACTTGAAGGTATATGCCTCATTATATAATTTATCATATGTATATATTATTTAAATGTATCTTTTAATTTCCAGGGGGGAAAATGTGTGTTGTTATATCAGTCTCCAATATACTGGTCATGCAGTGTTCCTGCAAAGTTCACTCACAATCAGCTTCTTTTTCTTATTTCTTTTCCATTTCTGTTTCAAATGCAAGTGAAAAGTCACAGGCTAAACATTTTTAGGGCCAACCATGCAGCATCCTTGGGAATTGTAGTTTATGAGGGAGGGTGAACCAGGCTTGCTGAGCAAAAAGAAGGAGAAATATTGCTCAGACAGGTGATAACTCCCAGGTGACAGTCCTTTAAATTCACCTAAAATAGCTGGTGGACTAATTGGTAATATTTATTATTGAGGGTCATCATGACTCAAGCTGTTAGTATCAGAGCTCTGTATTCATTGCATGGACAGGTATATATATGCATTTGTAAGACAGTGACAGAAAAACCATCAAACTTCTGTTGCATTTATTAAACCAAAAGCTATTTCTGGCAATAAATTATGTGCACAGTATTCCTAGCTGTGTTTCATTAAAATATGATGGATTTCTTTGTCATTTTTCAATTTAATAATTTAGATACTCTTGTTCCTTTATTTTCCCCAGTTACACTTTGAACGAATTTAAGTGATATTTAGTAACCACTTTTCCCACAGCCAGAGTCATCTTGAAGCTTCTACATTATAAATTAATTGAATGGTAATTGGAAGCAGTTTTAATAAGTTGCTTAAGAGAAGGCAGGCACATAAGCTAAAAATAAATTCAGATCCCTACAGTGGAGATGTTTCCTTCAGTTGGAGCACTTTTTTTGATTGTGTTCAGTAGTTTAACATCTCTGAGCAATATGAAATCCCTTAGGGGAGGAATGAACAAAGTCATAATCTGCAGTTAATGTCATCTAGCTCTTGAAAAAGTGTTTATGTGTGAACTAGTTTGCAAAATGGATAATACCTTTATGTGTGATCAAACAGTCTTGGTACAAATTTTCAAAGGCACGCTTTTTATACTGACTACATACAATTAGTTGAAGAAACTGGCAAAAAGATCCTCCTCCATGGGAAGTGTCTTATGATTTGTTATGCATGCATGCACATGTTCCAAATCACAAGTCTGCTAAAATCTTTCAGATTCTATCATCTTCCTTCCCAAACTGCCTTGTATTAGTTGGAAGATGAAAATTCCATGGGTGCAATATTCTGGTAGGACTTTGAGAGAAAGATCAGTCTATAAATTGGTTTGGTAGACCTTATACCTCTTACTTGCACTGATGACTCACTGCAGTAAGGGGTATTTATTCATCCTCCCTGCAGTGAAGTCACAGTGGTATGTGAAGTTAAAACCTGCATGGATACTGAAGAGGGAGATTACTCCTATGAGATAAAAAAGAAAAGGCCAGTGTGTGACAAAACAAACAAGACAGTACCTCCACAAGTGTATAAGAATTATAAATGGATTTCATGCAAAAGGGGAGTGGGGTTTGGTTGGTTGCCATGTGTGGTTTTGTGAGTGTGTGTTTAAGGTCACTGTTCAGACACAGCACCAGTTCCCCTTCTCTAAGTGGAGGAGACAAAGACAACACACCATTTGCTGTCAGGTTTCTCATCTTCCTAAATTTCATACACCCTGTGGAACTCCAGCTTTTGTGTCTTAATTTGACATAATGCACACCACTTTTTCTACCTTGTTTTTACCTGAATTTAACTGTCCTGAGTACCAAGCTCAGGAAACTCAGGTTGATGGATTTATTTGACTCAAGATGGCCCACATTCAAGCAATTGACAATAAAGATGAAAAAACATCACTTAAGAATAAAATAGGCATGCAAGAATGGGTAAAATTCTCTTGTTACCTGGAAGGTAGTTGGGCCAGATAGTCTCTGTTGTGACTTAAGTAATCTTATTAACTAAATAATCTTATTAACTAAAGTCAGGTCAGAATTACCAGTTCTTTTAACAGTTCCTGAAAATGAAGTTGTTTTCATTTATAAAGAGGGAGATGTTTAAATCTTAAGTGTGGCCTTGAATGCTGAGGGCTGCTCTGAGTGAAAATCAGCGTGAGCTGTACTAGAGTGAACTGGAATACACTCATGGCAAAGCAAATTAAATTTTGGCTCAGAGAACAGGAGGGGACTGTTATGATTTAGGGGTGAGATTTTCATAGATGCAAAACAACCAGGAACAGTAGTCTCTGCTCTCCCATCTATCAAAAACATCCTGTTGTGTGAGTTACAAGGCTCTGCTGCACTTGGCTGCTACAAAAGATTTTTCCTCCCTTATTCCTTTGGGGCTGGATGAAGAATTTCTGAAGGGAAAAAAATTAATATTTAAGCTTTCCTCTAATTTGAAGCCTGTTTCTGCAGGACTGAAATCAGGACAGGTGCTTGGATACCATGTGGCAAGATGGGGGAGGATTGGAAATTTCTGTTCGTGTTGGTTATAGCCAAACCAAAACAAGCCGTGTTAAATTTTTTAATTTTTTTTTTTTAGAGAGGTTCTAAAGATGTTTGTACAAAATCTTTCCAAACTTGCCCATAAGTCCTCCATGACAAAAACTTATAGTTTGTGTTAATTTAACACAAACCTCATCTCATCAACTTTAGAATATATTTTTCCAATAGTGGTAGGACTATAGGACACTGAGAGGAACATTAGTGAGACTGATACGTAGTAATTTGTTTTAAAGCAAATTGAGTTTGGAAAGGTAAGTGCCAGAGTTCAAGGTTTTGAGTGGAGGCAGGGGAAGTGTCAGTAGTGTTTATTATAATAATATGGGGGTTAGTCCAATTCTTTTTTGAAAATTTTTATAGACTAATAAGATATTCTGTATTTTAAGTGAGTGCAAACTACTACGTACCATTTTGTTAGAATTGTGTGACAGAGCACAGAATGAATATGGAATTTAAGTTCTTGAAGCCAAATAAAATAAAATCTGTTTAATAATAGATTTCACCTCTTCAGTATAGGAAATCCTTGATAGGAAAGCAAATCTTAAATGCATAAGCATATGTTTATCATGTCTTCACAATGTTTTGGAAATTATGGTCTACCATTTTGTCCATGTTTAGGGTTAAGGGTTTTTTCAATTTTTTTTTTCTCATATATGGATGAGAGACCCAAGCACTGTTTTGTAGAAGTGAGTTGTAAAAGCAGTTATGAAAAATATTTTTAAGAAATCTTGTGATATGGAAATGTGCATTATTTATGTAGTTTCTCTGGAATTCTTTCCACTTTGCATTCAGTACTGTTTCACTCTGTATGTTCTCTCATTTTGAAATGATACAGGGAACAAGAACTAACAAGTGCAAGTGTGATTCAGTCCTAGGAGAACAAAATAAGCAATAAGATAATTTATGAGTAGGTGATAGTTATTTACAGCAAAAAGTTAATACCTGGTTTGGCAATTTTCTTTCTTTTGCAGCCACACGAGATGTTTAAAAGGATGGTGGTTTACAATTCATCATTTAGATCTAACAAAAAACAAGTAAAATAACGTTTTCCGTGTTTTGTGTGGTACTTTTTGTTTGACTGATCGTAGATTTAAAACTTTTCTTTCCAATTCTGTTGCTCAGTTTCTAAAAGAGAAGATGCCAGACAGCCCTAGTGCATGAGAATTGTTAGTCTTTGTAAGCTTTAAGTGTGTGCTTGTGGCTTCTACTACTCTAGGCAAAAGAAAAATGAGAATAAATCCTTCAGGCTGAACCATCTGTAACTACTTACGTGGTTAAGTGCAACCTTTTTAATTGATACACTTAAGATAATTGATAACTGATCTGATACTGATATTCCTAACATTTCCTTGTTTCTTTTAGTGTCCAGCTGCAATGCTTTCAGACATAAAGCATTTTATCAGATTAACAAATAGAGCTCTCATCATAAAATAGTTACTGGTAGGAAATCAGGGGAACTTCTGGTGGATAGCCTTGTTCATTCAGCCTTCCTGTGTTGTGTAGGATTTTCCTGCTGCATTTTTACTTTTGTTGCTTTTCTCTGTCATAATGATGTTTTCATCTCTTCGTCTTTGGCTGGCTGGTGGTTCAATAGATGGTCCCTTGAAGAAGTGAACTTTATGCTAAACTTCTCCACTGCTGTAAAATGTGCCAGTTTCTGTACAAAACCCCTTTGTGAGTGCAAGCTAAGTTAGATGCATTGACATTATATGGAAAGTTGGCTCCTAGTAGTGAGCTCACAGTGTGGGCTTTTGAGCAGTTAAACATTACTTTTTTCTTATTTTAATCAGTTTCAATCTATATCTAGAAGGGAAAACTGACTGAAAAAGATCCAGCTTTGAGATGATTTATTTGCCAGTAAATGCCAGTATGTCCTGAATATATAACAATTGTGTTCTCAAAAGAGGTGGTTTTTTGAAAAGTTTGTTATTTCTGGCTGTGAGTTTCTCTTTCAATTATTTGTTGTTTGTTTTTGTCATTGCTTGGGTTTTGTTTGTTTGTTTGTGGTTTGTTGTTGTTATTTCAGGTCTCAATTGCTCTTGACTATTGTTAGAAACCAGGGAAACAGTATCATTAGCATAAGTGCTGTTTTTTCTTGAAATAATAACTTCAGCTTTCACCTGGAAGTCCAGACAGAGAGTTTTTTCCATGCAATCAAGTATTTTAGTGTTCCCTTTTCAACTTATGCTCAGTCCTCAGAATGTTTTAGTAAGTCAGGAAGGGATTTGAATGGTCTAAACTCTTTCACCTGAGATATCTTGAGTGGTGGGAGGGTTGGCTTAGGACTGTGCTTTCCATTTGGTGTTCCTTGGTTCATTAGACCCTGCTTGGATCTGGAGTGCACTCTCTGATCTCTGGATTTGTGGTGTCCACTTCAGGGAAGATTTATTACAGTTCAGTGCATGTCTTCTTTCTGTCTTAGCAATATCTGTACACTCTTGGATCCAGATCGTATCTCTGGGACACACACAGTGATGTGAACACCAGGGGACAGCAGTTTGGGTTGAATATTAGGAAATGGTTTTTCACCCACAGGATGGTTGGGCACTGGGAGAGCTCAAAAAGTGTTTGGGCAGTGTCCTCAGGTGTGTGGTGTCACTCTGTGCAGGAGTTGGACTTGCTGATCCTTGGGGGTTCCTTCCTACTCAGGATATTCTATGTTTCTATGACTTTTGCTTGCAGGTTGGTTTTTTGGTGATTTTTTTATTTCGTGTGTTGTTTTTATAGAGTTTTTTGGAGTTTTTTTTTTTTTTTCCTGTTTAAAGATTATTTTCCCAGGAAATATTCCTTCAAGGGCAACATCTGTTTTTCATGAGGACAACCTGGGACAAAGAGTTCACTGACTTCTTTTAGATTACATAATGACGTAGTGACTTGGCTGAGATTGGAGTTCTTTTCTCTAAATTACTTGCTCCAAACCCACAGATATCTACTTTAGTCATGATTCCAAAAAGCAGTACTAATTTAGTTATTCAAATAACCAAATACTTGGATAATTGTTTAGGTATCTCTCATTGTAAACTGTTTCTCTTACAGTTTTAGTTAAATGGTTTATAATATTAATACGCTTTGTAGATTAATGACTGACTGATTGAAGTCGTTCCCCCAGGATGAAATTCTTGCTGATGTCTGTGGTGAAATTCCCATTTATCTGGTTAACAAATGAAATGCAGTGGAACAAACTTAATGTAAGGCAGTGCTGTTATGGGTGAGATCAGAACCCAGAGGGTTCAAGTCACATCAAAATTAGGCACCTAAAGAGGTGATAAAGAATACAGCAGAGGAGGCATTAGTATTTTCTGCTGCACCTTTGCCATTTAACAACCCTTAAATATACCACAGGAATCTCAAGATATGTGTTTGGTTTACAAGTGGAAAAAGCCTTAGCTGAGTCTGACAGTGGAATAATCTTTGTTGTCAAGTGGATCCAGTAGAAAAGAGGGCAATAGTGAATATATCAAGCTTGATCATGCACTGAACCACGGGTGTGTGTAAGGTATGGGCTGGCCTGCTGTGTCAGCAAAGGGCTGCGTGGTTCTGTGCTCCCCTGTAGCCAGGTTACTGCAGCTTGAGGCCACGAGAGTGGGAGCTGGGTGCCCCAGTAAGGGTTTTCTGAAGTTCTGAAGTCCTTACTTTAGCATGCAGGGAAGGTGCTGAGCTTTCATAAATCCCTGGCTTTGGCCACACAGTCTCACCCAGTAGCTACTAATCCTCCTCATAAAACTTCCCCTCAAACACCATTGACTCCTGATTGCTGGTGCAGGAACCCCCATCCTTGCAGGAAAGGTAACTCCTGCTTTTCCCTGCAGTCTTGGTCTGACAAGGGTTAAGCACTATGTTCTGTGGGTCCTCTCAAAGCTTAAATCATACTGTGCCAAACTGCAGTATCATCTGCATTTCAGACCTTCCCTGACAAAACTTTTAAGTCCTCCACAGAACCATATGAAAACAAAAATCATATTGTTGTCCTGAAATTGTCCAACAAATTGTTGTCCTGTACTTGCCTGTGGTATGGAGCCAACTGCCTGAAACTCCACATCAAGAAGGAGAGAAGGGGTCTTCTCTTCTAAGAAAAAAGAATCCTAAAATCCAGACAATGTGGAGTAGTGTTGCTGACAGGTGGACTGGAACCTGTCATTTCTACCTGTTACCATCCAACATGTTGATAATCCCAGGAAATGTTACTCCAAAGAGTGTGGCAGAACATACCTGCCTGTGGTGCTTTCAAGATTTGTTTCTGTTCTGTCAAGTGTAGAGAGGAACTGTGGTAGTAAACTCTTCCTCAGAATTGCTCCATGATATGACCAACTCAAATTATTCACCTGTCATGAGGTTTGAAATGTCTTCTGACTGTCAGGATGGACTCTTTGCTGTCTCTCTGGGCTTTTCTCCAGTTACTCCCTTCTTTCATAGCTTACAGAATTACTTGTTCTCTTACTAATAAATAAGATGGAATTTGTGTGTTAAGTGTGTGAGTTGCTGTTTTTGCAAATAAGTATCATTTTATTCTCAGGGCTTCCAGAAGTATGTGGAAGATTTTGATCCATATTCAATGGTAAGGAGAGAATTTAAACATGCTTCATGCTTAAATGTGTGTTTAACATGAAATACTCTGGAAAAAAGCCACATCTTTGATTTGAGGGCTGGGAGTGGGCAAGATTCTTTCCTGTTGCTTTTCTGGGTCTTGTGTATTTGTCTTTTCTGGTCATGCTGAACAGGAGTGTTCTTACAGGAAAAGGTGATGTTGCATTCTCATCTTCCTCTTACACTATTTTAGAGGAGGGAAAGGTCCCTTTTCCCACAGAAACTACATAGATCAGCCTAATAGCTTTGTGTTTCCAAAGTGGAAATGATTAATCATTCTATCTTTTCACAGTTTACCCCAGACCAGATTATGGGAAAAGACGTACGGCTATTACGAATAAAGAAGGTAAATACTATGTTGGTTGATTGATATTTACAAGGGTCATGTAAGCATTTAATGTACAGCATCATTTACTGGGAAGAAGGAAGATTAAGCTCCTGTTAATGGCAAAAATTAACAAACTTTCCTGAACTAGAGCTTTTTTTTTTTTTTCCTAGGAAGGATCACTGGACCTTGCAGTCGAGGGAGGAATTGATTCTCCAATTGGAAAGATAGTTGTGTCTGCCATCTATGAGGATGGTGCTGCAGACAAACATGGTGAGAGCAGCAATGGGGAATTTGAATGCTGCTGCCAAGGGTCTCCTTGGTTGGCTGAGAATGGTTGGCTGATTTCACAGCCTGGCACTGAAAGGCTTGCTTAGATTGCCCAAGGACCCAAGTTCAGTCTCAAGTTTAAGGGCAGCCCACAAGTGCTGCTTAAATTAATAATTATGTAAAATTTATAAAAAACAACACCTGATTCTCTGGTGTATTCTTTAATCAAGGAATATGTTCTTCATTGTTTCACAATTTCCAAGCAATTACATTTGCAGTATTTCCACATGCAAAGCAATTACCTGACCATAGCTACACTACACTGCTTTAGCTTTGTTCTTTATGCTGCCTTAAATCATAATTTGTCTAGTTCAGTGGCTGGCTGTACTCCCAAAACCCAGCTAAAGGCCAGAGCCTCTGAAGCTTAGCTCTTGTAGGCCAAGAACATGCTCACCAACACATCTGGGCTTTGCACCTGGTGGGAAGTATCTGCCATCCTTTGCTTGAGAACTTTTGTGATCACCAGGTCCCCAGAGAGGGCAGTATTCCCTTACACTGCCTTTGCTGTCCTTGTCCCAGCCTGCACCCAAGTTCAAGTCACTTTTGCTGTGAAAACATCTCAGTCATTTGATCTCCTCCGTGCTCTTTTTGGCTCTTCACCCTTTTTAGGATCTCTCATAACTAAGGCTGTCCTCTTATCATCCTCCTCAAATGCAGTTCCAGTTAAGTGGTTGTGCTTCATTCCAGATGGGCAAATCAAAATCAGTTCTAAGGAGCAAACACTACATATACACTTGTCAAAAATGACAGTCATGCAAACCCTTGACCAATGCCATTTTATTCCTTCAGGAATTTAATTAATTTTGCCATCTTTATAGAATCATGGAACTTTGGGGGTTGGAAGAGACCATAGAGGTCATCTGATACCAAGCCCCTGCCATGGGCCAGGACACTTTACCCCAGACCAAAAGCCCCATCTAACCTGGTCTTGAACATTTACAGGGATGGGGCATGGTAATAACATCCTACAGTCAGTCACAGTTTGTGAGTTGTCTAGCTGGATTACCCAAACAGGCAAACTGTACAAAATCATATTGAACTAGTTTCTTACTGATCATGATCAATAAGAGATTAATTTGGCTTGGCCATGTTTAAAAATTCCTTTTGTGTTTGCCTGTAGCAAACTTCTGACAATTTTTAGTGCAGACCTTCACATTCAGTGAGAACACTTTTCACTGTAGTCAGTACTGCACAAATATGGCCCAGAAGAGACTCCTGGTATTTTTTTTTTTGCTTACATGTGTGTATTTATCTTTTCCCCAGGAGGCATAGTGAAAGGGGATGAAATACTGGCTCTAAATGGCAAGATATTAATTGACAGCAAGCTGGCAGAAGCACAGGCAACTCTAGCAAAAGCTTGGAACATGGGTGGGGTAAGTAACCTGGAATACTACTTCATTCTACCTACAGAGCTCATAAGACAGCTGCCTTCCTATCATGACATTGTCACATCAACACAAGCAAGAATTCAAACATCAGAAGTAGTGGGTATTTACGTCCCAAAGTAAGCTAAAATCTGCAGCAGATGCTGGTATGTAGCAGCTCTGAAAACCACGTGTGTAATTCACTGGAAAATTTCATGGCATGTCAGAATTGGTAGTTAAACACATTACATTCTGAGTGTTTATAGTACCTTAATATCTAGAGTCACTCTTTGATATTGAAAATTACTTGCAAGCTGATTGGAATTTTCTGATTATAGCTTATCTTTGATTTCTTGATGTACAAGCAACATTGCCCTTCAGCTACAGTGAGTGTTTCCACAGCAAGAACTGTACTCATTGCTCAGATGACCAGTAGAGGATGATTCTTAGAATAACTTTTTTTAAAAAATCTTGTTACAACAGTAGAATTTAATTTCAAAATGCAAATCAAACCGTTCAGTCTTTAAATGGTCTTCCTATAGAAGTTTTTAATACAGATCTTGCTGCTGCTCCCTGTGGTTTTCCAGGAATGGATTACCTCCTTGATTCTCTATCTGACATTTCAGTGGTGGTCCACTGGCCACCTCCAAAAGCAGTATTTAGCATCAGGTGTTTGCCTGTGCTTTTCTTTTTCAGGATTGGATTGACTTAGTCATTGCAGCATCACCTCCAAAAGAATATGATGACGAAATGTAAGTGCATAAGCTTTTTCTCTCTGGGGATTAAAAGCTGAGTAACAATAGCCAGTTTGCTTTTTTTTGTCACACATTTTTCAAGTATCATCTTCTTCTTATGACTGTATTTACATTGTTGCTTATTTTGATAGTTATATGTAGCTGTCATGCATTATAGCAGTGGTTCCCAGACTACAAAATTGTGATTCTCAGAATTGGTTGTATGTGACTACACACTCAGCCTTTCAGTCTTTCAGTTTAAAGTTTGAGGATTTGGGGTTTGGTATTTTTTAACTTCAGTCTGAATCATTTACTTTATTCCCATAGATCACAATTTAGGGAAGCAAATCCCCATAAGCGTTCTGCATCACAACCAGACATTTAATTCTGTTGTTTGATTTGTTTGGGTTTTTTTAAATAGATTGCAGTTACTGTTCTTGTCTAAGCAAACTTATGTAAAATTTTCAAAAGAGATTAAGTGACTTGGGTGTCTTGGAAATGCTCACAGATTGCTTGTTTTAAAGATAATCAGCATAGGTGGGAAACAGAACAATCTACAGCTACAAGTCTGATAGAGGTATCAAGTCTGTACAACTTGCTTTACTTTGGACAAACAGTTTCAAAAGCAATTCCCATGATTTCTAGTTTAATTGAAGATTTGAAGATATCCTTGCTACCAAGTAAAATGGCAGAGCAAGGTTTTGTAGTCACTGTTAGCCTGGGATCCTGTTCTATGCAGAATACTGGTGTATTAGTAGCTGTAAACCAGTTTTGCTGGCTAACACATACTGTAGATTGATGTGAAATTTTGTTTAATACCTGTGCATAAACTAATGGGCAAGGAAATAACTGCCACTGTTATTTTTTGTTTTCATATCTCGTATATTTAGCCCTACCATTCCCCCACCAGCAGTCAGTCCCAACACACAGAGAAAGGTTTTTGAAGGCAGTGCACCTGTGTACAGACAAGGGTATCTCCTGCAGCTGTAGCCACTGCAGTGTCCCTCATGGTGAATAGCACACCTGCCTTAACATGACTGGCCATTGTGAGGCTGTGTTATTTTTTCAGCATGTGCCTGTCTGTGCATTGCTTGCCATCCTTGCTTTTGTTCCTGGCATGCTGGAGCTGGAGTGTTCTTTGGGCTTTTGCCATGCCTGTGCTATTAAAATATAATTTTATATAATTAATATAAGCTAACTAATATTTAGTTACTACTTCATAAAGTCCCTCAGAGATCCTCTGCAGAGTTGGTTCATCACCTGCCAGACTATTAAATAAATAGGCCCTGTCTAAACAAGTAGGATTAACCTAAAGTTTTTTCCTTATCTGTGGACCACTGCTGTGGCTTTGTGAGTTCATAAGTATATGAGCAACTACGAATTATTTTCTCATGAAGGCTTGTCCAAAGAACAAGTTTCCATTTGGATTATTCACAGTGTGCCTGTAAACAAGTATTCATGAGTGTTTGGTGTTCACTGAAGTTTTTGTCTGTTAATTTGTCATATACCTATCCAGTGGGTTTGTCCTCAAATTATCCTTGTCTCGGAAATTCAGTTTACTCTGTGTGGTTTCTCTGTGGCTGTAATCACTGTAAGTACAGTCACAGAGCTCTAGAGCTACCAAGGTAAGATTTCTTGTTGCATGTGGGTCTTCTCAATTACTACTTATAATACAAATCAAAACTATTTAAGATCCAGTTTTAAAACTGTGCTTACTAGAAAGATTAAAAGTTTTGCAAGAGCTAACAACATGTTTCTCACTATCTTTTTCTTTTTTTTCCACAGGACATTTTTTTAAGGAAGACTACAACTGTTGAAATGGAATCTTTCCTCTGCAGAAACCCACTGCTCAGTAAATTAATAGGAAATCAATAACCACATGAAATGCCTCTTTACTGACTGACCTGTAAATTGAACTAGAGACATTGGATTCTTCAGATAATTTGAATTATTTATTATCATTCTGTAGACATACAGCAAAACTTTTTTTGCAAGATGATGGAAAAGAACTGCTGACCAGCATAGTTCAGTCTGTGAGCACTCAATCTCTTTTTGCTATTTTGAGGGGCCAAATTTTTCAAGTCATCTCTCAGTTTTCCTGGAAATAGACTCTAAAATGACAAATGAAGATAGAACACAGATGTCTGTTCCCACATGCAACACTTGTGAATACACATTCACAGGCCAGTTTGGGTGAGAAAAGAATTATATTTTTACTTCCTAGATAGTGATTTTCCTGGGAAAATACACAGGTAACTTCTGTTCTCATTTTCTTACAGCTCTCTTAGTGTCCATTTCTCTGTCTCATTTGTGAGGGTTTTTTGAGCATAAAACCCCTGCTGGTGGAAGAACTGGGAATACCAGGAATGCGAGCATTATAAGGAATAATTTTGATTGTGTTGCTTATACAATATAGAGAATCTTCTACACCAGCAGAGTAAATAACTAGCAAGTAGCTCAGATGAAATCATTATGCATAGTCACATTCATACTCCTGAATATTTGTATTGGTGGCAAAAATTCCTCCCTCATATAGTCATGGGTAGAAAATTTGGGTGTGATTCACAGTCTGCTGTTTTGTACTTTGTTCTCAGTGAGCCTATATATGTGACTAAATCGTGCAGGAAGCCACCAAGTGTAACTTTCTGCTCTTGGTGACTTTGTGCCTTAGGTTTGAATAAATTCCTCAAGACCATAAAATTGATACCAGCTTGGCTTTAAGTATTATTACAGTTGTAAACTTAGTCATTGTATTATGGAGATACCTCCTTAGAGATGTCATTGTCTTCTTCCTTTCTTGTCACCTGCCAGTTTGTGTTCTGTTTTTCATGTTGTAGTTAGATTTTTCTCACCTGTTCTACTGAGAGACAGTTCATAGCCGTATCAAATCCCCACTGAAGTCTTGCCTTTCCAGGGTTTGGAATCCCTCCTCCAGCACATAAAAATAACCACTGCATTCCTGAGAACTCTGTACTTATATGCAGATGCATGCTTTTGTTGACTTTCTTTACTTGCAGTATTCTTCCAGTATGCCAATTAATGTGTGTGGCAGGGTATAGATGTTAGAATATTTAAAATGTTGAACTCTTACAACTAATCCAGAAATAAAATTGCATTTGCCAAATGGAAGAAGTCTGGTTTCCTATTTGTCTCTGGGTTTGTACATCACAGTAATAGTTAATCTGCTAAAGTACACAGATTTCAGTTTTTCTTCAATAACAGACCCACTTGCAAGAGATTGCCAGCTTTATGGAACTCAAAATTCACTCAGCACAGAAGGGAATTTTTCCTTGGCTGAGCTGCAGTAATCTTTTACAGAGTTTTTGGGGTGAATCTGGTCATTTGATAGTTGGTGAGCTACTGCAGTGGTTAACAGAGTATTTTTTTTCTAGGTCTTAGCGTGCATCTACCCAGGCCTGTAGACTTCCTAACCACAAACTAATCTAAATGCTGAATGCATCAAGATCAGCACCAGAAGGAAATTGCAGCAGGATGTACTTCTGTTGCTCTGGTTCCCAGTTGCCTACATACTGCAGCCATCTGGACCCTATGACAATGCATCAGAGAGATGCTGCTGCTGTCCAACGTTCCCCAAGGGCTGCCTGGGTGTTTTGTACCAGCAAATTGAGAGCCACAGTAATTTACCTGTAAAGAATTTCGGGGCCTGATTGTGCTAAACACCATCTCAGCACACTAAGAAACATAACACAACAAAACTTAGAGGTTAGATATTAGAACTATTTCTACTGGTGTTATTTTTTCAAAGACAGAAGGAGCACAGAAGACTGAGCTGGGAAATCTGTGGGAGTACCAGCAGTTGAGTTGTAGCCTTGCTTCTTAGTCACAGAACTATCTTTCTTCTCCCCATCTACCCTGTTAACTTGATTTGCTTGGATACAGCTCAAAATGCATGAGAGGCAGTTGAGGAAATTGTTCCTGCTCAGTACTCCAGGTATATTAAAAAAGTGTTGCTTCGAGAGTTTAACCTGTGTGCTTTAGGCAGTGAAAGTAGGTGGTGTCAGGAGAAAGGAGCCTGAAATCTTCTGAAATTTCTTCTGAAATCTTGAAATTATCTTAAGCCATTAGCCAGGTAGTTTTTTACTGTATTTCTGACTGTCAGTGGCCTAGAACTGCATCCCATCTTTGATTTGCCAGCTAGCTCAAGGGATTGGAAAATGCTACAAGAAAATACATTTTTCAAGCAACTTCACTTCCAGTTACTTTGATGTGTGTGAGCAGTGTCCCAGGTGTAAATAATTTAAACTGGGGTGCCCATTTTGTGTTGCTACTGCATTGTTCTTTGGTGGCTGTCAGTCATTTCGTGTGCCTGTGTCTCACCCCTGTTCAACAAGGGCAGATTTGAAAAGATGAGCAGTAAGAGTAAATGGGACTTTCTCTTGTTCAGCCAATGCTCAGTTTCCTCTGGGAGTATGGAAACTGTGACCTGCTGCACAAAGCAGGAAGAAGTCCAAGTACTTCACTGACCATATCACGAATGCTTCAAACCACTTTTAAGAGAAGATGGTTTTTTGTTTTTCATTTGCTGTAATCTCAGAGGGAATATGTGTAGTTTCTCAGAGCTGTTTGTTTGGTTAAGACCACCAAACCCCACTCTCTCTCTCTATGGGATAATAACCCAGAGGAAGACTTTCTCAGAACTGTTAACAACCATTCTTATTCTCCAAGGAATTTCTTGGCCACGTTGTCTTTAGCAAACCCCCCACAGCTGCTGAACTGGAGCATGAATTACATTAGAGACTTGTGACTTTCACATCTGCTCTGTGAGCCTGTGCGTGCCTGTGTGCAGGCAAAAAATGGGAGACCCTATGGATCAGAACCATTTCCAAATAGGAAATACCATGGTTTATTACTCATATGGATATTAGCATAGGGAGGGCTTTGAGCTATTTATTACTGCCATTCTGCTAATTCATAATTTAGCTACTATTTATCACGTGGCCATGGCATCTTATAGAAATTGTGCATACATTTCAGAGAAGCTATGTTGGTTTTTTTTTTAAATGCTCTGTTCACAAACAAATGTACAGCATAAGGAGGGGTGTAGGCATGTACATACACCAGTGAGATTTTTTTAAAATCAACTTAATTTGAGCACACATATACAAATAATCTCAATAGTTGATAGAGGTTCTCCTCTTTATGTTGACCCTGATAAAGTGTGGTGAGATTTTGGGTAGCTGCTATCAAATTCTTAGCCATCTTTCACCACAGAAATATCCCCTTGGGATCTCTGTTGATATGAACAGATACCTTTACACCATCTAAGGACCAGGTCTAGTGTAGAAAAGCCAGTGTCTTAAATATAAGTACCTGACCCTTAGGATTATAAATCAGATGAGTTCCTTGTAATCAATTTATGATAAGGTAATAAGTGCTTGATCCTCATACTGAGTTTGACCTTCAGCTTTTTTCTGCTGTCTGCCAATTTTATCTTTTGCCATCGTCCTTGTTGTTGTCATGAGGTTTCTGCTTTTTTGACTGACAGAAATTTCTGGAACAGATTTCAAAATTTCTTTTCTGAAGACCTGAGATCTGAGGTGGCTCCAGGTGGAATGTTCACAGGTCATGCAAATTTTTTAAGGGGACTGACTGCTTGCTTGCTTTCTGCCTAGGGAAGGCATCTAAAGGTTTACCTCTGATGGAATACTGGGGGCCTCTGCTGGAATACTTCCTCTATCACTAGATCCACATTTGGTGTGTTATTGAAGGACACAGGTAGTAGCAGATCACTTTGATGAGAATCAGGGTTTATTTATATTTGCAACAAGGTAACTTGGGCTATTTTTGGTCTCTACTGAAATCATCTATGATGAAAGAGAAAATGGAGACAGACATAGGAAAAGCAATCAATAAAATTTCTGTTCTCTAGAAAGGAAGTTTTTGACATGTGAAGCTTTAGAGGATCATGACTTATAGTTAAGAAAAAAAAGCGTTCTCCAAACTGTGATGATGGATGCATAGCATAATAGTGTAAAAGCCACCAGAAGGGAGTTGTAAGGAATTAAGTAAGTTGCAGACTGGCAGCTCTTGGATATGTATGTCTGAATGGCTGCTGTTGAACTCAGAATGTTTGTCTACATGGAAAAAACGTGGTGTCCTGCAGAGAGTTGCTGCATGGTTCACAAAACCTGCTGCATGATTAGCAGTGGGTATCCCTTGCACACCTGAATTGTGCTTGATAGATGTTTGCCACTTAGAAAGCAATTGTGGACTGGAACAAGCAAAACAATTAAGTACATGCTTAAATTGAAGCATGAGCCAATCCCATTGACATAGGTTGAGTTCAGTAATCCTAATCAGGCTTAAGTATTTTGCTGGATGGAGGCCTGAAGTCAAAACCTGAAGGCAAATGATGCCTTAGTCCTGGCCATGCTTAGTTTGGAAACTTGTTAATGCTAAAGTTCTAGTATTCATACTGAATTTTAGTTCCTCCTCATTTTCTCAAATAATCTTCAAAGGTTATTCCTCCCACCAGCTCCCACTGCCCATTTTCTTGGCTTGTCCTCATCTTATCTTTTCTCACCATTTCTCTTCCAAACATCAGTAAAGCTCATTAGTCTTCAATAGCTATAACAGAGTTTGTTTATATGGTGCTTAGAGTAAAGTTTGGGATAAAGAGACTGAGATTCTCCCAACATAAACTGAGCAAGATAGAAATCAGACAGCCTTTTTGAGGACAAGGACTTTTCTAAACTGTAAGGAAGGGAGAGGGAAAGTTGCTAACGGTTATTCTTTACACAAAGCCACACATACGCTCATAAAACCAAGAGAATTTCAAACTGCTTTTCCTGAATTGTTTTTCTCTTTCCTTTGCCTTTTGCCAAAGCAGTTCTGGATGCTTTAGCATTGAGACCCCACGTTCATGCTGGCAACAGCTTGAGGCTCTTGAGGATTAATGCCACTTAACAGAGTGCAAAGAACACTAGATACAAACCATTTTTAGAAACACCCAAGAGAAAATTAAGCTTTGACTAAAATCTTGTAATAAGTATTTCCCTGATGGGTGAAATAACTTTTCAGGGTTATCCTTTGAAACTAAGTAGATTTTAAATTTGCAAATATCAATATTTTCTTTATTCTTTCTCCCCCCACCCAGTACAAAATGTGGAATTTTCTGAGTGGAGACACCCATTAACAGAATTCAATTAGTAGCAATTCCAGCCTTAAGGAAGGGCAAAGGGAAAGAAAGAGCAATGTATGTTCCCATTTTGATTATTCACAAAGAATTGTGGTGAAGCAGGTCTCTGAACATTATTAACCTGCTAGGACAGAAGAAATTGCATACTCGTCCTCAGTGGAAATTGGGCAGCTCTATCTAAATGCAGAGGAGTGACATACATAGCAAGAATCCAGATTGAGAGGGCACACAAGTCTTTTCTCCAACTAATGTATGAATTTCTCATCAGTCATTTCACAATATACAGATGGGTGCAACATAATTTATAATGTTTTTCTTCTTAGAGAATTTGATTGCAACAAATTAACATTCATAGAGCTGATTGAAACAGAGGTGGTGGGCATATTTTGTGTTTGGATCATTCACAGTGAAAATTAAATTGAGTGTATTAAGTTGTAATGATTTATCCATATTGTACTGCTGCAGGAATGCTGTGTTTGTTTGTTGTCAACTGTGACAATATTCACATTTCTTTGCCTCTAGTCAGACAGATGCAGAGATGGTTTCTTTTCTATTATGCTATTGAAGTACATCAGGAATAGTATAACTTCTCTAGGATAAAATTAGCTGGTATTGCCTTTTCTAATGATGTCTTTAAACCCATGTGTACATGAACCATGTGTACAGGTTTAAAATACAAATACCATATGAATAGATGGGGAAAAGTGGCTAGATTTATAAATGACACAAAGGGACAAAATGCTTACCCTTCTTTGCATTAGGACAATGCAAGTGACTTTTGCACAAGGGACATCACTGTTTTCCTAGGAAGTAGATAATGCCTGGGTAGAAATCTCAATTATTCTTGGTTTAATTCTGGTATAGTCTCTTAATCACAGGGCAATGATCACTAGAGCCAGCTGTGTTCCCAGTTGTGGAAGAGAGAGGGGTTTTTATTTACTTGTAGCATGATCTTTTCCTTATCTTACAATACCTCGAGCCTTCATTGCCCAAACTACAAGCAAATGGGAAAATGGCAAGTGCTTTTTTATGATGTGGTGAAAAGAACAGTTAAATCAGAATTTAAGTTCAGCTTGTTAAAGAAGCCATGTCCAGTTTCAGGACTGGGAATATGTAACAAACAATCTTACTTTTTCTGCCCAGTTACTGCGAGCTTGTCCTGAGGATGTGACCCTGGCACATGTGAGAGGATCATCCCTTGCCAGTGCTCTCCAGCTGGATGTGGCTGTTCTTGTCTCCACTTCGTTGCTGTTACACTGCAGATGAAAAACAGACAGCTGAGAGTTGCACGTGAAAAACCTCCATGGCTGAGCCCCAGCACTTGACATTGCCCTTCACATTTGGGCTGCCAAAATGCAGACGTGCAGAACGTTTCCACTGGCTCGTACTGCTGCCTTATCACAGGAGACAAATATAGCCTGGGGAAAGCAGGCTGAGAAAGGCTACCTACAGCCGTGAGAGAAAGAGAGAATGGGGAATAATTCCATGTGGGAGGGAAGAGCAGAGTGTGGGAATTGTGCCCTACAGGGATGGTCTGCCACAAGCCCTTGTGGTGTCAGGTGGGCAGGCAGGGGTGTTTGCCACGTGGCACCTACTGGGAGCCATGACTTGGGCTGAGAAGTGTCTGAGACTGTTTTAGGATGAGTCTCTACCCAAAGAGACTCTGCAAACTCTCTACAAGCTAATTGCTCTAAAGAAAGGCGTTTCTATCTACTGTGTTTTACAAACTGGTCTCATAGGCAATTTTTTCAAAAAAACTATAGAGCCTGACACTGTTCGTTTATGTTACTGGCCAATTCTCATCATATCCTCAGCAGGATTTCAGCTCTATCAACCACTGTTGTGTTTACAGTTTTTACACATCACAAATTAACTGCTGCACTCACCACTCAGCATTGTTTTCATATCTCACGCTACAGACTCAGTGCAACATATGCTGTTATGAAAACATTCAGCTTTGAGAAAATATTAATTTATTTTCAGAAAATCTGCAACAAAAGAATATGGCTTCTCTTTTAAGAAGAGATTTACAATATAAAACATTGCCTTCAGCCTTGTGGTATCGCCAGCCAGGGAAAATTAATACAAGTGCTGAGGGGAGAACTACTTCTCAAGGAAACAGGAAATATTCTCTTTATAACCATTATCAGGAACACAAGGAACTTTTCCAGGTTTTTTTCTTTACCCTAACATTGTTGATTTTTTTTTTTAATTATACAAGTTTTCATAATAGGCATATCATATTCCTACCAATAGCTCATACTTTCTTCAGAGCAATTCTTATAGAGAGATCTGCAGCTGCTTTACATCCTGCACTGATGTAGGTACCTAGAATTATTTGCTACCCCTTGTTTCATAATAATGCATGTAAGTGCCACTCAGCATCAGATTCTTGACATGTCTTAGATATTGTTCCACCTCTAAATATTCTCGTTTTCAGAGAGGGAATAATCCTACATAGGAATAAAAGCAGAATCACGGAATTGTTCAGTTTGGAAAAGATCTCTCAGGTCATGAAATCCAACCCTTAAACCAGGAGTACCAATCCACCACTAAACCATGTCCCTAAGTGCCACCTCTAAATGGCTTTTAAATAACCTCAGGGATTCAGGCTCAACCACTTCCCTGGATGAGTCTGTTCCAGGGCCTGAAAATCCTTTGGTGAAGAAATTTTTCCTGATATCCCATCTGAACTTTCCCTGGCACAACTTTTGGCCATTTTCTCTCATCCTATTGTTACTGAGAGATGATCAACACCCCCTGGCTCCAGCTCCTTCAGGCAGGTGTAGAGAGTGATGAGGTCTCCCCTGAGCCTCCTCCTCTCCAGGCTGAGCTCCCCCAAGATAATATTTTTCTCTTGCTATAGAGAGTGAAAAATAATGCCACATTTCAATACTGGAGGGTGTTGTACAGTTATCTCTTACTTTTTTCCTTTTTACAAAAGCTACTTGACTCCTCCTGAACACTGACAGTATAAAGAATAATTAGCCAGAGGTTTTCTGGCTGGTTTGAGGGCTGAGGCTGTGGATATCGGACCTAATTGAAGATATTCAGGAATTACTGCTGCCTGGTAAGAGTGTCATAGAAAATTTAATTTCCTGCAGAGCTTCACACCTACAAATCCAAGTACAGTTCTCTGCTGTACAAAAAACAACACTGTACTACTCCAAGAGATAATGAGCCTCAGGTTCAAATCGCCATAAAAATAGGAAAAAGATAGATAGAAAAAAATACACTGGCTGTAAGTTCAATTACTAAACCAATTAATTTTCTTTATATTTTTATAGGTATTTATTGTTTTAACTCACTTGAGTCTCTGAAAATCCCAAATGTAGTCTGCATGTGGGCTGAACTCAAGAGAAATGTCTCCTGAAATAGGCCTTTTAAAATTAATTAGGTATGTGATAAATCACAACAGGGAATTAACAGTGTTTGCTATACAGGAACAAACCTTTTGTGCATACTCACTTTTCGATTTTTTTTTTCGAATCCATAATATGATTTTTTGTCATTATTTTAAGAGCTAGAATAAATACCACATTGCAGCCTATTGAAGATAAATAGATGAAAATTTTGAACTGCAAAACTTCATTAAACTACAGCACCCTTTCTCTTAATTTTCTGTATAACTTTGTCAAATAGCTGCACAAGACAAACCCATTCCAAATCCTAGTCTGAACTGATAGCTTTGTTTCTCTCTAATTGTTGTGTCGATTTTACCCACTGGAGAAATTGAGGGTAGCCTGGAATAATTCCTGGTGGTCAATAAATAAATGAGCTAACTAAAACTCTGTATGCCTGAGCAGAAAACTGTTTTATATTCTGAAAAGGAAAGATGATATCTTTGGTTGATTCTAATAATCTTCAAAAAACAATTCAAATTGTAGTTTTTGGTCTAATTGGTGGTTCTTGAAAGGGTTTCCAAGAAGGGCCAGTGACTTTTAGCCCTGTTATCTCTTGGAAATGAATGCTGGATATTTGTTATGGTTATTTTTTAGTGCGTAATTCTTTTAGTATAAACAGAATATTCTTTTATATACAAGAGCCTATATACAAGGCGAGCATCATAGCAGCTCTGAACTGAATCAGTAACTAAAATAATGTTTGCTGAAGAATAGCACAGTGGAGCCAGCACGCGAGTTGTTTCTTGGCACGGGTCAGTTCACAGCACTCAGCTCATTCCCCCCAGGAAAACACGACACTTGTACTACAAGGACTACACAGGGAGTGCTCCAGACATTAACCATTTAGATACCGGGGAGGAAACGAAGGTGTGAGGTGATCAGTGAGATCGTGCAGGGACTGTAAAAGTTCATCTGTGCACAAGGATAGTCAGGAGTGAATAGAAAGTTGGTTTAGCGTTGTCGTTGCTGTTGTGGAGACTCCTGGTGATTCAGGAGGGCAGGGAATATCAGGAATATCCTTGGGTCAGGCTGGTGAGGGAAGGAGCCTGCAGACCTTCAGGTGATTCACCCTGAGTTGTGCCAGGTAGCCCCAAATGTGTCAGTGTTTGTTTAACACTGCAAAGGAGAGTGAATGAACAGAAAAGTGAGATTTTTCATCCAGTTTCAGGTGCCAAGTCAGCACTGCTCTGGCTCTATTGCGTCAGGAAGCTACTGTTAAACTGAGGAGCTCGTTCAAAGAGAGATTAATTGGCTGAATGTGATATTGGATATTGGAGAATGTGCTCCATAAAATGACATAATGATAGAGGTCATTGATGTGGCTGAAGCCACAAGATGTCTGAACACACTTAAAGATAAGATGTTCCAATCTAAGACACTTGTCTGAGTGTTTGCCTGAAGATGATTGCCCAACAAAGAGTTTGTATTTTGTTTCCACTCCAAGACAGATCTGCTTACTCATAAGTTCTTTCTTCATTTTTAATGAGGGACAGTGATTAAAAATTAAAAATATTTATTTTGAGAAAAACAGCTATTTTGTGAATCTCTGCACCATTATTAAACTGAAAGAGGGAAGGTTTAGTTTAGATATCAAGAAGAAATTCTTCACTGTGAGGGTGGTGAGGCCCTGGCCCAGGCTGCCCAGAGAAGCTGTGCATGCCCCATCCCTGGCAGTGTCCAAGGCCAGGCTGGATGGACCTTTGGACAACCTTGGTGAAAGGTGTCCCTGCTCACAGCAAGGGATTTGGAACTGGATGATTTTCAAGGTCCTTTCCATCCTCAGCATTCTAGGATTCTATGATTATGCTTATTGCATGAATTTTAATAGCAGCACCTTAGACTATTTGGCAAAGAAATTTCTTTTTTATTTTTTTGCTAAATTATGTCATCTATGAAATGATAAAATGGAGTTCTTTGTTCCACAAGAATAAAATGACACTTTTCTCTGGAGGTGATCTTCTCCCATATTTTCCCTCAGCCTTTCCCAGTGTGCTTCAGAAAGGGATTGGTGGCTTCCTCCCACACATGTATATTGCTTTTTCTCTCTTATTCCAAGAGCAGAATTTAATAAGATCCAGAACTCACTGTTCAGCACATATTGTTTAGCTAATTCTAAATCACAATGAGAATTTGCTTTGCTAGCATTTTTTCCTGAGATTTCCTATTTGTAATTGGTCTCATTAATGAGTTTAAAATACACAGCAAAGTGAAATTCTCCTGTGTGATGCCTAAATTTATACACCTCTTACAACTTTGAACATGGGCTGTGGCTGTTCAGAAAACAGCCACAAAACAAACACAAAACAAAACTTTGGGATTTTTCTATCTGTGTTTCTACAAGCAAACAAAAGCATAAAGCTGCAGAGCGATCTACAGTAGCAAACCATGATTTTTAGGAAGAGAGTACTTCATTGATGAAAAAGAGAGGTCAGTGTGAAGCAGCTGAATAAGAGGAATGAGAAACAAGTTACAAAGGTAGGAAAGAAAAAATGAAAGCTCCCACATAAATAAATATCTGTTAAAAACAACAGAATTCTGAAGAGTCAGTGCTTTACTGCAAAACCAAAACCTGTCTGCATCCTGTAGACAAAGTCAAATGCCAAGGCAAGCATAAAAAGTGATTTTTCCTTGAGTTAAAAATATTGCCCTTGTTCCCTCTGGAAATCAATTGTACATAATCAAAATGCTTTCAAAATATTTCCAGTCCCCTACTGAATGTGCTAGTGGCTGCCACCATCTAACTTGATGTTTTATTTCTAAAAGGTACACTGAAATAATGAAGTAGGAAACTGACTTCTTGTGAAATGGAAATAGTCAGAAGTAAGAGAAATAAGATGTAAAGGGACTTCAATGAAAAATCAGGTTGCATTTGCCACATGCAGATAAACCTGGCTGTCTACCTGCTGGTTTCGTATTTTTTTTGCCTTTTCTGTACTTGGAAAAAGAATTTACTTTCACAAATCTTCATGAAATTACAGTTTTGAGAAAGAAAATATTCCTCTGTGAGCTGCTCCAAAGCCCACAGGACCAGCAGAGAGAGTCTTTTGACACCACAATCACATCTAAGCCTTTCCTAAGAAAGGGACCAAGCTATGTCTTAGCATTATTTTGTGAAGTCACAAAATGGCTGTTTCATCTTTGTGAGTTAAAAAGCAAATGTTATTTGATGCTTTAGTAAGCAAGACCAGTATTTGTCCAGATTACTCACTTGAGTTCATTGCAACAGTAGGGACAAAATTGGAACATTGTTATTGTGAGTGTGAATTATTTAAAGAGTTTGTGTGTGCGTGGTGTGTGTGGTGTGTGTGTGTGTGTGTGTGTGTGTCCCTGTTTATTGCTATGAATGCTCATCTTACCAATTTCAGTTTAACAAATGTTTTGATTTCTGTCAGTCTAGGGTTTTTTTCTGTATTTCATTAAGTCATTAATTCCCCATTTAATCCACCATCTTTCTGTTCAGGGTGCCAACACATTTCTGACTCAGCTCTAGCTCTGTGACAGGTCTGTTGTAGGACCTGAACTGAGAACATTAATTTTAAACCACCACATTAACTATGTAAACCAGGCCGTGTCTGAAAATCATTGAAGAAATAAATTTAAAATTAAAAACATGGAGTTTCCTGATGTTTTGTTGCTTGAGATACATCTTTTTTTAAAATGTTGTGATTGACGCCTCAAGTAAAGGAAGATGGTTTAAAGGTTCAGAAAACGTGCAGAAGTTGGGTATGTGAGCTCAATTCTAGGATTTCTTTGGAGATGTTGGCAAACCTTAATTTCTGTGTTAAATTCTCTGGCCACAGTTATTTATTCCTCAAATCTTAACCATGGTTTCAGCCTCCAGAGTGTAAACTGCCAAGAGTTCATTGTTGCTCTTTGTTCATGTGTAACAGAGATCTCATATCACTTGGGGACTCAGGAAATGCTAAAAAATAAATTACTTTTAAATTATCTGCATGTAAACTGATCATATTGTTTATTAAATAACTATTACAATAACAGAGCTGAGCTTGACCAGAAGCTCAAATGAATGCTGGATTCTTTCCAAAACTTAAAATAATTATAGTCTTTCCAGTGTGGGTGTAACTTTCGCATTTGAGAATACATATACACAGGCTTTGGCTTGGAGTTTGTCTTTTAATTTTTATTCCTAACCACACTGCTGTAGCTCCAAAAGAACATATATAGGGAATAACATTCCATGCAGAGAATTGTTTTTTCTTTGTTTCTATCCAACAAAGTGATCAATAAAAGCAGCATGACAAAAGAAATTTTCAGGTCTATTAGTGAAGCTGTCTGTCCTAGAAATTGAATGTACTCTGTTAGGTTGAAGGAAGAAGGAAATTTTTCATTTATGGGTTCATTTCCCTTAGAGGCATTTAGCCAGCTTGTAGCTTTTGCATTTTGAAGAGTGAAGTCTGGATATATGGGCGTTATTTGTTTGCATTTCTCTTTGTAGGATGCGGCAAGTTGAGTTAGATACTCAGCAAAGTAATGGAAAAGCATGACTAGGAATGAAAGGAGCTCCAAGGGAAATAATTGGGTCATGAATCTTTTTGTTATTTCATGGCTGCACACCAGAGAATCTTGGACTTTGATTCAGCCTGTGCTGGGAAGTGTGTGCCAGGTGCACATTTCTGATGCACATCACATTTTACTTTCCAGTGATATCCTCCAGACCAGAGCTTTTGTTTGGCTTTGACTCATCTGAGCCTAACTTCTTCTCAAGAAGAAAAGGGTTTGGAAAGTTTGATTTGTAGATTATTTTGGTGTACATAAAGAATGCTTAGGGAATGATTCGGAGCCCACTCAAATTAATGATCTGATTCTCAGAGACTGGGGCAGTCTTGGTGGAGAGGTTAGGGTTTAATTCATTTTAGGGGTAAAAAAAGGCACAAACACAACAGCTGCTCAGGGTATAACGTTGAAGTCTCCTTTCGGGAGGAGGGTATGGCTGAATACGTAACTAAATCTAATAATATCTTTATCCTAGCGGAGAAAAAAGCATAAACTGTCAAGGTTGAAAGAACACAATTCCCGTAATCTGTAATTCCCGTCATCGCTGATTTAGCGCTGGATATTTAATGTTCTGTCATACTAGCGATGCGTAAAGCCCTCAATAGCGAGCCCGAGAGCCCTGGAGCAGGGCTCTGATGCTCCGGGGTACCGCGGGCTGGCACGGCGCGTTCGCAGCGATGGCCCGAGCCCGCCGGGCGATCCCGCTCGGGGCCGGGGCGGGACAGAGCGGGGACAGAGCGGGACAGAGCGGGGACAGAGCCGGGTCAGAGCGGGGACAGAGCGGGGCCAGAGCCGGGACAGAGCGGGGCCAGAGCGGGACAGAGCGGGGACAGAGCGGGGACAGAGCGGGGACAGAGCGGGACAGAGCGGGGACAGAGCGGGGACAGAGCGGGACAGAGCGGGGCCAGAGCCGGGCCAGAGCGGGGACAGAGCGGGGACAGAGCGGGACAGAGCCGGGACAGAGCGGGGACAGAGCGGGGCCAGAGCCGGGGACAGAGCGGGGACAGAGCGGGCCAGAGCGGGACAGAGCCGGGACAGAGCGGGGCCAGAGCGGGACAGAGCGGGCCAGAGCCGGGACAGAGCGGGGCCAGAGCGGGGACAGAGCGGGACAGAGCGGGGCCAGAGCCGGGCCAGAGCGGGGACAGAGCGGGGACAGAGCGGGACAGAGCGGGGCCAGAGCCGGGCCAGAGCGGGGCCAGAGCGGGGCCAGAGCCGGGACAGAGCGGGGACAGAGCGGGACAGAGCGGGGCCAGAGCCGGGCCAGAGCGGGGACAGAGCGGGGACAGAGCGGGGACAGAGCAGGGCCAGAGCGGGGCCAGAGCCGGGCCAGAGCGGGGACAGAGCGGGGCCAGAGCCGGGCCAGAGCGGGGACAGAGCGGGGACAGAGCCGGGCCAGAGCGGGGACAGAGCGGGGACAGAGCGGGGACAGAGCGGGGACAGAGCGGGGACAGAGCGGGGACAGAGCAGGGCCAGAGCGGGGCCAGAGCCGGGCCAGAGCGGGGACAGAGCGGGGACAGAGCCGGGCCAGAGCGGGGACAGAGCGGGGACAGAGCAGGGCCAGGAGTGCCGGGCAGGGCTGGGCCGGGCCGGGGCCTGGGCCGGGGCGGTGCCGGTGCCGGGGCGGTGCCGGGGCGGAGCAGCGCCGGGCTGGGCGGTGCCGGGGCGGTGCCGGTGTCGGGGCGGTGTCGGGCAGGCTGGGCGGTGCCGGGGCGGAGCAGCACCGGGCCGGGGGCGGTGCCGGGGCGGTGTCGGGGCAGTGCCGGGCCGGAGCAGCACCGGGCCGGGGGCGGTGCCGGGGCGGTGTCGGGCAGTGTCGGGGCGGAGCAGCACCGGCCGGGGGCGGTGCCGGGGCGGTGCCGGGGCGGTGCCGGGGCGGTGTCGGGGCAGTGCCGGGGCGGAGCAGCACCGGGCCGGGGGCGGTGCCGGGGCGGAGCAGCACCGGGCTGGGCGGTGTCGGGGCGGTGCCGGTGCCGGGGCGGTGCCGGGGCGGAGCAGCACCGGGCCGGGGCGGTGCCGGGGCGGAGCAGCACCGGGCCGGGGCGGTGTCGGGGCGGAGCAGCACCGGGCCGGGGGCGGTGCCGGGGCGGAGCAGCACCGGGCCGGGGGCGGTGTCGGGGCGGTGCCGGGGCCGGGGCCGCGGCCGGGGCCGCCGCCGCTGCCGGCAGGTGCGGGCAGAGCCGCGGCCGCGCCGGCTCCGCCTGATGTGCGCCGAGGCGGAGGCGGCGCCCGGCTGCGCGCAAGGTCCCGCCATGGCCCTGGCGTTCTGCGGCGACGAGGGCAACTCCACCGCCTACAACGTGGACCACGGCGTGCTCAACAACGGCTGCTTCGTGGATGCGCTCAACGTGGTGCCGCACGTCTTCTTGCTCTTCATCACCTTCCCCATCCTCTTCATCGGTGCGTGCCTGCGGCTGTCCCTTGCCCTGTCCGCCTGCGCCTCTCCTATTTGCGCCCCATTTCCTTCTGCCCCTCTTACCCGCAGCGCTGCTTTGCCGTGTCCCCCGCCCCGCTTTGTCTCGCCGTGGGTCTCCCTCCCCCGCGTTTCCCCCGTTGCCGTGTGCCCCGGCCCGGCCCTGGCCCCGAGCCTGCTCGGGGAGGATGCGCTGGCGCTGGGATGCGGTGCGAGCCGCGGGATGCTCCGGCCGCCCCTCTCCGCCTGCCGGGGAAAAGCCCTTGAGCAGGCAGGGCAGGAACGCCTCATGCTGGAGGAGACCGCAGGATTTGCCCTGCCGGTTTTGACCAGCAGCGCGGGAAGCAGAAATAGATGCGCTGTTAAAGCCCAGGGAAGCTGACGAGTAAGTGCTGCGTTATGAAATATTACTCCCGGCAATTACTGCGGGCATACGGCCGCCCCAGCCTCCCTCGGTGCAGGGGCCGGTGCCTCCTGCGGTAGCCGAGGCGGGCGGGATTCGGTGCCACAAGCCCGGCGGGGCCGGGAGGTGGCCCGGAGGTTCCGCACACGGGGCTGTCGCTCCCCGGGACCCTCCTCCAAGGCCGGGACCGGCCGGCGGAGAGCCACGGTGCGGGTTGGAGCAACACCCGCTCCTGGGGATGGGAAAAGGTCCGGTGAGGAAACTGCACAACACCCGCTCCTGGGGATGGGAAAAGGTCCGGTGAGGAAATAGCAGCCAGCACGACTGGGAAAACAGGGTCAGCTGAAGAACTGCTTAGGGTTCTCTGCGTTTATCTGGAATCTCTCAGTATTGCTAATTTTTAGCGAGATAAAGCTTTGGACCTTTTTTTTTTTTTTTTACTTTTTAAAAGAATCGAAGGGAAAAGTAGTGCACTTATTATAGTGTTTGTGTGTATTCGTCAAAGCGTTAATTTGTTGTCCATTTAAGCTGTAAATAGATTTGAAAAATGTTTAGTGCCTGTGATTACTTGATAGTAAGCTGCTAGAAGTATAGGAATTTAAGGCTGTGTCCTGCCTGAATTATTGATTTTATTCCATATGAAGTGAGATAATGAGAGCACAGTAGTGATAATATTCAATTACACGTGTCTTTAACAACACAGCTGTGTCAATGTTGGTATGAAAGCTTGTTACATATATGATTTTGGGGGTTTTGTGAGCAGGAACTTTGTGTGTCACTCTTATTAAGAAAGCTCTCTATAATTCTCTTTTTTCTTTTAGGATGGGGAAGTCAGAGCTCCAAAGTACATATACATCATAGCACATGGCTTCATTTTCCTGGCCACAATTTACGCTGGATACTGACTTTCATCCTCTTGTTTGTGCTCGTGTGTGAAATTGCTGAGGGCATAGTGTCTGATGGGTAAGTGAATGTCTGCCTTCTCCTGGTAGCACTGAGCCATTTAAAGGTTTCAGGGTAGATATTTCCTCCCTAAGTTCTCATCTAAACCATATTCCTTGTGCTTATGAACATATAATCTGTTTTCTTAGTGATTAACCTATCAACCTTGTATCAGAAATTCCACAGACCTTGCCAAGTGATGTACACATGCACAACTGACCTTAATCATTTTTAGTTCAGCTTAATGACACTATCTTTCCAAAGAGCAATCATAGATAAATCCTAATGATTCAAGCAGATGGTGACATTTTCGTGATGTGTTTTATGTCCAAGGTCCCAGTCCTGCAGTCCTTACTTAGGAGGAACTCCCATGTGCACAGTAGGTCACACCATTCACCCCCAAACTGAGTTCATTTATCTAAATAAAAGGAATTAATCTGCTGGGCCTTGTGTCACACCTCACAGAGTTTCTTCTGATGATTGTGCACTATATCTCCTATGTTACCTGGAGCAGAGCAGCTAATTATGTGGGCATGAGCCACCAGCATGTTATTCACCTTAGGATGTCACTGAGCAGAAATCTGTGGGGAAAAATATTATTCCAAGTGAAGCAAGTGATACAGGAGAGTGATTTATAATGAAAAAAGCTAATTATATAACAATGAATATGATCTCTTCCTGTGAAGAGGGGCGTCATTCTTCATAACGATTATGAATTTGAACCCAAGGATTGTGAAATGGAAGCTCCTCATTAAATAGAACAAAACCTCCCCAATTAGCCATCGATATAACAAGTATCCACCAACCAGTGTGAAATGCACTGCAGACTTGTGGTGTAGAATGTGATATCATCATTATTATTTTAACTTCTCTTAAACATATATAAATAGGATGTTTCTCGATGCCAGCTTTTTTTAAAAGGAATTTTTTCTTTGCTTATTCAGAGTTATCAGGGTGTGGGATGCTCAGAGCAAAATCTCCTGCTTTGAGTTTTCTCCGTTATTTTTCTCATTAGCAATGCCTCTCATTCTGTTTATTTGCTGTTTAACTTGACTCAGAACACTGCTGTTAAGTAATAGGTGTCACCTGATGAGAATCAAAGCTCGGAGCTCTGCTGGGGGAGTGCCAGCCCACAGTCGTGCTTCCCGAGCACTCAGCAGGCTGGCGAGGGCTCCAGTGAATAGAAGAGAGTTTTGAGACTCATCAGCTTTCTAAGAACCAAAATGGATCGTGCTGGTGAGTCCTTTTGACAGCAACTGGGTGCTAAAGGCTTTGGCATCTCAGCAATAGAAGCAGCCTATTGGAGGTACAGTTATATAGGGGAATTCCAGCAACTGTGAAATAAATAGATTTTAAAAAGCCTCCCACTGCTGCAGTGTTACCTTCTGAAGCTTAGGCTGTCTGAAGAAATCTGTTCTTGGCTTTTTTTGTCCTTGCTGAGAATTCAGCCCTGATGTACAAAACCTCCTGGCATTGCTAGGAATTTCAGAGAATCCTTTCTCATTTTGCTGTAGTGACATCCATCTATTGTCAGCAAGAGGAATTCAGTGCTCATGGCAGGCTGTGAGCATGGCTCCAGCCAGCTCTACAGAGTTCACCACAATCTTCATTGAGGGAAGGCTCTCCTTTCTGGAGCAGAGATGCAGGAAATGGTTGTCCTGAGCTCCTATGGTTTGTGCTAGACATTTGGAATGTTCTGATCTCAGAAATTTGATGTCCTGTGATGATCTTTCATCTCCCTCCCAGCACAGCTCTTCTTGTCTCTCCAGACTCCACAAAAGTAGTGTTTGATGCAGCAAGAACAAATCGTTCAGAGGACAAGGTGTGAATTTCCCCAAATGTTTGTGTCCTGAAATCATCTTGGTGCCTCTTCTGATAAAGCTGGCTGGGAGACAGAAGAAATTGTAGCCCTTGATAGCACAGGGCACTCAATAATTCTTTTTTGTGAAAGAAAGAAAGAAAAGGGGAGGAAGAGAAAATAAGTAGGAGGAAAGGAGGGAAAACGTTTATATTCAACGCTGCACAAACCAGCAACATTGCCCAACAATTCCAATATTCCCAAAGAGCTGTATTTGGCAGGACCCCTTCTGCTTCTACCTGAAGCAAAGCATCAGCACAATTTTGCTTTATAGGACAGAACATAAGGGTATCTGATTCTGTTATAGGGGTTTTTTGTTGGCTTGCAGTCACTGAAGACAGACCTCACTGTAAGTAATTCCTGTGCTGTGGTGCTGTTCCTTCTTTTAAACCGAAAAAAAATGAAGCACTTCCACAAAATGATTCTGTAGAAAATCTTGAACTGTGCTGTCAGTTGGTATCTGCATATTTTGATGGACAGCTCCCAATCTAGTTTAGCTTAAATTAACTTTTCTCATTTTGGAGATGAGCTGCTTGTCCTAATTTAAACAATGTTCCAATGGATTTCAGTAGGAAATAGGAGCATACACCTTTCATTTTCAGCACAGGGGAGGAATTTGAAATCCAACTGTATGATTTAGGAGCAAAAATTCAATTAAAACTTGGAGGGGTTTGCATCCATAACTATTCTAGAAAATCTTACATCAGAGCTGGGCACGGGGTACAGTTCATGAATTGAAAGAGAAACATTTAAATAGCTGAGAGGTTTGGGTTTAACAGATCTTTTGTTTTGTTTTGAAGGGTTTCTGAATCCCGCCACCTACACCTGTACATGCCAGCTGGAATGGCATTCCTGGCAGCCATCACATCAGTTGTCTATTACCACAACATTGAAACATCCAATTTCCCCAAACTGTTAATAGGTATGTCTCAAAATCTCTGCACCTGGAAGTGTGGCTGTGTGTCTGCTTCCTCAGTGGCAGGTCACTGCAGTCTCTGTGTAGGAGGGGGATGTGTATAAACATTTCGTTATTTTTAATGCTTTAACTTCCAATAATAGTCTGTGTAGTGTTCTCGGGGATTCAATGAGCCAAAGGCTTTTCTAGGAAAAACTGCTTTTGTGGGAAAAGTAGCATGGGAAATTGTTAACTCTAAATCCAACCCCCCTGCTTGTCAGTCTGTTGTGTGGAAGCGAGATGTAAGAGTGAAGAAATCTTCATGTGCGTGGTCTGTGGAATATGCAAGGAGTTAAGGAATGACATCTCTGACTTCCAGTCATGAAGATATTACTCTGCCTGATTGCTCGTTTCATGTTCTTAAAACTGCTGTAAAGCCTTTTGAATGGAAAATGCTGTGAATGAACTACCTGGTCTGCTCTGTATTTTGCATGATTGTGAATAAACTGTAGCTATAGAAAAATCCATTGCTGCTGACAGTCATGCAATTGTTCATGTGTTCTCATCTGTTGAAGTAGTCCCAAGGCTGGGGATGTCTGCATGCTTAGTCACATCCTCTCACCTGTTATTTCTTTGGTGGTTCTGGCTCATCAAACTTTGAGCTGGGTTTGTGTATCAATGGATCCTGCTAAAGTTTGTCTTGTGCCATTGTAGCTCTGTGTATTAAAGTTTTTGTCAGGTGGGGAAAAGTCGGTAATAACTAGACTTGACAAAGCTTATAAATATTGAATATTCTTTTGAACTATATGTTGGGGTAGCTGAGAATCCTGTTCTCCAGAGGGAGGCTGTAACTCCTGGAAAAAAGCTTCCTCTCTGAAGACTTAGGTTTCTGTCTAGGCTTAGCAACCTTTATGTCTTCTCATTTGGGACTGCTTTTCTTCTTGCACCTTTCTTTTAAGTATTCTCTTTTACCCTTTATGAACAGGTGAGGTATTTAGTTGCTTTTAAATAAGTCAACACCATCTTTTTAATGCCTTCTCACAGGAAGGCATTATGCCTCGGGAAGCATTGCTAGCCTTTTACAGTTGCCTGTAAAGCAGGCAGTGATTTTTGTGGTTTTGTGTTTTTGGTTGTTTTGTTGTTTGGGCTTTTTGTTGTTATTTCAGATGTATAATGTAGTGTTAAATAATTTAGTGTCATTACCACATTCCTGCTGTTAAGTCTTTGAGAAGGGTAGCACAATGTTACAGCTGGTAGTTGATTACTCATTTTTGCATAATTCCTGCTCAGTGGAGATTTCTTTTTTATGATAATGTTTTTCAGTGTTTAGAGTGCTGATGCTGGATAAACTCTGGACAATACTTGAATACTAAAACGTGGTATCAACGAATAACAACACTTACTTAAGTACTATGGATGAATTTTAATTTTGCAGTAATTTCTGAGGAATGAACTCCCTCAGAAAATCTTCTCTTAATAGCTCTTAGACAAAAAAGAAAATTAGACCATCACAGTGTTTCCCACTTATTTTGTCTGATCTGAATTTTAGTCCAAAATCTTCACAAGCTGATGGTCTTTGATTTTTGTTTTATTTTTTCCTTTTCCTTTTGTTTGTCCTAAGACAGACATTTCTGGAAGTCTCTATCCTTCATTCTTAACTGCACAAACTGTGAGGATTGTCATCTTTCAGTCTTAATTGCATCTACTCTGTATTGACACCTGGGAGGAGGCAATGAGCACTTTATGCAAATGAGCCCAGCACAGATAGTTAAATTATGCTTTACTCAGCTGTCAACCCACTAGAGTGCAGTGTGGCCATGAAGCAGCTTTGCTATAGAGCCTCAGGTTTATGAGGGGAACCAGGAGGGAAAGCTAAAGTTGGTGATAAACTTTTTGCTGGGTGTGTGGAAAAGGAGGCTTATGTAGAAGAGATCTAATGTTGCACACACAGGGAGCAAAGCAGAAGAGCTGATGTGACATCCTGCTGCTTCTGATCATCAGTGAATTTCCAGCAAACTCCAGGGCATCATCTGCCTCAGCTGCAGGGTGAATGCTCACAGCTGCAAAGAGTTGGTAGCTGTTTAAAACAAAGACTAACAGAGCCTTATCCAGAATCTCTTAACCCAGCAGGGGAGCTCTCACTGATGCAGTGCAATGGACCCTTAAAGGTCTCTTCATTAATTCTGAACAGGGTAAAATTTTCCAATCCATGAAATTGAGAAGTGTTCTTTTTTAAAGTTCCTTTTCACTCTGTGCCTTAACAAGCCAAATCCATTTGTAGCTCTTCATAAAGACAAGCTAAGTAAATTCAAATGCTTCTAAGGATGTATGACAGCAAGTGGACACTTGTCACCTGAGAATGTTGTGTTTGGCACTTTATAATGCTTCTTAGATAAAACATAAATTAATGTTATAACAATAATAATAAAAGGTCATATATTCCCTTATTTAAATCTTAAATAGGAGAATGGCTCTTCTAGTTCTTAGGTATAATTCCAAGCCATACATAAACTCCTGTTGGCTTGGTTATTTTTTTTTTAAGTCCTCCATTGGTGGATATCTTCAGTGTGCAATGTTTAAGTGCCTTTTATTCTGAGAGGGATGTGTTCTCAGCCTGTTGTTGGAAGAATGAGACAAAACAAGGTTTAACAGATAAAGGTGGTTGTGAGTAGAACAGCATGGAATGTAATTCTTGGGTGAAATGAGACTTTATTCTCAGATATACTATGAAAAGAGAGGAATAGTGCCTCAAAGGAAGGAGGCAGTCTGAAACAGGGAGAGAAGCACTCTAAGTTGGGAAGATGGTAGGAAGCCTCATGTGAAAAAAGCGAAAGTTTTATAAAAGAAGTTTGGTAAGTATGTCTTTCAAACCCTCTGCAACTGCATCAGCCACTGAAGTGCAGTGTGCAGGTACCTGACCACTGGGTGTTTGCCTCTTATGAACTGGCCTCTTAATTTTAGAGGAAGAGAGGCTCCCTTGGCAAGTGTCCTAATGCACAGTGTTCATTTCACTGTCCTCATTTAAAGGAGAGGTTTTAAGTTGATTTCTGTAGAAGCAGGACTGGCAGTCCCAAATCTTACGTGGATCCTCCACATTGAATTTAGTTTTGTTTGGGAAGGGATGTCCCAGAATCCATCTCCAGAGAGCTTTCTGGTGCCCCAGGGCAGCTGGAACACCACCAATTCTTTGAAAATTATGCAGCTTCCTGATGATTATCCACGTTTAAGCTAGACTTACAGTTGCTAATGCCTTGGTTAAAGTCTTTCTCTAGTGTTCCAGCAAGACACTTGGAAAGCACATCCAAGCTTTTCTTGGCTGATAGAGCTCATTCCATCTGTTACACCATGCAGATACAGCAGCAATGAAAGATTCATTTAAAAGAATATAACCCTGGGAGGCATTTCCTTAAGAATAGGGAAGAGGAGCTGGCTTATGGTGTGATGAATGGTATGGAGAGAGTTTCCAAGTCAACAGAGCTTATTCCAGGGGTTATTTATCTGTAGCTGGCAGTGGTGTGAGTACCTTGAGACAAGAGGTCTCATAGAACACTGAAAAGTGGAAGTTGTATTCCATGAGTGCCAGAATATCCTTCCTTGGTGTGACCATTTAATCTACACTGTGAATTACATATATGGAATTTGTATTGAGCAATAGTGCAGCAGCAGTTTGGACAAAGTATTTTAATATCTGTTCCTGACATATCTCAGAGATTTGAAGGGAATTTTCCTTTAAGTCACATTCATTGCAGTCTTGTAGCATTAACCAAATCTGAAGAACATTGTTCACAGGCATCTTTACTATGGGAGCAACACCCTCCCTTGAGCTGATCATGTGGACACAAGTTTACAGCAGATGAAATTTCCTTCAGCAGACTTCACTTTGTGAAACTTCTGAGGTATCACTAAATCTAATAGAAAAGGCATTTAGAACTAATATTATCTTAATATTTTAATGTTTGTGCAATTAAATTAGGCTTCTGTTTGACATGAGAAAGGCCACTGTCTAGTTGTATATATTTTGTTGCATTCTTCCTTAATTATATTTTATAATGCCATTGTATGTTTTTGCAACTATGGAGCTGGTTAATTTGGTTTTGTTTTTTTTTTTTTCCTCTATAGCATTGCTGTTTTACTGGACTTTAGCTTTCATAACTAAAACCATCAAGTTTGTGAAGTTCTGTGATAATGGGGTTGGATTTTCTCAGCTTCGATTTTGCCTCACAGGACTCTTGGTTGTTCTTTATGGAATGCTACTAGGCTGTAGAAATCAATGTCATCAGGGTGAGGGTAAGTAACTATGATATAAATCTCCTTCTGTCGTTTTTACTGGTTGTTTTTTGGGTTATGGTGGAGGTTTTTTATTTTTTAATTCCCTTTTCTAGGTACGTGGTGTAAAGTGCATTACTAAAGGAGAAAGAAAAATCCAGTTAGAAATAGAAATCTATTTGACAATCAAAGGTTAATACTATTGTACTAGGTCAGATGAATCTGTAATTTCAAAAAAATGCCAGACTCTGGTATTAATTTCAGATCAATTTCATCTGTTCCAGTTTGCTGTGAATTTTTTAGTTATTCCATTTCAGTCATGACAGCCAAGTATTTCTGATACAAGAGAAGACTGGTAGAAGGGAATTGTCTGCTCTATCAGAGAATATCTTAGACACACAAATAACATCTCTCATTTTCCAGGAGACAGGCACAATAAGTGATTTATTTGGGCTACTGGGGTTCCTCCCAGCTGTATTTTTTTCCCCTCTGCAGTGTCTGCAGTCATAATCTACACTGAGACTTTGGAGACTGCTGGATGCATAAATGCCAAGGTTCCCTTCAGCTGGCACTCACCAACTGTGCACAAATTAAATTTAGGAGGGAAAGAAATATTCCCATGTAAATTTTCTTGCTGCAGCACCAGTAGTCCCGTGTTCTGAGCAAACAAATGTGAAGCTGTGTGGTGTGGGAGATGAATCCTAGTGGTAACCTCAGGGCTGTGCCTGAGCTCTGTGTCCCATGCTGTGCTGCCTGGAACTCAAAGCCATGCTGGGGCTGTACTGTTTAAACAGCCAGGGGTATTTAAGGGGGTCAGTCTCCTATGACATGTCTCAAGTGAGAGGACAAGAGGAAATGGCCTTAAGTCGTACCATGGAGGTTCAGATTAGTTATTAGAAAAACTTTTTGTCGCTGAAACAGGGGGCCAGGTGCTGGAATAAGCTGCCCAGGGAGGTGGTGGAGTCACCACTTCTGGCAGTGTTCCAGAGGTGTCTGGAGATGATGTGGTGTAGGGGTGATTATGGTCGTTCTGGTTTGGTGGGTGAGCTGCATGATCTTGTAGGTCTCGTCCAACCATGATGATTCTGATTCTGTAAGATGGGGGTTTTTTCTACAAGTATAAAAAATTTTTGTACCATAAGCAGAGAGTCAGAGTCAATGATAAGAATTATTTATTTCTGGACTGGATGCCTCTGATTATCCTCAGCACCTGAGGAGACTGGATTGCTGTATTGGTTGTACCTGAATGTCTTATAAGAAACCAAGACTGATTCATTATTATCTGCAATGTCCTTGTGTATTCTTTGTGCACTTCTATTTTCTTCACATTTACCATGATTCTGCTGGCATTTTTCTGGGTTTCAGAGGTATGTTTTCTTCAAAACTCCTAAAGAAGTTAAACCTCCTGAGGATCTCCAGGATCTTGGTGTCCGATTCTTGCAGCCCTTTGTGAATCTGTTATCCAAAGGAACTTACTGGTGGATGAACACATTCATCAAGACTGCCCATAAAAAACCAATAGACTTGAAAACCATAGGCAAGCTTCCCATTGCTATGAGAGCTCTGACCAATTACCTTCGCCTTAATGAGGCCTTTGAAGCACAGAAGGTAGGCAAAGCGTGGAGCTATGTCTGTCTGCTTACTCAGAGCTGGTGGTTTTCATTAATTTTCATCATAGAAGCATGACACAGGTATAAACAGGTATGATGCAAATGAAGTATTCGTTGGCATTGCTGTCCATACACCGAGAGACCACATTCTCAGTTGTACCTCTTACAAATAATGAGGTTTCTCTGATCAAACGTGCATGTCAAACACATTACTGGTTAAATAGTGTGTAAGATGTGTACAGCCTCTATTTTGATGGGGAAAGTCATCATGGACTGTGTTCACTGAACACCATTATTCCTGCTAATAAGACTTTGGAAACGTTCAGTTACACAGTCAGTATTAATTAGGCCTTGCAGGGCTATTTTTTTTTCCATGTTATTTCTGTTATTTCTAAGTTACAGTTTGTTCATAGGAGAGCTCAGGGCTGAAATCACCTCAGTTCAAATTAATTTTCACTCCTCAGTGGGAGCTGAGCATATACAGGATTTTAAGACAACTTGTTTGCATCCTGCCTAAAAAATGTATGCTTGCAGTCTCTGTGTTCATCAGGGAACAAAAACCTGTTACTTCCCTCCCTCTTTTTTTAACTCCCTCAGCAGGCCACAAACAACACACTTACTTGATCCCTGTTAAGGGTAGGAAAGAAATCATGGTTCTTTTTGTGGAGAGCAGTGCAAATTATTGCTTTGTTCCGATTCTATAAAAGGAAACATATAGAAACATATATAAAATAGTTGTGGTTCCTCTGCATTCTGTCTGAGAGATTAGAAATGGTTGTCAACAAATTAAAGCAGTGATAAAAATGCCAATGATTTATCAGACTTGAGCTTAATGTATAACCTAATTCTTACAAGTTTTAATTTAATTCTGGCCAGAACAAAAGATCCTCATCTCCCCAAGGATCCAGATCCATTTGGCGTGCTCTCTGCTGTGCTTTTGGAAGACCCTTACTCCTCAGCAGCACATTCCGGATCCTGGCTGACCTGCTTGGGTTCGCTGGGCCACTCTGCATCTCTGGGATTGTTCACAACGTCGGAAAAGGGAATAACACCATCCGCCCCCAGGTACTGCCGAGTGTCACCACGAGAGGGGAGAGGGAGAAGCGGTGCCGCACTCGGCATTGTCTGTCCTGCGCTGCTTGAGAGCTGCCAGTGCTGCCTGCTCCCTCCTCGGTGCTGACAGGGAGAGCAGCAGTGCAGGGCAGCAGAGGCGAGGAAGGGACTGCAGCATCTCCTGCCAGGGCAGGCGGAGGGAGCTGGACCCGTTCAGCTTCGAGAAGAAGTGACTGGGAGGGGGTCCCATCACTTTGTGCAAATATCCAAAGGGAGGGTCTCAAGAAGATGGAGCCAGGCTCTGCTGGGTGCTGCCAGGCAATAGGACAAGAGGCAATGGGCAGGAAATAATGCACAGGAAGTTTCACCTGAATGTGAGGAAGAATTTCTATAAGATATGGGTGGCTGAGCACTGGAACAGGTTGCCCTGAGAGGCTGTGGGGTTTCCCTTGGTGGAGATACTCAAAACCAGTTGGGATGCAATCCTGTGCCGTGTTCTCTGGGATGACCCTACTTGAGCAGGGAGGTTGGACTAGGTGACCTCCAGTGGTCCCTTCCAACCTGATCCATTCTGTGATCCTTTGAGGGGGGCAAAATATGTGAGCCATGCATCTAGTCAGAGTTACATTCTGGAAGATAACCTCATTCAAGAGAACAGTGGAGCATATCTAGAATCCCATCAATATCATAAGGAATTTAGGTACAGACTTGAGTAGAGATGGAATCAAGTATGTGACTGAGTGCTTTTCAGAAAGGAAAAGTGTGGTTTTAATAGGCTTGGCTTTTCATTTCCAAAAATGAGGGATGTCTGAGAGGATTAAAGCAGAGTTTTGTCATTGTCATAAAATGCAAAGTATTTTAACTGTGACCAAGAATTCCCACTAGTGCCTTTAGGGAGGTTAGTTTTGAAAGATCAACTGAAATACATTTTTAAAGGATGCTATTTAAATGAATGCTCTCCAAGAAGAAGCAGACATATTTCTTGATTAACTAAAAATAAAAATGTATCTCAGGAAGCATCTTTTCATTAGAAGGTGAGGTCACTCAGGCTGGATTTCTATGAGATAGATCAGTTTATTTCTGCAGCTCACTTAGTGTCTGATATAAGACTTTATTTCTAAAGTCTGTTGACACTAATGGAAAATACCCATTCATTCAAGTACACTTTGGATTAGGTCCACTGTAAATATTGAAGCCCATCAGCTGCAGTGCAGAAAATTTAACAAAGGCCTCAGGCAAAAATTAACTGTTTGTCCATTTTGCAGCCCTTATCCTAATATTTGGAAACTTTATTATAGCAAGTAGGTTCAATGGAAACCAGTTAAAGCAGGAAATGAGAACATTAAGACTGTAGTACTGTGTTGCAGCAAAGAACTGTGGAAACTCTTGAGCTCTGCTTTACAATTTGTTTGGGATACTGTTTTAGCTGAAATTGTGATTTGATGTAGTTTACAGATTGTCCTTTTTAATTTTCCTGTCAAATTGTCAGCTAGTGCTTTGTGAAAAAGAAAAAGTTCAGGTCTGATAGGCCCTAAGCAGAGCTTCCTCCAGCCTGGTATCCTCACCCACTGGCTAAGCAGTAACCTCTCTGTCACTGACACCAATTTGGGATCACCTAACAGCAACATTCACTGGGGGTTCTAGACCACAAGTGACACTAAAAGGTGTATTTTAGCTTTGCTAAAATGCCTCCAAGAGGCTTTTCCTTATGTTTTGGCATTGTTTTTTTCTGGTAAGGGTCTAACTACATTTAAGTTTAAAAATTGCTTTTGCTGGGTGAGATGAAATATGTTTCTAATGAAGAGTTTCTATTCAAACTATGTGGAAGCAGACTGGGATGTTCAGGAGAGCTCCCATGTGTGCTCACATCACCTAGCCAACTTGGTCTATTTTGGAAAGAAATACACCAGCTCTACTGGTAGCAATGTTATATCCCTGCCTGTAAGGAGTCAAAAGAAGAAAACCTTGCCTTATAGTTTGCCCCTGTGAGCCTCACAGGTGTGAGAAACAAGCTTTCTAAAATGCTGTCATATGAAGGTAAAGATCAGTGGGGGGAAGCAGTGTTTGTGCTTGATGTGCTGCTGAGTTTGATGGCACTGCAAAGAGTTGCCACACAGTGGGACAGAATCAGATAAGCAATATCAGTTGTGAGTACAATGGAGGGTGTCTTTTACCCATCTCTTACTCAGCTACATCTTAAGTAGTTTAGATTGAGATGTTGTAATGAGTCACTGTATCTTTCAAACAGAAATTCTTTGTGAAACTGAAGGCAAAGAGATATAATAATTGTTCTGTTCTTCAGGTTCTTTGTGACAGATATAACCCACCATGGAGCTGTAACTCAGATCACATGGGTGTCACAGGCAGTATTAACTGCTCTAGTTAGTGCTGTAGTTAGTCAGAGCATGGCAGCATTTTAAATTCTGTCATGCTCTTCATGTTTATTTATAACTCCAGTATCAATATTTATGGCCACCCCAGAATGTTCCCATGACATGGATCTTTCTGAGTGTTAAGCATTTCACGCTGAAGGAGAGACTGACAGGAGGATAACCTTTATAATTTCCTGGTAGCATCTTCCACGTTGCAGCCTCAGGATTAGCAGTTCCAGTATTTGGAGTAACTGCTGACATAGCACATTCAGAGATGCAGCAAACTCATTATTTAAAAAGCTCTAGAAGTCATAGGGCCCAGTGTAGCAAAAAGCCCAGTATTGGCATTAATATTGTGTGAGTCTAGAGTCTTTAGGCATTTAAATAGCAGCTGTTTGCTCAGCCTTTTACTGGTTAGAGCAACTTTTAAGAATTGGTGTTATGCTGAAGTTGTCAGGGAGGTGGGACACTGAATATTCCCAAAGCCATTTCTGAAAATAAAACATCTAATTATTCCATCAGCTTCTTGAACAAGGTTATTTGCCTTATATGTGAAAGGTTCAAGGAGGTGTTCAGGTATTCTGTGTTTCCTGTAGGCTGCAAGCATGTGTGGACACCTCTTGTAGCTTAAACACAGGTATGCTCAGTGAGCCATAATGGCCTGGTAATGCATCTGAGCCTTGGCAAACATCTTGGTGCTATCAGCAAGTGTGTGATCTTTATGCATTTGTGTGTGTCCTCTTTTTCTCTCAAGGGAGTATTAGAAGGAAGGATGAGAACCTTCATCTCACTTTCCCTTCTTGTCTGTTATATAATGTTTTGATGGGTATCAGTGCTGCACCAGAATCTCATTGCTAAACAAGCATGATTTGTCAAACATAGTTGTGGAAAAAAAAAAATGTGCTTTTACATACAGTAAAAAGTGGTATTAGCTGCAGAGATTAGCAGTATTGGCCAGATATGTATGGAGGACAGCCCTGAAAACCTGAACTTGGTAAGACTGTAAGTAATCTGGAAGAGAAACTCATTTTTAGTGTACTATAGACTATTTGTTGTATAAAATGCTGCTGCAGCCTATTTGAATTGCCATGGGATAAGTAATAAATTAGGTCCTTAAAATCCCTTTAGGGTGCAAATAGGTAAAATAGCAGTTAAATGTTTCCTTATCTGAACTATAATTGCTGATGTAATTGAACTGTAATTGTTCAGAGTTTTTCACTTAATACAGATTTGAAAATCTTCCTCCTTTTACATTCCTTTTTACCTCTGCTCCTGTTTTCTCCTTTTCTTTATTCACTGATTGGGCAGGTTTTTTTATTTGTTTAGCCTATTTTTTTTTTCCTGGGCTGATTTTCTTAGCTCAATGATTTGAATTGGCTCAGGAAGAAATCCAGTTAGCTCCCCAGCTCGTGCACAGTAAGCAACAGAAGCGTGCAGGTTGGAGAAACCTGGGTATTAATAAGAGTAGGGAGAAGTTTGTTCCTTTTCCAGTTGACTCAGCCAAAAGAACAGCTTTAAAAACTGAATTTTGCCTCTGTATGAACTTGCCATATGAGGTTTTTATGAAGTTAACTGCAAGGTGCAGATCAGATCTAATAAAATGTACAGACACTGTGAGTTTGTGAAATATAGCTGATTAAGTGTTATAGCAGTTGTGAAAACTTCAACAGCAAGGAAGCTATGTAGGCAAGAAGAAATGTGCTGAGCAAGGGATACAGCAGGAGTGTAAATGGCAAGAATCTCTCTGGAAGGGAATAGAAAGAGTCCTCTTGCTAATTGTGCCTTTAATGGAAGCACAATCCAGCAATCAGAGTTTTGAAGGAGCCAAGAGGAGAAAGAAGAAGGATGGAGACATTTTAGTTACAGAAGGCTTCCCATGGTGAGCCAGCTTCTCAACTTGTGGCACCAGAGGTGTCAGCTTGTTAAATATAATCTGAAATAAATGCCCTGTTTTCCCATTGAGCTGTAGACATGCTTCAGAATGCACTTTGGTGATCTCATGGGCTTGATAGAAGGTAATGACCGTATATAAAAGTGAACAAGATGCTGCAGGCCAAAATAATTTGCATGGTTCCAGGAGTTTTAGTTTTTTACAAGTTCTAAAGGACATTTTTAGTGTTTAATAACCTGAGGTGTTAAAATAACGAGAGTAATTTTCCCAAAGGATGTTAACTGTTCCTTTCTGATGATGGCAGTGCACTTTTAATAAATGACCACATGGAGTTACTCAGTGTCCTAGAGTTTTGGAAGGATATCAGAAATCCTATAAATGCCATTCTGCATTTAAATGAAGCTTACAGAGTTAGCATGTTATGAAACTGTTCCTTTGAATTGATAAACTCTGAGGTTTCAGGCAAAGTTGGGAGCACTTTCAAAGTAATAAACTGTGATTATCTCTGCTCATTAATTATGCAAAGCAGGGAATTCCATTACCATTGCACCTGATTTCTAACTTTTTTTTTTTATAGACTAAAATTCTTGGTGTGTTCTTTATTTCGTCGCAAGAGTTCCTGTCCAATGCTTATGTTTTGGCTGTACTCTTATTTTTTGCCCTTCTACTGCAAAGGACATTTCTGCAAGCATCATACTATGTTGCTATTGAAACAGGAATCAACTTGAGAGGCGCAATACAGGTACCCAATAAATTACTCATTAACCTTTTCACACCCTCATGAACGTGTAAATTTAAATTCTAGAGTTGTTAAATTCTGAAGTATTTCTCTCCTGAAATGTATTGGATTAACATTGGTTAATGGATTGGTTCTAACATTGCTGTTACAAACTCTGTTAGCCCTGAGTTCCGTTTCCTTTGCATCTTATTTTGATGGTTTTATACAAATGATTGTTTTCAGTATCCAGTGCTGTGTTTCTTCTTACCTTCAAGCACAAATTTGCTGACAGTAAAACTGAATGTAACTTTGGAAGTAGTTTAAGTGTGAACTGCACCTCTCCCATATCAAAGGCATTTTTTGGTAGCGTCACATCCCGTGCAAATAAAACATCTTTAAAATGTATTGCCAATGTATTTTGGACAGAAGGATGGGTTGTATTCCCAGTGCATGGAGTAATGTTTTATTCCATGGCTCATGCCACAAAATCTGCCAGGCACAGTGGAGAGTGTAAACACTGAACATAAGTCAGATTGCAAAAGTGGGGTCTGTAATCGTTATACAGCTGACAACTACAGATCAAAGTTTGATGTAGCATACAGAGCTTTGTGCCTGGAAATGTGAGGATTTGGTGTAAGATTGCACTGTGGGATTGCCAAACTGAAACCTACCCTGTGGCACCATGAAAGCCAGGCTTAGAGTAACTTATAAGTTACCCTATTTATCCCCTGAGCTGCATGGATCCTGTGGGGAGGCTCTGTGATGGATGGATGCTTTCAATTGCAGCCTAATTGTTTAATTCTCTTTTGATCTTACACTTGGAAGCACTTGTCAGCTGACAGACTTCTGGATTCCATCCACTGGTTTTGCCTGGCTAGAGTGAAGTAAAAAAAATTCTATAGGAATAAAAATTGGACCCAAAAGTATGAAAAAAAAAAAATAAATCATGACTTGTATCAAGTGGAAGAGCTGCAGATGACTGAAGAATACAAGGACCAAAGCAAGAGCAATAGGAGAATAGCTGGAAAATAGTGCTAAATAAATTTTAAGGAAAACTTTGTATTTACTGTTCTGGATATTAGAGGTCCAGATAAAACCAGTTGGACTATTCAAATTGGAAAATTTTTAGTCAGCACTATAAGCAGCAGATCAGTGTTAATGGCAGTCTCTGTGCCAGTATTTTTATACTTTTTCTCCTAAAATATTTTTTTCCTGTCCTGTGTGAATCTGCCATTTTCAGTGTGTCCTACTTGATTTTTACCAAACCAGCAGGTAAAAGTATGCTTTCATTATTTTTTATACCTGGTGCCTGATTCTGCACTGAGGCAACTGCTTAATTCAGTACACAATTGTACCTGTGGCATTTGCTGTCTGTGAATTAAACTTTGTAATGGAACCGAGTTCTCCAGGCAAAATGTAGCAATGCTCTCAGCCAGGAGCATTGTTCTGAGGCTGGATGGGGCCTGAATTAATTGCCAGAGAAAAATAACTCAGTTATAATACATTGAGGTTTATTTATTGAATCTAATCGTGTCTTAGTGTTAGTTACAGGAAGGGCAATTGTGGAGATGCTGGAGGTATAAATCATAATTTCTTATGTGGCTCTTGGGGATTTTTGAGCAGTAAAGGTTTCATTCTCTTATTTTGATGCACAGACATGCAAAAAGGGAGTACTTGGACAGCCACAATGCAGGTAGCAGCACTGTGCTTTGTGTCAGTGAAGAATAGTAACTTTAAATTTTATGAAATAGCATAAAAAGCCAAACTTTCTCTTCACTCAAGTTACTGGAGATATGTTTTTCCTCAACATGCTGTGCCTGGGATTCAGACAGAGCTAGAAGTCTCATTTTATTTCTGTATGCTAGTACCTTTTGATCTCTCTTCCAGACAAAAATATACAATAAAATTATGCAGCTTTCAACTTCTAACATGTCTATGGGGGAGATGACAGCAGGCCAGATCTGTAACCTGGTTGCCATAGACACAAATCAGCTGATGTGGTTCTTCTTCCTCTGCCCTAACCTTTGGGCTATGCCAGTACAGGTAAGGTGATGGAATGTGCTTTTGTTCTTCATGTGTGTCAGTCTGTGGTGCTTCATTGCATGGGAGTTTTATGAAAGTGGGGATATTAAAGAAGTTAAAAAATAACTTGAAATAAAATTTCAAGCTGTTTTTATCTAGAAATTGCCTGTAATAGATTCCACATCTGTGACTGGACTTCAGGTATTTATGATTGTATCAGAATCTTGACTGGACTTTAGGTATTTATGATTGTATTAGAATCTTGACTGCTGCCAAAAATGCTGTGAATTAGTAACAAGAATTTATAGGGTGCAGCAGGTTGCAGTGCATTCATTTATTACATCAGGGAAGTTAACTGGAAGATATTGCAATCATTTGTCTTCTGAATCCCAGCAGAAGCAAGAGAAATAGCATAAATATGATTACTTAGAGATGACCCTTTGGACATCCCTTGAAACTGCTGCTGTTTTTGGATGACAAACACCACAGTTTGTCATTGTTCTGTTTTTGGTCTTGTTTTCTTTTTGTTATAACATATTTGCTATGCAAAATGTTTTTTCTGCTTTATCCTCTGGTGTCTTTGGCCTCCTGTATCTAAATACCAGTGTGATCCTTTCAGTCTCCTTTCCCACTTAGATTGTTCTATACTCCTGTTTAAGAATTTCCTGAAAAAACTGACAGTAAAGCATGAAGTTTCATCTGATGCTCAGTACCCTGCAAGTCTTTTTCTTCCAGCTGCTTGGTGCATTTTTTGGGGTGTGCTTCAGTGCTAGCAGTAAATACAAACAAAGAGGCAGCAGAATTTAAATTCACTTATGGGTGAATTTGGTCTTTTCTAGACATATAATTTAGTTTCAAAAACGTGATGAAAACTTCGTTGTGTTCATGTCACAAAGGCAGTCTGGTTCCAGCACCACACAGGGGCTGATTTCACTGATGTGTAAGTCAAAAACCTGCAGGTAATCTACCCAACAGCTTTGCATTTTGGGTTGCTTGCCCTTGCCCAACAATTAAATGCTTTTCCTGAGACTGTATGTAGACTGCAAGCGGCAGATTGTATTTCCAGGCAGTTTATAATGTGATTTTAGGGGTGTTGCTTAGGAGTTTGTGTCCTTCAGCACTTATACTAGCGATTTTTCTTCTGCAAGATGTTAAGCATATAAGAAAATGACATTGAAAAGCTGGGAATGGGGAAGAAAAGCCAGCCATTCAGATAATTGGGTAAACTGTATCAATGTCTTTCTAAGAGGGAGGTGTTAGACTGCTGGCCATCAGGATTTTTTCTGAAAATCAAGGTATTTACTAAAATTGAGTGGATTCTATAATTGTTCCTGTTGAATACAGGAGTTTTTTGTCAAGTTGCTACAGATAAGATGAGAAACTCCTCTTAAAATATTAAGATTTAAGGTGATTGTGGGCATATTTAGGTCACAGTGTAGCTGCATTTACACAGTATAAATGCATTTTTCTCTTCCAGTGCAATTACTCCTGCAGAAGAGGTATGGGATAGTTTGTCTGATCTACTCTGGAGGAACTTGTGTGGCAGTTTAAAACATTTTGCTTTCTAGAATTAAGGGAGGATGGTAGATACAGCAGTTATCATCTGGGATTTTTCAGAAAGCAACCTGACCTATTTTTTTGCATGGTTTCCCTGAAATTATGGGTGGGGGATGAAAAATAGGAGCCATATTATTTTAAAGTGGGGAGGCAAAAATTATGAAGGAATATTGGTGGTCTATTGCAAAAAAGTGGATAATTATAATGAAAATAAATTAAGAGGAAATATATTTAAAATGGTTACATATTGGCATTTTGTTGGTAATAATTTGGATGTCAGGGTGTTTTCAATCCTTTTATGGGAAGCACAATAAGAAGTCAGTGTGTAGCTGCTAAAATGATGTTGCTGAAAAGCTATGGAGCATTAAGAAGAGTCCACCCCTTTAATAATGGTGTCTAAGGTATCAATTATTATAGACAAGCTATGTACAAACTACCAGTTTCATGTACACTTATTTTCTAAGACCTTTCTGGCCGCTCAGCCTAGAGAGTGCTTTAGTGCAACTGAGACTTAATCCAATTCCATTGCATGTTCTGTAACAACATTTTGCTCTAATGGGCCAGAAGTCATAGACTCACAAAGACTTCCTGCCAGTCTGCAGAAAATGCAATTATATTTGCATTTCAACTCCCCCTGTGATGCTCCTTACCAGATGAGGAGAGTCTGTGCCAGAGCAGTGCTCCTGTTTTGTGGGTGGTGCTCTCCTTGCCAAAATCAGTGAGTCACGTTGGTCACAAAGGCTTCTGCAAAACGTTTTTCCCCAGCATTCATTCAGTACCTTGTTTTAGGGAGGCAGTGAAAACAATTGCTGGCTGCTTGAAAGATGGCTAATACTACATTGCACAAACTCCATTATTATTTAAACCAGGTCTTTAATTGTGGTGTAGCTCTTAGTCTAGCAATCAACATTTCAGCATCTGCTGCTGATTTTGTAATAGCCATTCATGACAGGTTAGGTTTTCTATACAGTCCAGATAATTTGAGCCCCATCTTTGCTCTGACTGCCGTCAAAGGGAGATTTATCATTGCCTTAAGTTATTGTTTGAATGTTATTGAAATCCATGAGAAGAGGCCCAGGGATGCCAGGCAGTTGAAAGATGCCCTCAGTAAATTTGGCTCAAACCCTGGGAGCAAAATGCAGCTTTATAAAGGCCTTCCCCCATGCCTCCATTTTATAAACTCCCTTGGTGGATTTCATAGTGATTATTAAAAAATCCTGTGTTCTCATATCTCTGGCTCATTGGTAAGGATAGCTTACACTTGTAATGAAAGGCCATTTGTCTCATTCAAAACTGCCCACAAAGCAGTTTCTGGCTGAAAGTATTTGCCATCCTCAATAAATAATCAAGACAAAATAACCAGAGCTATTGGTGAGGTTTCACTCCTGATATATCTCTCTGGCAGAGAAGAGCTTTGGGATTTTGATGAAAGAGAAGCAATGTTTCATTGCACAGGCTTTTTTTTTTAAATCTGATTTTTGCCTCCTCAGGAATATTGATGAGAGCCTTCCCATCTGCCAGATACTGTCCCTCAGAACTCAGCTGTTGTCTGTGTACTCTTTATTCTTGACTCTCTACTTTGTGATGTGATATAGAATTATGTTCAATAAGATTTCAGCTCTTGTCAGATACAATTCTTCACTTTTTTTTCCCATACATGCTGAATGTGTTTCAAAGTTTTGCCTGTATTATCACATTATAAAGGAGATGAAAATGGGATAATTTTTAACCTATTGGAAACATGGGTCAGTCTTTGCAATAAAAATCCCTCTCAGTAGCTCAGATGAGGGCTGGAAAAGCAGTGTGAGGAAGCAAATCCCTCAGGATGCAGCTGGGATAGCTTTGTCCTCTCTGGGAGAAGGTGATGCTCTCTTTTTAGAACCTGGTGGTCCCCTAATGTCCTTGACAATCAACCAGCAGTGAGGGAGAGCAGGAAAACAGGGAGTCAGAGTTCTGCAGTGGCTTCTCACTCTTCAGAGCTCTCCTGGATTTTGAGTGGCCACAGCACCTGCCCCTGATAAAGCAGTTGGGAGTGAAACTCTTGATCTGTAAAGACCAAGACCATTCTGTGTTATGGGGAGAGATCTCATGGGGTATCTGGCAGAGGACTTGTGTGTTTTGTTTGGCTTCAGACACTCATTAATTTCCTGACTTCATGTGCAAGCAGATTGCTCACTTACTCCTCACTAAAAGATTTTTTTTAATTTGCAATTTAACCTTGCCTCTTCCTAGATTTGTGGTGCATACACAATGGGATTTTACTTTCATGTCAGTGCATATTTTCTAAGTTAATACTGTGGCTCATTTTGAGAGTTATGTTTTAGTTTAGTTCAGCTGTGAGAGGCATCAAAGGGTTCCTAAGAAGAAGAAAAAAAATTTTTTTCTCTCTGTGCTTTAAATTGATGGAAATGTGGAAACTACAAACTCCTTTTTTTCATGTAAACAGCCAATCAATTCCTGTAAATGTGTGGAAATAGGTGTATGACTGTTGAGGTTTGGAATGATGAAGACTTTGTGTGAAGGTTATGAGAGTGTACAAACATTTCAAGAGCAGTAGATAACATTTTAAGGAAATTTCCAATTATTGAAGTTTTTTAATTAAGGAAAATGACATATGAAAATAACTTTCTATCCCTGTGTCCTCTGATTTATGAGCTTGTACTTTAAAATACTTAGATTGTCAATGTTGCAGATTGTCCAGGGGTCAGTCATTCCAATAGTAATAATTAACTTGGGTAGCTTGTGTATATTGTTTGTGTTTATTTAGCTGCTTACAGTAAACCCTCTCCATCCAAGCTGGCTTTCTCTCTAGATTCTTAATTTTCCAGAGACAAAGCATTTTTTTTTTAAACACTGTATCTCTAACCCTTTTTCCAAAGTAATTTTCAGTCTGGCACTGCAGAACCTTAAAACAGGTCCTTGCCAGTTTGTCAGATTATCTGAGGTGAGTGTCCTTAGTGGTATAATGAGTTATTTGGAAGTATTTTTAAATTAAATATTATTAAAAGGTTATTTCTAAAATTTATTTATTTTTAAATGAAGTTCTTTTAAATAGTTTTGAGAATTAAATTCCAGAAGATACACCAACCTGTAAAATTTTCTTTACTGTGCATGATGGGGGGAACACAGAAACAGAATGTGCAGGCTGGGGAGGAGCACTGGGTGTCTGAGAGAAGCCCTGGCTGATCACACTGGCTGTGCCTTGGGACATTTGGGGTGGCTGTGGCTGCAGCTGCTCTTGCTTGAAATTGGTCTTTGTGGTGCATACCCCAAGATCTTTCCCTCACCTTCTTTTTATCCCAACAGATAATTGTCGGAGTTCTTCTGCTCTACTACCTTCTTGGAATCAGTGCCTTAATTGGAGCAGCAGTAATCATAGTCCTTGCACCTGTTCAGTACTTTGTAGCAACAAAACTCTCCCAGGCCCAGAGAAGCACGTTGGTAAGAGTCTTCAAACTCAGTTGTGATATAAATATCAGAGCTGGTAATTATGCATTGCTCTGTGCTTGGAGTTACAAAGCTAAACCATGGATGTTGACCCACAATTGCTTCTCAAACATTTCATAGTGTTCAAGAATGCCACATCCAAGAATGTGAGATCATAAGTGTAAGCAGTAAATACATGTGTTTTGGGGTTTATATTTTTCAGTAAGTATGGTTCCCTAAGAGCAAAAAAACCCTTAAGAACCTTCTAGCTTACAAATGTAGATGATCAGTAGTCGTTGACTGAAGTGGCTTTGGACAGTGCACAAATAAGTGAGTTGGGCAGGGCAAGCTGTCCAGGGGGAAAGGAAGTAGGAATGCTGCATCCAAACTCGGCCCCAGATGTGGAAAGCTATCAAACAGTTTTATTTCAACAAACTCCATGCAGCCCTCACTCCCACGGTGTGTGCCTCACCTGGGGAGCTTAGAGGTCTGCTAAGTCACAAGCTGTTCCTTGATCCCTCCCTTGGCTTGTCTATAATTTGAATCTCCTGCATCCCTGCTGGAAATGTTACCTTGCTTCACTGGCATTCCCACGCCAGCTGCTCTGAACCTTATTCCCCCTTTCAGCAACTGTTGCTGTGCCAGGGGAGCCACAGGAGCTTGTAATGGAGCCAGAGCTTGCTGGAATCTCTTCCACCACAGATCATGGGTAGTAATGAGAGTTATTTGTGCATCTTCCTGTGTGTACAGCAATTCCTTCCCATCAACAGTATGCACCCTTCCACAAATGTGGACAGCATTCATTCTTGCAGCTTCCAGTCAGCGTCACCTCGAAATTCCTGCAGATGGGAGCAGTGCTGCTTGTGATAGAAATGTCTGCACTGAGCAAGGGGGCTGCTTACGATTTTTGTGTCATCCTTAAGCTTAGGGAGCCGGTGTTTTTATTGTGCTCTTCAGGTAAAGGTGTGTGTAAATGTTGCAGGAGTACTCCAACGAGAGGCTGAAGAAGACAAACGAGATGCTTCGGGGCATTAAGCTCCTTAAACTCTATGCTTGGGAGCACATATTTCACAGCAGCGTGGAGGAAACCAGGCAGAAAGAAATGACTAGCCTCAAGTCTTTTGCCCTTTATACCTCCATATCCAGTAAGTCTGTTCCTTCATTGTAATCCACTGCTCAGCTAAGTGCTACTGAATTATTAGCTCCTAATGAGTTTGCCATTTCTCTGTCGAGATTATTTCAGTTGCTTTAGGCTCTGATCTGTACTCCTCACTTTCCATCTAGTCAGACTCTCCATTTAATTCAGTACAACTTTGTGTGGGAAATACACCTAAAAGAGAAAAATGAGGGCTTCAAAGAATTGACTTTTTCTGGACAAAAGCTTTCAAGGGACAAATGTTTAACAGACTATATTTAGCCAGCAATATTCTCTTCTAGAACACAGCATTCCAAGAGGGAGCTGATGTTGAAATTTATTTGTTGAGGGTTTTTTCTGCTTTTTGCACAATTCAGAGCATAGAAATAATATGTGACAGACATTGTCTTTGCACTGAAGCTCCAACAGGCAGTACTTACATGTTCTTACTCAAAGCTTGGATTTCTTCTTAAAATAAATGATTCCTAAAGCCATTTCTATATCCTGGAAAGAAAAATACAAGCATCCTGTCAATTGTTCTGTGTCCAGATTCTTTCCTCTCCTGTTATTTTTCAAGCTGCTTTAAGACTTTATTGTGCTTTTAAAAAAACCTACACCAAAGTGAAGTCTGTATTTGAGGAGATTATATGAAATACCTATTAATATTTTAGAAATAATTAGCCAAGTCACACTGAAGAATATATATCTATGAGATATTAATGAAATGGAAATTTTTTTGCAAGAAGTTTTTGAGTGCTGCTGGATACCTGTACAAATATCTCCTGGGATAATAAGGAAGCCTAGTTCTTATGATCACATAGGTAATGTACTCTAAGGGGAAAATCATGATCCCACTGAGTTTAACTGGCATTAAATTGAGGTATTCATTGTCTTCTGAGACCAGAATTTCTCTCTGGTGATCCCAAGCACTGTGGAGAGGAGTTTCTGCTTTGACATAAAACAGAATTTAGTTGCAGGCTTTGAGACCAGAAACTGTGTCTTACACACAGATCAGCATAAATGGGTTCCCTCTGTCTGCTGTGCTTCATGTGGCATTAAAATCTATTTATAGGCAGGGCCAAGGGTTCAGCTGTGGGGCTGTGAAGGCTTATTGGATTTTAAATCCTCACAGAGTCATTTGCAACAGCTAGGAAGAGGTATATTCATCCCAGGGGTACTGATTATTCTGTGAAACAATGACATAAGAATGGGTATTATTAGAAAAACTTTAAATAATTTCCTGATGCTTCTTGAAACATTCCAGGTTTGCAATTGCATTCTTATTTTATGTTATGTGTGATATTTAGGTATGTGCAAGACACAGGAGATTACTGCTCAGCTTGGGGTAAGGCAGTGCAGCTTTATGTTGAAGGTGTTATAATTTTGGCTTTTAAAGGCTCTTATTGTTTCAGCCTAGGAGTTCCTTAGGCCTTCAGACTCTAGCAGAAATTACACTTATCTTTGCAAACTTGCACTTTTGCAGACTAAAAAGGGAATATAAATACAGGAGAATTTGCTCTTTTCTCTTTCTTACCTTAAGTATAATTAGAATGAGAGGCATAATCAGCCTAAAACACATTAGCTAATATTGTACTGAACACACGATTTAATTTCTTTAGGGAAAAAAAAAAACAACTAAAAGGCATTAGAGGACCCCAATTTTTTATATTGGTGATCTAGAGAAAGGCAGACAGATGCTAGAACACTAAGAAAGCAGAAAAGAGATTTTTATATATAGTTCTTTCAACAGAGTGTTGAATAGACTCTGGAACTCTTTTTTAAGTACACATAGCTATTAACAGAAATAAAGAATGTGTTTGGAACTATTTTATTCATAAGGAATAGATTTGCATTGGATTACAGAAAATATACCTACAAGTTTCTGGGCAGTGTTGGCTAGACTACAAGAAAATTCCATTTCAAGACCAGATGGAAATTGGATCTCGTGTGCCTCACCCCTGTGCCAGGATCCAGGCTCTGTGTGTGTGGAATTGTTCATGTGTACTAAAAGAGCTACTAGAGAAATTGCCTCTTCCTGTATTTTAATGAAATGCCCACACCAGAATCAAAGTTGGGTGACATCTTTACAGGATTTAATATACATTAAAACTCAGGAAAGACAGAGGAAGAAAGGAGTGGTTTTCCTACTTCGAGATTTTTTGCCTAATCTGTCAGAAGCAAAATAACTCCAGGCTTTCTCACAGGAAAATAACAGTGGTTACTGTTACTAAAATATCCAGACCAACTGAACATTTTTCCCGGTTTTTAGTCCACCTTTTTCCAGTAACAAAGTCCTTTTGACTGAAAGTAATTAAACATAAAGTCTTAGCTGCAAAATAGAGTTATTTTAGAAAACATTTTATTTTTCTGGACACTCGCATAATTGGAAAAAAAAATTAAAAGGAAAGCAATTCCCAGATTCCAATGGCTCGTATTTGCTCGGTTGAAAGAAGTTTGAAGACCTTGTATGTACTGGTGGTCTCCCAATAATAATAGCAAAATTCAGATCAGCTTCTTGGGAGCCACCAAGTAGTTTAGATGCCTTAACTGCAGCAAGCTTTGCCAAGCCTACAGGATATTTATTCCATCCAGCTGCCAGGTATGATCTTGCACTGTGGAGAGGAGTAGAGCAGGATCCCTCTCTGAGAATTGATCAGCTTTGCTAGATTCTCTCACCAGCTTCATCCCTAAAAGCAAACCCATGTACTGCAGCAGTCTCAGGGGCACAGTGCAAAGGGCAGGATTTAATGGCACTCAGCAGGACAGAGCTGCAGGCAGCAAGATTCCCTTATTTTCAATTCCTGTGCTCTGACTGCCTTGGGTTGGTACAAAGTGTGAAAACTGGCCATGAAGTAGAACCATTCAAGAGAGAGGCTGCTTTGTGTTCCAACACAGAAAGACACAGGTGGGTTTTATTCCAGGGGTGAGGTGTAAGCTGTGCATTTGTAGATTTTAATACATGTTAGTCTTTCCAAGCCTAAGCTTTCATTTTGTGTTTACACACACTAACATGCTTGTATTTTCAAATTCTCCTCTCTGACAAGGCATTAGAGCTACATGCAGTAACTCAGCTATTTTATACAAAAATGAGTACATAATTTATGAGTATGTTAGAGGATTCATTATAGGTCATCAAAAGGTAGGCAAGGGAAATAGCTGACATTATATAGAGTCCTTCAGGGGTTTATGCTGAGAACAAGATGGCCAAACAGTCCAGCAGAGGAGTCAAACAATGACACTTCAGATGAATACTGGGGGAGAGCTTTCACTGTTTGAACGTTGCTGTATCTGAGAGAAGAAAAAGGCACAGTTGAAACACAAAACAAGTGCCTAGCCTTTTCTTGTTACACCTGTACTGATGCCTGAGTTCTATTTTAGCTCTAGAGTCTATATTCTTTCTCTGTGTAAATGAAATAAAATTGAGGGAAGGTCAGAATGAAAGGTGATGATTAAGTAATATCCTCAGGTTGTGATAGAGGGAACAGACCTGCAGGGTAAGAGTGTAGAAAACAGCATTGTGAAGCAGTGCCAGTAGTATTTTAGCATTTAGCATGCCTGAATGAAAATTGTTTCTAAATGTTCCTATGTGTTTCCCTTCACAGTATTTATGAATGCAGCCATACCAATTGCAGCTGTACTTACAGTAAGTATGCACTTTTCTAAATAGTGTCAATTATGACTGCATTTTCAAGTATAAGTGATGTGGAATTGGGGAAGGAGGAGAACAGGATGCAAACCTGCTACACATTTGCAGTTCCTCTGGGAGAAAATGGAAAATGCCCACTTGCCTTCTGGAACCAGAAGCAGCCCAGAGCATGCAGCACTCCCCCAAACTGTTAAGGGGGTATGAATTAAGATTCTCTGAATGAAATCCTTGTGAAATATGAATTCTGCTTCTTTATGGCAAAGCACTGATGGTGATGTTTGTCTCTTTGTAGACTTTTGTTGTCCATGCTCATCTGACAAGAAAGGCTGACTTCTCCCCATCAGTGGCATTTGCCTCCCTCTCCCTGTTTCATATCCTTGTGTCTCCATTGTTCCTGCTCTCAAGTGTGGTTAGATCCACTGTCAAAGCTTTAGTAAGGTGAGAACTGTAAAATTAATATCTTTGCTGCCAACTACCCAGTTTCTGAGCATGTGTCCATTGTTCATTTTACAATTTCAAGTTTAGAAATGGCATTGTGATTATTTATCTGTTCTTGTAAACTGCTTCTCAACTTTTTTCCCCCTCCATAAGCATGTAGCAGGGTAAAAGGTAATCACAGAAGAATGTGTTTCAGCATGTATCTCTTGTTTTTCAGCTGCTGCCTGTTGTGGCAGAGTTAGACTGAAACAAGCAAACAAAAACCACTTAAAAATAACTTCTAAGAGTCACCGTAAGTTAATGACTAAATGCCTAATCCAGCCTTGATGAATTTTTATTTTCTGACTAACGTGATAGTTTGAGTGTTCAATAGCCAAGCAAATAACTACCAGTCGAACTGGTGTTTCACTGGCGATTTTGGGTATCAATAGATTAGTGTAAAAACCTCCTAATGCTTTTTCGTATGCAGTGTAACTCTACCTGACTGATAGGGGAAGAAGTGTTTGGGCTTCCTTCTTTATTAGGACAACTTTATGACCTCCAATGAAGCTGCCTGACAAGCTTATTTAAACTCTGGGCAGATACTGGACACCAGCCCTTGCTTAATCACCTTTGTGTTGCTTTGGAGATGGAAAGGAGTCTGCAGCACGAGGCTGAGATTGCCTTCAGTGTTTGAAATTTCCCTGACAATGCAAAGTCCCAGCTGTGTCCTCTCTCCTAAGGAGTGTGAAATCTGACAGCATCAGCAGCTGGCAGGAAATGTCTTGCAGCCACTGTGGTAGTCCCTAGAGCCATGGCAAATTGTCATGCAAAGATTACAGCCAGCAAAGTGCTGGGAGCCCACACTGACACTGCCTGTTACCAGCAGGCATTTATTTTGGCTTGCCTGAGGATTCCTTTGCAAATGAATTGTGCCTGTTAGTGCCACAGGAACAATTTGAGAGCGATTAGTATCAGCCAAGTATTAATTGTAGCTAGCTGGGAGCTCTTCATGGGTTATTCTGGAGATATCTTCTTGCTGGCAGGCTGTTGCCCTGCCATTTGTGGTGCAGACAGGAATCAAAGTCTGTAACAAAGCTGGCATCATCCTTGGCTGTCTGTATCACCCAGGCAGTGCTCCAGAGTGCATTGCTCCATGGTGCTGGTGGTGCTGCTCTCTCTAGGCTGCCTCACCCTTCAGAGGAGTATTTTGGAAGCATGTGCCAAATATTTTCAAGCCATGAAAAGATGTGCTTGCTTAAATAGTTTAGTAAATATTAGAAAGCAGACAGTTGAGTTTGCCCCAATTGAGCACAGCTATTGTTTGCTTGCTGCAGCTGTGTCCTACTGTTGTTACACCTTCCTGCTAATAAGTAAAGGTGACCTAACTTGGCAAAGTTGTATTTCAGCTTTTTTAGGCTGAAATAGTCTAACTGGCCTTAGCTAGTGTGCAAAGGCAGCTTCTCCTGGAGGGACAGAAAGGGACTAAGTGGAGCAGGAGATGATCCAGCAGTGAAACCAGCATGGGAAGGATAGTGAGTGTTACTGCTTGCTTCTCAGGCACTTCACAAACCCTGCTCTATGAGTATTGGCTGCAGCCTTTGCTGCCCAGTGCTGTCAAGGACAATAATATCCATCCATAACCTTGTCAGTGTCTTTAATCATCACACACATGCCCAGGTGCAACGCATCCCCATGGATTGTCATGACACACTCAGAGCCACTGTGTCATTGACAGATTTCAAGATTCTGTTCCATGTAGGGCCCCTGAAGATTTTCCAAGTTCTGGGTTTCTGCTTCTGAGAGGGGCAACTGTTCAAAGTCTTTAGGAAGGTGACAAATTCTGATACCTCTTTGTATTGTGGTGCTTTGGGGTTTTTTTAAGAAGTGGAGTGTTTCTGCCATGGAAAATTAAAACTGAGGAGCCAATTGATGTATTCCTTCAATGTGAGTCTTCAGGGACAAAGGGTGCAGTGTACCATTTCCAATCAGCAAAGGTTAAGCAGCAAGAGTGGCATTATGTCTCTTACTGGGTTTAGTATCAAACCATCTTTCCAGTCAGCTGTGCAAATAACTGTGTTTTAATCAATACATCCTTTCTGTGGCTTAAAAATAAGTTCCCCTGTGGAGATATTGGAAAACCAGAACTGTGCTGTCAGCAAGAGGTCTGCAGAGAACGTCCTTTTTCTGTTCTTTAAGAGTTTAGAACAGTCTGGCATCCTGAAATAAGAGCTCTTGCCTCGAACACAAGGTTTCTCACAGCTCTGTGTTTCTTCATTATTTGCCTCAAGAGCAGTAATTCCAGATTTATGCAGAGCATTGGGCAGAGTTTTGCAGAGAGTACAGGTACCTGAATACACAGTAGAGAAAAAAATCAAATTGTTAAGTATCTCTTGATAGAGACTCACTCTTGTTGGGATATGGATGGTCTGAGTGTGTGTGTGCTGTCTTCTCTTCCTACCCCTGTAGACCCTGAGGCAGATACCTGGGGCACTTCTCTGTCTGCTCCTATCTTTAGAGCAGTTTCTCAAATAGAAGTGTAACTTTCATGCAGAGAATATAGGTGCAGCTGCATGTCAAATCCATATAGGCATCATCTGCACCATCATTTGGTCCATTTAAAGATATTTGAGATGTTCTTTCAAGTGTTTGGTTCACTGAACAAAAAGGGTAAGATTCCTAGCCCTGTTTTTCAGAGCTTTGTGCAAATTGTGATTAATATCTCACAATGGAGCTTCTAATCACTGCCTTTGAGATAAAAGATCTTCACATTATGGAATTTGGATCAAAAATTGATCCTGAAGTATTATTCCTCTTACCCCATCCCAAATATTGTCCCACTTTTTGTTGTTTAGGTTGTAATACCTGTTCTAGCTGAATTCCCTCCCCTGAATCCAGTAAGAGATGCACTGATGCCAGTCCTCAGCTGCCACTGGCAGTCAGGAAACAGAAAATCTCTAGAGCCAGCTCTGTCCTCGGAGTCCCTGGGTGACTTTGGTCTCTGCCTGCAGGACCAGTGTTGGCTGTGCAGGGTCTGCCTCAGGCAGTGCTGTAATGCCTGGATCCAACAGTGTTTTGGCATCAGAGGGGGATCTCACAAGCTTCTTGGAAGAAACTGAGTCTCCTGAAGAAGAAGAAACCCCTGATAGTGAAATGCAAAATAATTCTTGGCAGGTTTATTCCTATTTTTTGAGAATGGCATCCTAACAGACCACCACACATCACAGTGCTTCATTGGCATTGTTTCTCTTCTTTCTCCCTAGCTGGCCTAAGGCTGAACATTGAAATCAATTTTTTCAGCTCTTGTCCATAAATTTATTTTTAGGCCTTCTGGCACTTTTCATTTTGAAGACTGATAGTTAACTTATTTCCAGCTAATTGAGCTCCTTTGATGTTGAGTTCATGATTCAATCCAATTCTTTCACAAATTTCATTTGCTGTCCCTGTGAGTAGATTAGACATACATTTTATAAAGCCAGGTACAGAGATAAAATTGATGCTCTGATCTGTTAAATGTCTTAATAAAGGCACATTATCTCTTAGCTAATTAAATCTTGAAGCAGCTAGTGAGAATTTTGTGCTTTCTTTGTTGCTGGTTGTCAGGATTCCTTTTATATCTCATCTGTTGAATACTATTCTGTTAAGGTATATTCCTTTATCTGGTTACCTTATGCACATATTTCACCACAGCTGCTTGAATTTGGCTTGCAGTGTACAGCTTTATTAGCACTGTGCAGTAGGACTGACTGGGCCACACTTGGTCAGCATAAACGACATTAATTCTGCTTGGGTGAGTGACTTCAAACCAAGCCACTGTTGTAGTCCTGTGTCCCACCAAGTGCCTGAAAAACCTTTCTGTGAGATCTCTCTGGTGGTGTCAGAAGAGACAAGACTCGAGGAACACCTGCACAAACTGTTAAAATATCACTGTTAATAGGCAACAGGACAGGTTCTGAGAGCTTCCTTGCAGTAACTTCCCATTGCACATTTTCAGATGCCTGTAACAAAACAAAAACAAACTGTGCAGCAGACAGCAGCTGAAGTACCAGAAGGGATTCTCTGCAATAAACATTGCAGTGAGCAAAAGCTTTACTTCCAAGGTTGAGGTGTGACTGTGGAGTTTTTTCCCTTTCAGTGTGCAAAAATTGAGTGAATTCCTGTCAAGTGAAGAAATTGGAGAAGAGCATGATAAATCTTCAGAGCTAAGAAGTGCAGATAATCACAGCAAGTACCAAGCAGTGGTGAGTAAAGCTGTCTCATTGCTGGTGAAGTGGCTGCAGTCATTTGTACCCAGAATAAATCTTTCACTTCTTCATTTCCTACTGATTGTTTCTTACAATTGCAAAACCTCGGTCGTAATATCCTGAACTGTATCGTTCACACTGTGCTTGCCAGGGTTTAGGACGTTTTGCTGATGCTGCCACCAATTAGTGCTCATTTCTGTCTCTCTGATTTTGCACAGCCACTCAAGGTTGTGAACCGCAAGAGGCCGGCCAGGGAGGACTGGAACAATTACAGCTCTCACATGAGAAGACCCATTAACATCACAGAAGCAGATGATTTTTGTGTAAAGGTGATATGAAGGTCACTCTAATAACACTTATATTAGCTCACTAATAGTCACTTTTGTACTCTGATGGCAGTTTCAAGTTCAAGAACCCGTGTTTGGTGTGAACTGTCAGACACTTGTGCACTTGTCAGAGATTAACCTCCACCTTTCTTTTATCTGTCTTCCTTTTTAAGAATTAACTACTAATCTCTAGGTTGCAAATACTCCTCTAGATTTCACCCAGCCATTTTCTGTTTCAAGTGTTAAAGTCATTAGCCCTGTTCTGAGGTCCAAAATTTTTAACTCGAACAGCCTAGATTGGAAGGAACCTCAAAAGATCATCTGACCCAACCTTTTCAGTGTGCCAGACTCTTTCTTCCAGTTCCAGGGTCTGTATAGAATGGGATGAAGAAAATCAAAAAGAATTTTTGATGAATGTTTAGACATTCCCAAAATAATCTCATCATGAATCTTCCCTTCCTATTTTGGAATTCCTAGTAGCCTTTCCCCAGATGAAATTAAAAACTAATTCCCAAAGACATAACTTGTCTGAAGAAAAAAATGGCTGTTAGCCATGCCACCTTGAAGACTGATGCTCTTGATTTGCTCTGGAAATGGCCAGAAGTAATAAAAATCCTGATGGTTGTTATAGTGACAAAGCTGTTTATTTGGGAAGTCTGCTATTACATTTGCATTTCCAGCAAAAGAGGATGAATAATTCAGTTTCATGGGACTAAGTAGGACAACTGATAATTCTTTCAGGGTTTTTTTAGACATGCTGAATTGGTGCAGGAGCCTTCTTGAACAGACTTCCAGGAAAATGAGAGGAATATTTGCAAGAGGGTTTTGGGGGCAGTTTTGGGTCAAAAGACTGCTCATAGTGACAACAGAGGAGTTTGTCACAGAGGAGAGGCTGGTGCAGTAATCTCTGCAAGGCTTGACCAGAAAGCCAGGCTCAGGGCTAATCTTTGGCTCCATCTGCTGACTCCAGTGTCACCAGTGGTCAGGGAGTTTGTGCAGGTGTCTGTCTGCAGCTTGTGGCCCAGGAAGGGACACTGGGTGAGAGAGGATGCTCTGGCTGCCTTTGGGAGCCCAGAGGGAGGAACACCACACTTGCTTTTGCTCAAGATTGGAGTTTCAGTTTTTCTCCAAGGTGTGCTAAAAGTGTCCCTTTCCGTTCTTCTTAGGTGAAAAATTGTTGTGCCTCGCATAGCTGAAAGGCTTTGAAGGCTTTAGTGGCTCTGAAGAAGTGAGAGAAGAGGCCTTTTAAAATTGTCCCCCATTCCTTGTTTCTCACAGTATCCATGGAGATCTCCACTTGAAGTCTGAACAGACTTCGTATCCTGGTTTTAGTCTTTTTCAATGAAACAATTTCAGTATCTAGCAAAACCTAGATTATCTGAGGATCATGTCAGAAATACAAAGGAGAATGCTGTAATGGGCAGCAGCATCTAATTTCATGGAAGGATCTGCAGGTGTGCTTGGAATTTGGGTGGTGTAATTGCTGTGTAAGCTGCACTGTGTCTTGGGTAACATCCAGGGCTCTGCAAACTGGGCATGGATGTAATTTAATTGTGTTGTAATCATTTCACTTATTACCTGTACCCACCTTACAAAGAACGGAACAAGAGAAACACTAAATGGCAACTATTTTCCCCTCATGAATTCTCAATAATTTTCTAATAGTCTTATAGTACTTGTTTGAGTTCAGAGGTTTCTGCCCATCGAAGTAGAGTCCTTTACAAAGTCAGTCACTTGAAGATGCATTTTCCTGCATTGGGCAAAGGCTAGCTCTGTTCCTGTGCTCAGTGTTGTAGTGAAAAAAGAACTGTCTCTGGTGTTGGGGGAAAAAAAGTGAGCTCTAAAGTTAGGTTTCTCTTTATCTTTTCTCTCCATCTTGGTATAGATCACAAATGGATTTTTCACGTGGACACCTGAAGGCCCTCCAGCATTGTCCAGTATTGATATCCGAATCCCTCAAGGTACAAAATTAAATCAGATAAACAGAATAAGATATTTTACCATAGTTATTGGTAAATCATCGTCTTATGTATACCTTCCACCCTCACAGGTCAGCTAACAATGATTGTAGGACAGGTGGGCTGTGGTAAGTCATCTCTCTTGCTGGCCATACTTGGTGAGATGCAGAAGATCTCTGGGAACATATCCTGGAGCAGGTAGGGGCATTTAATTTAAAATTCTAAATTAATTTAAAAATTCAGCTTGACTAGAGTGGTAATGCAGAAAAAGCCCAGAATCTCTCCTGGGAACTTGTGAAGTCAGGAATTTTCTAGATACACAATCAAAATAAAAACCTTACCCTGAGATCAGAAAGAATCCCCAGGCAGGGTGAAAGAAGCTGCCTATTCCATTAATAGGAATAGACAACCATTCTTGGGCATTCTGTACTCCAGCAGCATAACCTGAGTGAAATTGTACCTAGTTTGGAATTGGAATCAAGGAGCTCGAGGTGTTGTGCAGCTACAGAATGGAGTTTGTGCTTTCAGTGATGTTTGAGCTCGTGTCTTTGCATGGAGCTCTAAAGAGGGGCTGGCTCAGGTGTGTGCTCCATCCCAGCACCAGGGCCTGGGAATTTGGGGAGTGTCTTTCCTGTGGCAGTGACCTCAGAGTCATCCCCAGTGCATCCTGCCTGGTCTGACAGGAGTGAGTCAGCCATGTCCTGCCCTTTCCCAGGGGGACACAGCACCTGGACTCTGACAGCCACTTAGAGATTCCTCCCGTGTCTAACTTTGGTATTGGCCTTGAAGGGAGGGGAAAAAAGTGATACTGAACTCCAACAGCTTCTGCTGGGACTTGTTCTCTTGGCCCTCAGGCGAGGTGACAGATGGTAAAATATTGCAGCTCCTGTGTATGGTTTCCAGTAAATTCCTGCCATCTCTAATAAGTTTGATCAAGGTGTGTGAACATTTTTGACCTGTTCATTTCACAGACTTCCTCCCCATACAGACTGCACTTTGCCCTTTGGGCTGTGATTATTTGTAGATAAAGCTCAACAAATTGCAGATGAACCTAGGGAAGCAATTAATTTTATTTCCAGCTGATTGGGAATGAAGGAAAACCAGGCTTCCTATAAATCAAATCTACACACTGATAGACAGAGGGTCATTGTTAGCCAATGGATTCTGCAGCAATTCTGTGGAACAGTTCTCTAAATTCCTGGAGTGTTTGTCAAGAGATGTGATTTATATCCAGCCTTCATGTGTAAGCCAGTCACACTGCTCAGAACTGCACGTGCTGTAATAGCAATGGGACAAGGAAGGAAGGCTGGCTATTTCATAGGTGGGGAAAATGAAACATAAGAAGGTGACCCTTTCAGCTAGTGAGGGAAACAAGAGCAGAAGCCAAAGTTCCAGAGTGTGGTGATCTAGGAGAATATACTTCCCTAAGCAGAAAATCAGACTCTGGTGGGGAACCATACAGAATCCCTGCAGCCTTATTAGGTGAACTAATTCCATTTCAGCAAGGCTGTAGTTTTTTACAGATGACATAACATGATTAAGAAGTGTAATTTGAATGTCTGATGCTAAACTAAAACAGATGACATGATGTTTCTGATCAGATACTGTGCTGTGTTTTTAAATAGCACTTGTTTAGAAGTATGTTCTTTACAACAGTGGAAAGGTCAGAACTGGTTTTCATGTCTTCCGTATGTGCCAAAGTATCACAAGGTGAAATTTGGTTGTTATCACATTTGTGTCAGATATGTAGAAAGGGAGACTTGTGGCTGAAACAATCTGAGCACTGTAAGTGCTGGCTGCACTGGGACAGATTGTGTTGTCTCATCTTTCAGAGCTGCTGCCACGAGCACTGCTCTATTCAGTGATGGGTGCAGCCAGTGTGGGCTGCACACCTGTGTTGTAAAGATACCAGATGAAAGCTCCCTTAATTTGATAAGAGAGTACTAATGCCTGACTGGGAACATGCAACCTTATCCCAGGTTCAAGGGGAGCAGTCTTGTCAAGTAATCACCAGGGCTCACGGCCTCAGCTCAGGCAGTGGGAAGTGTCACCAAAATCACTTCAGTTCCTTGTTACAGCTCTTTCTTTGGGAATGCAAAATTACAGAATAGACCTGAATTACTTCATCCAAATTTCCTTCCCCTTCCCTTCCTCCAAGGTCATAGCTATGAAGATGAAGGATGTATCCTGCTGGCATGCCACTCAGTGCTCAGGAAATCTGGATGCTATTCCTGGCCTTTCCCTTGGTCTAATGGATAACAAGTCATTTCTCTATTCTTTGCCCCATGCTTTATGAATAAAGCAGGATTACCATGTATCATTTTTACTTGTTTCTTATAGAAATTATTTGTTTCAACCCTTAAAAAGTAATGTAATTTATTCCTGGGCTAGGAGGGAGGTAATCAGGAGTGAGCCATGGCTCATTTCTGATATTTTTGTTGTGTGTGTCCAGAAGATGCAGCTCAAATTAATGCCTCTTGTCCAAAGCAGCCTGAGAGCATCTCAGTATAAATATTTTATAATATGGTTAGGGATTTAACAAAAACACAGGAATCATTATTTACATTCTGAATAGGTGGTAAATGGTAATAATTTGACCTGTTACTGAGTAAATAATTATAGTCTATGCCATGCTAATTTCTTCTGGGCAGTATCTCACTTTGAATAGTCCCAATTCAAGTCTTGTTGGAGTAAATAATACCAGAAAACTGACCTAATTGGGAAATATTTTGTTCAAACATAACTATGTCATTTGTTTTAAACAGGATGTACATTTGTGCATGTAAATCTTGAGTGCTTATAACGTGAAGGAAGATAGAGATTTAAGGTTGTTAACAGTAGGTTTTCATCTTAATGTGGATTGACTGTTTTCATCAAATTAAAAAAAAAAATGTTGTTTTTATGCCTACAAAGTAAATTGTTTTTTATAAATACATGTTTACTGGAGTTTTCAGAAACATCCAAATACTTACTTTTATTTACATGAGAAATCAAAACTGAAGGCTTGAAATCTCAGTAGGTTCATCTTTGCATCGTTAGCTATCTAAAACACCTTGACAAATTAGATCTAGACCTCATTATCAAACAGATGTTACTTTGGCATTTCAGCACTGGTAGGAGATCAAGGCATCCTTAATTGCCAAGAGTGTGCAGGAAAAGAGGGAAAGAAGGGATAGAGCAAGTGGGGAAAAGTGGGTTGAGAAGTTTGAGCTAGGACTCCAAATGGAGAATAATTGTTTTCCTGCTACATGGCAGAAACAGAGATCAGGGAATTTATGTACCATTGGTTCAGGGGTCTTTGTGTTGTGCATGGAGGGGCTGGAAAAGGAGTTTTCTATTTCAGCCCATCACTAGCTCCTGTAAGGACTGTTTCTACTTAATGACATGCAGCAGGCTCCTGGGGTTTGGAGAAGGGGCCACTGAGTTCTCGTGGTCACTTAAGGCTAGTGGAGTGTGAGCTTGCTGTGGCAAAGCTTTGTTCAGTACACAGACCTTTGGAGTAAAGGTACTGGTGGCTGGCTGATGCTCTCAAACTGTACAGTAAATTTGATTTAGATATGGTCACTGCTTATTATGCATAAACTTATGGCAGTGTCTCCAACCAACCTTTATTCTGCAGGTATCATTTTCTCTCCTGGGTATTTATAAGCAAATTGTGTTGGCACAAAGTTAATGAGACTGTCCTCTTTAAAGCATAAAAGACTTTGTTCCTCCTTGATTTTGTTTATATCATTTGACACACAGATTTTTCACTCTTTTGAATGGAACTGAATTTAGCATCAGTAATAGGTATGTCCAGTCATCCTGTCAAAACAACTCTGAACATCTTTGTGCATCCTGGTTCAAAAATAGCAAAATCAAAAACAGTTTTTCCCTTGGACCTTCCCACGTTGACAGAGGCCCATCACCCCAAAGAAAGGGCTGACACAGAACACAGTATGTGGCAACAGAAGGTGGGATTTGGGGTTCACACTATCCCATTATATGCTGTAAAGGTGCAGTTACTGTCATGGAAAAAAACCCAGGATCACAAATTATCATTTTGTTTTCTCAGAAAATGAACTTTTTATAATTCTTCTCAAAGCAGAACTTCTCAATTCTGCTAGCACCTCCTGGACAGGGTCGAGGTGATTTTATTTGTTGAGTCCAATTAATGTTTATAGGGTAAAAAAGGGTCACCAAATCTTTTTGCCTGATGAAATCAAGGCAGTTGGTGTAGAAGGAACAGATGCTGCACTGCAGCCCTGTGATAAGTAATGTTTGCAGCCTGTGCACTAAGTGGAATTTAATAGTTTTTCTTTCTGGGGCAGATTGCTTGTGCTCACTTAAGTAAACAGTCTTTGCTTTCTCTTTGTGATGCAGCTGCACTTCTGACAGTGAGACCGGGGAAGATTTCAGGTATGGTCTTGTATGCAGTTACTGGTTTTCCTGCTAAATCGATTGCAGTAGAAAAAACCCAAAGGTTTCTAAAAATCTGTGCTTAAGATGTAGAGTCAGAATTCTGAAAATCGGTGAAACTTTAACTGCGTTATCTCAAGGTAGAATTTTTGAAACCACTTATGCAATTCATGAAGATAAGAGTTGGATTTCTGTTATGAAAGCATTGCCATTTGGAGATTTTGAAAATTGTATATATACATATTGTGTATGTCTTTGAAAATCTTTCTCTGAAGATCTGAACCAGATTATGCTGCACTTTGAAAATGGTGTCAGGTATTTAAAGGCCTCATTTATTAAAGCAAATTCTCCCCATTACCCTTCTCTTCATTTTTTTACATCCTGTCATAAGTTTGTTTTCTCACCTACCATTCTTCAGGCACACACAGGGAAGTGTGGAGAGTAAGAGATTAGCCCATCTGTTGGCACAGAAATTATTTTTACCTGATTAACGTAGCTCAGCTTGGGTTTTGGGAATATCTACCAAATCAACTAAGAACCAAGCTTTCTGACTTTGGAGCACAAACCTCCAGAGTGGTAGATTTTGTACAAGTGATGATCCTGCTCCTGCTGGTCTCAGTGAGAGCTTTGGTATTGAAATCAGCAGTGTTTTATCACCTCCCTTTCCTTGACTTAGGCTAAATTGTGTGGCTTTTACTGACCAGAGTATTTTCTTGGTTCTGTGATTCTCCAGCTATTCCCCTGCCTTTTCTTTAGATTTGCCTGCTTCTTCTCTGCCCTTTACTTGATTTCTCAGACTTGGTGCCTGGCTGTCAGACTGAGTCCTGCAGAGCTGCTGCTCCCATCTGTGTAGTACGAGAGGAACTTTCATGCACCTCCTGTCTAAGCCTCATGGCAAAGGATACTTTGAAATCTCACAGTCCTTTCTGTGTTCAGAGAGACTGAGATTCCCAGGCCAGGTTGATGGGAAACCATTTGAACCCATTAAGATACAAGAGAAGTGTGATCAGAATGAGTCTCATGTTTGAACCTGTTTTGGAAATGGATGGTGAAGGGTGAGAACCTGCACCACAGTATGGCAAGAGTATTAAAAAGTAGGGAAGAATATTAGACTGGCTGAAGCAGTTACCTGCATTATCATATGTTCTGGGAATCCTAGTTGGTTAAATGCTGTAAGAATGCCTCTGGTGGTGTTGTTTTGTAGATCATTTTTGGTGTTCTCAGAAGAGTATTTTGGGTCAAAGTCTTTTGAGGTCTTGAGCATTTACTCATAGGTGTTGAAGGCTTTCTAAAAGGTTGTTTAGCACTTCTCCCAACTGAAGCTTTAACTACACCCTTTTTAGGTCAATATCACATAGCAGAGAATTTTAGCATAGACAGAGCTTTATTTCTATTATGCAGTCATTTTGCTGTATTTTTAATTATAGCATAGTGATATTATTATGTGGTGTTATTTGCACTGTCTGAAATTATTTCATTTTTTTAAAAACCCTTGTGTTTGTTTTCTACAGCCCAGAGAAAGAAACTCCTGTTGACATGGAATTCAGGTACAACATTTTAAAAACTAATGGGAAGCTCCAGAAGTCCCTTCCAACCTCAGCCATTCTCTGAATCTGTGAATATTGTTCATCAGTCTCTGCACTTAATGAGTTTAACTTTCACCCTCAGAAGACAAACAGGATGTCTCTGTATGCAGCCACTGCAAGATTTAAAATGAAAACGAGCAGGTGACCCTTGAAGTTTAATAATGGCAGAAAGATTTCTTCCTGAATGTTCAGGACTGGCAATATCAGAATGCTCCAATACTTTCTGTCAGGCTAAAAATACAAGAAGCATATTTTTTGCATATGCAGTGATAATACAGAGCAGTACACAGTTCTCTCATATCTGGAGAACATTTGAATTTGAACTGACTGGTAGAAGTTAATGAATTGTGCAAAATAATCAAGATAAAGATGTAGTCAGGAAAGTCTTTGCAATATATTATTTCCTCTATCATCATAATCTTAACTCCATTGCATTTTAAGTGCATCTATTTTCTTTTTAAAATTGCCACCATCTCAGATTTTATAGGTTTATTAAGGCATTGAGATTCATATATGAATGTCCCTTAACTAGTTGTGTTGGATTTTGAGGATTTACCTCAAAATCCTCCCGGACTTAACGAAATGGAACGTGAAAGTAGAGCTGTATTAATAAGTTTAAACTAACAGTCTTCACAACAGAATGACAGAGTAGGGTTGAAGGGACCACGGGGGGTTATCTGGTGCCACCCCCCTGCTCCAGCAGGGCCATCCCAGAGCCCCTGGCACAGGATTGTGTCCAGATGCTTCTGGAGTGTCCCTGAGGGAGGCTCCCCAGCTCTCTGGGCAGTCTGCTCCAGTGCTCAGTCACCCACACTGCAAAGAAGTGAATGTTATTCCTTCTGACAGTGTTGTTTCTGATGAATTAATCTGATTCATAATTAGTAAACAGGCTTGGCTCTCTGATAGACAAAGCTCATCGTCTCCAGGGAGTTCAGGGAAGGTTTTCCCTATTTATTGCAAGGCTGGATTTTTCTGTCTGCATCTCTGTGATAATTAAGAGGCTATAGTTAGTTTGTTGTCTTATCAGAGGGGAAAAAACATACACTCCATTGCTGAAAACACATGGCTATTTATGCAGTCTGGGGCCAGGAAGCAATCACTTCCACAGGCAGAATAATCCTTTAAAAGCCTTTGTCTCCTAAACCATTGGTTTGCATTCTGTCCTAAAGCTGTGAAACTTTATGTACGTTCAAGGCAGACTTTCAGAGTCTTGCACACCCCACTGCACAATATTTTGTTCTCTGGATTTTCAGCCATGTGTTTCTCACAGATTCAGTAACAATTGCTTGATTCTCTCTTTACTGTAAGCAGCACTGTGGGCTTGCAATAGATTTCATATGTGTGAAAAAGAAGCTTGCAAGCACGTGCAGGCTTTTTGTTTATGTCAAAATATGCCCTGATATTCCATCCTAGTGTCAGTTTGCAATTAGGATGTAGAGGAACTTGCTAAATCCTCAGTCCATAATCAGTTTTGGCAAGCTCATTGCCTGTTGCCAAGTTCCTTGCAGTAATGAATTCTCCCTGATGTCCTAAAAGCAGAATGTAACCCAAATGTGAGTGGTATTCCCACACATTGTGCTGGTTCTCAGCATGGACTGCATCACACTGGCAGGGCTTCACTCAACCAAAGAACACTTTCTGAAAAAGTTGTAAAAGCTTTTGCCTCAAAGCTTTGCTGCTATTTTTCAAAAACTAAATTAGCAGTAACTCTTTGATCACATGGAGAATTAAGAGCTGCAAAGTCCCCATTTCAAGCAATGAAAAGGAGGGGAAGGGAATACATCATCTTGGAATGCTCAGAGCAATTTTTTCTCAAGTATTGGGATGAAAATTTCTTACTAATTGAAAAAATGCTTCTCTCTTGAGGCAGACCTGAATGCTCTTTGAATTAGATTTTGAGGCTGCAGGCTGAGCTGCCTATTTTCTGTCTTTCTTTTTTTTTTTCCTTTTGTTTAGCTATTTCTTTTTCATTTTCCAGTAAAGAAAAAACATAAAGCATAATTAAATTCTAGTGACCCATCATAAATTTCAGCTTGGAAGCATGTTAGCAGAATAGTGGAATTGTGTATTCTTTCAGGTCATCAACAAAAATTGGATCCTATCTTGGTTTCTAAACAAGCTTTGTAAAAGCCTGAAAAAAATGAGCAGGGCAAGTGACCTTAACTCATAAAGAGAAATAAAATGTACTTTGTCAAGTCATGGTTTGAATTGCTGTCAGATCCAACTAGAAATAGGCTGCTCTAATGGCTGTCTAGCAGACAAAGGCCACGTTTGGGTGAGAGGTCCTGTCTTTTTATTGGGTTAGCTGATAGAGCTAGGAAGAAAACAGGTATTCTTTTAGGCATATGATCCCTATTTTGGCCCCTTTCTGTAGAAAGATTGATATTCCAGTGAGTTTTCCAGCAGTATCAGTTGCTCTGATAAAAGATGTTGCCTTTCTCCCAGCTCTGCCTTACTGAGATCCTTAAAGCACCACAGGCAACAAAAGCACAAATTCTCTAGCAGGCAGAAGCTTTCCTTTTTAAATAGTAGTAATTATAATAATTTCTATGAAATAATATGTGCATGGTGAGTAAGATCCTGTTGACTGTACCTGGTAAATTGTCCCTTCTGGCAATACATTATGAGGGCCATTTCACTGGGGAAATTTGGCAAATATCTTTTTGTCTGTGTTCTCTTTTCTTGCCTTTATAGGCATAGAAATGACTTACTCATTTACTTTCTAACTCTAGTTCTCTTCTTAGAATGGGGAAAAAAAATGGCAGAGGTGCCTTTGTGGAGTTGTTTGGATCTTTTTCAAACACTTTATCTTTCTAGAATGTCCCTCCTGAAATGTGTTGCCTAACTAGTGATCTGCTACACGTTCAATTTTTTTTTATTAATCTATCCAAACAGAACTGGGATTCAGGCTTTGGTAATTTTCCTCCTGCCTTCCACTCTGCTCAAGAGGCAGCTTCATTGAGCTAGACTCTCCAAACCCCACCTCACAGCAGGAGAAGAGGGAACAAAGCGAAATTCAGTTAGATAAACCATTTCAGTATTTTGTTGGAAATTTATCATCTCACATATTTCCTTGATGGAAAAGCTATTGATTGTCATCAAGAAAGAAAGAAAGGAAATAATTTTTGAAGACTAATTCCTAGTTTCTTCATTTACAAGAAAATGTTTTCCAGAAGCAGCAGTTGCACTGCTAGGCTGGGAACCCTTGTGTTTGTTTTTTCCCCAGGAAAAGAGGTGCAGTAGCTTATGCATCCCAGAAGCCTTGGCTGCTCAATGCCACAGTGGAGGAGAATATCACCTTTGAAAGCTCTTTTAACAAACAGAGGTAAAAGCACTGTTGTGTTTTACTCCTTTCTCCATAAGTATTGGGCTGGTGTGGGTCACACACAGGTCCCCACCTCCCTGTAGCAGCAAACCTGCAGCACCTGCACATGAAATCTGCCCCCTTCAGCAAGGCTCTCCTGAGTGGCACAAGGGACAGGGTTTGGCTCACTTGAACTCAAGGGTACAAATGTTTCCATTTCCAAGGACCATGTTTGTTTAGCGTGCAGTGTTCTCTCACCTGATTGACTTGTTTGCCTCTCCTGGAAGGACATCACCTGTTTGGGAGTGGAATATTGTTTGTAAAGAATTAGCAGGCTGCCTTTTTGTTCAGTAAAAATGCCCACCAGACATTGTAAAATATTTAAAAATCAATTGCTGGTGTTCTGTTCCCCTGCCCTTAAAAAGAAGTAGTTGATTGTGTATATCCTACACTCATTTTTTTTTCTGTCACCCTTGGATATTGAAACAAGAAACAGAGGCCCTGGGTGTGAGAAACAACTGCTAAAAATATACCTTGGAAGAATTTACATTTGTTTTTCCTAGGTTTAACTATTTAACTTTTTATTTGGGAAGCTGACCTAAGATCCTTTTTCTTAGCTGAAATATTACTTACTTGCCTGTGTCTGAAAGAGATCCCATTAGAACAATTAGTGGCTAACAAATATATTTTCCACTGTGTGATTTTTTCCAGCTGGTTAATTTTTGTTCCTCTGCAGGTAGGAAATGTGCTTCCCCAGCAGTATCTGTGTGGATTTTGTTGCCTTTTGTTTCCACAGGTACAAAGCAGTAATTGATGCCTGCTCCCTCCAGCCCGATATTGACATTCTGCCTCACGGAGACCAAACCCAGATTGGAGAGAGGGTCAGTAAACAGCTACAGGCTTCTATTTTTGGTTCAAATGCATAGAGGGGGGTTTATTATTTTGATGGTTCTTAAAATCTTACAGGTTATTTGGCAACAAAGGTAATCTTTTAGTTAAGTGTGTGTTTGGGTCATTAGCCTGAAAGCTCATTGCTCAGTGAACATGGAAACAGTGTCATTTATGTGAGGTGCAATGATTTAAATGTGCTGCTATCAGAATGTTTGACTGTTCTGCAGCTGCTATTGCAGATATCCTGACTTAACAGGTTTCTTTAGTACTAACAGAAAAATAAATAACAATACACAGATTTTTTTTTAGAGCTCTTTCATTTACAGAAAGGCAGGTGTTTAATCAATGGCTTTATCACATCAGGGAAGATTAGGGAGTGACGAGAAAGGAAACAGAAGTCACAGACTTGTAAACAATTTACTGTAACATATACTGGCACTGGCACAAATAACAGAACCCCAAAATGCCCCCTAAAACACCACAAGGATACATTACAGGCCCACACTTGGGAAAAATTCCTTATGTTTCTCTGCCCAGAAAAGTCTTCTGTGGATAACCCAGTCAGAATAAGGAATATCAATATTCAGTTGATGTTTTCTTTAACTGTCTGACTGTTTCTCTCCTGCTTATTTGCAGGGCATTAATCTGTCTGGAGGGCAGCGCCAGCGGATCAGCGTGGCACGAGCACTTTACCAGCAGACAAATGTTGTGTTCCTGGTGAGTAGGTGCCCTTCTGCTTGTGCTCCATGCAGAAGCACGAGCTGCTTCTTCATGTAGAGGATTTCATGGCTCACAAGCTGAACTGTGAATTTTATCTCTTGTCAGCCAGCCTGCAGGTAGGAAGCGTTTTGTAAATACTGCAGGCAGACAGGTGTTGCACATTGAAATGATGCTTGTCCCCTCAGCATCTGAGAATTCAATTTGACCCTTGCTTTTATCTTTGGGTCTTAGGAATGTAATAGTTTCAACTGTGTTAATGAAATTCCTAAGCTGTCTCAGGCCTAAAATTAATGTTGTTTCGTGTCTGGGGCATTTCCTTTCTGCAACAAACTAAGCTGCTTTTGCACCCTGAAATGCCTCTTGTATATCCTGTCCAGCTTCAGCTATGGAAAGAGAGTGACAGCAGGTTCTAGCAGCTTCACAGGTGGGAAAACAGGTGCATCCTACACACTCACTTGCTGGATTTCCAATTTAGGACTCCCTCCTTTAGCTCAGTTTTCTAGAAGGTTTGAATCCAGCTGTCATGACAGTGCTTTCTCTGGCTGTGGAGAACAGCTGGAGAGGAGCAGGTCCCAGAAAACCCCATAGAACTATGGAACTGGCAAAGCTGGCATTACTCAGTGCTCTCTGCAAAAGCACAGCTCAAGGTTTGGTGTTCTGTGAATTAAGGAAATAGTTCCTCAGCACAGCTTTGATCTGATGGCCTCTCTTGTGTGTCTCTTGATCTACCTGCATTTACTGGTATTAAAACCCATCAGTTCCCTGAAGATCCCAGAAGTTCTGGCTCCAAAGCTGACCCCTCATTCTCATGACAGGATGATCCTTTCTCTGCCCTGGATATCCACCTGAGTGACCATCTGATGCAAGAAGGGATCCTGAAGATGCTGCGGGAGGACAAGCGCACCGTGGTGCTGGTGACTCACAAGCTGCAGTACTTGCCCCACGCTGACTGGGTGAGGAACCTCCCCCACTTCTTCTGAGGAGGCAGCAGCATGGCAGGAAGGTGTCTTGCTGCAAACACTGCTTCCCCTTCATCTCTCCACCGAGTAATAGCTCAGTGAGAAGCTATATAATAAAGATATTTTGAAAATCAGCCAGTTAGGGGAGCCGTCATTTTGAGATTCCCATCTTGGAACACCTAAATGGGTTGGATTTTCATACAGCTGCTACTTAATATTCTTATGAAAGCAGGTTGCATTTGAAAAGTATTGAGTATTCCCAAAACATTAGTTAGATTGGAAAATTTTGGCTAATTTTTTACTCTCAAAACTGTGAAATGTTTGAGTAACAGCTTTGCCTCTGCTGGGTTGTCACTAGGAATTTGTGCTGTCACAGGAAAAGGTGCATTTGTGCAAGGTGGATATTGAGAGGTATGGAAACATAAGGAAAAACCCAGTATTTCCTTGTGGTTAGTACTAGTATATAATGTATTAAGAACATTTTTGCCCCTTGTGTATGGGCAGGATTTTAACAAATGTGGAGTATTTGATCTGTTAGGTTTCTTTCTTACATCTACTTCAAAGGGAAGAAAAATGGAGGTATGCCTTCTGTACCAGTTTGTAATTGGAAATGTCAAAGATGAGGAGGGAATTTTTAGGAGTTGGGATTTTTTTTTTTAATTCATTGGTTCCCATTGGCCTGGCACTTATTCCTGCAGTTTTGCAGCCTCCCTTGGTCTCCTTGCCCATGGTGATTGATGCCTGCAGTTCTTCCTCCTAGCAGGACTTGTCTCTTCCACATCTTGCACAGGTTATGGCAGCAGTTTCCTGGTCTCAAGAAATAATCACATTGCAGCTGCTTCCTGAGCTTCATTTTGGCTCAGTATGAAGTTGCAGCCAGACATTCATCTTGTTCTGATTGGGTTTTTGGTGGGCAGCATTTGTTATTTATGGGCTCTGCTGTGTCCTTGTCCCTCACTTGTTTACCTTTAGTGTTACCACTGTTCTCAACACACTCCTGGTTTTCCAGTTAGTGTCTCTTGGGATACAGGAATTTTCTGCTGTCTTCCCCTCCCTATGAGGCCCATCTCAACTTCTTTTTTTTTTATTGTGATATATCTGCAATTTTTTTAAAGTATATACAGCTTTGGCCTTTCATCAGTGTAATTGTTTTAATTTTCTTTATGAATGTAAGACCCATGTCTAGATGGTGTTTTAGGAGGTGCTGTATTTTTAGGAATTGCTGTATTTTTATTATCTTCTAGGTGTGTATTTTTTCTGAAGTATACTGTTTCAAACAGTAGCGCAGGAAGGATTTTTATGAACTTTATAATAAAAAATATTTATTACAAAATAGTTCATATTTTTTCCCAAGTGTAGGTTTCATTAATTCTTAGCAATTCTTGCCCAATGGACTGAAGAGGAAATATTTATTTTATTAAAAAATTTTAAATATAGTTTGATTTAGTCGTAGTCCCCCTAAATCTTTTCAACAAAACCCTCAGAAGAATTCAAGGTCCAGCCCAGTTGCAGGTTTCCTGAATAAATTGATCACAAAAAGATCCTTGTTTTCTTCTCTCTGATGTACATTCTTAGCAATAAACAAAATATTTTATTTCCCCACTCCCTGCCTGTGGAAATTTGAGTTTCCAGGAGAGATAAAAATAAATAGTGCATTAACTCTTTTGTGATGATGGGGGTTTGCAATGTGCATGCCTCATTTTCCAGTTGTCCCTGTCAGATCCAGAGTGGGGGGAGGTACATTGTGTGTATAACACAGTCACACTGGCACAAACCTGGAAACTGCCCCCTGCAGACTTTGTCTTGCATATATATTTTTCTTTCCCAAACTGTGTCCACCATTTATGCTTTTTAAGCCTTAAGGATTCAAATTCCCTGGCTCTTCCTTATCAGTCCGTGCTATCAGAGAAGGAGCCAGCATGCTCAGATCTAATTGCCTGAATGGGGGCAAAACCTCCTGCACTCAGTGTCTGGCTGAAAGCTTTTTGCTTTTAGGAGGTAAGAGAATTCTAAAATCTTATCTTGCTAATGACTGGTGTTTAGGAAGAGCAGTGTGCCCCCCTGTCTGCCAACAGGGATCCCATTCTTCTGTCTTAAAAGCAGCCTTCTCTGAAAATGTGGAGTGCAGGAAGCTTCTGGGTTTTCAGCATCCTGAGTGAAGGGGATGGAGTCAGGAGATAATGTCACTGTCTTTTTAAGAAGACAGATTCGTTTGTGAAAATATTATTTATTTAAGAGAAGAGAAAATCCTGTCAAAGCACAGCAACGTAGCTTTAAAATAAATAGACGTACCTGGCTATTTATCTCACCACTTGTGTTTCTGACTTTTTAGATAATTGCAATGAAAGATGGTAACATCCAGAGAGAAGGAACACTCAAGGACATTCAGAAATCAGAGACTGAGCTCTTTGAACACTGGAAGACTTTAATGAATCGACAAGACCAGGAGCTGGAGAAGGTTTTTGATGGGCAGGGCAACCAATATATGCAAGAAAATGTTGTTTGGGTTTTTTTCCTTAGTTTCAAAGGTTTAAGAATTGCTCAAAGAATTGCTGTGTGTGATATATAACTTAATATGAATGTAGTATTAGTGTTATTATTTATCTCTTAAGATAAATTCCTTCATCTGGACATGTATTTCCTTGATACTATCCTAATCCATTCTTGATAGGAAGCCCTATCAAAATATTGTCACCTAAGGAATATAAATGCATCCACTTTAGGAAGAGCTTTGCTATTATTGAGAAATGGTTTTATAGCTATGCCTGAATTTACTCACTGCCTTGGGTGGAAGCTTTTCAGATATGCCTGTATCAGGTTCCTTAAATGATGAAGACATTTTGTCTTTTATGCTTATAACACAAGAAGAATGAGGTATTAATCTTAGTTCTTATTACTCCTGGGATAACTGTCCAAGTTAAGATTCCAGGAGGGTTGGGATTGACAACCTGAAATTAATGTTAGGTATCTAATTCATGTCCTTGGGTTTTACACAGAGGTAACAAATCCATCACTTATGGCTGTCTGCTGTGAGACTCTCACTTCTATTTTTCACTGAGTGGAAACAATTTTAACACAGGTAGCAATTTTTTTGTATAAATTCTCTGGTCAAAAACACATGAGCTGTCCCTTTTTCAGGAGACAACTATTGAGGAAAACCCTGTTTTGGAAAGGACGAATCTCCGGAGGACGATGTATTCCCGGGAGGCATTGCTGAAAGATGATGAAGAGGATGAAGGTAAAGGGCACCCTTTGAGCCCACTGCCACTACATTACTGTTTCACAGTTAAATTATATTAGAAGGAATTAACAGCACTCAAACTGGCAAGGGAACAAGCCATTTTTCCTGTGGGTCATGAATTATAGGAGTGCTGCTTCCATTGCTCTGACCTCTGGACTAGAGTGATTGCAAGCATTCACAAGTCATCACTTCCCCAGACTTCTGAGATCCTTTCTTATAGTCAAGTATGATTTAATAATGAATGAAGAATAATATTAAACAATATGCTGGGTGGACTTCACCTATCAATAGCTAAACATATTTGCTTAAGTTTTTACATGGGGAAAAAGATAGCAAATGATTTTTATCCAGCCAGTGCTTCCACATTGCAAAAACATGGTTGAAGAAACCGTGTGCTGAGGGTTTTTGCATCTTTTTAGTGTGCATTACAATTAAGTTTAGCAGGTTAATACCTGCAGGCCTGAGCAGGTGCTTTGACCTAAGAGCCCCCCTTTACCCTGGATGGTAAGACCTGGGGATTGAATCCCTCTGATGTGTACCTCAGCACGCCTGTCCTTTCTTCTCGCGCCTTGCAGAAGAAGTCACAGAGAGCGACGACGAAGACAACCTGTCTTCAGTGCTGCATCAGAGAGCCAAGATGCCCTGGAGAGCCTGTGGCAAGTACCTGAGTGCAGCAGGGATCCTCCTGCTGCCCCTGCTGCTGCTGTCCCAGCTGCTGAAGCACACGGTGATGGTGGCCATCGACTACTGCCTGGCGCTCTGGACCGAGCGTGCCATTTCCACCAAGATAGAGCCCGAGGCCAGGAACTGCTCCCAGTGCATGGTGGGCACTGCCTTCTTCACCTCCCTCCTATCATTTAACTGGGCATGTTCTCCCACTGCCAACCTCTGCTCCAAGATTTGTATGCAATGTGCTATTTTTCTATAAAAGAGCCTCTCCAGTGTCGCCATGGCGAGTAACAAACGATTCCTCGTTCAGGAAATGGTCTAATTCCAACCTTTGTTCAAACAATTGACCCCTTTTTAGACCTTTTTGGACAGGCCACTCTCATTGGTAGGAAGATAGAACTCTTCACCCACACTGGAGAAAGCTGAGAGACATCAGAGAAAGTCTGTCCCAGAGAAAGAATCCAAAACATTAAACATTCATTACCAAAACAGTTTGGGAAGTTTATCTTCAGACTGTGAGAGCAGACTTCCAAACCCAAAACATCACAAAGGAATAGAACTTAGAAACTTCAGGCCTAGAAAAACCAGACTACACTTCAGAGTATTTTGAAGCTCAAGGCATTTTTGCACACACAGTGCAGTAAAATGAAGTTAAACTTGGGGTGTTGTTCTCCTCTTGCTAGGTTTATTGTATTTTAGTCACCAAGCTGATACACCTAAACCTGGGTTTCTAAAGTAATTTTCATGTCAGAATTCTTTTTTTTTTCCCCTGCACTGTTGCATTCTCGCAGCAACCTGGGCTTTTTTTATTCTGTGATTTTAAATTTCTGATTTATCACTTCTTTTCATGCAAACACTTCCCTCTCCAAAGGATAATAAATTATGATTTAAGATGGGTGAAAGTCATGGACAGTTTAATTTAGGGAGCAAAAAGGATATACTCTCACATTTTTTCACTCTTGTGCTTGTGTATTTAAATAATTTTTTAAACGTAATTTTAAGTGAATAATTGTGTTGCTTTTTGTTTCTTAGGAATTTGACCATTCTCCATATTCAAAAGTTTTCAGCATTCTTTGCTGCCTTGGCATCGTATTATGTCTTGTCACATCAATAGCAGTGGAATGGACTGGCTTGAAAGTCACCAAAAAGCTACACTCTTCTTTACTAAATAAAATTATTTTGGCTCCAATGAGGTATTTCTTTGATTGTAACAGAAATTTTATTGTAGTCATTTTGTCTTCATTGCTTCAAGACAGTCTCCTAAGGGCAGTTTTTACTGAGAAGTGCTTGTGCATTGCATATTTTTTAAGATACCAGTGAAAAACCAGCAGGTGTCAAGTTTCTGAGTAATTTTTAAAAATGGTACCCGGGCTGCTTGAGTTCTAGACACAAGTCAAATGCCTCTCCTGCCTGACTGTGACTTCAGAGATTTACTCCCTTGCATGTTTAATTTCTCTTGGCAGTTTTTAATTAGGGAGAAAACACAATTATTGATCAATGTGTGGTACAGATAATTCATAGCAGGCTTCATCATCTTAATCACTGGAAATATTTACTGTCAGGCAGGGATTTTGCAAGTCTAGGTAATGAGTTTAGACAAGTGTCATTACAGGCATCATTAGAGTGCACTGGGATGAACTTTGTTCCAGCAAAAGCATTGGTTGTCCTCCATAAGTTTTTTTTCCTGTTCATGAAAGGAAAAGTGTAGCTTGATTCAGACCTGCAGCTTTAGGAAAAAAAAACTTGTTATTTTTAAGCCAACTATATTTGACCCAGAAATCATGGGAAGATCACATACATGGAAAAACCCAGACTATTTTTTAGATTCTTTTTCCCCAGAATAAAATTAGTCTTCAGGTTCCACATGAGTTATGGAACAGCTAATATTTGCAGAACAATAATGTAGTGTGCATTTTGCATATCCAAATGTCTTTTAATATGTTGTTCCAAAAGTAGTTGTTCTTATTACAATTTTCTGTTCCCAGAAAGATGAAAGACTTTGCAATTTAACTTCTTGTGAATTTTTCATGAATTGAAGTGGCCTCAAATTAAAATCTGGGAGGATTTTTTCGAGTGTCATCATGTGATGTCCATGGCTTAGGCAGTAGAGGGAGCTGAGGACATGCTTGCAGTTGTAGGGTTCTGAGTGGTTGTAGGTTCATGCTTGTGGTTGTAAATTCAAGACATTTCCATTTAATTAGAAAGCCATAAGTACTGGGGGAAATGAGCAATTTTACTATGGCTGTCAGTTTATTTGCTTGTTTCTGTCATATAGTACTTAGCTTAGATAAGACAAAATAATAACATGAGTCAGTTCTAATGCCAGTATTGTAAACTTTGCCATTCCTTGTACCATTGTAGGTTTTTTGAAACAACACCCCTGGGAAGTATACTGAACAGATTTTCAGCTGACTGCAATACCATCGACCAGGTACTGATTAAATATTTTCAAGCTCTCAAGTTATCCTGTCGTAATCTGAAAAAGTGGGGTTTCATTTATTACAGACTTATCTAGATGTAGCTTACAGATGAACTACAATTTTGGCTGTATCAGTTTGCATCATGATTTTCTCAGTTCTGAATGAGTTCCTCATCTTACAGGCACGTTGAAAAAACATTTATTTTTCTAAGATGTCCTGTATAGAAAAGGGACGCAAAATGAGATCGATAGTGATATCCCCAAATTAAAGAATATCTACTTTTTTGGTAAGTGGGTAAGCACATTCATTTGAGGAAATGAAATGAAAAAAAAGCAAATGCTATTTCCCAGAACAGAAATGACTGAAATTCAAATTCCCATTACTTACCCCAGACTGCACTGCCAGTTTGTGGGATTTATGCAGATGCTAAAATCATCTGCTGCCTCCCATGTGTAATCCTCTGACATGAGGATCGTGCTCCACAGTGCAGCTGGGAGGCAGCCCCCCAGAAATCCCTTCAGATGTCCCCAAACCCAGTGGTAAATCCAGGAGCAGTATGCTTAAAATGCTTCAAATACACAAAGAACACAATTTTCGAGGCAGCGGGAGAAAGGAAAATGAAGTAGTGTTTCCAGCTTGGCACATTAGGGAAGATTCTGGTGCTTTGTTCTTCCCTGTGCAGCACATCCCAGCTACCCTGGAGTGCCTGAGCCGTTCCACCTTGCTGTGTGTGTCTGCCCTGGCTGTGATCTCCTACGTCACCCCCATGTTCCTCATCGCCCTGGTTCCCCTGGCTATCATGTGCTACTTCATCCAGAAATACTTCCGAGTGGCGTCCCGGTGAGAGCACAGCCCTGTCTGCAGGGGAAACGTTCCCTGCAGTGCAGGGCTGCAAGGCAGAATTGCAGTGCAGAGTTGCATGCAGGGGAGCTTTGTGTCTGGGTTTGCTCCTGGCCAGGCTGTGGCCCTGTGTGCAGGTGGGACAAGTCCATGCAGTGGGATGTGCCATTTCACACCTGCCTTGGTTGGCAGCTCTTCAAGCAGAGCTCCTGGCAGGCATGAGCAGGGTCTTGGTGCACAATCAAAGGTTTTTGGAGTTCACAGGACACACAAAAGCCCAACTGGGTTCTCTTCTCCTCTAAGGGCCCTGTGCTGGGTATGCCCCAGAAAATGTGGTGACAGCACTGGGGAGCTGAAGTCTGCCTGTCCAGGTGAAAATGGAAATATGTTAAGTCAAGGGCAGGCTGCTGAATGCAGGATAACCATGGTGGTACTGCTAGCCATTAAGGATCCAGTGTGCATGAGCCTCCTCTCCTGTTCTGGGTGCCTTCTAGTTTTTAAAAATATGAACATTTTAATTGTATCTGTACTCCTTCTAAGATGATAGTTTCCCTCTTGTGAAATGTTTGCAGCAATGCAAAAATATGTATATCCCCTCAGATATGCACAGCTTGAGAGGGAGTCTGCAACCAATTTACTTCCTGCTGGGAGAAATTGAGACTAAATAAATTTCACCCCACATGTGCTTTTACTGATATGAGGACTAAATATGACATTGAGAAATGCAACCTAATAATGAGTGCAGATCTCATTTACTGACTGTATGGGATGCTGTTGGCTCAGTGAGAAGTTGTGCTGTTATCTGGGGGTGCACTTTGCCTTCTGCTTGACTTGAACGAGCTCCTATTTGCAGCAATCCATTAAATTGATATTCAGTACAGAGACAGAATGGTGTAAAAGAAAAGTCCTCCTGGGGAATTCATCCCCCTGCAGCACTGCTCTGCAATCTGTCTGAGCCTTATGTGTGTATGACTATTCTGATGCTATTCCTTTTCATTCCCTGGGCCTGATTGAAGAGAATAACTGCACAACAAAACTGGTTTTTTTACTAAATTCTTTTCATAACCCTCTCCAGGGACCTGCAGCAGCTGGATGACAGCACTCAGCTACCATTACTCTCCCATTTTTCAGAGACTGTTGAAGGTCTTACCACCATCCGAGCCTTCAGGTATAGTTTTATTTTAAGAAACATAGATATTCCAAAGTGAGGTAATGTTATGTCTTAAACTGTTCTGCCTGGAAAATCCAGAGCCCTCACACCATGGGCAAGGGGAGATGTCAAACACTGAAGAATTTTAAGTATTTATACATGCTTAATTATTAAGCATTATAAATGCTTAATTGTATGTAGAGGAGTCACTGTAAAAATGACAAGCCCATGTGGGTCATCTGCTGTCCTGAAAAAAAAGAACTTGAGGGCAAATGTGGTTTAAGAAGCTGAATTAGCCTGCAATTGCCACAGCATGTGGTGTGCAGACAATGGGCTGGGACTGTTTCCATGGCAGAGCTGGGACCAGACAGGTCTGAGTCGGTGTCCTGGTCAGATGGGCTGTGCATGCTGGTGACTTCAGAGGCTGCAGTAGCACCCTGCGTCGTTTTTCAGGTTGCTAGCTGAAATTGTGGGTGTTTACACTGATTTTGGAAATACACAAGCTGGAGACAGAATGTTTCCTTGCCTGTTTTTGGTTTGTTTTTCCATCCACATAAGCTCCCAGGAGAGCAGCCCAGGAATACCTGATAACTGCCTGGGTTCTGTATGTGTTAGAAAAGAGCCAGTCATGCTGATAGCTCAGAGGTACCAATAAAACCACTGCTGAGCTTACCAGCTGCTTTCCTCTACTAGGGCTATTCTTGTCTTTTCACAGTTGACTCAAACAGGGTCAACTTTCCCACTTGATTCTCATCTAGATGATGTCTACATATTTTGTCAGATAATTATTGCTGTTACCCTTCTATCCTTGAAACAGTAGTGTTTATGTATTCCTCCTAACCTAAAATTGTTATTTTATAATAGAAGTAATGCACAAAACTAACTTAAACTATTTTAAGTAGGTTATAAATAGATCAAAGAAAGAACAACCAGTGTAAGAGTTTGTTTCTTTTGGACTGAAGGTAGCTTACCCAAGGATGGTAGAGCAGCTTAGTGTTTTCCATTTATTATTATTATTGAATATTGCATTCATCAAGTACCTACAACGTTCTGTAGTTTATAGTTATGTCCACGTTCAATTTGCAGGAAAATCAATTTCTCTTTTAATTTCTGCTTTTCTCATTCCTATATTCTTTTACTTGGTCAAGAGGATCTTTGAACCATTGTGGCTGTATTTTTTCAGGTGTTGATACAGAAAGCAATATTCAATGACATCTAGTATTTTCAGTCTGTCAAAGCATTCCCTTTTGATTCCTCCCATCACTTTGGCATTAATTCCTCTGTCAAAGAATTGTGTTTTCTTAAGTCCTGCAGTAAGTGCTGTGTCTCTGACCCAGCCTGCCATGTGTGTTCAGTGAGTTCTGTGTTCCATCTGTCTGCCAGCCTCCTGCCTCAGCTGCTAACCCAGATATTTTTAGGACTGTGTAGCTTTTCAGCTGCCTAACATATTAGCAGGAGTGGAGTTTAGACATGCTAGCGTGAGCATCCCTAAAAATAACACAAACTCAGGAATTCATTCTGTTAGGAGGTGCCAGTTGTTCCTGAGGTGTCCTTACCCTTGCTTACTCCCTGTCCTGGATTTATTCAGAATGCATATGGAAAGAAATGTAAAAAAAAATCTGGGGGAGCTCAGAAAGACAGCTACTGCTGCACCTGCAAAAACAGCTTCAACAGCTGCCCAATAAATGCCCTGATTCATAGTTTACTTTGATAGTTCAGATAGCATTTGTGTTAATCAATAAAAAGTAAATGGGAAGGATTCTGCAGAGACTTGTATGTGTTCTTAAAGACCTGGTAATCTGGGGTCACTTTCTGAAGAGAAATTCTGATATTCTTGCATCAGTGCAGCAGCTGTGGTAACTTTGCATCCCTGTTCCACGTGCATATGCCTGACTGACTCATGCTGCATACCTCACATTCTCTGAGGGTGTCTGCATCACACAGTGCCTCATGGTATAGAGATAGCAAAGTGAAATGTGACTGAATTGGTTCCAGAGGCAGCTTGGGGAGATGCTGAGGGCAGTGAGCCCTGAGGAGAGGAAGGGCTCCCCAGCTCTGGCATGGGGACACTGGTGCCTGTTTCCAGAAACAGGCTGTGCAAACACACCCAAGTGCCTGGGCTGCAGCCAGAGCCCGTGGGCAGCAGGCAGGGAGGGGATTCTGCCCCTCTGCTCTGCTCTGCTCAGAGCCACCTGCAGAGCTGCACCAGCTCTGGGGTCCAGCACAGGAGGGGCATGGACCTGCAGGGGTGAGTCCAGAGGAGGCCACCAAGATGATCATGATGTGGGATGGAGCACCTCTCCTACAAGGAAAGGCATTATACAATGCTCAGTGGGATCTGGAAGTCCCATAGAATTTCAATACAATAATCAATGTAATAATATCCATAAATTACCTCCCAAGATACAGCACAAATACACTTAGCTGTGTCTAATGCAAAACTACAAACAATGTCACTCTGAAATATTGATAGGCTGATTTATACCCTGTGCCAGGCTGTCCATAAGCACATACCCCAGAAATTAAATTTTCCTTTGTGTTTTTTGAGACCCCCCAAGCCCTGTCTCCTTTATTTTTTCATTTCCTCTTGCCTTCCTGCTTTCTTCCTTTCTGGTTTGTTTTTTTGTTTGTTTGTTTGTTTTCTTTTTTTAGATATGAAGCCAAATTCCGACAAAAACTTCTTGAATACACAGATTCCAACAACATTGCCTCCCTTTTCCTCACAGCAGCCAACCGCTGGCTGGAAGTTCGCATGGCAAGTACATAATTATTGTTGTGTACACACAACAGAGGAATTTCTGACTTGGTTCCAAGTCATCTGATGAGGCATCCAACAGTTTTCCAGCCTCATCTCAAAGCTACACCTTTGCCCTCTATGTCCCTCTGGCTGTAATGAGTTTATGCCCAGCCCATCCTGGACACTGACTGGGGTATGAATTTCCCCATAGCCTGCAGCTGTTTTTCCAAGACAGGAATAGTTTTCACGGGTCACATTGGCTCCTCTGTGTGTGGAGAGTGACCAGTGCTGTGCCACCAGCCAGCATGTCATTGTGGGACCATGTCAGTCAGTGTCAGCAGCCTCTGCCTGGTGGCTCCCGAGGAATATTTCAGTATCTTGGAAGCTCTCCTAGGGAGCAGAAGGATGTAGATAAGTTTTGGGGTCATCTGAAGAATACCAGAGTTATCCAGTGGCCTGTTTTCTGCACAGTGAAGAGGCCTGGCATGAGAAATGGTTTATTAAAAATACTTCTCTAAGAAGCAAGTCAAGGAATTTTATGTTGTGGCACGTTATGCCACAGTTTTAAATGCAGGTGTAGTAATCCTGTTCTGGCAACATGGGCTTCTTCTAGATGTCCTAAATATATGTTAATTCATTTTTCATGTCACACTTTATAGCTCCATTTTGGACTCCTCCTTAACTGGTACCTTTTGCTGATTTAGTTCAGGTATTGGGTGTGACTTGAATAAAATATTATTACCCTATTATATGTTCATGCCTAGACCACCTGAAGTCCCTAATTCTGATCAATGCCTATATCACTAAACAGTTCAAACACAGGAAAACTAATTTCCCTCCTACAGAGTCTGTTTTCTAGTCTGTTACACAATTTTACTCAAAGAATTGTCTGTGGGAGGACAAATCACCAATGATTTAAATTAAAGCAAACCAAGGCCCTTAAGGTAATAGGTGTGCAAGAAAGGCTTGTTTGAGCAGTTATGGATGGTAGGAACTCAGCAGCAGCAGCAGAGCCTCCCAGCAGTTCATCAGAGATGGGAATAACGAGCCACAGAGATGGGAATAATGAGCATTTCCCTCCTATCCCAGGTAACTGCATGATTTCAGCCACCTCCATTACATGCTTGAGGTATCTGTGTTCCTTCCCCAGCACAGCCCTGCTGAAAGCAGTAAGAGTGGGTTCCTAGGTGGAGTCTGTGTGGAGTTCCATGGGGTTTTCTGCCTGTGTTTCAAAATCGTGCAATGGGTTTGTTATTTGGTATGCAAAGTTATGAGAACGTTTTAATCCTTTGTAGACTTATAATGATGGAGCTTATTCATATTCCTTCAGGAGTACATTGGAGCATGTGTGGTACTCATAGCAGCTGTCACTTCTATTACCAGTTGCCTGTATAATAAAATCACTTCAGGACTTGTAGGCTTGGGACTAACCTATGCTCTTATGGTAAGAATCTCAGGATCCTTTCTGTCTCTCCCAAACATTTTTTTGTAATTCCTCAGGGCACAAAGATGAACAGGAAGATTGAAGGTGTCTGTACATCTCTAGTGGGTACTGTAACATCACTGAAACCATGTGTTTACTTCAGTTCCCATGTGATGGTTGACATATTTGAGTGTATGCTTTCTTCAGCTTCGAGATCAGATCTCATTGAGGTGTTAGTTCAGATATGTCAACAAAACATGGACAAGTTGCATCATAATTTTTTTATATCGTCTTGCATCGTGAAGAATACATTTTCAGTGCATCAGTTGTAATTATGCCCTGGTATGTCATTCTAGATTGTCCAAACTTAAGTTACCAAAATACTGTCTCTTCACCTGTCTTTATTGTTCCCCCACCCTCTTTTCTGTTGGTGTAGATCAGGTCTCCATAGTACCACAGTATCTGTGCACTGCAGTTAGGAAATTTAACCTTTAGCCATCGTTGCCTCCCAGTTGGTGTTGTACCATCCAGTGCCTTCACAGCTTCCACTTACTGAGGCATTCCTGTGTAGGAGTATAAACTGCATGCTGGTCAAATGTGCAGACTATGAAAAACCTGGGATTCAGTCGTGTATTTGCTTTACATCAGGTGTCTAACTATCTGAATTGGATGGTTCGTAACCTGGCTGACATGGAGATCCAGCTGGGGGCAGTGAAAAGAATCAATGGCCTTCTCAAAACAGAAGCTGAAAATTACGAAGGGCTCCTTTGTAAGTGCAGTTTTGTGCAGCATGCAGAAAGAGCTTGCTGAAATTGTAATGACTTGGCAGTGTATTGCCTTGAAAAATGTAGTAAATCACCTAATGAACCAACTAATTTATTATCAGAGGGTTGATGCTGGGGTTTTTTCCCTCCCCTGTGCTTGTGGTGCAGCTTCCTCACAGATTCCCCAGAACTGGCCAGACAGAGGGGAGATCCAAATCCAGAACCTCAGTGTCCGATACGACAGCAACTTGAAGCCAGTGCTAAAGCATGTCAATGCCCACATCTCTCCAGGACAAAAGGTACAGTGTTCTCAGAAGCTCTTTAGACTAGCACATCACATGAATCAGAGTTAAAACATAACACAGAATGCTTTGATGACTGGATTACAGATGTTTTTTTTTCTCTCAAAGAATGTAGTGCACTGGAAAGGAGTCTGGGGGATTCTCAGCTTGGTGTGTTGAGGCAACCCCCCTACTCTGTGTCCCAGTGCCCTCCTGCCAGCACACAGTGCCAAAAGAAGGGACAGTGAGCCCTTACAGTGCTAGACCTACTTTTCATCCTTCTCACATGACTCTCCTGTCTTTATTCCCATCATTACCACTCTCCTATTGTTCCTGTTACAGGACTGGCCTTGATTTATCAGGCTCAGACCCCTAAAAGACAAAAAGTGAACACAGCAATTGTGTAACGGCTGGTTCACTTTGACTGATCTGTCAGGAGGAGGAGGTTCATGTGGATCAGAGCAGCTCCTCACCCTCTCATCTGAAGTGTCAAGTACAGATGTTCTCCATTTCCTGCATTTTCATTGCCTGATGTTCTTCTGCTTTCTGTGTCACAGATTGGGATCTGCGGCCGAACAGGCAGTGGAAAATCCTCCTTCTCTCTTGCCTTTTTCAGAATGGTTGACACCTTTGAGGGTAAGATAACACTTCTCTGTGTCACTCAAGCTTAGCTCCTGAAGGTTCTTTGGTAGTATTTTCCTTAACAGCAGCAGTTCTGAAGTGTGATTTTCAAATCTGCAGGACAGGCTGCCTGGCCCTGTTTAAAGCTGACATCATCTGTCACCTAACAGCTGTGCCATTCACAACCAGATCAATAAAATTTCTGCTTGATAGAAGCAAAAGACCAAGAGTGACAGACGACAGTTTTTTGTGTTCTTAAATCACAAGAGTGAGAACAAAGCATAAAAGGGCAAGGTGTTCAAGTGTAATGAAGGATCTGTGCTCAAGGCACAGCTGGGATCCACTAAAACCCAGAAAACTCAGCAACTGGGGGTTGCAGCTTGGCCTGGTGCCCTGGAATTTCCTGCCATATTTCCTGCTCTGTGTGCTGTGTCCATATGCCTCATGAGGTGCATCTCCAAAAGATGTCAGCCTGTTTCCCAGCCACATCACCCACAGAGCCCCTGTGCAGAGACAGTTGTACTCAGACATCAGATTTCATAGTGCTCAACAGTAATCTGCCTTTCTGAAAGGCTTGTTGCCCCTGGTAATTAATCCCTGATTGAAGTAATGTCTGACCTTATTGTTTGGTAGATGTATGCTGGTCAAGCAGTTAAGTAGTGTATCTAATCATTTATAAGATATTTCAGGTACACTTTGTCTGCTTTCCAGCTGAGCTTAGTCTCAAGAAGGCTGTGCTTGCTTTTTACTCAAAGCTTGTTTCTTTAGTGAAGAGGGCGTATGTGATACAAGGCCTGTTCCTGCTGTACTGCCTTTCAGCTTGGAAGAGAGCCATGCCTTTGCCAGCAGCTGAGTGGCACAATAAACACACAGTCCTCTCTTTTTGGAACAGGGAGGATTATCATTGATGGGATAGATATTGCCAAGCTGCCCTTACAGACGTTGAGATCCAGGCTGTCAATCATTCTCCAGGATCCCATTTTATTCAGTGGAACAATCCGGTGAGTGTTGAGCACCAGCAATAAATAAAAAAACACGGAATTGCTTCTATGTCACACAATATGAATTATGTTTTGTAATTGTACTATCTAATGACTTTTATACTGTTCAGTTCCAGTCTCCTCAGCTGGAATAGGCAGGATCAGTGCCCTCTGTCTGTGCTTTTAACTCACCCCTGCCAGCCTGACCTTTGCCCCTGCCTGAGCCTGGACAGGACACTGTTGCCAGAAGACATCCCATGCCTGGGAAGCAGGAGAAGCCAATGTTTATTCCTCCAGGATGCAGTCATCAGTTTAGCTCACTGATCAAAAATACCCATAACCACCCAGTATTTCTTGAAACCTTCTTTCATCTATATCTGTTTTCATCTGTCTGCCTTAAAATATGAGGCGTAAGAAATGCAAACTAAAAGATTGCTGTAGACAGAGAGGAAGCAAAAGAACAACATGAGAAGTACTGGGAGCCTCAGCTATTTTATCCTGGAGCCTCTGTCTTTGTTTCTTCTGAGCCATTTCATCTGCAGCACCAAATACCTTAGCTCTTTCTTTTGTTTTGGTTTTTTTTTTTTTTTGCATTCTCTTCTACTTCTCTGATGAGATGATGCAATGGAAACAATGGCCAAAAGTTCCAGTTCCCAACAAAAGTCCTTCCCTGTGTCTGTGTCATTTACCTTAGGAAGAGACAGTACAATCCTCAGTGCAGTTACATCACCTGCAGCTTTAGTGTCTGTAAAAGTGATTAGAGTTCACTGAAAAGGATACAGGCTTCAGGACATGCCTGGATGGACCATGATTCATTCACATCAGATGATGTGATTGTATTCCTTTGTTTTATTAATTAATCTATTAAAAAATGCTTTTAGGCTAGCATCAATCCTTCACAACTCATACAGCAGGAGTGAAATATAAAAATAGTATTATGCACCACTGAATCTTTTATTGTCATTCTATATGCTAATGTAATACGATGTGAGGTTCACATTTGTTGCTGTCACTTCTGGGCCCCAGCAAGCTAAAATAATGTTCATCTGTTCATAAATCCAAGAATTTTTGAATCGCAGTGAAGAGACTTGAATTTCATAATGCACTATGAACCTTGGTTATTCTGTTAACATTTCTGTAGCAGTGAAGAACAAAGAGGCATTGTATTTAAAAGGAGGGAGGGTAGAATTTTGGCCTTTGTTAAAATCGAATGCTAATTTAAACTGAGTGTCGCCACGGCTTTTTTCTAGTAAAACATGAGATTTCTTTAGTTGAAACAGAACAAAATTGATTTCAAAACCATGAAGATTTCTACAAAATAAGCAGCTTTTCCCTTTCTGCTCAACTGAGAGTTAAATTTTGTTTTTAATCACATTGGCATAAATGTTGATTAAGTCTGGGAAATTCAGTGGGTTTCTACCAATAAAAGATCAGAATCAGTCCCAGACCTTCAACATATAATTCTGGTTATCTACAGGTTTGTTTCTAAGCACCCTAAAAGAAGAAATCCATTGCAGCAGTTTCTGTTGACTGATGTTCTTGAATTCCCCACGCTGCAGGTTTAACTTGGACCCTGAGAAGAAGTGCACTGACAGCATGCTCTGGGAAGCCCTGGAAATAGCACAGCTCAAGCATGTGGTGAAGGCACTGCCTGGAGGTCTAGGTAATGAGACTGCTGCTTGAGAATGCTGCTTCCAGCATGCACACTTTCACACTTACTTGTTAGAAGGGCAGTTGATGAAGAAAGAACTTTTAAAGTTTGTGGAAGGTGACAAAAAGTGCCTGCAGGCAATTGTCCTATATTTGTCCTATAACTCCTTTACCAACTGTACCTGGGGGGCAGAATCCTCTTTCTTCTCAAGTCAATGGTAAAGTTATTTTATTTCAGTATGTCTTTGTTATGAAGCCTCAGTAACCTTTGTTATTGAGGTTTATGGGTCTGTGAATTCAAATAAGCTGTCAACAAGTCAGGTGTTACCTAGAACACATTCTTTTGTATTTTCCAATAGTCATGTCCAAAGAGGAAAATTGCTAAAGCTTCAAGGTGTGAATCATTTGGCCATGCAGAAAAAAAACCCAAAAAACCCCAACAAAAACAAAAACAAAAACAAAAAAAAAAAAAAAAAAAAAAAAAAAAAAACCTTTAAAATGCTAAATTATACAGCCCTAGGGTAAAGAAATGATGAGTGCTGGTTGACTGGGGGTGCAGTGTCCTAGACTGTGTTCCAGAGGCTCTTGAACATCCTCAGCTATTTTGATATCTAACATACAGAGAATATAGTGAGACAAAAGTACTGGTTGTTTGGAACACTGGAAATAAGCAGGCAAAAATGTATCACCAGCAGCTGTAGGCCTAGGAAATATTACTTTATGCTGAAGTGAGACATTTTTTTCCAAGCATGTGCTCTGACATTACTGATTTTGCTGTATCATTTCCAGATGCAATAGTCACAGAAGGGGGTGAAAACTTCAGCCAGGGCCAAAGGCAGCTGTTCTGCCTGGCTAGGGCTTTTGTGAGGAAGACAAGCATCTTCATCATGGATGAAGCCACAGCATCTATTGACATGGCAACAGTGAGTTTGAAGTGCTTCTGATTTCTTTTCCTTGAGGGAGAGACAAATGATATGTGAAGAAAAAGGTGGAAAGCCATTCTGTCTGTCCTGTAACATGCTTGCACCATATTTAGTGCAGGCATACTTACAGTCCCAGGTAGCTGTGAGTCACTGCTAACAAATCTAAAGAGCTTTTAAACCCTTTTACTAGGGATGGAATAGTTATTTTAGAACTGATTGCATTATGAAAATGAAGTGTGCTATTTTAATTGGCAGTGGGTGTTTCTAAATGCTGGGATGGTCAGTGAAGGGTGAACTGGCAAATTGCAAGCTTTCCCAGTATGGTTGGCAGGACAAGTCAGGAAGCTAGAAGGCTTGAAAGTAGAGTCAAGGAAATAAACACAGACACTGAAAAGACATACTGGATTATTGCATTAATTGCCTGGAATTTCTAGGCAGATGCTTAAGCACTTAAAAGTGCAGTGACTGGGTTTTAACCAAATAAAATAGTACCTTTTTTCATCTGTTGTGTTACAGGAAATATTTCAGTTTCCTTTCCACTGTAAGCAAAGAACATAATCGGAGGGGTTTGTTAGGACAGATACAATTTTTTAGTTCACTAAAACATGTTGGAGCTTCACTATGGGAACTATAGTGCACACAGCCCAGTTAAAACACATTTTGAATTTTGATGCATTGAGGACAGAGTCCCTCCTTTGAAATACTTCTCTAAAGAGCAGCTAATAGCAAAGGAAAGGGTCTGTGCTCTATCAAAGGAAGGGGTCCATGCTCGTGACACTTCCAGGCAGTTGGGAATGCAGTGACACCTCTCCTAAATAGCAAAGGATGAGTACTTGTTGAGTGACAGCTATGGATGTTAAGGCCATCTTAAATATCATCATCTGCACTGTTAAATATGCCAGGTACAGCCCAGTCCCGTGCTTGTCCCTGCCCCCCCTCGGTGCTGGATGTCCCCTTTGTGCTGGAACATTCCTGGGATTGCGGCGGGCTGAAGGACACGCTGCAGAGGCACAGGCAGCCTGGCAGCGCCCGGAATTCACCTTGGGTTTCCTCACTGTAGAGCTGAGGCTAGCAGGAGTGTGGGGATTGGCACAGCTCTGGTGTCTGCTGAGCCCCAGAGCAGTGGGCATGGCAGGAGCAGCAGTGGCAATGGCAGGAGAGACCAGGCTCTGGCTTCCTTCAGACCTGTCTCTAATTTTCCCTTCTTCAGTGGATGATAAATAACAGCATGGAAAAATGAGTTACTTAAGCCTTCTTAGTGTCTCTAAGATGCAAGTTGTGTTGTTTGAAAAGCCCCAAATGTGTTTCCTCCCCAGGAGAACATTCTCCAGAAGGTGGTCATGACTGCCTTTGCTGACCGTACTGTGGTGACCATAGCAGTAAGTACAGTCCCTGCAAACAAGCATCAGAAATGCTCCATGAGTCACTTCTTGTCAGTGTTCATAAATGTGTTCATTAGGCCATTCATCTTTTTCTTTAAGTGGTGTTTGAATGTAAGCTTTCTTTCCCGTTTCTAAATTTCTTACTTAAATTCCTGAGAGTAGTCTCTTAAATGTGTTGCATGATGCTAAGTCAAATTACCTGGAAAGACTCATGATCTGAGTATACTCTCTGTCTTCTGTTTCCCATTTTAAGCTAATTTAAAATGCCATATAGTTTGACTGCTGTGAAATATAGGAATAAGTTTCCTCAAGCTAAAATAATCATTTAACTAAGGACAAGTAAATACACATATTTCAGGGGGGTGAAATGAAATCAGTATCCTTCCTTACATTTCAAAATTCAACACAAGAAATCCATGCTCAGCAATCACTGGGCATCATTTATTTTCACCTAGCAAATGTGTAAAAAAAGACCTTATTTATCTTACAGTATCTATCTCTAGTGTGTTATTATAAAAAAGCAGAGGAATTATAACCATGACATTTCCTGATTTCTCTGCATGAAAAATCAGATTTGCACTGTATTCTGTATTTATGTATCTTTTTCAGTTTGTTTGAGAACAGGTTGAAACAGCTTTATTATTCTTTTACTCTCTTAGTGAGTTTTAAACTGTACAGTTCAAACAAAAAAACATCCTGGAATAAACTTACTTTAAATGTCTTTATTTACTTCCAATTTTAAATATGGTTTGCAGCAGGTGGGTTTATATTCAAAACATTCCGTAGTAGAAATATAAAATAGGGGTTTGTTGGATGGGTAGTGGTTTTGGGGGTGGAGTTTTTTTTGTTTGTGTTGTAGGTTTTGGGGTGTGTTTTTGGTTTGTGTTGGCTTTGGTGGGGTTTTTCCCCAAAAAAAGCAATATATTCCTAATTCCTGTTTAGGAAGATTAGGAATAGTAGGAGTTACAGTACTGCCTCTCTGTTATCTTTTCTGTTGCTTACAATTACCAGGGTGGCAGCACTGATTGTTTTACACTGAGATCAGACAAGGGCAGCAAATTCAACTGCAATGTGATATTTCAGTGCCCTGTGGACTGGATAAATGTCATAGAAAATGCAGAAGATACGAGATTCATAGATGCCACCAGTGATTATTTTATGGGAAATGTGGCTAGGAAAGCCACAGAAGGAAATACAAGAGTTGTTTTGATACTGGGGATACCCAGGACTTGATTAGGAACTATTCAGCTAAGAGACACTGTGTAACAGCAGCCATAATATTCTGAGATTAAATATCCCTGCAGGAATAATGCAGATCAAAAAAATCTCATGCAGTTACAGTTAACTTAATTAAAAAGTGGAATTTTGTCAATATGCAAAAAACTAAACCCAAAACTAAACAGTGGTGGAGGGGGGAAAAAGCTAAAAGAAGCAGCAAAAGAGATTGAATCTGACAGGGATTATGGAAATTACTGAAGCATTTTATTTAAAAAGAAAATGGAAATAATGCATGCTATTTGTTTAGGTGATGCTTGAGTTAAGATAGAAAAATGCTGCACAGATAAAGAAATAAAAAAGATGAAAATCAAGAAGGCTGAACTCCAAGTCCATGGTTCACACATACCTTGAATATTGTGTGTAGTTTGTCTCCTTATGCCCAGAACAGCACATTCCAAATGCAAAAGCACAGGATGGTTTTGGGGGTGTTGGATTTGCAGCTGAGCAGGCTGGGGCTCCTGTGCCTGGCAGAATTCAGAGGGACACAAAGTCAGGAGCAAGGGCAGCAGGTGAAACTCCGGCACCACGGCCAGGGCGTGCAAAAGGAGGGAGTACTTGTTCATACAGTGAGGAGGAAGTATGGAAAAGTCTTTTCCAGAGGGTATGGATGCGAAATAATAGTGAAATCTCAAGAGAAGACACGGCCCAAGTCTTGTAAAAGTGCCTAGTTTTCTAACTAGACAATGCACCCCAGAGCCAGGGGTGTAATCCAGGACTGGGAGAATTCCCAGTTTCCCACAGGCAGTCCCACACTCCGTTGCCCAGGTCCTGCTCTCCCTGGCTGCCTTCTTTTGGCTGCACTTGGTAGCAGGACCCTGGGCTGGGGACATTCTAAAGGGAACTCATTCTAAAGGACTCCTCTTACTCGAGTACCTGTGCTTGCTTTAGGTACTGGGGTATCCACCTGGGTCTTGGTCTGTATGTTCATCTGCAGTATTTACACAGAAATTAGGGTGAAAAGGAGGATAAGTAGACTTAATCAAACTTGGACTTCATAGGAAAATTCATTTGTGGAAGTCTGTCTAATCCTGGAATATATTGAAGAGAGAGATACACTGACCTGGCATTTTGTTTGTTTGTTTTTCAGCACCGTGTGCACACGATCCTCAATTCAGATTTGGTTATTGTAATGAAGAGAGGGGTTATTTTGGAATATGATAAGCCTGAGGTTCTGCTAGAACAAGAAGACAGTGTCTTTGCTTCTTTTGTACAAGCAGATAAGTAATAAAAATAAATAAAGCATTTTAGAATACAATTTTATTATTTTCTAAGAATGTAAAATACTTGTAAATAAATATTATTTCATAATAAATTGAGCTTTTCCTTTTTTAATAAAATGAGCCATTTTTTCCATCTGAAGCATTAATGAATTATCTGTGTACTTTACTTTTTTGTATACTACTACATTTCTTTTTATTTGCTGCCAAAGAATCATGAAATATAGTTGAAAAAAAACTACATGAGTGAACCACAACAGGATACACATCAAACAAACCTAACCAGCATGGAGTTTTTATGTATTTCTCAACCTCTCCCCATCATTTATTAACATGTTATATTTTTATGTGCCATAGCCCTACTGTAGATAATGTCCCTGACTGACTAAATGCAGAAGGAAGAATTATATACCAAAGGAATCTCTCAAAAGCTTGTATCTCTTGAATCAAATGACTCTGTAAAGCTTTAATATCTAAATATAAAATCTATAAAATGTTTTTTATACTGTGGTTTATTGGTAGTGCCTGAGTTGTGCCTTAGACTCTCCTTTGATACTGGTCTAGAAGTGGATCACAGTCTGGCTCCATCTTTCTGCCCACTGGATACTATTACACTGATTCCAAGCAGGATGGAGGCAGGCTGTGATAAAGTATCAGTGTTTAATGTACACTGTTTCCAGACCAGTACAGATGTACCAATTCATCTGGAAATTATCCCTCCAGGTCTGGTAAATAAACAGTATTAAACCCTTCACTGCAGCTCAGGGCCAGGAGAGCTTGACTCATCATCTCCTAGTTTCACATATTTCACCCACTGTCGTGCTGTCTCTAGATTTACTGTGACCCTTACCAATAAATTCTGTACACTTAAGATAAATTTTAACCACTGAAATTATCCAAATTTAGCTAGACAGCTACTTATCCCTGCCCTGTGACAGTCATTCTGGGATTTTTTTGTTAATATAGGGTTAGAATGTCAGTGACCCAGTGGAAGGCTACATGAGTTTTTCACTTATTCTTTTTACAGCAAGCTTACCTCTACATCCATTCTTTCTTTTGTTACTTCCCCTATTTTGAAGGATTTCTAGTGCTTAGGAGAGCTCTTGATCTTTTGGGGTTTTTCTCTCTCAATTAGTTTGGGACCTGTTTTTAAAAGCTTTATTTTCTAGAAGAAGACACCTCAGTGTTCTCCTGGGCCATGTGATATTTTAAGGCATTGCTTCTGTCACTGCAGCAGAGGCAATGAGGAGCTGTTGCTGTTTGTTACCAGTTCCAGAGCAGGGTCTCTGCAGCCCATCCCTGCTGTTACTTGGGCAATAAAGGGCAGGTACGTGGCTCCAGAGGAGAGTGTGGAATGAACAGTGGTGAAAGTCTGGGGGTTGGGATGTGTTTATTCAGATCTGAGCGTGAGCATGAGCTCTGGCATTGCCTACCACCCTTCAAGAGAGAACAGGGGCAGTTGGGAGCTTTCTCCTCCTGCAGGGAATTGTTTTCTGGGCGGTGTCCCGGGAAGAATGGCTGCAGAACTGTTGGTGTGTTTTCACCCTGGAATACCAGGCTTTCACTAGGGCTGAGAGAGGAGAAGTGGGAGCAGAAGGGCACAGGTTTTTGCCACAGCTACTGGGCATGCTGGCTCCTGGCTTCCCATTACTGTGCTAAGGCAGGATCTCATGCTGTAAAGGCTCAGGGAAACACCACTCTGCAGCACACCTCAAACTCACTGCAGAGGCTCTGTGGAATCTCTGGAAGCTCTTAGAGATTCTAATGGCAAGGGGAGAGATGCAGAGAAGTGAGGTTTCATGAGCTTTTAATGAAGAGCCTGGGCTGTGAGATTGCACTTTAGACTCACTCCTATTCTACAAACTTCTGCCACCCTTGCCCAGAAGGGAATGCAGGGGTGGAAGGACAGAGCACATTGCTGGGGAGCCTGTACTTTATCTCGCAGTATTAAGAAATTAGAACTCACAAGTGCAAGCGTCCTCCATTTCCATTTCAAATGGGGCTTGTATTTCCCAAAGTAGCATTGCAGGAGAGTAGGGTGAGTTCATTCATATCCAACAATTACTCATCTTTTTAATGGCACCACGCTGCTGCATGAATACGCGTGAGCAGGGAGCTGCGCTGGCACACGACATCTCCTCAGCACATTTCATCTGGGCTTCTTTATGTGGGGCCAGGGAGCTCCTGCCCCTAACTCCACAGGATTCAGAGTCTCACCAGTGACCAGAAGCAGTACCCAAGAGCATTATTCTGTGGTGTGAGGCTTGCTGACATTATCCAAGCCAGTAAAACTTCTTGTCACGAGACAGGCAGCCCAGCAGTCACTGCTGAACCAGACTCAGACGTGTTTGTGTGGCAGTGAGGCAGCACTGAGAAAAGGGCTGTACTGAAATAGCTGCAGGACAGTGGAAGCCAAGGCCAGACTCTCAGCTCTCCTCAGAGACAGGACTTGCCTCAGTCCCAAAGGTGGCAGGGCATAGGCTGCCCATGGAGGTGCAACCAGAGGGATTTTTGTTGCTTTGTATAAATGTTTCCACTATGCAAAACAACTTTATAGGGCTTATTCCCTTGTCTTAGTGTGGCCAGGAAACACAGCATGGCTGCTTCATCAGCCCTCTTCCCAGCTCTGCTCATGCCTCCCCTTGTGGCTTTGCATAACCAACTCTGATCTCTTTTCTTCTCCCTACCTACTCCTACTACAAGGTGATTTATGAGGCTTAATTTCTGTCAGACTAAGACTGTGTGAGCCTCTGAAGCTTTACTTGGCTTCTAAAGGCACAGTAATAACATGGCAACAACTGAATTTTAATTTGACAGTTATCATCTTGTTTGATGGCCATTAAAATTAGAATAAATGGAGGGGGGGAGTTTTGAAGTGTAAAACCTATTTTGTGGTGGAAGAACTTACCCCTCATGATTCAATACTACAAAGTGGGATTGTTCATTCCTATGAGCCCATTTTTTTTCAGCAGCTCTTAACATAAATATGTTGGCTCACTCAGAAGATCTGTCACTTTTTTCTTTTGAGTATCTGACACTTGATCCATAAAGACAGCTCTAGAAATTCTTCAGCAGAAGCCACTTGCTTTGCTATCCCATCTCAGCCCCTAAATGCTCAGAGATGAAGAAAAAGAAGTGGCAAATGACAAGGAAGAACTGTTCTAGAGTTCAGGACTCCTGCTAGCAGCCTGGTGGTGTTAAAGCTCCCTCCCGGGTCGTTCCTAGCACCAGGAGATTCACTCCCAAGCCCTCTCCCCCGACACAGGTTTTTATCCTTTCCACATTTATGGAGGTACCGCCCTCTGGAGGAAAAGGTACAGAATAAAGACCACGATTAGAGGAGAGTAAGGAAAAACGGCCCAAAAGTCAGGACTGCCCCTCGAATCCCTGTGTCCATGCCTGCAGGGCTGTCAAATGCTGCCCACGAGTTGCCTGGTGTTGTACAGCCTGTTCATGCTCACTACAGAATGCTGGAAGTAGGACCTGCTATCAGCTGCAGAACTGCACATCTGACAAGTAAAACTTCAGCTTTCTTCATCCCTTTGGGTTATGGGTTTTCTTCCTTTTTTTATGTTTAGAAGGAATTTAAAAAAAAACCAACAACGACCTTTTTTAAAAAATTACATTGTCATATAAATCATGTAGATACCAAACTAAAAGTGTAGGTGCAGGTGACATTCACAGCAAGGACACAAAAAGAGTCTAGGAGACCGAGGGATGTAGAGAAAGAGGGAACACTTTGGCTAAGCTCAGTGGCCTGGCAGCCACATGCCAGGGCACTTTGTTGCTATTCTAGCTTTATTTATCAAAGCAGCAAGAAAGATGAACCAGATTGGGAAACTGACCCCTCCAAAAGGAACTGATGTGTGGAGGACATGCCACTGTTCATACATAAAGAGCAGAAATAGTCTGAAGTAATAATAAACATTTAATTCCAAGACCCATAACAACTGCTGGGAGAGCTCAGAGTACTCCAAACTACCTTTCCAAAATCCCTTGGTGGGCTGCTTTAAGTAGCTGTAGGTGGTGAAAGTTCATTTCAACCCCAACTGGCTGATTCCCAGCCATCAACTGGACAATTGCCTTGCCCAGGGAATCAGTGCCAAGAGCTGTTTACAGCATGTACCAAAGCACTTCGAGCCAAAACTAAAGGGAAAGTCCATGGACACACATGGTGCAATTAGAAAATAAATAATCACAAATCCATTGGTACTAAAGGAAAAAACTCTAATCCAGAATATCTTGGGATGCTGTAGAAACTCCACAATGTCGGTGTCTAAACTGAAATAGAAACAAAATATTGAAACCAGAGGAAGTACACACATCAATGAGAATACTGCTGTTTACACAGCAGCAAAGCCACATCAGAATGTTTTTAAATAATGCATCTTGTCAGGAGGATACATCCTTATAGGCATGCCCATGGATGTATTTATACCCACAGAGACATCCCAGTGTCCCAAACAGGTTCTAGCTTCCTGCCTCCCTTTGTTGCCTTTTCCAAGGATTTTGATGCCTGTCTTGGAAGTTCATGGCACTGGGAGTTAACCCTTTGCAGACAGATTTTTTTTTTTTGAAACTTTTGCTTCTGTTTGGACTGTAGACATTTTCCTGAGCAGCCACAGCTCACATCATTTCACAGTCTTCTCTCTGCAGAAAAAAAAAAAAAAAAATCCTTGTTTATTCTAAATAATTGGCTAAATTTTAAGTGGGATTGAGCCCCTTTAGTTCCAGGTCTCTGTTTAGCCATTACATCCTTGGATTCAGCTTCTTCAGGCAAATTTTCTACCTGATTTATCAAATGAATGCTTTCCTCCTACTTACTGAAAGACATACAGGTGAATTTCCGTAAATATTATTATTATTGTTATTATTTTGCTGTTATATTACTGTTATTGTTATCTTACTGATATTGTTGTTGTTACTGTTATTTTACTGTTATATTACTGTTACTGTTATTTTACTGGTATTGTTGTTGCTATTGCTATTTTACTGATATATTATTGTTATTGTTATTTTACTGATATTGTTATTTTACTGTTATATTACTGTTATTGTTATTATTTTACTGATATTGTTGTTATTGTTATTTTACTGTTATATTACTGTTATTGCTGTTGTTTTGTTGTCATTATTATTATCGTTTTCATTATTATTATTATTATTATTTATTAATTATATATTGTTGTTGTTGTTGTTGTTTTGTTTGTTATTGTTAGTTATTATTATTATAAGTTCCTTTTCCACATTTGGCCAGTACCTTTTCTTTTCCCCCTCCCTCCCCTCCGCTCCATTTCACGCAATAATCACCCGACACAAAGGAACCCCTCTTAATGGCAGGCAGCAAAGCTTGGATCGAATGTTTACATACAAACCGCGGCACGGATGGAGGGAGGAAAAAAAAAAAAAAAAAAAAAAAATGACAGGAGGGTGAAAAGGTAAAGAAACGCCCCCAGCTGCGGCGGGAGCGCTGCCGGGCTGCGGAGCCGCTGCCGGTGCCGGTGCCGCCCCCGTGGGCGCTCGGCTCGGCCCGCACGGCCCCTCGCCCGCCCCCGCTGCCCGGGGCGGTGCGCGGCGGCGGCGGCGGAGCCATGCTCTCCAGGAAGGGCATCATCCCCGAGGAGTACGTGCTGACCCGGCTGGCCGAGGATGTGCCGGATCACGCCCGGTACCGCGCGCGGGAGAGGCGGGCGCGCTTCGTGGGCAAGAACGGCGCCTGCAATGTGGCCCACAAGAACATCCGCGAGCAGGGGCGCTTCCTGCAGGATGTCTTCACCACGCTGGTGGACCTCAAGTGGCCGCACACGCTGCTCATCTTCACCATGTCGTTCCTGTGCAGCTGGCTGCTCTTCGGCATGGTGTGGTGGCTCATCGCCTTCGCCCACGGCGACCTGGACCACAGCACCCGGCTGCAGCGGGAGCCCGCCGAGGGCGCGGCGGGGCCGGCGGGCTTCGTGCCCTGCGTGACCAGCATCCACTCCTTCACCTCCGCCTTCCTCTTCTCCATCGAGGTGCAGGTGACCATCGGCTTCGGCGGGCGCATGGTGACGGAGGAGTGCCCGGCCGCCATCCTGGTGCTGATCGTGCAGAACATCGTGGGGCTGGTGATCAACGCCATCATGCTGGGCTGCATCTTCATGAAGACGTCGCAGGCGCACCGCCGCGCCGAGACGCTCATCTTCAGCAAGCACGCCGTGATCGCCCTGCGGGAGGGCCGGCTCTGCTTCATGCTGCGGGTGGGCGACCTCCGCAAGAGCATGATCATCAGTGCCACCATCCGCATGCAGGTGGTGAAGAAGACCGCCAGCCTGGAGGGCGAGGTGGTGCCCCTCAACCAGATCGACATCCAGATGGAGAACCCCGTGGGGGGCAACAGCATCTTCCTCGTCTCGCCGCTCATCATCTACCACGTGATAGACAAGAACAGCCCCCTCTACGACATCTCCCCCATGAACCTGCACCACCACGAGGACCTGGAGATCATCGTCATCTTGGAAGGGGTGGTGGAGACCACCGGCATCACCACCCAGGCCAGAACCTCCTACCTGGCCGACGAAATCCTCTGGGGCCAAAGGTTTGTGCCCATCGTGGCGGAGGAGGACGGGCGGTACTCGGTGGACTACTCTAAATTTGGCAACACGGTGAAGGTGCCCACCCCGTCGTGCACGGCCCGGCAGCTGGAGGAGGACAAGAGCATTATGGACACCATGCCACTGTCCCCTAAGGGCACCATGAGGAGAAGGTCTGTCAAGCTAAAGCCCAAGTTCACCATAAGCGAAGAGCCTTCCTGATGCCTTCTGGCTGGGGAACTCTGTTAGGGCTTTGTGTCTGAAAGATCTCATGAACTCAAAACACTGAGGTGGCCTCTTACTATTTTTTTTTTTTTTTTTAAATTCAGGTTGGTAGCACAAGGTATGTTCTGGTGTTATTTATTGTGGGGAAATCTAAAGCTAATTATATTTTTTTAAAGGTGTGAGAGATTTCGAGCAGGGAATAGGGAAAATCATGGTCTGCAGCTTTAAATTTCAATTCAGACTAGTTAATTGCACGATCATTCTGCGTTGATTCAACGGAGGTAATGACACATTTTCTCAAAAAAATAAATGTATATTTATCCTCAGAGATTGCGGTTTTTAGGGTCTTGCAGTGTTCGCAAGTCAGTAGTTTTTAACTGGTGGGGTTTTTTCCTAACTTGAACAATCAATATAGCAAAATAAGATATTAATAATTAATAAAGTAGGCTGGATTCGAATGATAAAAAAAGGGTCAGGCAATGGCACAAGACCAGATCTCTATATTCTACCGTATGTCTCAAAGAAATTAAGTGCTGGATTTGCATCATCCATATTGTGTTGTATGGAGCCACTCCTACCGCAGGCACTATGAAATGTATTTGAATATTTACTTTTGCTTATTTTACAAGCCTTTACACTTCCAAAATAAAACATTCAGGAGTACCTTTTTGTACTGTACATTTCTGAGAGTAAGCTGTGCTCTGCCTTTAAAAGGGGTAGCAGATAATACACAGTGGAAATTAATTATAAATAGGAAAAAAATCTGCATTTTAATTTCGAAGTGAAGAGATGCAGCATTCTCTCTCTGCAAGCCGCATGGCAATAGGACATTCAGTGCAAAAATTAACCTCTCCCTTGGGCCACGGTGAATTCTGCTAGATAATCAGGGAATAAAAATAGAGTTACATATTTTGAATGAAGGGACAGCGCTGAATGCTCAAAATATATCTGCCTGCAGTAGGGAAAACCTTTTACTCCTTTCCCTTTCGTAAAAGAAACCAAGGGGAAGGAGGGGTGTGTGAGACGACGTGGTCACTTCTGGGATGCTGTGTCAAAAACGTTACTGCTGCTGGGGAAAAAATTCCCTTTGCAATGTCCCCCTGACCTCCCCGTGCAGCTGGAGCCTGCCTTGGTTTTCAGCTGAATCCCAGATCTGTCATTTGCCTGCGAACATGAAGGAGCCATGTTCACTCCCTCGGCCCCACAGTGACAGCAGGAACAATTCCCTTTCTGCTGCAAATCCACTCTCTGGAGATCCTGGCAACCACAGCAAGTTTACTTCTACACGGGGTTATTAGGAGGTGGCACCAGTATTAGCTACAGGGCAAACCGGTGAAAAAACTAGATAATGTCCATATAAAACCTAAAGAAGCATCACAGAACTGATCCCACACAGGCTGTGCAGAGAGGCACCAACTTACTTGAAACAGAATTATTCAAGAAGGATCTAGTATTAAGTCTTGTGTGTTCTGTAGTTCACAACAGACACCTAAAATTGTTTGTGTTGGCAATAATATGGCAAATTTCTAATGTCCTGTCAGTGTAGCTATAAGACAAACTCATTCAAAAGGGTAAGAAAACTTCCATAATCACTATGGAATATATTCAGGCATCTATAGTAAAATAATCGATGTTTGGGCGAAATCAAATATTGCGTTAAAATGGAAAAGTATTTGTTATGTTTTTGCTGTTTATGTATTTTGGTTTTATTCCAGTTACAGGAATAAATGCCTGCTCAGCTTCCAAATTCCCAATACACCTGTATTATTCTGTGAACAGCTCTGAAAATGTGAAATGAGTTTCACAACAAAATGACAGTAAAACCAGCATTAGCAAGTAGTAAGCAAAGAGAATTTGGAAAGGCACATTTTAGATTTGTAATCATAACACCCCCCTGATTTTTAAAATAGGGCATGACTAAATGCCTTACATGATTAAATTTCTTCTGTAAGACTGAGTTGATTTGTCACGTTATTTTCTGGCTTTCCCTTCTTTACTTCCCCTGTTCCATCTCCCATTGGCAGTCAGAGGGCACTTACAGTAGAGCTCCCTGCATTTCCCAGGCACTTTTTTTCCTTTGAAAGTTCCTTCTTCTTTATCACTTACCACAAAATCACTGCTCTGTTCTCACAAGAGTCACACACAAAATATTAGTCAGCTTTAAATCCAGTGACTTGAAATCTTTCACCTCTCCATAAGTCTCCTTAGTGCCTTCTTTCAACGTGTAAGATGCACCTTAAGGTTCTCTCCTAAAAACGCTTCAGCCCTGGCTGCATTTTAAAGCTCTTCTCGAGATCTGACCTAAATGTGAAGCAGTTTCAGCAGCAATACCATGCAACTATTTTCAGGAACTGATGCAAGCTTCTTTTTGCCTCGGGGAAATCTGTGAAGCTGAGAGGTGGAAAATTTTCTTTGTTCCCTGTAAGATGGGAGGGGAAACCTGGGAAGAAACAGCTTCTGTTCACTGGGCTGCTGTTAGGACCATCTTTTATGTCACTCGTTTTTCAAAAATCTGCCTGATTTTTCTGAACTCTTGCAAAAAAGAGGCATCGTAATATTATGAGGAAGGCAGGATTCGTGCTGTTAAAATCACCATAGTGAATTATTTGAATCAAAGTGCTGGTGACTTTAAATCTTGGGATTGTTGTGATATAAAATCCTTCTGTTCTTTCTCCATTTAAAATATTCAGAAGCATTTTGGGGGCAGAGCAAGGAAGGGTGAGCATGTTTATTTTGCACTAAGGACATTATTTCTCTTTGGGAATCCTTTCCTTTTGTCATTTATGAAGTATCTGGGAGCACAGGTGTCTGAAATTGTCCTTAGAGCTGTCCTGCTGACCACCCCCATTCTCCGTAGGAAGGCTCTGAAGAAGGCGTCGGTGCTATCACTGGACACAGAAAAGCCCTCATCCTTAGCAGTGAGCAAACGCTGTGTTTTCCACAGTTGAGGCAGAAGTGAGGGGCTTTTGAACGTTCTTTCTGAGCCTACATCTGCTTTTGAGTCGGTGTTGTCACAGTCTGGGTCCTGCTGAGCAGCTGGGAGAGCTGTGGCTGCCCTGTGTCCTGGGCTCTGAGGGAAGCTGGAGACTGCAGCTCCTGGCTGAGGTGTGGGCATGGATACAAGTAGGAAGCCCAGTGATGAGTTCTGCCTGTGGCAAAACCGATGAATCCATGGAATTGCCTTTTGTGTGCTTCGGGAGCCACTGTCAGTTTGTACTCACGCTGTTCAGTGCTTTAGAGTTGGAGTGTGTGGAGCTGCTTGGATGGAGGGAAGGATCACAGATATGCCAGGGGTTTAAAATACTTGTAGTGACTGCTGGTGAGCCACTGGGCATCTCAGTTCATGTTGTGTTTCCTAATGAAACCAGAACATATGTATACAAAATTAGATTATAACCACGTCTGAGTTTCTCTCTTTATCCCTCAAGGCACGTCGAAAGGACAGAGTTATAGCAGTGTACTTCTGTCTATGTACTTCTTCTATGTCCCTATGAAATAGATACAAGCCAGAAGTGAACTTAAGAGATGGCATTATAAGGGAAAAGATAGTCAGGGTTACAAAATGAACACATTTAAAAATCCAAAAGTTACACAGTGTGAAGACAATGTCAAAGAGTAATAAACGATCTTATTTTGAAGAACCAGCAAAGGTGTGACGATGCTTGGATGAGAGATCAGAGCCCTGAAAAACAGATATGAGAGGCTGGAATGAGAGTCTTTAACAAGGCCAAGGTCTGCATGCTAGCATAGATTAGGAACAGGGTCAATGTCAAAATGCAGACTGCCCTGTGAAGCGAGCCTGCAGGCTGGGCATGGTCAGCATTGCCCAATCCAGTGGGTAAATATTGCTGCCTGTTGAGCAAGGCACAACAGAGCCCTGCTGGGAGCACTGCTAGGAGGACTTGTTGGGGTCTGACCCTTGTGGTAGTTATGTATTAATAGATAATAATATCAAACTAACGAGTAATTAACAGCTCTTGGAAAACTGAATTAGTTTCTCCATGTTTTCCTTCCTTTTTCCACTCTTTGTACCTCAGTCAACCCTGGAGGTAATTATTGTAGGTGTGCTGGCACAGATTGTTTTGATTTGGGACAAAGCATAAGCGTGTTTTAGGGAGTAAAATACAAACTTAAAATAGATACTAGAAACCCAAAAACTTCTGTGGTGTTGCCAAGCTTGTAACTTTCACAGTGATTACTTGTACAAAGCATGGAAATATTTATTCTTAGGAACAGGATATTGACAAACCAATGTGGATTTATGCTCCTGTTCATTATGCAGATCTGAGTGGAAGGGGAAATGTTCCAGCTCTTCAGAACAGGGTTAAGAAGAAGAGGTTAAGGTTCAAAATCCCTGCATTTAAGGCTCCCTGGTTACACATTTTCCCTCTCCCTGTGCTCAGAGTCATACTGGCATTCCCGGTAAAAATGGCCAGGATAAATGCTCTTTGCAGGGCGTGCCCCCATGTGGGACTTCTTTCACCCAGGGCCAGCTGCCCCATCCCAAAATGAAATCTCCAACCCACAGCCCTGATCCAAGCACCCTGCAAGCCACCAGAAGAATTCCCACCCTTTCCGTGTATGTTTGGATCCACGAACATTCTGTGCCAGCCTGCTGGAGGCACATGCTGCAGCAGAGAGAGGGATTCTCTCCTCCCTGCAGCCCTTCCTGGGGCAGAGGTGCTGCTGGAGGTGGGGAGCTGGACCCCAGCAGGCGCAGGGACGCGTGCTCAGCGTGGCTGGGGGCTGCCTCCAACCACTGACTCAGTGCACTATTTTTGATCCAGCAAGGGGAGAAAGATACGTGATACAAGCCTCCACACCCCACTAAGGAGAACTATTAAAAGAGCAGAAGACATTCTTGAGAGGCTGCAGATGCTGCTCTGTCCTGCTCTGAGCACTGCGGGGTGCCTGCAGAATATGCTGCGTGTTCTTCTGGCTTATGCTCCTGTTTTAATTTATAGCATGACTTCAATGAGTTATCACAGGGCAGTGAGTCAGTTTAAACAGAATTTTCAAAACTCAGAACCTGCAGCCCCTCTCTGCTGCTTGCCCACTTGCCTCTGTTGACCTTTGTACCTGAGTTTAAGTGCAGATGACACCACCCCGTGAGGTTTCCTGACCAGCCCCTCTCTGCAGGGCTGAGCAGCATTAAATGGCTCATTTAATAAATTAATATTAGTATAAATTAATAAATCCCTCAGAGCAGGAGGGGGCACCTCGTGGCAGTGGCCCCACAGAGAAACTTGTCCCCTCTTCCCTCACTGGGAGTAGGGCAGCCACCTTTTTCCTCCTCTAGCTGTTCCTTATTCATTCACTGTTTTAAGTGGCCAATACTTGCTTATAAATTTTGCCTTTGCTCTCTGCCCAAGAGAGGGGAGGTACAGGATGTAAATACCATTATTGTTTTATTCACAATAATATCCCTGAGTGGAGTCAAAGCACTCAAATTGACAGTGAGCATCAATCAGCATCAGGAACCCTTAACTTCAATGAACTTCAGCTCCAGCTCCCATTTTAAATTCTGGGGGCCTTCAAATCCAGGAGAGATTGCCAGGGAGTTCATTAGCACCAGGATTTCCCTCTTAGGGCTAGGCACTATTAGCTAATGGGGTGGGCAGCTGACTCAAACAGCCCCTGCTGTTTGGGGCCTTTGCTGCAGGAGTGATGTTGTTTCTCAGCTTCAGCATCTCCTGGGAACTTGTTCCTCTGCTGTGTGAGTAGAAATCTTACTTTATTTCCTTTTCTCAAGCTTGAGAGACTATGTCCCTGGTGTATATTGTATAATTGTATTTGCTAAGGCATTTGACTTTGTTGAATATTTATGTCGTGGTGTTGCCATGTGCATGAAAGGTGGTGGTGGTAGTGAGGGGAATCTTGGTCTTTTCCCAAGTAGCAAGGGGCAGGACAAGAGCAAATGGGCTCAAGTTATGCCAGGGGCAGTTTAGGTTTGATATTAGGGGAAATTTCTTCACTGAAAGGGTGCTCAGGCATTTGAACAGGCTGCCCAGGGAGGTATTTAAGAGCTGACTGACCTGGTTTAGTGTCAGAGTTGGCATTGCTGGGCTAACAGTTGACTTGTTGATTTTGTGGTTCTTTTCCAGCCTCTTTGATCATAAGTTCTCACTATCTGCTGGTGAGTGTATGCGTATGGCAACAGGGACAATGAAGTTGTTGGTTCTACTTTAGCCTTACAACTTGTGGAATAAAAATTAGCAAGGTGATGTTTCTTTCCTGGGATATGTGGAGAAAAGAAGCAGTGAGAGGAGAGGGAAGGTCAGAGTGATGTTCTTACAAACTGTATGGATTTTGGTGGAGCAGAGTTCCCAGAGAGCTGCTTCTTTGTGTCAAATGATGGCAAATCCCTAACTAAATTATAAGCAGTAAACAAATATTTTTCCAAAGTCAGTATCTGTCTTTAGAAGTGACTTTGTAGGAAGTAGCTGTTACTTTCTCACAAGTTTGTTACACCTTCCTGGCCCAAATGACTCTGTACAACTGAAATAAAATTGTTGTCCCCCACAAATTGCATCAAGCAGTGCTCTGTACTGCCCTTCCAGTGAGAGAACAACAGATTTATTTTACATGCCCGAGAACCTTTGAAATGTCTCTTTTTAAAATAGGTTTCTCCAGGCTTTGTATATTACTTTGGAAACAACTTTATTTTTTGGCAAATACGAAAGCTGTAGTGTCATCTGAAGCACAGGATAAAGGTAGAAGCAGTTGCCTGAGTGGCCCAATAGCTGCTGTCTGACATCGATTATATCCTCCTCCAATAACCACTGAATTTTAACCTCTTTAGGTCAGAAACCATTTAGTCTCTGCATACAGAGTGAATTTGTTCATGAAAGGGTGATTAAGATGCCTAAGTTTGTCACAGTTTAATGATAAAGAAACCATGTCATCAAGCAGTTGACAGTATCACTTGGAAGTTCTGCTGATGACACCTGTGCATCAGGCAGGAGCAGGAGGATGTGCATGAGCTGTTCTTTTGGTTTTTGGGTCAAACTCCATCTATTCAGCCAGTTGTTTATGGCAGGATGTGAATGCACTGCCTCTAGCCCCAGCACTATTTTTTCCATGTTTCATAACTATTTTGTTGCAATCTGTTTTTTTTTTTTTCTTGAGGGGCTTTTATTTGTTTGGGGTTGTTTTTTGTTTTTTTTTTTTTAATTTTAAAAAAATGCTCTGTGCACACTCGGTTTTGTCCTGAGGAGCCCAAGAGACATCTGAAACATTTTGGACACGTCTAGACTGAAAGCTGAGCTGTGATGAAACATGCATGAGCTGGCAGGGCCCAGGTCTGCAGTGCCACGTCAGGCACAGATGGCTTAGCAATCTCCAACTGCAGCTGCCAAGGAACCGAAGGAAAACTTTTTGCTTTTAAGCAATTTTGCTTTTAAGCAAACGGGAGCAAAGGCATGTGTGAGTGTTGCTTTTGGGAGCTGGAGTAAAAATCACAGTAATGGTAAGGAGTATTCCAGTGCTGGCTGAAGTCGTGCATCCTTCCCATTAGCCTCAGAATAAAATCATCTGCAGGAACAGTTTTCAGTGTAGAAACTGAAATACCAGCAGAATTGAAATTTAGACACTGGAAACCACTAATTTGGTTGATAGTGCTTAATATACAGGAAAGCTCAGCCCAAGAGGAAGACAAGCAGCTGTTAATCCAGACTGAGCCAACTGAAGTGCAACTTGGGACCTGTAAATAATTAATAGATAAATTAATAAAGACTATTATGGAGATACTGTTATTACCTGTAGATTGAACTAAATCTACTCATCAGGATGGATAACTGGCTGGTTATTTTTCTCATCTGAAAACAAAGTAGAAAGTTAAAATACAGATAGATTATGAATAGTGTGTGTGATTTCTTAAGTTCCTTCATAGATTATAATAGTGAACACAAATAAATTAATACTTATGGCACTTAACTTTCATCTTGTTAAAAAGTAAAATGCATGGAAAGATGGTTTTTAGGCTAAGAATTATAAAGCTATTGTAGTTGAAATTGAGTCGTGGCTTTATATGCAGTGAGCAACATGACACTGAACACAGACAATTGAACTAGGGATAAAGGAAAACTGCTCATAAATTTAAGGTGTGCCTGGATGGCAACTCCTTATTCTTTGCTCTGAGTTCAGGATGATTTTTGAGGGTTTTTTGGCTGTCTATTGGTGTTCACACTTCTCATGGAGGTTCAGAGACCAAGTGAAGCAGCATCCCAAAGCCAGCTTTAATATATGTATATTAATATATTTAATGCATATTATATATTTAATATATTACCTTTAGAACCTCTGAGGGAAAAAATAACAACTTGCATCTGCCTCTGAAGAAGCTGTTTCTTGAGCAGCCTCAGGAGTGACCGTGAGCTGGTGTCTGTATAATCTGGTTTCCTCCAGAAAAAGTACAGGTGTTGCCTTTTTTGTTTCACTAGTGTGTAGGATCCGTGGTTTCAAGCTGTAAATGTAAACTGTAGCTTTTCACGGTCAGTATCTTGGGGTTTTAAATACCAACTAATCCTCACGCTGTGCCCCGGCTGTGGTGTACTGCACCCGGGGGTGAAGCCTGGTACAGAGGTGTCTGTTCAGCAGGAACATCATTAGCTTAGTGCTCATTTGCACTTTCGGGGTCTCCTTCAAAAGCAAACAATGTGAAAAATGTGTTCTGTAGAAAGAAAAACAAAAGCCCTTTGGAAACAGGGCAGCTGCTGTTGTTTGGTTTTTGAGGGATCGTTCCGTTTTCAACGTCTTATTTTACTATGCCACTACTCTGCTCCTTAATGAGCCGCGGAGAGGGCTCAGCAATCCTTGTCCTGAGTCTCCCTCTAGTGATGCGCTGCTGCGCGGCCGGGTGTGCTCGGGGGGAGCAGCCCCTCGGGGGGAGCAGCCCCTGGGTGGGAGCAGCCCCTGGGTGGGAGCAGCCCCTCGGGGGGAGCAGCCCCTCGGGGGGAGCAGCCCCTGGGTGGGAGCAGCCCCTCGGGGGGAGCAGCCCCTCGGGGGGAGCAGCCCCTGGGTGGGAGCAGCCCCTCGGGGGGAGCAGCCCCTCGGGGGGAGCAGCCCCTGGGTGGGAGCAGCCCCTCGGGGGGAGCAGCCCCTGGGTGGGAGCAGCCCCTCGGGGGGAGCAGCCCCTCGGGGGGAGCAGCCCCTGGGGGGGAGCAGCCCCTGGGTGGGAGCAGCCCCTCGGGGGGAGCAGCCCCTCGGGGGGAGCAGCCCCTGGGTGGGAGCAGCCCCTCGGGGGGAGCAGCCCCTCGGGGGGAGCAGCCCCTGGGTGGGAGCAGCCCCTCGGGGGGAGCAGCCCCTCGGGGGGAGCAGCCCCTGGGTGGGAGCAGCCCCTCGGGGGAGCAGCCCTGGGTGGGAGCAGCCCCTCGGGGGGAGCAGCCCCGGGCGCTGCAGCCGAGCAGGGTCCCTGCTCGCATCCCGGAGCTCCGACAGCCCTGGCGAGCGCGGGGCTACCCGCGGGGCTGCCGGGGCTCGGGACCCCGCTCGGGAACCCCGCTTGGGAATTCTGCTCAGGAACAGCACTCAGGACCCCGCTTGGGAACTCCGCTTGGGAATTCTGCTCAGGAACAGCGCTCGGGAACTCCGCTTAGGGGACCCTGCCAGGGAACTCTGCTCAGGAACGGCACTCGGGATCCCGCTCGGGGACTCTGCTCAGGAACCCGCTCGGGAACCCCGCTTAGGGATCCTGCTCAGGAACCCCCCCAGGAACCGCGCTCGGGAACTCTGCTCAGGGATCCCGCTCGGGAACCCCTGCTCGGGAACCCCTGCTCGGGAACCCCGCACAGGGACACCCCCAGGGACCCCGCTCACGGACCCCGCTCTGGAACCCAGCTCAGGGACCACGCTGGGGAGCCCCGCTCGGGAACCGCTCTGGAATTCTGCACAGGACCCCATTCAGGAGCCCCGCTCGGGAACCCCCCCAGGGACCCCGCTTTGGACCCCGCTTTGGGACCCCGCTTTGGGACCGCACTCGGGAGCCCCGCTCAGGGCTCTGCAGGGCCCAGCGCCTTCCTGGGAATGGGAATTCCTCCACGGGTGAGCAGCTCATCCCCTCCTCCCGGGTGTGCCCTGCGCTTGTGAGCTGGGATAGCCTGGAATGAGCACCACGGCCGGAGCCTGCGCCTCCATCCCGCTCTCTGCCGCGGCCCCGGGGACAGAGCAACAATGGAAGCCCTCTTCTTCTCGGTGTATTATTAACAGCACTGATAAGATAGAGGGAGGGCGTGAAATGAGATATCAGAGGGGAAACTGTGCATTGTACGCACTGGCACCTCCTTTAACTCAGAAATGGCTCTGTGGGCAGTTTCTGGGGAGATCCCAGCTGTGAGCTATTATGTGTTTAAGGATACACACGTCTGAGTAAATACAAATTGTTTGCACGGGGACTGAGCAGCAACTGCTGTGCAGACACTCAGACTAACAGCTGCTTGAATTGATGGAAAATGGGCAAAGAAGGGAGGGGTCAGTTCTGGTGTGCTGCTCTATCCCTGCCTTGGTCACTGAAAAAGACACCAGGTTTAGAAACTAAGGCATCTCTGAAAAACTGTTTTCCCTCACTGATTCTGTACTTTACCACACAAGCAAGTAGGTGTTATTTAGCACAGGTTTTTGATAGTATAATTACAAATTGGGTATAACCTGATTCTGGCAAGTGTAGCTTTTAAGGTATTAGGTAATATTAGCATGACTGTAGATGGTTTTGAGATTTGCTGTCTGGGGATGCATAAATAATAGGACTCAAACTCATTCCTTCCTTTCTCATTACATAAAAATAATTCATTTTTAGAAATGCAACTAAACTATAGTCAGTGTTGCTGTTTTCAGATGGAATTCAAATTTCACAGCCTTGGTACAACTGGGACCAACCTTAGGGACAGCTCTTGGCATCTGCTACCTACTTTTGCATAAATCACCAGAGGACAAGCCCTAGTTCAAAGCTTCAGTTCTTTACAAAACCCTTCATCACTGATTTTCCTAGTCCAGATCCATTTACAAGATGGAAAATTTTAACGTGGCTGGATCTGGCACCACATCCTCACACCCTGAAGTGGCAAACACCTGCTTGCAAATGCAAAATCTAGGCATAGAATGCAACCTATAGAAAAATGTTTTACTAAGCCCACAGGTGCTTCACCTTCCTTGGGATTTCTGTTTTGAATGTGAACAAACCAGGGAAGTGTGAGGTGATGTTATGAGTTTGTAATGCTGTGGGCACAGTAGGACTTTAATTAGTTGGGTTTTTATGAATATAGAAAATTGAGCATTCAAGTACCTAATGAGGGAACAGCTACTGCAGTGAGGCAGCTGGTGCCAGGGAAGAACTCAAGATCTCTTACATCTTACTTTAAATTCACATCTTTCCAGACAGCAAGAAGTGGAGGGCAAACAGGAAGGACTCCTTAGGAGGCTTCAGGGTGACCTAATTGTGGCTTTTCACTACCTGAAGGGAGCCTATGAGAAAGATGGAGACTTTTTACAAGGACATGTAGTGACAGGACAAGGGGAATGGCTTCAGAATAGAGGGCAGGATTCAATTCGATATTAGATACTAGGAAGGAATTCTTTACAGTCAGGGTGGTGAGGCACTGGCCCAGGTTGCCCAGGGAAGCTGTGCATGCCCCATCCCTGGCAGTGTGCAAGGCCAGGCTGGATGGGGCTCTGAGCAGCCTGGTCTTGGGAAGGGTCCTTGTCCATAGCAGGGGGCTTGGAACAAGGTGATCTTCACAGTCCCTTCCAACCCAGGCCACTCTATGAATACAAACCCACTTCCTGCCCACCCACTAAAAATAAAACACTAAACCTCTGTCACTGTGCTGAGTTTCAGTTTAATCCAGTTAAAAACTAATCTATACAAAGTACAGAGTGGGGCTTTTTTTTTCTTTTTTTTTTTCTTTTTAAACACATATTGCACCAGAGATATGAATTTGTACAGCATTAACCAAACTTTACCCCTTCATCCTCCTACCCAAATCCCAGCCAAGTACAAAACCGAATCTCTGCAACTTTGTGGTGGAACTGCTGTCTGTATAAAGTTAGATAGTTTTGTTGTAATCACCTCCTAAATGAAAAGCAGAATACAGGCATTAGCACTTGTGCCCATGATATTCCAGTCCCTTATTTCTCTGTGATTATAGCTCTCTACTTCCCAATTTACAATTCTTTACAAAACTCAGCTGTTTCCAAGTAAATGAGATAAGGGGGACAATTGCCAACAGCAGAGTTGGGACCTTACAATCAAGTGTAAGAGGCTGCACTGAAACTGAGCATTACATTACAAAGCCATCATGACATTTAATGGCATTTGTCAGGAGGCAGAAGTAGCCTGAAGGAATGATTTGTATGAGAGAAATGCCTTCACACCAAAGGTTTCAGTCCTTGAATCTCTACAAAGATCTGTGGCTGTATCACTTGTCCTCTGTGAACTTTCATGGGGGATGGGGAAAACACAAGACCTCCCCTCACCTTTACCATGACATTTGAATAATTCCCTCTTTGTTTCCCTCCTCACCCTGCTACCCATTATCAGGCTACAGCCCCAAAGCCAGGGCTGTGCCCAGAGAAAGTTCATGTAGCTGTAACTTTGTCTGGGCCTCTTTGCAAACAGATGAGGCTGCTGAAAGATATTCTCCAGACAGACAAAATCAAACTATTGTTAGAATTGCATAGAAATGACAAACAGTGGAGACATCGGTTTTGCAAACTGCAACTGTCATCTACTTGCATAAAGAACAAAAAGAAAAGGTAAAATAAGTCAAACTGAATAGTATAAATGAAGGAAATGCAACATGACAAGTTATGGGATAAAATAGGTAAGGAAACCTAATCTGTCCTGGCACTGAGTTCTGCTGCATTATGTGGAGAACATGAATGTGCCCAGGTCTGATGAAAGAAGCCTTGAGCATGGAAGGAATGTGCCTGGCTTCCATCAATCAAAGTTCTTCAGAGTGACAAATTTCCCAAATGTCAATACAAAATGTTAGCAATTGCCCTCTGGTTTTTTGGGTTTACCTAAAATGTTCAAGTCTTATTCTGAAGGAAACATCTTCCTCTAACAGAAAGTGCTTCTGCTTCTTTGCTCGAGCCCCAGAATATCTCTGTTAATGCCACTGTCAGCAGTTAGCCACAGAACAGGAAGGAAATGTAAAGGATGCTAGCAGAGGTGTGTGTATCCGTTCAAAGCCAGCATGATACAATCAGAACAATCCCTGTTTAAAAAACAAACAAAAAAACAACCACAAAAACCCAAGCAAACAAGCAGATCCACACAGGGTTTATATACTTTAGGATAGTTTCAGTTTGAAATGAATGAGAAGCAGGGGCACTGGCACAACTTTTCAGCATCATAATAAAACTGACATGAAAATCAACTTAATCTTGTAAAATCTTGGCTTGCAATACTAGGGACCTATCCTGGTTCAATACCAAAATAATACAATCAAGTAGCACCCCTGCCTTAGGACACTTCATAACCTTAGACCAACTGCTGAAAGACTCATCAGAGTCAAGACTGAGACCCTTAACAAATCCCAGATTCTTGTCTGAGTGCTCTCTGAAGCACATGGTGGGTGCAATTTGAAAAATCTGGTTTTATTGTAGGAGGTAGGATAATCTGCACAGAAAAAGACAGTGAGTCTTGTTCTGTTTTGCACAATATTTCCATCGACATAAAAAGCTTACTTAATAACATGCAAAATTTTGAGATCAGCTGGCATCTGGTGAAAGAAATGAGGACAAAAGCACTGTCCCAAGGGCCAGTTGAGCTTTCAACTGCTACACAGAATTAATCTCAACAAGGAGGACGGTTCAGATCAATACACAACAAGTACAGTATTCCTTTTGAAGGCGTTCAGTGAAATTCTTAGGTTTCTGTAAACATGAAAAATATTCACTGTTCCACATAATTCTTTGCTGTGTTTAAATTTTAGAAAGTGCACATTTTCTGTGATTAAGAAATTTCATTTTTATTTGGTCTCAAAGAAGAAAGGGTTTGGTAGTGCCGGAAATAGGCCTTTATCTGTGGTCTTCATTTCCCCATCTTTTGCTTTTCAGCATTTCTGGAAAGAGTTTCTACATCAAACTAGACCTAACTTAACATCCAGGCCTGTTCCCTGTTTCTTCTCTGAGAAGATCCTGGTTCATGCCTCAACACAGAATGGCAGACATCTCCTCCCTCTTTGTCAGAGGAGAGTCCAACAGCTTAGTCCCCTGGCCTTAAACACCTTTAGTATTAATGGTTTCTTTAATTTCCTCCTCCATTATACCCTCTACATGATCCCCTTGTGTTTCTCACTGATGCACTGGAGAGAAAATTAATTTAACTTATAAATCAAATCTGACCAATACTTCATCTCTAACATTCCCAATGATTTTACAGTCTGAGGGAGAAAGTTCATGTTTCACCCTGATTTCCTGTCCCCCCCACCCCTCCCACCACTTCCCCACCCCAAATAATAAAGATGCTATAAAGTTGAGGCACAAGTGGTCAAGGGTGAACTTGATCAGTTCTGACAGCTGGTTCTTGGACGTGTCCTGGTGGTAAAGGCTGATCCCCTCCCACTGGGTGTGGTGGTGCATCTCCAGCTTTGTGTTCAGCAGCTGTAAAACAAGAAGAGAACCATTTGTAACTTCTCAGTAAACTGGCCCCAAATGGGAAAATTCCCAAAATCAAAGTTTCTAGCATAGGGACACTCGAACAAAACCTTCTATTTTCTGGTTTGTAAGTGGTGTCCCTGTTCTTCCCTGGATGCTCTAGATGTCAGTATTTTAGATTAATACAATCCTCCTTCTCTGCCATTGGATGTCTTGTGTTAGGACTCTGGTTTCTTACTAAGGACTTAAAAGCAATGAGATTTCTGGAGTACTTAGAAGAGCTACACATTTCCCTCTGAAAGACAGGTTAGTGAACATCTCTCCAGAGGTCATTAAAGCTGCATTAAATTAATAGTTTTAACAGAAAATACGGAGGTAATGATTTTAATATCGCAGATCTTAAAAGTTTGTGTATCTACACAGAAAGACACATACGGGGTTGGATTTTCAGTTCTCCACCTGGTCCTGCAGGAGGATTTCCTTGCTGTAGTTTCTTTTGTTCCATCTGTTTTACAACCTGGTGAAAAATAAAATACAACAGTTGAAAAACTTGCATTTCTCAGCTTTCTCTGATGTGACATAAATGAATACACCTAAACCAAATTTTGCAGTCTTTCTTAGTGGGTATAGTGCTGAGTTGCTTTAATTTGGAACACCAGACTCAGTTTTGCTGTGGTACCATTAGTTTAGAATTCAGCTGGGACTCATAGGAGAAATTGAGGTAAATCTCCAGAGCTGGGAATTGTGAAGAGCCAGTACACATGCAAGGACAGAGAAAAGATGAAAACAAGTATCTGCTGTCCTCACACATGTACCTGCTGAAACTCTTGTTTCTGAGCCTGAAGCTGATCGTGCTGCCTCTGTAGCTCTTCCTTCTGTTTCTGAAGTTCCTCTGCCTTCTTTCTAAGTTCATCTTCCTGCTGGGAAATGTGATTTTCAAATTCTTTCAGCTCTTCCTCAGTGAAGAGTTGCTGTTGATCTAATGTCTGCAAGAAAAGCACATACAAGTATGAATACTTAGTCAGGAAAGCACGGGTCTTTTTTAAATATTTTCTTACTGAAATTCCTGCACAGTTCACTAAAAAAACCCTCAGAACAAAACAGTGAGACATGACACTGGGTACACTCAATGAAAACAGCAAAACAGTAATTTCTCAGCTATTTTCTCAACGAAGCTCTACTAGGGATTTAGATGTAGGAGAAAAAAATCCTCTTTCTTCCAGCTGAGCTCTTATCTTCCCTTTGAAGCGATTCATAAACAAAACGTCCATTTCCATTTGAAAAGCACGTGTGAAAAGCTCTTCCCGAATCCCGAATCCCCGCGGTGGCGCCAGACCTTTTCCCTTTGTGCCGTTCACATCTGCATTACATTTCGGCTGCCGTTCAGCTGAGGGGCTTAACAAACACACATACCAGAGCAGAGCTGGAAAAACCAAAGGTCACAGACATGCCGTTTGGTTTCCTGCTCCAAGTGCTGGTAATGGTGCTGCATGTTGTACTTGGAACACATTCTCATTACCTCCCAGCTATCTGGCTCCAAAAATTCCTTTTTCTCCGTGGCTCGCAGGAACTCTTCCAAAGTCACTAGCCGGTCCTTGTTGATGTCAACCTATTTGAAGAAAAAAATTAAGCTCGATCTAAAGGACAGGTGTTGGAGGAGCTAATGTTTTAATTTCATCAATCAAATATAACCATTTTCAATTTTATAAATGTCCCATTTCCAAGGGAGTGCCCACAACTTTTTCTGAAAACTTCTCTCACAAGCTTATGTAGCTTAACAAAAATAGAACTACAAAGTAAATCCTGACATTTTACTTCAAAATTCACTGGCTTTATTGGAAACACTTGTGCTCACAGTCCAAACACTAATAGTGGAATGTGTGATTTTTTTTTTTTTTTTGAGAAAAATGTTTTGTAGATTTCTGGTAACTACTCTGACTCACAGTTACAAAATTATCTCCACTGTTGGAGGAGGAGGTTTTGAAAAACAAAAATCCCACCCAACTGAATTGTGTTAGAATCCTTTAAGGGAAAGGGAGGAAATACTTCCCTTTATGACTAATAGATGACCAGGCTTGCTCTGTTCCTCAAGTTTAAGGAATACAGCTGAATACAGAAATATTATGGGTGAAAAACACAGTGGTTCAAAACGTTCCCTTTCCATTCCCGTGTGTCCTGAGCTGAAAAACCATCAGACTCTGTGAAGGTTTTCACTGCCACAGATGATGGCCTGAGCTCTGAGCCCCCTTCTAAAGGGACAAAGCTGAGCTATATGAAAGAAGACATTGCTCTACTCCCTCTTCTCACACCTAAATCTTACCCATTTGCCAAGTGCCAAAGCACATTTAGAGTCTTCCTTTGTTTGACAACTCACAAGGAATTTCTGTTGAGAGTCAGTATCTGCAAATAACCGAGGCTATAGAACAACTCCTTCTCTGGAAGTCCTTAAATCAAAACTAGTCAGCAGGCATTACATCAGAATCCAGGGACAGGGCCTGAGAATTGTAACTTGGCATCAATCTCAGCACAAGCAGCACTCGGTGTGACAGGTCATCCCTTGCTGCTGCACTTGGACAGCACTTCATGTTAGGAGAACTGTATTTTTTGAACACAGAAGGGAATCAGCCCTCACCTCATTCATTACATGTTCTCTCATTCTCAGCCTTTCTTCTTCCATTTCAACCATGTCATCCTCTTCATTCTTGGGATCATAAACTTTTTCTAACTGAAATTTAAAATTAGTACATGTTAGTTTGAAGAAAAGGCTGCTCATTCAAAAGGCAGAACATATCTGAAAAGTAGTGTGAGATGTTCTCTGTGTGTGCAGTTTTCCTCTTTCAGAACAGGATTTAAGCAACAAGTGAGCCTTTCTTCCTAAGAATGAAGTTTTCAGTTAATTCACGTGGTCTGTTACAATTCAGTGCTGTGGATGTTACTGTCAAGCTGACCTCAGTGTGCACAGTCTGGTCCTACATTTGATTCAAAACAGGCAGAGGTTCCACGTGGTTTCTGGAATGGGAGAGAGTGGCTTTTTCACCAGGGCATGCAGCTGACCCCGTAAGCATTCAGGGTATCACAAGACAAATTCAGTGCCAAATTTAACGGTTCACTTCTCTTCTTGCACAATGTCTTTCTGGAGAGTTCATGTTTTGTGCTTCAACTTGGCTTTCTCAGGTGTTTTGAGCTTCACTTGCCCAGCCACAGGTAATTTTAAGGCCCCAGGCTGTTTGTTTTTACACTACAAAATAGTGAGACATCCATCTGAAAAGACTGCACTGTATCTTCATGGTTGTGAAGGAGATGATGGCAAATCACTGTACCAGAGTTAAATTTTCAGACAACAAACCAAGGCTTAAAGAAACTAAGAGCCTGTCTGCTTTATCAGATGTCCATCTGTGCTTCAAACTAGGCAGACATAAAATGTATGAAATTTCTGTAGCCACTTGTACAGTGCTGAGCCAAGCCACACAAGTGTGACCCTTTTTCTCATCAGACTTTTTGATGAACACTGAATGAGCACAGATGCCCAGCTTCAGAACCCCTATCAGGCTGCACCTAGGGAGAGCAGGAGGGCAGCTCTCCACATTGCAATTTACAGTCCTGCAGACTAGTTATAGAACTTCCAGCAAGCCTGGGGCAGAGAAATACACGAGCTCTAGATTTCTGATGTCTGACTCCTATGCTACAACTACGTTATTTTGCCTGGTGATAGGTTTTATACTTTTGTAGAAATATTAAGGATGCATGAAACTCAGTGTGAATACTCTCTTTTGTAGTCAAAGCCCCTGCATATACTTGGGAAAAACAGACATCCCTGTAACCCTTTACTGAAAGAAGTTAAGCTTCTGAATATTTTTTTTTACCTCTTTAGTAAATAGAGCTTCTAATTCTTGCTCGTCCAGGAAACCATCATTATTGACATCTACAAAAAGAAGTGTAAAAATACAAGTTGAGTACCTATAGAAAGTCATACACGTAATAGATATGCAAGAGTTAAGTAAGGAAAGATCAGTGTGCACATTTAACAAGAAGCTGGTTACACAGGTTGTTTCTTCTGTTTAGGTTTTTATCAGGCATTGGCTGGAGTGTATTGTCATTTTAGGTTGGTTGGACAAGTCTGGAGCAATCTCTCCACTTCTTACATTAGCAAACTGAAATAGGTCACCACAGGATTGCACAGACTGCAACTGCCAAAAAATATTGCTGAGAACAAGCTGTCCCCTTTTAACCACTAAATTTGTAATTAGACTCAGGAGCAACAAGATTCTGCAAAAAAGCTAACTGACAATATGACACCCCAAAAAATTAAAGAATTACAGGAAAATCTATATAAACATGCAGCACTTGAGAAAAGTGTAAGATGACTTTTCATGACAAATGCAGAGAGGAGAATACTTGATAATTAACAATCCATCTTTTATCCTACATTGTGCTCTGCATACTGTTACACTACCTCTGAAATGGAAAGAAAATATCCACTTCAAATTATTACCCAGTATTTTTGTGTAATTGCTTCAAAGTTTTCTATACACTAAGATCTAAGGCAACAGGTGATTTCAGCTACTTCTGCTCTGGTAGGTGTTGCACAAACTAGCTACCAAACTATCTTTCAAAATCTCTTTCTAGAAAGAAGTAAGATTTAGTAACTATAACTAGATGATCATTAAGGTCCCTTTGGACCCAAACCATTCTATGATTCTGTAATACATGCTTATTATATATGCTATAAACTGAGATAAATGTTTAGACTCAAACTAGAATGTTTTACCTAAATCATCATCTTTGAGATTAGGCCAATTCTGTGTGCTGTTCAACCTTTTGCAGCCCAGTGCCAGGCAGGATCTACTCAGGGGTACTTCATGATGAAGATTTAACAAAATCAGAACACAGGGTTACATGGTGACATCATCACAGGTAAAGCCAGGTGTTCACTGAGATGCATCCTCATCTCAGCTACTGCTTATGGTTTCTAGCTGCCCATTCCTCAGAAATCTACAGGCAGGATTGGATTAGAGGGGTTTTGTTTCATCAAGGGAATATTGCAACTTCTGAAGAGGCTTGGCCCTTTCTATGACCACTCCAAAGATTAGGGGCACCTGGTACTTATCTGCAGAGATGATGAGAAAGCAGGTTTTGCTCCTACACAAATCTCGGAGGATTCATTCCCAGTACATACTGTGCAAGCAAAGTTATAGATATGGACAGCCCTCTAAGTACCCATAGTTCCCTAAGGAATCACTACTGGGTTTTGCCTTTATGATTTTAGGAGTGGTTAAACAAAACTCTGAATCAGTTTTTAAATTTTAAACTCCATTTAAAACATTGCATGAAATTTACAAACAGTAACAAATATTTTCTCCTCTGTACTGCTCAGATTCATCCAAGTTGCTTGAGGTGTAAGACTTCATCCTAACATATGACAAACTTGTCCTCAGCAGAATATAACAAAGTCACTTCACTTGTCCATTAGATTAAAACTAAACCACTTACCATGTAATTTGAAAAATGTTTTGGGGTCAAACTCATTAGGATCTAGTCCATCTGCCTCTTCCCACACCTCTTTCAGTTGATCTTTGCTTCCCTATAGATTGGTTACAAAGAAAAACTGTTCAAAAGACAATTTAGTGTAATTTCCCTGCATTATGGCTTCTCTGAAAGGCTTGCTTTATTTGCTGATTAGCCATGTGGCAAATGGAATCAGTGGCATTTTCTTTCACTCCCTCTTGGTCAAGTCTGATACTTTGATTAGACAGAAAGGCCCAGGGAAAGAGGGAGTGTAGAGGAAATGCATATTCTGTGGAAAGGAGCACCTGTAATAATCAGTCATGGCCACACAGCCCTGTCCAGAAACAACAGCTAAAGGGAGAGGAATTCTTCTGCCTTTCCTACAGCAAATGGAACTGTGATGCAGTTCCCTGCAGGCCAGGCATACCATGCAGGCAACCCTACAGTTTTGAATACTGTTCTGGCTTCTTCCTTATGAATTTCAGTGTCTTTGAAAGAATTCTGGTAGCAGATAACACATCTGGACAGAAAGAAGGGGAGTTTATACACTCTCAGCAGTGTGCCCACTCTCTGCTCCCATGGCAGTAAGAGGAGGCAAAGGATGACAACAAACAACACACACCCTTCTGGTATGAGCTGCTTCTCTCTGGAGAGGAAAGCTCACACTCAGTCACGTAAGAACAGGCTGTGGCCTTACAGGATGGTGAACTTTCGGGTGATCTCCATGTTTTTTCTTCATCTCCTCAAATTTGGATTCTTCTCTCTTCCTCTTTTCTTCATCCAGTGTTTTTAAATACTCTCTCCTCTCATGTTCTTTCATCATCTCGTATTTCTTAAACTCCTCATGACGAGTCTTATCATAGTTTTCCAGGTCACTTGTAGCCTAAAAATACAGATACATGCAGACTGATGATTATATAATATAATCTGACATTAAAATCACTGTATTGTTCACCTCTGTGGGCAAGGCTGGCCGTTTTGCCATTCAGGGCAGACTGGCTGGGGGCTCCTTTCACATGAAAGCAAGGCAGGAACATCTCTCCTCCCTTTGCCATTTTCACAGAAGTTAATTTGTAATGGTTCATCTGTTGGACAATTTTTGCAATTACATGGTGCTGTAAGAAGGCTTCAGAAGTCCTTTCTCATCAGTGAGTAATAAATTAACTCAAGTTAATCAAGTCCTGTACTAACAGTACCATTAACTCCTTGATCATTTCAGAATAAGAACATTTGTAGCTCATCCTACAGTTTAATGACAACAGTGCCTTCATTAATAATGGGACTTAGTTTGCAGCAGCTTAATATAGATCAAATAAAAAACCCCAAACCATTAAATGGAAAGAAAAGGTATGAGAGGGGAATTTCTGACAAGTTCTTGTGTACAGATTAAAGTGGTGTCATTTTCACACTGGCCAAAGTATTAAAGAATATTTTGGTAGTGCTTTTCAAAGTAACATGTTTACACCTGACACTGTCTCTCCATTACTTACATTTTACATTTCAGATTCACTGTATGTTTTAAAAAATAATTCCAATGCTAAGACCCCCTTAGGTATCCATGACACCCTGTCAGTATCTTGGTTGAGAAATGAGAAGAAAAAACAATAAAATATGTAATAAAAAGAACTGCCCTGTTAAAGGATATGCTTCTCCAAGCCAACCAGAATTTTCCCAGATCTGAAACATCTGAACATTTTTAAACATTTCTGAACATCCCAAGTGATGTTCAGGAATGTTTAGAAAAATTATAGTATCTCTATAAGAAATAATTCTACAGAAAATGGAGATCAAGTCTTCCAAGGGTAAAAAAAATTACACAGAAATTATCTTTCGATTTATTTTAAAAGTATAAAAAACTGTTCAAATTCTTATGTCAGAGATGCTGTGCTCTCTAAAGTATATCTGAGACATTTTTCCCACTGGGAAGTCTATTTTTCTCTAGCAGTTGAAAAAAGCCATGCCATAGTTAGCTTAACTGCATCCCCTGAATAAACCCCACACCCCTGTGACTGATACTGAATCTGCTGAACACACACTGAATGTGTGCCCAGTATAATCAATTTCTAATATTGCTATCACAAATTCTACTCTGCTGTGGTTTTGCAGCTTGATGTATATATAACAGATCCCAAAAATTATATGGCTAGGTTGGAGATGATTATTTACATCACTCTGTGAGATTCCTATATAATTTAGAAACAGAAACCAGAAAAAAAACACTTGGGAAAAATGTACCTCTATCTCACCTGTATTTAATTTAAAGGTTCTCAGAAAAGTGTATTTTATTCCCATTGTTGCTTGTACTGGCACATGAATGTTAAGTCCTGTTAAGGTGACAACCCAAAAATCTATGGATTCTTTTGCATCATGCACACTGGCAACAGTTTTCAAGTGTGCATGAAGACAACTGACTTTTCTCTGAAAATGAAAACTGTCATTTATAAAATGTGGTAAATAGGAGAGGCCTTCCCTTTAGCAGAGGTAAAAAGCAGAATAATTAAAACCCCAACCCCCACAGCAGTTCCTGCCTGGCACTCACTGCTTTGATCAGCATATCCAAGTCTTTAGGTTCAAAGGTGTCAGGATTCTGGTGGTTCAGGTGCTCAAACTGCTTAAGGAGAGCCTGATGATCTATACCAGTGTCTGGAAGAAAAAGGTATACGTGCAAAACATTAAAATAAATTTGAAACTGAGCAAAAATCAACAAGCCTTTCATATGGGAGCTTATGCCTTGTAAGTACCTGAGGTTTCCTGAGGACTAAATAATTTTTTCACTGTTGGTGGAAACTACAGTAACATTTCTTAAGGTGCTTTTCCTGAAGGAGGTTGACAAACTTGATGGCAATTTGCACTATATTCCTTCTGATGGGTCAGTGCTGCATTGCACACAATCATTTTATATGCACAAATTACAGCTTCTGTTTCAGCAAGGGAAAGTATGATCAATTTGAGCTTTACAAACTAAAAAAAAAAAATACTTTATTCTCTTTTATATAAATGAGATAGCTGAAATTGTGCTCTACCAAAGCTAACAATTTGCATATTTTTCCTGCACTGGGAGAAGCCCAGCTCTTCTACTGCTCTGAACATTTTGCAGATGACATGCATCTGGCCAAAGACTCATGTACAATATGGCATAAAATTGTATCAAATCAAATAAGCAGATACTCTAACTTCATTTGTGGAACAAAGAAAAGTGCAAGACAGTGGAGAGACAGGTCTTGTGTCTAAAAGCTGGAAACATTTTCTCTTCCTTGTGACAGGAGTGATACCCACCAATATCAACACACAAAGCACTAACAAGTAATCACAGCCTTTCTAGCTGTTACCATGGTCTCTGAACACTAATGATATATAATAACATTCTCTTAAGAAGTGTATGCTTTGAGATGTTAAGTACAATAATTGTGACAAGCTTTTACTAGATGGCTTAGCAAAGAATATTTTGTTTTTTAAAAAAATTGGAAAACACATTTTTGAACATACTGTTCTTTCTCAAACTGTCTGCTTTACAATCAACACTGTGTTTGTATTAACACAAAACAGCAAACACTGGCCAGGGCAGATCTCAACCATCATACCTCCCTAGTGAGATCATAATTTCTGTTTAAATATATGTGTCTTTGTCTGTGTTTGAAACATTTTTAGAAGTGTAATAATAGACTCAAGAAAAACCAAGGAACAATAAAAACCCCATTTTTCTCCATTTCTTACATTTAGGGGAAAAGATTCATTCTATTTGACACTATTTACTTGCCACATAACTGTATGATCTGAGACCCAACTCCTAACATTCTTCTGGCCTGTAATGATCAGCCTAGTAGGATACTGGTAAAAATGTCTAAAAACACATCTGGATGAGGACTGAATATATGCTGAATATAATCTCAGATCTAGCTGTCTGGGGTTTTTACACCTGATCCAGCTGAGAGGAAAGAAAACAGGAGGGGTTTGTGTGCTTTTTTTTATTTTTGTAGATCAGACAGAAGATTCTAAGTGGTGTTATAGGGAAAAGATTACAAGAGCAAATATGAGGAAATCAAACCACTCTGCCTGCTGCTATTTTAATGTTTATTTCAAGATGTTGTCTAGGTGTGTAAAGGCAGCTGTATTTTATAGGTAATCTGGCCATACTTGTACATGATGTGAAGCACTCATGGGCAATTTTGCAAAATGTTTTTACATCTTAGTACTCATCTGAATGCTCTGAACTGCAATAATCTGTTCCCAAATGTAAGATCTCACATGGTAAGATGGGAGCTGTTGGGAGGAATTATTTTTCTAAAGCACACTCTGTTACTATTGATTTATGAAAGTAGAGAGGGGTAGAAGTGATCAGTCCATTAAACTTCACAATACCTAAAACAACTATGTACACATCCAGGCATCATTAGCTGCTGTCACCTAGCTGTGAATGTCACCAGGATGTCACTGAACTGCTTGTCTGCAACAGGAACAACATCCCCATAAACATTTATTTGCATGTGCACACTTCTTCTGTCTATTTGTCACATATAAATTAGCTTAGCCTGCAAAACAGATCCTTATTCTAGGAGTATTTTTTTTTATGCATTATGTATTCCATTCCTTGGGATCCCCCATGAAAACTTGCAAACATCTTTATAGTAATAAAATCCTGTCCAAAAATTCATTTTCTACCCTCTAAGAATATGAAATACTGTGTCATGTTTTTTTTTTTTTTTCTTAAACACAGTCCTACTGTGTTACTGGTTCTCTCTGAGTAATCTATTAAATCTATGCATTAGAAAAATAACAGGCAGGAGTATCTGAAAAATCCACTGACAGAAACCAGTTCAGTTCTGTATAAAACAGAGATGGCTTTTCTCTTCTCCCCAGTTTCCTATAACCACAGGTCTTTAATGGCTCCAGGCCAGGACACTCATTCTCAGTTTAGTCATTATCTGTGACAACAAACAATGCACAGCTGCTGGACTTTGACATATCTCTAACACCATTCCATCTGTTAACTCACCTAGATAAATTTGTATTCTTACCTTGGACAGAATCCATTTTAGCTTTAATTAACATTCTTAATCTTGCTACCTCTTGTCTTTTGAGTTCATCCAGCCGTGTTCTCACATGGTGGCTTACTAAATCAAGCTCTCTGCTCAGCTTTCCACTCTGTCAAAAAACAAAACAGTCATGCATAAACCCTGGAAGAAAGAAGCCTTTAGATTCCCATTAGACATAAGCTGCAAGACAGCAGACTAATGGGAGTCTCTGGCAATACTTTAGCCCACACTGTAAGAATCTCAACATTTTTCAAAGAGCAGATTCAAAATTTTTATGGCAATGGTTACGGAAACAGAGAAGAATCCTAAAAGCTTTCAAAAAAGAGAATTTCTAAGTATCTCGCTCCTCCAAAGAGCAAGACCATAACCTTGGAGGAGCAATGCCTAATCCTGAGTTCAAAAGAGCTGTGAGAAGCACACAAAGTGCCTCATCCACTCAAGGAGGGCAGGTAAAGGCAGCAGCAGTCACTGATGTGTATTGCAAGAACCTGGGAATGGAGAGGAATCTCCAGGGGTGACACCAGACACAGCACAGAAGGAAAAGATGCCACAAGCTGCCAACAGCAACATGAGGGATTAAAGGAAACACAAAAGGCAGGATCTCCTCCTTAAGTCTGTCACTTCAGACTGTTTCCTGCTTGTCCCCTCCTAAATTTCTAGCTCCTGAAGGGAGCAATGCACAACAGCCACCACCTAGGGACAGGAACTAAAGGAAGAGAGAATACAACACAAATGGCTCATCATTGTGGATTTAATTAATCTCAATTTAACTCTTGTTTTTCCAAACCTACCTTTATTTCTTCTATGTCAGCAGTCTGGAGTTTCTCCCTGAAATGCTTATCAGTTTCCAAGACATCTATTACTTGCCTGAGATATTCATCATAATAAAGTCCTGTATCCTTCAAAAAAAAAAAAAAAAGGGAAAATTGAGGAAAGCTTATACTAAAAATTAGTTAATTAGTTTTGCTTAAATACAGCTATTGAACTGACACTGTAATTTTAGCAACACAGGCACTATGCTGTCTTACATCTCTGTTTTCAGATTTGCATCATTGCCCTACAGCAATTTATGATCCATTAGTTTCAGCAACTGACAAGAAAGGGGAGAAAAGTGATTAGGATTCCTTGTAATACACAAGCATCTGTCACGTTAATATAGTGTGTGGCTTTTTTAAAACAGTGCAATTCATTTGTTACTGTTCTATTTGAAACCCTGAACTGGAATAAGAGAGTGGAATTCCCTAGGGCACCACCCAGTCACCTGAAGTAAGTCTCTGTATGCTCTTCCTGCTGTAAGGGGGGAATTCCTTCCTTGTGCCACCTCACCTTTAGCAGCTCATGGAAAAAAAAATAAAGAGCAAACTTGAACAGAACTCCCCATAGTAGATGGCACACACACTGACAATACTGGGGAATGTTAGTTTCCTTCTAAATGAGTTTGTTATATCCAGATTACTAACAATTAGGCTAAACACTTAATGAGATCAGTTTCTTTATACTTACTGGATTTTCTACCTTCTCTCCTTCTACGTGGCCTTCTGCTTTGACTTTTGTCTTATCAATGTCTATAGGTACAGCTTCCAAGGCCATTAGGAGACATGTCATCAGCAAAAGACACCCTTGGGGCAGGACAGATAAACTCTTCATCTGAAATGAGACCAGGTCACAAAAATTAACATACATCGCGTCATCCTGCTGTACCGAGGAAAATTTTTTTACATTCTTACTTAGATACCTGTAATAACCCACTTTTCTCACAATGTCCTGCTCTCAAGGAATAGGAAAACTCAAAGAAATAAGTACAGCCTTTTAAAAGCCATTCTGAAGCAAACAGATTTCCTGAGATTGGCTTCCACTTGTGTGCCAAACCTAAGTTGTAAATGGTGAGAGGTTTGTAACGTGCTGAGGTATTACCAATAACAGATGGGAACACCTATTTAGGATGCTCAAGTCTCACATAACTAATACTGACATTCCTACTTGGATCATGCCTTTGCTTAATTTATTGGCAAACTCCTAAACATCATTAGGGACATTGAATCAGATGTTAGCATAGTAATGCCAGTGGATTTTATGTTTCAACACTGAAATACTTTTCCTAATTTGGAGTCAAGATCCCCTCCAAAATTTATTTGCAGGAAGAATATTTTACAATCCATGTCATATCTGTATTTCAGGTGGATAGAGATTCCTGAAAAATAATATTCACACTACCTGAAATTGGTGCTGAGGCCAGGACTTTATTAAGACTGTTTCCCCCACCCTTCCTTCAGTGTGTTAGGTGGAACTAACTCATACATAATTTGATGAGCACTGAACACTTGAGTTCTTAACCTTTGTCTTCTTCCCCTCTATCAAACTTGGTTGAAAATAATTTATTCAGAAGCTGGTAAGATGGTATAATTAGATAGAGTGAGTAGAGGGAATCCAGCTAAAAGAAGCAATGATGGTAATCCAGCACCTGACAGCAAAATCAGGCTCTGGAGACAATCTGGGCAGTTCAGACTGTGACACCCCACTGCCTATGGATATTCTGTAACAAACTGCAGTATTACCTTGGTAATACAAATCACCTCCTAAAAGGTGAAAGTTGCCACTCAAAGACTGTCTAAAATTAGCTGAGATATGTCAAAGAAAAATATATAATATTGAAGAAATGCACAGTCAAATAAATCAAAAGTATACCTGCTACAAGAGGCATTTCTGTACAAGTGCTTTAGCAAGTCATGCAAGGAATTCTGTCACAAGTACTTACATCCACCACCACCAAATCTCCTCCCAGGGGCAGGGGGGAGAGGGACAAACTAATGATGGTGTCAGTGCCAGCTTTCCTGACTACATGATCTGCTGCTTGACAGAGATGCATTGCTTTTGCTTGGGTTAAGCTGCCCTTTACTATGGCAATAAATGTTGATAGTGTTACATATTTAATATTAATATTTAATATTGTTAACACTCTTTATTCCCCTTATTCAACTGCTAGGAAGATAAAAGCACTCTCACACAAAAAAAAAAAGATGCATACAAGATGTGTAAAGATATTATTTCTTTTGTTGATGGAGATAAAAGTATATCCATCTATTGTCATATATCAAAGGCTGAAGAATGACAAGAATTTTCTAAAACTGTTTTTTCTTAATCACATCTTCAGCAAAAGGAGCCTAAATGGATCATGTTCCATTGGATTATGTTATGAAATATCTGTTACTTGCATTTTTAAAAATAACTAATCTCTGATCATTACCAATAGCAGGAGCTATTGTTGCTGCCACATTGAGCATTTGAAATTGGATGTCAGCACTGCTGCCAGATTCACAAGCCTGACTAGCCTTGCCTAGGTTATGCCCTTGAAACAAGCAACCACACGAAGAAACCAGACCCTGCCTGATTTGCTGGAAGTGGTAAGTAAATATCTACACCTCTGCACAAACTGTTGGCTTGCAGGGACTTAGAGAGCTGATGAGTGAAAGGGTTAGATATTCACCACTGCTTTTAAAAATGCCAAAGTTCCAATATGTTGGGTGTTTTTAATTACAGAATATTGTTGTATTAATGCTGTGCCTAGGTTTGTAATTCCAACAGGATTTAATCACAGGAGATGATGATAATAACTAATAAATACTAGGTCTTCAAATCTCCTAATCTTGATGTAGATGCCAAGACTCAGAGTAGTTCTTGGTACTACAGGTAAAACAAAACCACACCTTGTTGAAGTTCTTGCAGAGTATCAATGGGGCTGTCTAGTAATTTCTAAGTGAAAGGAAATAAGCATGATTGAAGTCTAGAAAATGCATGTGAAACAAAACTAATAAACCCCAAAATACTTACCAAGTATATATATATATATATATAATTATATACATACATCCTCAGCATTTTGCAAAACCTTTTCTAAAAGGTTATGTATTTTTTAAGTATTTATTTTTAAACAGTGTAGCCTTCTGATAGTACTAAAAATCTGGAACATGATAGATGGATATTTTTCCAACCAAAATATTTTCATATATACAAAATTATAGTAATAAAAATAATTCATTATTATTATTATACGCTGCCCTAGTTATGCAAGCTGTGTAAACAGTGTTTTAGACAATCATTATGTGGCTATAAAATGAGCATGCTCAAGCCCAAGAGGTGATGGCAGAGAAGCACAGAGAGCCAGAAACTCGGGTGCTTCCCACAGGTCTGGCACTGACTCATCCTTTGCCTGCTGGCAAGTAGGCAAAGCCAACACTTTCAGCAATGACACCTGGTCTTTGATCCATTTTAAAGACATCTCTTAAAGCTCCTGACCTACAATCTAGCACCATGAACAACTGTGGAGACAAGGATTGCCAGTTTAGGCTGATGGGGGCACAGTTGGATTTGTCAGGCTCTTCCCTTGCTCCTGAGGAACACTGATGGATAAAATTCACACTGAGCTGAAACAACTGAGATACAAGTAACCATGCTGGTCTGCCAAACCCCAGATGAGGGAACACTAATAACTCCAGATTTGGGATGGGCAACTGGATCCTTTGTCATCCTGCAGCAGTCAGCAGTGATCTATCAAAAGGCCAAACCCAACTCAGTGCCACTGGCTCTGCTGACATTCTGTGGAATTGGTGCTCATGGGCAGTGGGGGGTTTAACCTTTGTGATTACATGCTGTCATACATAACTGGAAATACTGGATGATATCACAGTATGGTCTTCACATCTATTTGATGCAATAGGCTGCTCAGAAGACTTCATCAGGCAGTTTTGCTTCAGGTTGTGCAGTGGGCATTTTTATTGTAGCTTTTTTGATAAAACAAGTTAAAAACTTTCACACATACCAGGAAGAATTAAAAGCAGAGGAGCCCAAATTGGGTAAGTAAACAATCTTTCTATCATCACAGCTAACACAGCATTTCCCACAGTATTTTGAGGAATCCAACTGTGATGTAACACGTAAATTGGAAATACATTTATTAGAATAAAAAACAATTACCTAGTGAAGACAGAGGTATTTAACTACCTACTAGTCCAAGACTATACTCACCAAAATTTCCTTAACAAAAGCAGGTGACTAAGACATGAGTCAACCTTAGAGAGTGCCAGTCACACCTGAGTCACTGAGCACCTTCTGTCTGACGTGGATTAGAAGAGAGAAACCAGGCCCATTGCAAAATCTAACATTAACCTCCTGCCAGGAACACTCAGCACAATTCTCAAACTCAGCAGCTGCAGGGAAGTGTGAGAAAAGGCTGGATGAGAAGAAAAGTGGGGGTTCCCCTTTTTATCCCACCAAGCGAGATCATCCCACTCTCAGCTAGCTGCCAGCTGCTTTTAAGAGTTCTGGAGCCATTCCTGGATGCCCAGCCCTTCCCAGGCATTTCGAGTGCATCCATGTGTCTGACCCAAGAATGTGATTTCTTCTGTACTAGAGCCACCAAGGGAGCAGTCACAGAGGGAGCTGCACAAGAGCAGCAGTGTCAGTTTGCTCACTGCCACCGGCAGTAATGCACAGCATACACCCTCCTGCCCTGCACCATATTATTATTATTACTATGCTTCCTACTTCTGTAACCTTTAATAGAAATAGAAACTGCTCTGGATCTGCCCAGCTGACTACTTTCTTAAAGGCAGACAGAGAGAGCTCATGTTACAATTGTCATCTGGAAATTATGTGATTTTAGTCAGACAGGTAGCCCACCTAGGTGTAAAGGTAGCACAACTGTAATCTGCTGGTATCAGAAATCAATCTTATCTTTACAAGAGGGATAAACAAACATTCCCATTTGTAGTACATAAAGAGAAGTAATCATAAAAGTAGTGCTCTAGAACTGACAAATACTGTAGTTTATAAACAAAGCCAATATCCTAAGATTTGAGACAAAAGGAAAAATAACTTCTCTAAGTATTTCAAAAAACAGAGTGAGAGCCAAAAGAAGGAAACAGTCATCAGAAAACAGAGGCTCCAATGTACTTGCATGAACAGAAAAATACAACTGGAAAGAAAAGCCACAGGCTGCCTGCCAGCAGTCTTGATTATTTGTTAATCACAAATTCCTATAAACGTCAGTGAAACAGGATTGAACATTTGAATTATAAAGAGCTAAGGCTTTGAGAGGTAGCAACAAAATGCTACTTCTAAAGTTTGTTCTAGTAACACAAGCTGCTAAACACCCATTTTGTACAGCTGCCAGGTGTTATAATATAAATCCCCAAATTACTTTTCATTAACGTAGCACCCATTGCCCAGAAAACAGCATCATGCAGGTACTGACATCTCCATCACCTTCCCAGCAAAGCACAAGTGGTTTTAAAGTAACACCCACCATCACAGTTTCTAAAACTGAGACAGGCAAAACCATACAGTGATATCAGGATGCAGTGTCTGCACACGTAGAAGCTCAGTGGATGGTTATGATGCAAGACAGCACAACACTGAAAATGTCACATTGTACATTTGCACTTGCCAAACCCATGTGTACCATGATGGGCAATGAAAACATAAATCTGGATTCAGAGAATACACAATAAAGCCACCTATTCACAAACTGCACATATGCCTGCTCTATCTGACATGGAAGTAATTAAACCTGAGTGAGACACAGTGCAGATGTGCAGGATAACAGCAGTGCTCTCTGCAGTCATGAGTGTAATGTGACTTCCTATTTTTATGCTGTACACTGGAGAAATGAACAATCTTCACAGGCTGTGCTGAATTAAAAAAAAAAAAAAAAAAAAAAAAAAAGGGCCAGGATATAGATAAAAATCTATCTATTGATTTTTATTTTTCTAAGAATATTCCACCCTCAGTACTAGAATGAGATGTAAAGTATTCCCTCATCAGTCTGCTCCAGTCACTTAGCATCTTCAATCTGTCTTCACCTCTGAAACAGCAATATACTTGTCCACATGTCACAGTTTGAACAGAAAATGTTTCACTCCATGGGCTTCTTTGACTTAAAATTTATTTGCAAATTTATAAATTGATCCTCTTACAGCACCCTAAAAAAACTACATTAAATGTTTGCAATTAAGCAGAAACAGATATTGTTCTGCCATATTCTAGAACTAACCAGTGTTAGTTCCCCCAGTTTTTTCAGGAGCACTTGCTGCACAGACACCCTGAGCTACCATACCTTAAGCAAGGAATGAAAGTCCAGGAATCAATAGTTAATTCATCTTCTCAACACTGTTTGTCCAATTAGTTAATCTGGCATGAGCACAGCTGACATGTGGCAGCAATTTTGAGAAGCAAGTAGAAAAACCTGTTTGCACTCACTGTGTTAAGCTATAAAGCTCTGGTTGTGGGGAGGGTGTCTCCTCACTTGGTCACCAGAGCCTGCACTGGGTTTGCTCCTTGAAGACACCAGCAGGAAATGACACCAAAAGGGAAATGGCTACAAGTTAACATCCAAAACACAGAAACACCTGCACCCTTCCATTCCCAAACGAAAACTGATCCTTTTAGAAGTTAATGTGCAAGCTATTAACTATTATAAGCCAGCTATTACTGCTATATAATTACATATATAAAGTTTCATTATCCTTCATGTATTTTTCTTTTCTGTCAATGCTGTTCACCAATCACTAACCCCATGACTCAGATGCTGCTTGTCTTTCCTGGCCCATGTCCAACAGGTTTCACTTTGGTCATGCTGTCCTGATCTTTTGTTAGAGCACTTCCCACTCAGCTCTCTTCACCAGACCTTCCTTATTTTTTCAAAAAGCATTTTAATCTTGCATGTAAATAATTCTTTATTAAATAGTATTATTTAAGTACATAAAGACAGCAGAATCCTTTTTTCCCATCCTGTTTACTTGACTTAAATTCTTTTGAGTTGTATTTGTTACATTTTCACTGCACTCAAGCTGCTTAACTCTCTCTACAACTAAAAGCTGGCTGATGTAACAGCTGCTTTTTTCAGCTTCCCAGAAAACACAGCATGCCTCCACTGTGCCTAGTACAACATTTGCTGAAAGAACCTCTTTTTAAAAAATGCACTTCAGCTGTTTTATTAAATGAGTCATCCAGTAGTAACACAAACTGTGAATGCTCGAGTGGGAAAGAGCAATTTTATGTTCAAACCACATACAGTACAGGATAATGTCACAAAACAACACAACTGCATCCAGAAAGAAAGATGGGATAGAAACAAATTCTATTGCTGATGCTACACATGCTTAGCTCTGTCCTAAGTGAAGTCTGAAAACTTTCCTCTTATTGCAATGTTAATGGTTCATCATTTAAAAACCCATGTCCACACAAACAAATACATATACATATTTGTAATATTACCTACCTCCAAGGAATTTCCCTGTCCTTGCTTCGAAAAAAATAAATACCTCAGTCTGCAAAGCTAGCTTACTAACTGAAGAATGTTGAAATAGCCTTGGTTTTCAAAGCAACTTGCCTGGGTTTATTCATTCTTTCTAACAAGGCTGTCTCAGAAAAAGATTTATGAAGCCAATAGTCAAGTGAAAACTTGTACTGAATTCAATGTACACTTGATAAAAATCGTATCAACTTCAAAAGGAAATTTAAAAAAAAAAAGTGCTATAACTGTAGCTTCCTGCACTCTAATTTCAGCTCCCACACAGAACATAATGCAACAGTACACTTGGAGTCTCATAAATTCATTTTTCATAAATGTGAACAGCAATTTTGCCAGTGCTGATGTAAAAAGCAACCTCAAATGAGCTACTCCATGTGAACAATGAATTACCTCAAACTCTAACTCAAATCAAAAAGCATTTCAATTATTCTAACAATATGCATTTTGCTCCAGTCAACAAGTGAGGATATTCAAGTAAACCTTGACTGTCCCAGGAGTCCAAGGTACCTTTTTCTCCTTCTAAAGAAAATACAAAATAGTTCTCCAAAATAAATCTAGATCTAACGGCATGAAGCCAGATTTTAAAATATTCAGGCACTTAATGACAACTGCCTAAAGAGATTTATGTTCACAATTTGCTAATTCCCATTGATTTCTACTTGCTTAGAAACAAAAACACGCATCAACATCCCATTCTAGTTTCATAAAGACTGGCAGGAGAAATGCAGTCATGAAAAGGGTCTACACTTCTCTTGAATTACCTATGACGAAGAATAATATTTGCAACTGAATAGGATTTAAATGCTTCTAAAAAATGCAGTTTCTTTTGCTTTTCCAGCTGTCAAATCACACACACACAGAAGAGCAGAAAGTATTGAAAGTAACATGACTTTTGACTCTGATTTCATTTGGTTTGGCATTAGCACCTGGTCATGACTTTCTCTACATGAAAGCACACCCCGATGCAAAAGTCTCGTGTCTGCTCCATAGCTGACAGGAACTTCAGGGAGATCTTTACTGCTCACTGAGCAATCAATACTGAGAGCACAATACCTCACTACATCAAGTTCCTCCACACAGGAGTTCAAATCATAGGAAGCCCTGATAGCGGCTTCAGACTTAACAGTAAATGATTTTATCTTTCTTATGTAAAGCACATTTGTTTAGTCAGCACAGCTCTAAAACTGTTGCGTCAATATTTCCACACCTCTGACACTTAAGTCAATATATTTTACATTTTTATTACCTCAGAAAACTACTGCTCTCCACTTTCATGACTGCAAAAAAAAAGGTATGTATAATAAATGGGGGGGGGGGGGGTGCCCAGTTTTTGACAGAAAATCTTTAATTTGGCTTATATGAACAGAAAATTTATGTCAGCAGCACTACCAGTACTGCACAGCCAAGGTATGAAAACTTTGCCTTAGTATTATTAAAAAATAATTATTGTTGTTGTTGCTCAGTTTTATTTGCCCGGTAGGGTTTTCTGAATATAATTTCAGACATCAAATAACTGTACAGGCAGTGTTACAACAAACTTACATCAGATGCTTTTGCATCCAACTGCTAATATAAGTTTTAAGCACATCCAACAGGCAACATTAATTTATAATTTTATTTCCCCCTTTTCTTTGTTTATGTTAAATGTCTTGGTTAAAAGTGAATGAGATTCAGATTGCTCTACATCAACACAATTTGTTTAAACCTATGCTATTTTTTTTAACATAATTATCTTTCTTATTCCGAAACAAAATACTGCTACCATCCTAGAGATTACAGAAGCAAGCAAAAGGGGAAATAGATGATGACAGTTAGGAGTTACTGCACGTCACCAGGTCAGTAATCTGTGGCCCATGGTGGACGTACAAAAATCCCCCAGACAAAACAAACCTCCACACTGAACTTGATACCAGGGGTGCACAGGCACTTCACTGTTGATACTGTGATGGTCTCATGTTGAAACTCCTGGAGGTTATCTTTCCATAGCAAATACTTGCAAGTCAAACAACAAAGGCTTTTTTATCCTACAGGCTTACTAAACAGTGTTGCCAAATGCAAGCTCTTTTGAAAGGCTTAGCCAGGTACATTTCAGCAAAAGTTACCTCTCTAGAGCTGTATCTCAGCCTTTTCACTTTGGGAATTACCTCTGAGTGCAGTGGCCAGCCTGGCACTGGAGAACTTCCCAGAGCTCCTCCAGGGGAACGAGAGTGACAGCAGAGTAAGATGTGGTCAGCTCTGGGGACCCCAGCACAGGAGGGACAGCGACCTGCTGGAGTCACTCCAGAGGAGCCACCAAGCGGGTCAGAGGATGGAGCACCTCTCCTACAAGGAAAGGCTGAAAGATCTGGGATTGTTCAGCTTGGAAAAGAAAAAGCTTCAGGGTTACCTAATGGCAGCTTTTCACTCGCTACCTGAAGGCAGCCTCCAGGGAAGATGAAGTGAGATTATTTAAAAGAACATGTAGTGACAGAACAAGGGGGAATGGCTTCAAACTAAAAGAGAGCAGGCTTAGGTTAGATATTAGGAAAAAACTCTTTCCTGTGAGGGTGGTGAGGCCCTGGCCCAGGCTGCCCAGGGAAGCTGTGCATCCCCCATCCCTGGCAGTGTGCAAGGCCAGGCTGGATGGGGCTCTGAGCAGCCTGGGATAGGGGAAGGGGTCCCTGCTCATGGCCCGGGGTTGGAATGAGATGATCTTTAAGATCCTTTCCCACCCAAACCGTTCTTTGACTCTACGACAGCAATGACGAAGAGCTGTGCCCTTTCTAGTGAAACCCGTCGAGTCTCCTGCCCAAGTTTTCCCTGCGGTTGTGCAATTACGAACCGCTCAACATTTCTGCCGCTGCCGGCTCTGCCTTGGTTTCTGCTGGCGTTACCGCTCCCCGTCAGCTCCCGCACAGCCTCGGCCGGCCGAACGGAGGGGACCCACGGAGGGGACACAGGGACACGCACACCCCACACCTGGAGCCGCCTTCCCGGCGGGAAAACTTCAGCGGCGCGCCGCTCCCGCCGCCTGTCCCGCCCCGCACGCCCGGCAGCCCCGCGGTTCCGCCGCCGCCCCCCGCGCCCCGGCCTGGCCGGCGGGAGCGCGCCGAGAGCCCCCGCGTCCCGCCGCGACCCTGACAGCGGCTGCCCCGCCGCCAGGCCTCCGCCCCGCGCCGGGGGCGTTGGGGCGGGCGGCGCTACCTTCGGGTCCCGCTGCGGCAGGAGAGCAGCCGCCGCTTCTCCCGGGCGAGGTGCGCGCTGCCGGCGGCTCGGGCGCTGCGGCGGCGCTGCGGGTCCGGCGGCGCTCGGCGCGACAGCCCCGCGGCCGCCCCGCGCCCGTTGCCATGGGCACAGCGCCCGCCCCTCGCCGCGCGCCCATTGGCCGCCGCCCGCCCGCGGCCGCCGTCGCGGAGCGCTCCGATTGGGCGGCGCGGGCCCCGCCCCCGCCGTGACGCGCGCGCCGCCGAGCGGGGAACGTGGCGGCCCCGAGGGGAGGGGCCCGCGCGCGCCGCTGGCGTCACCGGCGGGGGCGGGGCACGGCGGGAGGGGGCACGGGCTGAGGGAGGAACCGGGATACGGGCTGAGGGAGGAACCGGGACACGGGCTGAGGGAGGCACGGCGTGAGGGAGGCACCGGGATATGGGCCGAGGGAGGCACCGGGACACGAGCTGAGGGAGGAATCGGGACACGGGCTGAGGGAGGCACCGGCTGCGGGACGCACCGGGACACGGGCTGAGGGAGGCACAGCGTGAGGGAGGCACCGGGACACGGGCTGAGGGAGACACCGGGACACGGCCTGAGGGAGGAACCGGCTGAGGGAGACACAGCGTGAGGGAGGAACCGGCGGGAGGGAGACACCGGGACACGGGCTCAGGGAGGAACCGGGACACGGGCCGAGGGAGGCACGGCGTGAGGGAGACACCGGGACACGGGCTCAGGGAGGAACCGGCGGGAGCGCCGGGCTGCCCTGTGCCTTGGAAATTGAAAACAAAACACCCAAAATATATCCTTGTGCTCATTGGAACAATGAGTTATAGACTGGATGTGTTTTGGGTTTTTTCTCACACTGCTGTAAAAAAAGAGCAGTATTTAGTAAAAAGTGTTGTTGGTGTCCCTGTTGGACCCTAACATTATCTTACTCCTGAAAAACTCGCTGAGGAAATCTGAATGTTTCAAGAATGGGAGGATATGGTTGCAAGCTCTGCTCCATCCTGTGCTGTTTTGGACCCTGGCCATCAGGAAACATTTTGTCTATCTCAGAGATGAAACACTTTCTCTTCAGAAGTAATATTATGAGCAAGATGTGTAAATAATCTGTGGCAAGCAGCGACTTTGTTACAGAAAGGGGCATCGTCCCAACTTTTCCCTTCTGTGATGAAATTTTAAAGAGAGATTTCTACAAACGTTGTGCCAGAGGGGAATTTGCAAGGTTTGCATTGACCTACATAAACCCTACTTGAACATAAAAGCAGATTAAAAGTTGTTCCACTCTGCTTCTGTCACCCTTTGTACTTTATCAACCACTGATCTTTATTCTCCGTTAATTCATATATGTTTAATGCAGCATTGCAAATATTTTTCTCATGTCCTAAGGTATCCATAAAAATAAGGCTGGGTGAGAATATTTGAAAGAGCATTGTTTGTAATTTTCTTGCCTCTGCACAGCTTTGTGTCTAGAAACTGGAAACACAGGCTTCTCCATGCTGCAGAGGAAGGGAAATAAATCATAGTGCAAGCTCTTTCAAAAGAAATTATAAATCCTGGAGTATCTCGGATCGGGATAACATTTTGTTGCATAGCTTGAGTTTAATTTCAAAAGATTGACTCGATAGCTCTATAAAGAAACTCACTTTTGTATCTTAACTAGTTATTTTACTAAATGTATCTATTATGGATAAAAAGTTATATGGTTGACCTGATCAACTCGTGCCATGGGTCAGTGGAGGGGAAGCAGGGGAAGGACAGTTTGAAGCAAAGAGAACAGAAAACCTTGTGGATGAAAAAATCTTAAAATTACCACATTAAACTGCAAGTAATACTCTCAAGAATATGTTTTTGCAGGAGCAGGAATGAAATACTATATGAAAGGAAAAGTAATATCTTTGAAATAATTTTAGAAGCCCAGCATCAAATCAACTGTGCAACTAACTAAATGACCATCACATTATAATTATTCAGACACTCTTTCTTAAAGACTGTTTTAATATGAAATATTTTATGGTGGTTAGTGTTCATACTTATTTTGTGAAATAGGGAAATATTAAGCCAAGCATTCCAGAGATTGGGAAGCAGAGAAGTTCTTCCAGATTGTAGAGCAGCAGCCACAGTGGAAATAAAAAGCCAGTAAAATTTCGAACCTGTTGGTACAACTTAGAATTGGAAAAACTGCCCTGTGAACCAACACCTAAGAACTTCCTAGAACTGGTTAGCTCCTTGCTGCCTACTTCTCTGGTGTTGACAGTGGATTAAAGGTAGCTAATGCTGCCTTTCTTTATGGTATTTGCTGCAATTGCTGCAGTGTTTACAGTCGTGGAATGAAGCAGAGATGGAAATGTCTGAGGGACAGACTGAGTTGTAAAATAGATCAGGACAACAACAGTTCTCCTGGACCTTATTTTCTTTGCTGATGTTATCTCCTGGCCTCAATCCCACAGCCTTCCATATTTTATATCCTCCCCCAATAAAAGTGTAACAAATGAAGTAAAAGCTTTTATCAGGCTATCTGGAAGTGCTCTGCAATTGTTCCTTGTTGTAAAAGTGTTATCAGACTCTTTCTATGAGCCTCAGGCTGCAGGTGTTTAATTGCATTTTAGAAGCAGGGCAGGCTCAGCTGTGTCATTAGGAGGGAACTGGAAGGGCTGTCTCCCAACAGCCCCTTTCCATCTCTCCATCCGAGCCTCTTCCCAAAACTTCCTGACCAAAGGAACACAGGGACAGCCTGCAAGTCCTCCTGAAGAGTCGTCCTTCCCCAGCCTACCCAACAAATCATGTGGTCTCCACGTTGAATGGATTGCTTTACTTGCACAGATGGAAACAAATACTGCTTCCCTTGTTATTTTTAAATTGATACCATGTTCTGAGATTTTAAGGAACTTTGCCCACTGAAATGACTGCACACATTTTTCTTAGATACTCACAGTCCTAAGGTTTTATCATCTGGTCAAGGCAAAACTCCCTTCACATTAACAACTGCAGGCACTGGGTCCCTCAGAGGACTCAAATTTGGGGCAAGAACTGATGCCTTGCATCAAAATATTCTGATCTGTGTACCACTATGGGAGAGTAGCAGACAGCAGTCAAGTTATATCATGATTGCAGAGGTTTCAAAGAAGTGAAGATATCAGTGTCAGATTCTTCTAAATCCTCCTTTACAACAGTCCAAAATATTAATATCCAGTTTAAACATGAGATTAAAAAAAGCTTTCAATGCAAGCTTTACCTCTGTCATCACACCTCTCTGCCTTTTGCCATTAGGCAGGCAGTGTATTTATCTTTGAAGTCCTGTGTTTGCAAAGGTGCTGGTCATGCTCTATTAGTCCTCTCTAATCTCCATGTGTGCACTTAGCTGGGACTGTAACACAATATTTGTTCTTTAATTTTAAATTTGTGGTTTCTAATGAGTTCCAGGCTCTTACTCTGTTTTCACCCTAAACACCTTGGGCTGGGTCACTGAAACTGTAGATGGTCACATAATCTACCAGGCTTATTTGAGTTTCCTTAACCTATATGTTTATTTAAGAAAGGGAAAAAAGTGGAAAAATGTTCCAAGAACATTCCAAGAAATAACTCCAAAAAGTTAGTGAATTCCCTGAATTTTGACATCTGAAAAGAAATTAAAACATTATTAATATTACTAGAGTAACTTAGTGTTTAAAGGGCCTTCCTTCCTTTCCTTCCTTTCCTTCCTTTCCTTCCTTTCCTTCCTTCCCTTCCTTCCCTTCCTCCCTTCCTCCCTTCCTTCCCTTCCTTCCCTTCCTTCCCTTCCTTCCCTTCCTTCCCTTCCTTCCCTTCCTTTCCTTCCTTCCCTTCCTTCCCTTCCTTCCCTTCCTTTCCTTCCTTTCCTTCCTTTCCTTCCTCCCCTCCCCTCCCTCCCATCCACAGATTCCAAGCTCCCAGGGATGTTTCAGTCATCCTTGAGATCAACCCTGTTAATTTCAGTGCAAACAGAACATGAGTAAAGCTTAATTTCCACCAAAATCAGATTAAAGAAGGATTCTTTAAATGCTTTCAGTGTAAGCCCTCCACAGCTGTCAGGCTATCTGTCCTTTTCCTTACAAAACCGTGCAGTGGCTGCAGAGCTCATGAAACTGTGATGTGAGAAAAAATAAGGATGTAGAATAAGGATATAGTAGTGGTATAATTGAGAACAGGATTTTTAGCCTGGTTATGCCAAATTGTAGGATTTGTGATAGCAATCATTTTATTTAAAAAGAAAAAAAAGAGAACCCCATCTGTTTCCAGTCAGTACTTTTCCCCCTTTAGTGAAAGCTGTGTGCATACTCAAAAATATCCAGGGAATTCTCTAAAAGGTGGTAAGGTTTTTTATCTTTTCAGGGTTGAAAAAACTATACTTCTGTCTGACCTTAGAATAAGCTGTTAAAGTATCTCTCAACCTAAGAGAGAGGTCAGGGATGATCCGTATATTCTCTGCTGCTTCAGGAAAATGTAGTTAATCTTTATTCAGGTTTTAAATCTCACAAAGACTACCAGGTTTTAGAAAAAAACCTGGCTTTTCTGACTTAAGCCTTGTGAATTTTTAAAGGTTATTAATATTACATGGGAGGTTGGTATTTTATATCATAACCTAATGACCAGGAGTTGGGCTTGTTTTTAATAATGTAAGACTAAGGAGGACTGTCGTCGTGCAGGATGCCCTTGCTAACAGAGAATGAATAAATAGCTGGAGGATGTAACTTTTCATCAGTGTGGTATTTTAACATGTAGCTTCCATGGCTTAAGAATGCAGCCATGGAAGCTACATTTGGGGATGTCAGAACATTGCAAGTGGATCCATCCACTGGGTTTAGTGGAATAAGGCAAAGATAGTTTTGTTCTTTATATGCTATTCTTTCAGTGAAAAAGAGCACAGCTTCCATTGATTTAAACACAAAACCAAGATCATGCCTGATGATGTGATCCCTGACTTGATAATGAATTTCTGCTCTCCCAAAAGACTATGCAGTATTCTAGTAGAAGTAACATTTGCAGGTGACATATATACAATTTAATGATTTTTTTTTCTGAAAGGTGTGGAATTTAGTTAAAATGAGGTAGCTAAAACTGATTCAATTTAGAAGTTTCTAAGAGTTGTTAGACCACTTTATACTTTTATCACACACACACACAATCTTAAATTCTTGCTTCACTGTGGCAAACTAGGTATCATAGAATCATGGAATGGTTGGAGTGGGAATGGACCTTAAAGATCATCTAATTCCAACCCTTGCCATGGGCAGGCACACCTTCCATTAGACCAGGCTGCTCAGAGCTCTACCCCACCTGGCCTTAAATACTTCCAGGAATGGGGCATGCACAGCTTCTCTGGGCAGCTGCACCAGTGCCTCACCACCCTCACAGTACAGAATTTTTTCCTAATACCTAATCTAAACCTACTCTGTTTCAGTTTGAAGGTTTTAGTTTGAAGGTGTGGTATCACAGGCAGAATTAGCCAGTTCAAGGGTGTCATTCCCCTATCCATATCCTCTTCCACATCCTTCAGCCACTCTTCAGTACATATCTCAAGCAAAGGGCCATTACTATTTAAGGCTCAACACTGCATTTATGTTTAGAAAATCAGTCATTTTCTTAACATTAATACTTCCAAATGCTTCAGTTCTGCCTGTGTTCTTAGGACAAGGGCTGCATTTCTCCACAGCCTGATGTGTCACTGCCTCATTGCAGGAGGATGACTGGAGCCCAAGAAGGTGATCTGAGGGGTGATTTCTCTGGCACCCTAGAAGTTCAGAAGGGACATTCCCAATGTGCTCTGCACACCCACACTTGGGTGTAGCAGCTCAATCCAGATGGAGTTCCTGCTACATTTGGTGGAATTGTTCTGTGGGACAGCATATCCCCAAAGATGGGGTTTGTAACAAGGCCAGAACTGTGTGCTAACTCCATCAGCTGTCCCCCCGCCTTGAAGGTTCTCAGTGAGCTGTGCACACATGACCACACAGTGCTTGTTTGCCCTCCCACGCACACAAACTCTGTGGTAAGTTGTTCAGTGAGTTGTGACACGTATTAATGTTGCTGGCCTCTGATGATGTTGGGTTCTTTTTTCTGGGGCTGACCACAGCAATGCTATCTGAAAAGTTTTCCAACAAACTCAGAGATAATTTTCATTAAAGCTCTCTCCAGCTTAGTCCCTCAAGCATGGGTGTCTTTTTACTCATGAATGCAAGCAGCAAAGGAAAGCAATAAATCCCTTTGAATAATGTGCCAGTGCTCTACTGTTACATAACTGGCATCCCTAAGTAGAAGATGCCTGTTTACCAACTAAAGAATATTGGCAAAGATTTAAGGCATTTAAAAATAATTCTGCTGCTTCCAGAATTGGAATCATTGACCCTTAACCTGAAAACTCATTTTACAAATGTCCTCCAGGGAACACATCGTGTACTTAACTTCCCCTGTGAAAACTACAAAAGATTGTATACCAAAATACAAGGATTAAAAGCCAGAGCCAATGACAGATTTAGACTTAGATAGGGATATGAAAACACCTCAGTGAATGTACTTGGTAGGATAATTTCTTTTTACCAATATACACTATGTGACTACAAGTAAAAGCATGACATAGGGAATTGTTCAGTACTTTTTTAATAGTAGAATATTTCCATGGGCTTGCAATGCTTTAAGAACAGTGAAGTTTTGTTACTGAGGAACATAGGGTAGCCACAAGAAGTTTCATGCCATTAGCTTGTACCAGAAAGGAAAAACCAGGTTTTGTTGGGAAGAACTTGGATCTTTCATGGAATATGGGCAGCTGGGAGAAGACCTTATAACCCCCTTCTTAGCCTGTGAAAGTCTATCCCCTGTGTAGGAATCCTACTGGTAGTGCTGGTTGGATTGTTTGAACTTCTTGATACGGGATAATTCAAATGAGTACTCAATATGCAGTTTTATCATCCTCTGCCTTAGGATGTCTGATTAAGCATGACTGGTTGTGATTGGGATTTTAAATACTAGCAGGCTTCCCAATTACCTCAATTATCTTGCCGCAGGAATGATTGCTATTTCCAGGCACGCATCCTGTTGCCCACAGTTTCTCACACAGGTCTTTCTGGCACCATTCTTACAGCACAGCACACTACAGACTAAAAACTATCCCATGTTCCTCCTGAGTACACTGCAGCACTCACACACTTTCTGCATTTCTAACACTTCTGCTTCCACGCTATTTTAGGAATATTCAGAAACTTCATTTTTTTTAAGGCTTATTTAAAATTATAGCAGTCGTGCATTTTGCTTAGAACACATTTTATCCAGAAAGTGTTTCTTATAGTTTCTTCTCTGAGTAGATAAACCATCTGCAAAACCATCTTTTTTTTTGTTTAACACATGAAAAAAAAAAATACTATCACAAACTATTTACGGTAAAACAAGTAGTGTCATGTGTAAAATTATTCCTGTTACTGTTCTGTTCCTAGGTCCCTGTTCTAGTAGCTCTTCTGGACATAACTTATCTGCAAGACTATAGGTAAATATGAAAAATATTTTATTATTTCCAAATGTATGCCCTGTTATGTCATTTTGTAGAGAATGTTGCCTATACCATATGAGACATAACGAAGTTTCTCTGCCAAGATATTTTGGCTTGTAATGCCTAAATTCCCATTTCCTGAAGCAAGACCTGGGTCCTAAGAAATTAACTCAAGAGAACATTTGACTTGCACTTGAAAGACACCAGGAGTTGGTTTTGTGGTTTTTACTTTCGAACAGGACTTTCTTCTTATATTTATTCCTTAAATATGTAACTCATACGAAAAGCCAGCTGAAATTATTGTTTAGATTGTGAGAGCCATCTGCAGTCTTTAGACATGCTGCAAACACATGCAAGCTGTTGCATGACAGTGAAACAACAAAAACAAAAACACAGCCTAATTTTTCTTTCAGTCATTACTAACACTGATATCTCTTTTGTCCCCGAGAGAAATCCATAGTGAAGTATTAATAGGAACCTGCTGTTGACCAAACATCTTCAGATGTAGGCAATAGCCTTTTAAGCTTGGACAAGCACTAAAAAAAACCCCAAACCAGTGATTATTAATAATAGAGTACAAAACTACCAAGAAAAGGCATTGCAAGCCTGAGCTAGGAAATGACAGTGAATTTTCAGATGGTGTCGTTTTTGAAGTAATAAAATCTTCTGTTTTCTTTCAGAGTAAAACAGAACCTGTCTCCCTCTGCTGGTTTTCAGAGGAAAAAAAAGTTTTTAGTATCTATAAAGCCCTGGCTGCAATTTTTATATAAATTACCAGTTGTTCCAAATTTAGCCCTTAAAACTTGTTGCCTTTAAATATATAGAGGTCACCTTGAGGCAATCAGTGTCTTAATTAGCTGAGGATTGGTAGATTTTTTAGAGTTTACTCTGCTTAGGCTTAGTTTCCCAGTATATTTAACACCATTTCTTTAAGAAAATATGACAAGATAAATATAACAAGATAAAAGCTGGTTTGTCTTTAATTCAAAAATCACTGAATCTAGCTGCTAGGCTTAGAGCAGCCTCATACTGGAGTTGTAGATGTAGTTACATGATTTTCTTTTCCTGCATAGTCTGAGTTGGTCTACATTCAAATCCAAACTTTGTGTTGCAGTCCACACCCCAGTGAATGAAATCCCGGGAATTTCCAGGCTGCACAAAGTGGGTGTGGGTTTTTTACCATGTTCTGGTACATGGCATGGATTCTGTGAAGAGGTTTTTGTCCTTGGTAGGATATGCTCTGTCTTCCTATTGTCACAGGAAGCACATTTGTCCTTTAATAATCCCTGTGCTCCTACTAACAATTTGTCATTTACAGAAAGGATACCCTAACAATAGACATCGAGTTTATTCCTTCCAGATAGTTAAGGGCAAGCAGCAATTCCAGTAGCTCAAGGCATTCACCTGTTAAATTTGGGGGGGCACATAAATGCATTTTATGCTGAGAAGAAAATCAAGGAAATTTTTGCTTTAAAGTGATTGTTTTTAGTTACTCTCTTTTTGTTGTTGTTTTCATGGTGGGTGTTTGGTTTTTTGGGTTTTATTTTGTGTTTTATTTCCCATGTGTTATAGTCACCACAACTCATTTGTTAAGCTTTGTTATGTGTAGTTGTCCTTTTGATCTAGTTACACTTCAGGCTTCCTTGTATCCTTGATACTGTTTAAAAAAGCATATACCAGTGACAGTTTGTCATATTTCCAGTTGATTCCAGTGTCAATATTGTTAGTTACACAAGCTGATTTGGTCTTTGCACACGCTGTGTGTCAGTTCTTTTGGGATGTTTGACTATCAGCATAGCGAGCACAGCACTTACTCTCTCCAAATATTTGACCAAATTCTCTCACTTATTCTGTCTGTGGTATGCAATTTAAATTTTCATTGACATGTTATTTAATAAATTGTGGGGTTTTTTTACAAGACATGGTTTTATCAAGTGAAAATACCATCGTTTTTATCATAGTTTTATCTCCTGAAAACTCTCAGGGCAACTGTGAACACAGGAACAAGACAGTGAGGCTGCTGAGACACACACCTGTGCATTGCTTTTACAAGGGCACACTGATAACTTCCTGTATGAGAAATACTTTAAAGCTGGTGTCATTTCTGCATGTTGGAATGGGTAACTTGTAATCATCCATTCCTGAGCAAGTCTGCAGGCTATGCCATTGCTCCCTTCTTGACTCAGCTCTCTAGGGAATGGTGTCACTTTGCCTGGAAGCTGGGCTTCCAAGGACAAGCAGTTCTCTTTCCTGAAGGAGAACTGCTGTGGCTGCTATGGAGAGGCTACGTGGCATCTGACATAGAAATGTTATTTCTAAATAGCATTTGTGGCTGGTACCACTTCCAGAGTCCACCTGATAATTGGTGCTTGGGTACAGCAGCTGAGAAACAATGAAAGCAGAGGCAAAAGTACTTGTGTTGGAGTTGCACTTCAGTGCAAAGTGCTGGCCTGTACCCAAAACAGTGTGGCCAGCAGGACTAGGGCAGTGATTGTCCCCCTGGAGCCCACACTGGTGAGATGGCACCTTGACTCCAGTGTCCAGGTCTGAGCCCCTCAATTCTGGAAAGACACAGAGAAGAGCGAGGAAGTGGGTGAAGGGTCTGAGGAACAGCTGAGGGAGTGGGGTTGTTTAACCTGGAGAAAAGGAGGCTCAGGGGAGACCTTATTGCTCTCTACAATGCTGAGGAGGTTGTAGCCAGATGAGGGTGGGTCTCTTCTCTCAGCGACAGGACAAGAGGAAATGGCCTCGAGTTGTGCCAGGGGAGGTTCAGCCTGGACATCAGGAATAATTTCTTCACTGAAAGTGTTGTCAAGCACTGGAACAGATTGCTCAGGGAGGTGGTGGAATCCCCATCCCTGGAGGTATTAAAGAAATGACTGAGCACGGCACTGAGTGCCATGGTCTAGTTGACAGCGTGGTGTTCGGTCAAAGGTCGGGCTCAGTGATTGTGGAAGTGTTTTCAACCTTAATGATTCTGTGACTCTGTGAAAGCAAAGGAAGGAATAGCACAGTCAGTTTGTATTCAGTGTCATAATATGAAATCAGTGCCTATTTAACATGAAGTACCTTCAGAATACCTTTCAAAAATAAGATAGTGCTAAAAAGGATGGGCTTTAATTATTTTTTAAAATGTGGAATAGCAAGAAAAAATTTTTACAAGAAGGAAATAATTCCCAAGTAAAGGCACAGACAGTTCTTACAGTTATAGTGACACTGATAGGCAGGCTTGATAATAGTCTAAAATGCTTCACTAATCCACAGAATGAAGCAAATCACCTTTCCTATCTCAACTAGTAAGATTCATATTTGACCCACTGTCACATATTATGTAATAACATGTTGGAGGTTGGGCAATGAAATAGCCTTGATCATGGAATCCTAGAACGGCTTGGGTTGGAAGGGACCTTAAAGATATCTCATTCCAACATGATCTTGTTGAAACCATCGGGTGTGGCAACTGCCTTTTGTTCAGACTAAGCAGGTTAATGCTCCTTTACTTTGCAATGGATGAAACATCGACAAATGATTATCCCGGGACTAAACTCTATGGCCAGTGAGTCATGAGTGCAGCTGGGAGCAATTTAATGTGACCTGTGCGCGAAGGGGAAAGCAGCACGAACACCTCGGCAAGGATTGCAGCAGGATGCCAGCCAGCAAGGCGCTGTGCCTCCGTAAAGCATCATTTCCGTGCGGCACGGACTGCTCCGAGCGCAGCGCTCTCCTGGCCAGGAGCCCGGCAGAGGAGGCGGCAGGAGACACGCCTGCCAGGACAAAAAGTCGAAACTGCAGTCTGAAAAGAAGGTGTATTTGGACAGACCGCCTGGAAAGGAACCTCGAGCTGTCTTCCTTTGAGTAGATTTCTTCTACCGATGCTCCACTCTGTGTTTAAAATTGGAGCAGAATTTGCTTATCGATTGATAAAACTGGCATTAGAAAGGATTGATTTCTACCTTAATAACTGTCGGTCTGAAAAATTCCTGATGACTTGGATCACAAGGGTAGTAAGAACTCTGGTAATTTTTTAATCTATGTAATTACAGTCACGTCTGTGATGATTCTTCAGGAACGCATTTTGTGTCAGTCTTCCAAGTCCCCATTTTGCTCATGTTGAAGTCACCTGCAAGGGCTTTCATTGACCTTAGTGGTTATCAAGTCAAGATCTATCCAATAGAAATTGCTGAGATGCTAAAATGATGAAGGTTATATATAGTCACAGCAATGCATTCCTGACTAATTTTTGATAATTTATAATGTAGCTTCTAAACTATATGTCTTCTTTTCATGAGTCTTCTACGCTTCATTAAGTGTTTTGTATTTTTCAGAATTTCAGTGTGCTAAAAGTGCAGAATAAAGTACCAATAGGCATAAACTGAATTCTTCGCTTATTTTAAGTAATCCCAGAGTGGATGGAATATAAAGTTTTTCTCTCCGGAATTCTTTTACATCTACATTAAAAATAATACTGCTACCTTTAAATATCCATGACAACTTTTAATTTGATCTTGTGAAAGCCCCATTGTCTAAACTTTGTATGAAATCCCACATGCAATACTTTCGGCCGTACCCAAAGCATTTCCTTTGAAGCTATTGTTAAGGTCAAACCAAAATATTTGGTCTTTGTGAAACACGCTGGTATATCGGGAAGGTCGGAGTTGACAACAGGGATCTGCCAGGTCGTTTCTGAAGTTAGTTAAGCACAGTTCGGAGCGGTGGAACCCGCTGTTCAGACCGCGGGCCGTCCCCGGGCACAGCGGGGCTCAGCCCGCAGCCCTGTGCCCGCCGGCCCCGGCCCTTCCCCCGCTCATCTCCATTGTGTCCGCGGCGCTCCAGCCCCCCGACGGACGCTGCTGGTGCGTTGGGCGAGTTCCCAGCCATGCCGAGCATTCTTGGGAAGATCGGGCGATAAGGGGAGGAAATGACGGAGAGTCACCCCAGCGCCGCCCGGCCCGCGGCCCCCGCAGCCGCGCCGGCGGGCCGTGCTGAGCCGGGCCGGGCCGGGCCGGGCAGGGCAGGGCGCAGGGCAGGGCCGGGCGGGCAGGGCAGAGCCGGCGGGGCAGGGCCGGGCCGGCGGCGGGGCAGGGCCGGCGCTCAGGTGAGGCGGCAGCGGGGCCGGGCCCGAGCAGCGCCCGCCCCTGCCCGCTCCGCCCCGCCGGCCGGGCGGAAGTGAGCGCAGCGCGGCCGAGCGGGGGGAGCTGCCCGCAGCCTGGAGCGCTCCCGCCGGGAGCGGCAGGGACGAGGGGAAATGGCCGAGGTAGGCGCGGGGAGCCCCGCGGGCCGGGGCGAGCTGCGGGCCCGCGCCCTGCCCGGGGCCTCTCGCCGCGCTCCCGCCGGGCCCCGCTCCGCCCGCCCCTCGCGGGGGTCGCCGCCACCCTCGGCCTGCGGGCGCTGCCGGGGCTGCCGGGGCTGCCGGCGCTGCCGGGCGCTGCCGGCGCTGCCGGCGCTGCCGGGGCTGCCGGGCTGCCGGCGCTGCCGGTGCGGCCTGCCGGGCTGCCGGCGCTGCCGGGCACACCTGCGAGCGGCGGGAAGCGCTTCCAGCCGGGAGCGGCGCCGCTCGGAGCCGTCCGCAGGCGCTGCCCGCGCCCCGCAGGTGCCGGCGGGGCTGCTCGGAGCCCGGCGAAGGCTCCGCGCCGGCGGGGACGCGGGAGGGGCCCGGCGCTCCCGACACCTCGGCGGTCGCGGCGCAGACACGCCAGGTTTACGGTTCCTTTTTGTTCGCTTGCTGCCTTTGGAGTGGGTTCGCTATGCCCGGCTTGCTGTGGTTCCAGAGAAGTTGGATGTTTACAAAGCTCTGCTCTTTCCTCCGGGGGCTTTGCCGGTATTTCTAGGGATACATGGGAGCTTGTGGCTGCCGTGCTGTTCTTGGCGCGATCTAGTTTATTATTCTGTATCAACGCAATAATAAAAGTATTCCTGCACCGTTGTTAGCACAAGTAACCTCCCATTTCAGCTATGCTGTTGTTGGGGAGTGGATGTAATAGCAAAATACAAAAAGAAAAGCGTTTGGAAGAAAAGGAGATTCTGGTGGGCTTTCTGCTCATTGTATTATTACAAGCCTGATACTGGAGCATAGCACAGTTAAGCTGATTTGGGGTAGAGGAGAGATACAGAGATTTTTACTGATGACATTGCGTGTTTAATGCAGATTTCATCCCAGAGGAACTGAAAATGTAAGAGAAAAAATGTCTGGTGTTTGTACAAGATGTTGTGCAATACTTGCTTTGAATTTGAGCTGTGTTCAGGAGTAGTAATGATGGATGATTTATGAAGAATCCGAAGGGGAAGCAGAAATGGGGCAGGGGAAATGAAATCAGACAGACAAAAGTATTTTTTATATGGCTTTGTTGGCTTTGAAAGCAGTTGTGTGCTTCATTCTCCCAACACTGAGAAAAGCCTGTAAAAAACTTTATGCATCTGGGAGGAAGAGAAGTTGGTTCAATTGGCCTCACTTAGCACATTTATGGGAGGGGGAGAAAGGGACGAGAATTGCCACCGAGTTCTGTTTGTTTTCTGGGGTTGTGTTTGTTCTTTTGTAAAAACAAGTTGGAGCAAAACTGGTAAGAAGAAGGGGTCGGTGAAAGTAAGTTGCATAGAAGATAAAGGCAGAGGGAGAGAACACGGGCAGAAATGACAAATACTTCAAATTAAATTACCTTTTTGAGGAAGAGACCACAAAGCAGACAAGTAATAGGTTATTTAGAGTCTCGTCTTCTTAAATGGTGTGCTGTATTTGAATATTCTTTTGCATTCTTTTACGTCTTAGAGGTGCTTGTTTATGAAAAATGCAAAGGAGATCTCAGGGAATATTTAAAGCTTTGCTTGATTTAATAAAATAGATTTGTCTTGATTACAGTGCAATAGCAATCCTGATTTATTTCTTGAGGTTCCTCTTTCCTGTGGGTTATTGCTGTCATCCCTGAGAACTCAAACATAAAGGTTCATCAGGACCTATAATCATTATATTGAAATTGATGATTTAGTTATTTTTATCCAGTTTGAGTAGCTCTCTGTGTACTAACAGAGAAAATTGAATGCCTTAAATGGAAAATGATGCATTTCAAAATGTCAAGTAAAACCAAAATACTTTGTGATGTGATTGTGTGTTCCTTTGTTTCTTACTTCTCAAACTAAATTGAAACTGGTGATTTTTCTTACTTAGTGTTGCTGCTGTATTTGCTGCCTAGCTGGAGACACTTGGATTAAAATGTTATTTAAGAAATAAAAACGCTGAGGTGATGTTTGGGAAGGCTTTTTTTTTTATTGTTGTCTTAGGCTTTGATGTCAAAACCAGATGGTATGGGATTACTTAGAAAAATGAATGCTAGATTTGAATTTTATTAGAGCAGGATTGAAGGTTGTTTGGCTTTTAAACTCTTGAACGATCTTAAAGCTGCCTTATGGGAACTTCAAAAATTGCAGTGAAGTAGCACTGGTGGGTAGGCCTGTGTAACACTGACAGGACTAAAATTTAAAATGTCAGCCCTAAAGACATCCAGGTAAAAATCTTTGTTTGTTTGTTTTACAAGTATTGTCTTTTAGTGTCTGCAGTCAGTACAGAAATTATTTGATGTTTGTTTGTTTTTAGGATGATAGTACAAGCTTAAAAACAAGAGAGTGTTACTCAAATGTAAGTTGTTTGCTTTGTGGATGTGTAACTGTGTAAACATATTATTCTATTTTAAGTAGAAGACGTGGACGTGTAATTAATTACCAGAACCAGGGTTCAGTCTTTATCTACGGTGGTCAATAAAATCAGTCATCTAATGCAGCATCATCCAGCCCCTTTGTAGGTGAGGAGGTTGGTGTGATGTAAGTTTGTGAGAAGAATGATGAAGTTGATTCCAGAGTGAACAGGGAAAGGAAGGAGGAAATGTTTCAAAGCATTCTATTAATGATAAACCTCACTGTAGGCTATAAAAATTTTAGAATGAAATGCTTTCGTCAAAGCTCACATAAAAAAAAGTTATGAGAACTATTACTTTAATCTATAACATTGTAGAAATGCAGCCTGAAAGTATTTCCTTAGATTAAGCTGTCCAAGTGATGGTCACATCAGAGGGAAGAAATGGAATTAGGAGGGAGAAGGTAGGTCTGCATGTTCTGTGTAACTTGTCATTAGAAGTTACAAACAAAACATCACTTACTGAAAGCCAAGCACAGCGTTGCAGTGTGTGAGGACCTCGTGCTGTCTGTGCTAAGGGAATGTCACTGGTTCAGATCTGGAGGTTGTTTAGTGCATCGTGACCCAGAGGGAATAATTGATAGTTCAGTTCGGTTGCAGTTGATGTTTGCAGGGCGCTGATCAAGAACAGTCATCGGTAACTGATCCCATCTTCTGCTGAGGGTCTTAGGTTGTAGTCACAGCAGAGGAGCTGTGGTGACAGTGCTGTTACAAGGTGAGAGCTGGAAGTTTACCCGGGTTCAGCATGCATCTGAACAAATTCCTGACGAAAAAGTCCATCAAAACTCTTAATCTTAGAGAAGTTACCTCAGGATTCAGGAAGTACTTCAATGCCAAATTAGTGGAGGCTAGAAGTGTATTTTGAGGAAGTGTTTGTGTTGGTTTAGCTTTTTCCTATTTGCATTTCCAAAGCCACCTTTAGAGACAAGATAAGGATGAGATGAACCTTTGGTCTGAGTGTAGCCACCCTGTTCAGTTCTCTACCTGTGCATTGTAAACAAAACCTAACCCAAACAAACCCCCCATCATTGTTGAATCAGTACATGGAATAAGCATTTAGTATTTCTAATGGGTAAAGCATGGAGGTGCAGGTGAGTGGTGCATTTGCCTGTCAGTTAGTAATCAGCAATTCTGCTCCATCTCCTGTGAATCTGAGGTGTGTGACTAAGAAGCATCTGCTGGTTATAACTGAAACTGTGCAAGTTTCCTGCCTGAGGGGAAACTCAGCTGCTGAAGCAAATGGTGGAAATAATTTGGCTACTGCAGCAAAATTGCATTAGGTTAGACTGGTAGGGTGATACTAATACAGTGATCCAGAGTGAAGTCAGGGCCAGACTGAGGTGTCAGTGTTTCCTCTCCATGCATGTTTTTGATGATGTTTTGTTGAAGGTGTATGTTGTGCACTGCTGCCCAGGGAGTAAAATAGGATCTCTGTGGGGGAGGGTTGTTTTCATCTCCCTGTGTTAACAGCCTCTGTACCTTGCATCATGAGCCTCCTGTATTTTGCTGTGTTTTCAATGTTTTGCAACATTAGGAGGATGTCTGCAGGGTTTACTTCAGGCACATAATTTGGGGAAAATTGGGATTTTAACATGGTCCTCTGTCTATGCTGCAGAATGTTATAGAACTTTATGGAAGGTGTTTGGGCATCTCTGTTGTGGTAATTAAGCAGACAGCACTGATGATTCTTTCCTCTTTCTCTGTTCTACCTACACTAGACACTTTCTGAGGGTTTGATAAAATTGGAAATGTAGTTTAAAATGTTGTCTGTCTTCTGTTTGTACCACTGGGATCAGGATTAATGGAAGTAGTAGTTTAGCTGCATGCTCCAGGTCATTTGTCATGCTCTACTGGGGTCAGGCCCCACACTGATGAATAACTAAGGTCCCTGCCAGTCTTAATTGTTCCATGAAAGTGATATTCCAGAATAAAATTACTTTGAAAGTCAGGAATTACTGCATCAATTATTCAGCTGGGGAATCAAAATATTTGGGACAATGACCTCACTTAAAGAATAGGAAAAAGCCTCCCCTTAAGCCAGCAGCTAATGTTGATTCTGTGTGAAAGTTGGTATTGCACGAGTGTTTTCAAGTGGCCTTTGAAAAGTGGGATTGGTGGAGGGATTGTGTACGTCAGGGTGACGTGGAGAAAAGCACAACTTAAGAGGTGTCTGTAGAGCAAGGGAAGCAGAACAGCTTTTGAAACAAGAGGAGTGGAATTGAAAGCAATATTCTGTAAGGAGAAACGTTGCAACAGAACTAGAATTCCTAGCCTTTGTCAAACAGTGCGGGTAATAAGCTTGGCTGTAAGGCATGGAAAAAACTATCTTGGCCAAGTGCATCAGAATGAAACAGCCTGGGATGCCATCAGGTTCATTCTTGCTCTTTCTGGTACCTGCATCCAGGAAATACTGGGCAGGAACAGAATAGGAGGATTCTGTTAGAGAGCTGAGAGCAGGATGGGGAGAAATGCAGGGATACAAAGTTTGGTGAGTAGTTCTACAGCTGATGACCCTGATGCCAAGCTTCCTGTTGATTTGTGTCTTCTGCTGATTGGCTTTAAGGACTTCTTGGCATGATTCAATCATTTATAAAGTTTATCCTGGTGATAAATCTGCAGTGTCCAGTTATATGAGCTCATGCTACAGTTTTCTTCTCGCTGTGTCACCCACTGTTCTTGGCAGGGTCGGGGTTTTTGGTTTTTATGGAACTTACACGGAATTAATTGTCTTTATGACCCCTATCTCATAACAGACCTAAATGAGTGGTGGTTAGGTTCAGAATTTGAGGGGAGGAGTATAATAGCAGAAATGTGCTGAGTAGGCTTGCAAATCTGCTCTCCCAAATCCACATGTATCCACATCTACTGATGGCAGGGCTGGCAGTGGCCAGTGGTGCAAACCATTGCAGGGGCAGAGCGTGGCCATGGGAAACATGATCTGTAGGTAGCTGTGGCTGCCCTCACTGAGATCTGGCTGGAGCATCCTCACAGATGCATCCATGCTTTGTGTCTCTTGAAGCATTGATCAAAACCCAAAGATTCAAATTTAACAGCAGCTACGAAGTGTGCCATATCTACTAATGATCCTCTGCACAGTGTCTTAGGTGAAAATTGATTTTGATAGTTCATAAATTTTTATAAGCATTGAAACAGCTGAGGTTGGATTTTTCAAGGCATTTGTTGCTGATGTTGAAAGACCTTAAAGGCTGAGACTTCCTGTTATAGTGCTAGAAACATCCTATTCTTGCCTAGCCCTCCAGATCAAAGGTTTTGTGATGAAATGGTACTTTTTAGATGTAAATGAAATTTTAAAAACAAACTGAAGAGATGCAGCTCCTTAAGTATTTATGATCTGAATGATTTGAGCAAAACAAATGGAATGAGTGTTGGTTCAGGGTTTGTGCCCAATTGAAAATTCCACCTGTATTTGAGCTAGTGAAATTGTCTTTGAAGGTTCTGTAGATATGAGCTGAAACAAAATGGATTAAATTTTCTCGTTAACTGTGTTAATCTTATTTGTAAGGAGGCACTTGCTAATTTTGCTAAAATGACTGGATTAAAGAAGCTACTAAGATATTAGTGGAATGATAGTGTGACAGAACTGTATAGCTTTAACACCAACCTTTCAGAGCTGTTTGTTATTGAGAAAACCTCCAGTTTAAACCTAACATTATTTAAAAAGAATAACAGCCTTACTTGAAGAAGTCATGTCATGAGTATGTGCTCAGTTTTTTCTCAGTTTGTAGCAATCTGAATACATCTGGCAGAGAGGGCTTCTGAACATCAAAGTTATTGTGACTTTTTTTTTTTTTTTTTTTTTTTTTTTTTTTTGCTGAGGAGTTTTCCTGCTGTGGCAAATGTCTGGCTATGAATTCCTTTGCAGATGATTACTATTTTCCGCAGTATATTACTGCTGTCGTACTTTGCTAAGTTTTCCCTGGTTTCCCATAAAACTGCTACTGTCTCTGGTATGCAGGCAAGATTTGTTCATTTGTAAGTTAGCTATGCTTCAATGTGAGGCAAATGCATCAAGTATTTTTATTTTTTTCCTTAATGGCAAAAGAAACTCAAAGTTACTTTGAAAGTTGCACTTGTTTTGAGGAAGCAGTGGCTACTGCATGCCAGGGCCTTACTTTATAAGGAATGCAGGAAATGGCCTGACTTGTTATCATTGCTTCTGTATTTAGTGCTTGGACTCCAGGGAATTCATGTGCACTGATTTCTGAGAGCTGCAGAGTACTTCTTGTGAAGAAATTACCAAATAATATGTTCTGTGCTTGCGTAGAACAAATTATAAATAGGGTATTACAAGCCTTGGGTGTTTTTGAAAAAAAAGCTGTGCAACTCATCTGAAATAGAGAAGAATGTTAACATGTACATGAGCAGATGGTGAGGTTGCCTCTGCTTAAGGTAAAATGATTTATGTCTGATGAAGTCATCCCTTGCTCCTTGAGATAGGAAGCTAATTTAGATTTTGGGAGTCTTTGTCCTGGTAGAGATGTAATGTCCTGTATTGGTTCCCCAAAGCTTCTGGCCAGAATACTATAACTTTGTTATTGGGAAGAAAATTCTTCCTGGTTCCATTTTATGTATTTGCTAGACGAGTGCATATCTAATTTTTCTATTTTTTTAAGAGTATTTTACTCCTCTGAAATAACGAATGATGTGGAATATTCAAAATTATGTAACAATTCGCAGGTACTTGAGTGGTCAAATTAACTTTAGGTTCTGAACATGATTATGTAAAATTGTTACCAAGGAAGTGTTGCTCTTGCAGAAACTGTGCTAGACCTGAGCCAAAGCGGTCTGCAGACTCCTAGAGAAAGAAAATACTGCTCCAAGTTAGTGAAATCTGACTGCAAGAGACATTACCCCTGGTCAGGGCTGTAGATAGATTGTGTGAGTGAGGTTTTAGACCCACTTTTAAAGGAAGCAGGTGAGGTTCTGCTAGAGCAGTGGAAATGTGGCAACTTCACCCAAATATGAATGTGTCTGTTTAATTTCAAAATTAGGGGACAAATAAGAGGTGTAGGGGCTAGTTCTATCACTTCTGAATTGCTGTTCTAATCTCTTCAATTACTTCTGGCTTTCCTCTAAAATAAATGAAATGTTCCCCATGTTCTTTGAGTGCCTGGCAAGAGGAGCACTCTTGAAGGTGAACAGATTGACAGCTGAAAACTGATTATTTCTGTTACCTAAAATAGTGTGCAGCAGCTCAGATGAGAGCAGTCCTAGCTCTGTAAGGATCACTTCTGGGTCTTCAATGACCTCCAGTTGTTGCAAACTTCTGGCGAGTTCCTATAACTCGGTCAGTAATAGCTCAGGATTCCAGGATTTGAATTGAAACTTATTTTTCTGAGTGTTTGAGGAGTTCCCTGCTGATAGATGATCCTAATGGAATTTGCCCTTCTCTTTGTAAATGTTGGAGAAGTTTAAATTCAGCTCACTCTCTGCCTTTGAACCTAGATGGCTGCAAAGTGAGAGGTTCAAAGTGAAGCTAAACTTCTGTGAAAAAGTCAACTGATGCTGCATAGTTAGCATTTAAAAGAAGGTCAATTAGTATTTTAATCATGCTTATTCCCAGGGAGCTTTTCTTCTGGTGTATTGTATGAATTTACTGCTTAAAAACTGGCATGCAGGATAAATTTTCTCCAAAAGTATTGCAATTTTATCAGGTTTTTTGTGTCAGTTTTTTTAATGTCAAACTGTTAGGAAAAAACCTGCAGTCTGCTTATAAAATTAGGCAGAAATTTATACACTGACCAATTTATACCCAAGGACAGGACTTCGATAGAGCAATCATATTATATGTATGTGTGCTGTTGAGGCTGTCTTGTAAAGAAAAAGGCTAAAATTCAATTTTTCACATAACCACTAACAATAACCTTCTGTCTTGAATGCTGGAAGTCACTGGATTTGTCAGTGCAAGTGTGCTGTGATAAACTGCCCGAAATACAGCACTGTAAGGTGAAATTGTGAAATAACCAAGCAGGTGCTGCGTGACTGGGCTTCTCCAGATGTTGTGAATGAAGGTGCTGTGGTAGCTGTGTTCACGGTTCTGAGAGCTGAGGAATGTGTCTCTATCTGCAGTTGTGACTCTCCTTGTGAGCAGGAGACTGCTTGGTGACATGGAGATCAAGGCTGTTGATTTCAGCAGAGAAATAAGGCTTTTTATTTTTTTTAAAGAGCTGGCTGTTGTTATATATAAATACTTTGAAGACCATATAATTTTTTTTCTTCATCTCCTTAAGAAAAATCACTTGTAAATATCAAGCAGCACTTGAATGAATTGATAATCTTGTAAGTTGTAGCCCAAGCAGTTCTGAATGGTCTCAGAAAGTATGATTGTATTTTATTTTTTTGAATAAAGTTCAGGAAAAAGCCCTGCTGCTCTCTAGAGTCCTTAGGCAACAGCAGGACTCTGAAAACTGCTCTTAGCTCAGGCTGCTGCTGCTTGGAAAAGCCAAGTAGGAATTCTTGAGAGGACTTCATAAGTCAGGGTGTTCTTGCATCTGAAAATCTGGCATAGCAGTTTTAACCAGCTGTAAGTTAATGAAGAGATTAAAGCCAGCTTAGCTTTCTAGACAGTCTGAGAAGGTGGTGTCAAGGATATGAGACTTCTCATTAGGATATTACCTGTGGCTGGTAGGCTTAGGCCATCTGTAAAATACTCAGTACATCTTCAGGAGAGGTTTTAGGATGATTGTCCTGTAACAGGAGCGTAGTAAATAATTGAAGGCCACATTTGTGCCATTAATGGGACCAGAGACCTGCATTGTCTATAAAGGAGCCCAGCAAAATAGCTTTGGGGTTTTAAAATTTATTTCCTGATTGTGTTTCATGCTGAGCTCTGGAGATAGGCAGCAGACAGGACAAGGCTTCTTCCTAATGGCAATATTTATGGCTTTAATGGTGTCAAACACTGCAGCTTCATATCCTGTACAGAAGAGGATCTGGTGTCTGTTCTTTTTTTTTTCTGTAGACTTTGTCTGTGTTGAATATTTACATCATTATCCTGTGGATTTATTCACATCTGTAACTTCTAAAGCTCTTCCTTAGGACTCTATACCTCAGCAGTTGAGTTGTGTGGTTTTTGGGGTTTTATAATTCTGTTAGTCTGTCATTGTTTTAATCTTTCTGAAGACACCTTCTTCTGTTTCAGTCTTGTCTGGCTAACTGTAACATCATTTCTGATTTAGTTTTGCTTGGTGAACGGTTTCATTTGGATTTGTCTGCAGACTGAGCTGAAATGTATAGAACCTCTTATAAAGACGTCTGTCCTTCACACTATAAGCCATTGAAATGAAGTAGATAAAACAAAAGCTTGGCCAGACTTAAAGAATTTAAAGAATCTGTTATAAATCTGTTAAGAATCTTGCTGTCTGTGTGGGGAGTCCAGAGAAATACAATCACTTTGTTTGAAGCACGTCTCGCTGGTTTGATTCAAGGAGGGCAAAAAATGACCCCAGTCTAAAATCCAAACCCTTCTAATGGGTGCAGATTGAAAGAGAACATAAAGAATTCTGAGTTATCTGCCTTATTTACTGCAGAGAATTCTCCATTTGTAGATTGTTGCATGACTTAGAAGGATTTGCATCTATAAGGCTCATCTAGTTCAGTGAAACTGTGTTTTAATGAGGATTGCTGATTATGTAACCCTCCTAGCAGAAACTCATTATTCCTGATTTTTATCTTGCTACTTGATATGCGTACTGGCTGCTGCTGGAAGACATCTCCTGGGCTTGGCTCTGACCTGGCTGCGTGCAAAAAGCTGGAGAATAAAGTAGAAGTAATGCTGAAAAATAACACAGTTCTTGTGGTAGTTTCTTGCTAGATTATTTTAATTAAGAGTCTGCATAGGTACTGTGGTGAATATGGGAAGTTGTATCGTAATCCCAAACTCAAGACTGGAATTGGAGAAATGTAAAATACCATTTTCTTGGCAGTGGCCTTAAGCAAAAGTGACCTTTTGGAGTTTCTTCCCTTACCTAGTAGTGAATGACACTTCCTATAAAGGGCTGTTAAAGAGATTAGTCAATGAGCAGCTGTACTTAAATAACTTATTTTGCTTGTCCAAGAAATATCATTTCATAAGCATTCTTTTTCTTGTTAAGAGGGTAAAGTACAATATTTTCCAAAGGCAGAGAGGTCCTTTAGTGTCATTATGACCATTATAATCATGGTACAGCAGTTTGAAAGGTCTGGTTTTGTAATGTAGTGAAGTAAGGTGGAAGTCCTCTTGATAATGTGCTTTATCAATGCTGTATTTGTATAGTCTTTAGAACAACTTCTACTCCCAAGATTGCACCTGAGTAATTGCTCAAGTCTGAAAACTGCTACCTTCCTGGAGGTGGCTTTTGTGGGTCGAGTGGTGCAGAAAGAAACCAAGTGCTTACCAGCCCCAATAGGCAGAGGAATAAGAGTAGATGGGTCTTGCATAATTCAAAGACTGTGAATTTATTTGCGTGGCTTCTTTTTAAGTTTGACACTCCTTCCCCCCCAAAAAAAAAAAAAAAAATTGTCTCTTCAAAATTTTATGTCCTGTGTTTCTGAAGAATGTATGAAACTTGGTCGCTGGTGGTGTGAGATCTAGTCCTTGTCCGTGTGTGATTTGTTACATGTGTTTCTGATGTTTCATTTCCTTTCCAGGTCTGCTGAGTCCACTCTGAAGCCAAGGGGAGACAAGCAGTGCAAGGGAAGTGTTGCTGCTGTTCATGGACACCTGCTCCTGCGGCATGGCCCAGATATCCAGCAGCAATGGCTTCAGGCAGCGCTCCTCACCTTCCCTGTCAGCCTCGAGGTCAAAAGATGTGGACAAAGAGGAGGCACTGCAGATGGAAGCTGAGGCGTTAGCCAAGATGCAGAAAGAAAGAGGTGTAGCTGGTAATAAACAAACCTTTCATTCTTTAAGCAGCCCCAGACAAAAAGCACAGACTCATAACAAACAGGACCATGATCTCATGGTGTTTCCAGAGTCTGATGCCAAGAGCATGGCAGATAAACTAAGTACCATTGACATAGAGAAGCTTACTCATGCTGAACTCGAGAAACTGCTGCTGGATGACAATTTTGAATCTAGTAAAGCACCCACGTTACCAGCAAGTCCTATTCTGAGCCCATCTCTGTCTTCACAATTTTATCTTGGGCCCATGGGTCAGAGGAGACAGTGGACACCTGGGATACCAGCACCTGTGACATGCACTTTACCTCCTATTTACACCTCAGCTTCTTACACAAAACAGACTGGTGTATTTCAGAATGGACTCCATCCAAGTATGTCATCCTATCCCTCTAGAGAGCCTATTTATCTTGGTCTTCCCAGACAGTCCCAATACATTTCATACCCCCTGGCAGCTACCACACCTTTCCATCCACACACAGGCCTACCTTTGTACACTCCAGTACTCACACCAGAAATGGCAAAAGTATTTGACAAAATTGCAAGCACTTCAGAATTCCTGAGAAATGGGAAGTCGAGCACAGACCTGGAAATGACTTCCATAAAGTCTGCAGTGTCCAACCTGCCAGCCTCAGAGAGCTGTGGGGATGTCAGCAAATTCGACTGGTTGGATTTGGATCCTCTGAGTAAACCAAAAGTGGACACTGTGGAGACTTTAAACAAGGCAGAGGATGATGGAGAGAGGGCTTCAAGTATGACTGCTGAAGATCCATGGGATGCTGTTCTGTTAGAAGAAAAGCTGTTGCTAACTTGTCATCTGGAAAGAAAGGTTAATGGGAAATCATCTGGAGCGACAGTCACGAGGAGTCAGTCCTTAAACATGAGAACAACTCAGCTGGCAAAGTTACAGGGCCAAACATCACAGGTGTGTAATCTGTATCTTTAAATTGCAGTGTAACAGTAAAGATTAATGACAGTGTTTAAAGACACTTTAAGGTCTGTTATTTATTTTATGTGTATTACTTGGCTTGAGCAGCGTGTCCAAATAATGTGACGTTATGGCATATGTATTAATGCTATTCAGAAAATTGAGCATTATTACTGAATTATCTCCCAAAATACCTCTGCCCTTGTGTAATCCTTCCACATTTACTGAGGAAATTGCTGGTTTTCCAACTCAACACTCCAGTAAGAAATAGAAATAATACTCAATGCAGTTAAATGTCTAAATAATATTGGTAAATATTTCAATTTTATGAGCAATCCACATGATACTGTGAAATTAAAAGGTGGTGAGCTAAGCACTGGAAGTTTTATCTTGCCTTTTACAAGACCACAGTAATTCTTTTTTGTAGGTAGAAAGCTTTCCTTCTCTGTAGCAATGTTAGAACTGGGTATACTTTGCTGGGTGGTGGAGTGGCTGTTGGGTCAGAAACCCTGTACTGCTCTAGAAGAAGGCAAAGCATCTCTGTGTGATGTTACTTTTATCAAGCAGGGCAGGAAGATATTTGAGAGATTCTTCTCTGGGATCACTTTAACAAAACATTCAAGGCCAAACTCTCACCAGGACTTTAGTTACAGCACTGGTATCTTTGAACATGGAGCACATGCCGTGTGTGTCAAAAGCAAACTGCAGCAGCTGATCAATACTGCCACAGTCTCACCTGCTTAATTAGGGCATCCTAATTTTTCCCAAGTCTAGTAAAAGATTGTAAGTTATCACTTTTCCTATATTTTTAATTCTTTCTGTGATAATTCCACTTAAAAAAAAAAAAAAACAAAGACGTGTTTTGAAATATTAGTCAGCTCACTAGAAAGTGGATGTGAATACTTCTGGGTTTTAGGGTTCTTTTTTGGTGGGGTACAAAGACTAAAACAGAAGTGGAGAAGTTTTCAGTGGAAAAGCCAGTACCCTGGCAAGGGTGATAGTGGCCAAAAAAATTGTATTTGTAGAAACTGGTTAGAGAATGGGAAGTAAATGATTTGTTTGCTTTGGAGACTTTGGTTTACAGATGTTTTAAATCTTAGGTGTTGTCTTTCTAGGTGTTTTTAATAGGCTAGGGACATGCCATAAAAAACCAACTGTTATCACTCAAGGATATTTTCCAAATAATTCCTTAGTTCTTCCCTCTCCACCCCCAAACTGGAGGAGTTTCTTTTTCTCAGAAATAGAAATATTCCTAGACTGTGGCCTAAAAGGCTGTCTAAATTTCCATTGAAGTGAAATTTTTGGCCCCTCATTTGAAGGATTTCCTGTTTTTTCTGGGTTAGGTGTCAGTATTCTGGCAAAAGTTAAACAGGAGGCCAGTGGAGAAGGAATAAAAACCACCCTGAAACCCAAAAAAATCCATTTATCTTTGGTTTTGTGCCATGTGTACAGATTTTGGGTCTGACTTAATTTTATTTTTTTTCCTCACTTGCTGTTGAGCTGTGATACATTAGCTCTGTTATTTCCTAGTATTTGGAGAGGCATGTAAATTTGGGCTCTCCATCAGTTTGCTCCTCAGTCATCTGGTGATGTGTTTGTCAGTTTTTGAGTGGTGCTTGGTTGGCTGTAATTAACTCCTGACTAATAACTGGGCTGCACTGGATCAGTGCTTCTCAGGTGGTGTCTGTAGGAAGTAATATTTAACTGTTGCTGAGTGAAATCTGGCTTTATACATTCCAGGTTTTTTCAAGAATGTAGGATTTCAAAGGGTTTTTCCTGTTCCTAAGGTCCAGTCTCCTGCTGTTTGCATGTCAGGTGTTGACTGCTGATTCATAAATGAAGTTCAAGCTCTGCCTTCACATGTGGTCTTTTCTTCCTGCCATTTTTGATTTAAAGGCTGTCCCAGCTCCTCCTCATCAGTCATCTGATTTTCAGCAGAACACATTTGTAACTTAGCAAATGTTCTTCTTTCAGGATGGAACAGCAGGTACTTAAGATGAAAGAATCATTTTGATATTTACCTCAAAATGCTACAAGAGATGGTGACTTTCTGTCAGTTTTCACTGCAAGCTCTCTGTGAGAGCTTCTCTTTCCTTTCTTATTTTTCTGAAGATGATTTAGGAGAATTTTAGCTCTGTGTGAGAGCAGAGTGTACCACGTGCCTTGTACATCAGCATGGGTAAACCCTCATTACAGGCAGGGGCATCCTGCTTGGTACTCTCTTACTGCTTTAGTTGTGATCACAACATCAATTCTGCAGTCAATTAATTTTTATTAAGTCACCATCTTTTTCAAACAAGTTCTTAATTTATAGCAGACTTCTGCAGTGAATGCCCAGTGGAAGGTTTGGGATTTACTTTCCACTTGTGCTTCTCTTGTTTTGGCATCACACTCCAGTTCTAGCCTGTATTAGGAAGGTAGGTGATGATACAAGACTGTAAATTCGAAGAGTTGTTTCTGCTGAGTTATTAAAGAAGAAAATAAATAGATTTAAAGAGGAGTCTCTCAGTGGGATATCCTTGAAATATAACCTGGATAGTCTCTCTTTTGCCTATCCTCTCCTTCTACTTTATTTCCTACTTTAAATAATTATCTACTCAGGATAATAGGAAGCTGAATTATGTAGCCTCTACTTTTGTCAGTTCTCTTGTATTTTACCCAATTTACCCCAGGTTTTTATGTTCTTCGAAGTATATATTTTAAGTCTTGTGTCTTAATAAGTCTGGATCATTCCCCCCAAACCCTTCCTGAAAAACTCAGTCTTGCTGCCCCTTTAAACAAAAATATTACTATTCTGAGTTACTCAAAAATATATTTTGATGCTGTCAAAAGTTAAGACTATCTGTTTAATCCCTGAATCAATAGATTGCCTTGTTTTGATGAAGTATCTATTTGAATTTATTCTTATTTTTGCCTATTTAATATATATATTCATATTTGAAGTAGCTATACATTTAGTACTCCCCTTTAAATACTTCAGTGTTTGTCACTCATTTCTGAAAGCAGAGGCAAAAAGCATCATTTTGTCCTCCTTTATATGATGTTTTCTCTTGCTTTCCACAGAGCTGCTGGGTCTTGTGACTTTGTAGACTCATGGAATTTTATTTATCTTGACTTTTGTTAATTTATTGGGGTTTGGGTTTGTTTGTCATTGTTCAGATTAATTGTATTTACAGCTCACTTCTATTTTTGCAGCCTGTGCTGACATGAACTATTTATCTCTTTTGGCCTGAAGTCCTTTCTTTCAAGTTATTTCCTGCTTGACTGATAGCTTTTGCACCTCCTAGACTGGCCCAAGTGGAAGTTAAAGAAATTAAAATTCTACTTGTTGCTCAAAACCCATCTCAGTCCAGTGGATTTAAATAGAATTCTTAGTTTTTCAGAGCTTGTCGTCCTGAAATTATTTTCCCAAAAGCGATCAAAAATTAATATTGAAGTTCAGCTAAAAATTAAGGAGGTGTTTGTTGTTCTTAATTTTCCACCAGAAGGGCTTTTCCATCATTACACATTTGTGAGAACATGAGGTTTCTCTCCCTAGCCAAAGGTGTCCTCGAGGTGTACCATGGATAACCAAATCTTTCTTCTTTGCTCATTAGATTAGAATTTATTATTTACCCTGGCTAAGCTTGCATGTGTTGACAGGCCTTGTTAGTTCCCTAAACTTTGAATTTAGCAGTAGAATAACCTGCACATTTTTCTGTGAGGAATTCAGAAGTGTCACATAGTGGCATAAAGTGGGTTTCATCACTGGTGTGACTTTATTTGAAGTAAGCCCCTTGTTCAGTGCTTTTATCCTATGGTTGCATACTTCTTTGTAGTATTCCTTAAAGACTTTTTAAATAGAATTTAACGCTTGTAGAGGCAGCTTTTTGATTTGCAGTGGCTGAGTTTTGTGTTGAGTGCCAACCAGCAGGTGATTTAACCTTCATCAGAGGTGTTTGCCTTTCCCTGGGTTTGTTCCCTGCCTGTTTCCTTGTGATTTTTGGTGGTGTTGTGCAATTGCTTAGAGAGTGTATTTACTAGATAAAGTTGCACAGGTCTTGTGAGGTTGCCCAGTATTTTTATGTGATAGAACTTGCCTGAGATGTTACAATGGAAGAATCTATTTAAATATCAAGTATTCTGCATGCTCCTGCAGCTCATTTCAAGTTTTGTGGCTTTACAGCTTCCTGCTCTAAATGTCTCCTGTGGGATGGCTAATCCCCAATTACACAGAATTTGTCCTTTTGACTGATCAGTGGTCATGCAACCAATATTTTAGCTGCAATAATTGGGTTTAAATGCAATTCAAGCAGCAATTATAGGTTGTATCTCTTCCAAGTTTATGCTGTACTGCGTAAAGAAGTTAATTTTATAGGAAAAAAAGTGCTTAAAGGAAAAGACCTGACAGTATGTGGCTCTCTGATTGACCCCTTTTCTAAGAGTCTAATTCAACTATATTGTCTGATACACTCTAATGAAATTAGCTGTCTACTTGGGCTAATAATAAACAACCCACATACTAGTTAAGTAGTTAATCACTACTTCAAATATGAAAAAATTGTGATGATTTTCAGAAAAACTGTAGTGCAGTCTGCTTTGTTCCTGGTCTTGTGGTGGGAGTAAAGGTTTCTATAAGCATTGTAAAATCTTTGCATGAAAAATGGAACTGGTCATGTAACTTGTTCCAGGGAGGATCTGGCAGGAGCTTCACAAATCCTTCGGGCTAGTGGTGCCTGTTAGAGTATGGACAACGGAGCTCCACTGATTATTCCAACTTTACTCTGCTTTTTGCTCACTCCAGCATTTGTATGGATGTATTGTGAACTGGATCAGAAAACAGAAATGGATTTAAAACCTGCTGCAGTTCTGTGCTTGTTGTTTTGGTTTTGATGGGTTTTTAAGTTTATTAGATTTTGCTGTTTCAAACTGCAGCTCTCTTCCAGCAGTTATTTTTGGGATTGGATATTTTAAAGGTTGTGGTTTACAGATCTGGGAGGTGATGGGAGCATTTGGCATAAGGGATTAAAACAGTGGTAAATTGATTGCATGGGGCTAGTTTTAAGTTTCTTGCTGTGAATGCTGTTTCCTTTCAGTGTTCAACTTGGATTTTCCTGCTTTGTAGGGAGAGGTAATCATGGGCGCCAGTGGTACGTGGTGGTTCTTTGTGGAACTACTCTGAATTTGAATTGCAGCACTGGAGGGAAAATATTATTTTCTTCCATCTGTGATTCAGCTGAATTTAGCCAAATCTGAATGCAACAGGTCACAGCTGAGAGCTCAGGAACTGCTTTAACTTAATATTAACAGATTATGATGCTGGCAAATAAACATCATGCTGTCAAGGAGTCACTGCTCCAGAGAATCTGTCCTTCTCAAGTTAGTAGAGATATATGGTTTTCTCCATATTAAAAACTAATATTAAAACTTAGACTCATGAAAATCTGCCACCTGCATGTGGCTTTGCTGGCTTTAGGAGTATGTTTGCAGCTGTTTAAATCCTGTATTATCTTTGAGTTGCAGAAAGACAATGGGACCACTGGCACGCTGACAGAAAACGTGCTTCTCCAAGCAGCTGAAGGGCAGAATCAAGAACTGTCAGCTTTTTCTGAAGCAGTTATGAAGTAAGAAATGACTGAATATGAAGTAACTTTCAGATGAGAAAAAAAAAAGCTAAATGATTAATTTTCAGTTAGCTTGACAGGAACAGTCCTATAATTTTTTTGCTTGATGGGACAAATTTCAGTGTGTATCCTTTTTCCTTTCCTTATCTCAGTTTTTCCTGGTTTTGTCCTGGTTTGTTTACTTTCTTTCAAGAATGTAACAATTGTTAAGATGTTAAGTACTAAGATTATTATATTATCATATGTTCTCTTTCTTATTTTGGTCCTGTGGCTTTCACTTTTCCTTGTTTTTGTAATACTTTTATATCCTCAAAGTATTTTTCTGTATCTTGTTGGGGTTTTATTACAATTTCTATTAAAAGAATTTAAAGTCTTTTTTTTCTGGTTAGCTGATACACCTCACAAAATCCTATCACTCAGTGGATTTCCAGCCTTTAAATGCTTTTATTTTTGTTGCTTCCACAACTGTAATTGTAACATAAGGCCTTTACATTTGTCTCTGCTTTGTTCAGATAGTGAAGTTCCTTAAAGACTGTGTGTGTTTTTTTTTTCTTACTGCCACAATTTAATGAGAGATTATTTTTCTGTTTTTTTCTTAGAGAAGACAAACTACTCTTGCCTTTTTTCCTTTTAAGATGAAAATTCAAGAAATAATGGAGGAAATAGAGATCTTTGAATTTTAATGATAACATCTATTTTTTAAAATATTTATTTTTTAAAGCAGGAGTGTTTATGAAATGAAAAGGAAACTCCACAAAAACAATGAAAATTCATATATATGGGAAACTTACTGATGAACAGCATTAAGACAAAGCTCAGATAGGATAGGCTTGTTGCAACATTTTCTGGTTAAATCTAATTGTTACTCTTTCTTTCAAGAACCAGTGTTTAAAATACTGATGGACTTTAGGCTGGACATCTCTTGCTGGAGGGTCTTGCTATTGTCCAGAATCAAGATGATGGAATAGATGATCCTTATAGAGGAGTTCTGTTCTTATCTCCATAACATTACTTTAGTATTGGCAGAAGTTTAAGGTTAAATTATTTTATTTATGTTAAATAGCAGAAAATAAAAAGCTGCTTTTCAAATATGGTTTATTCACTACTGGGTAAATATTTATAGATATATAAACATATACATAAATAAAATATATATTTTTTATTTATTTGTCCTAAATAAAAACCTATGCCTCAATTAAGGCCTCTTCCTCATCTTCCACATCTTGGAATAGCTACCTTCTCCATGGTATATAAATTCAGATTAGACTTCTAAAAATTGGAACATGTGAAGAATTTCGTCGTTCTTTTTTTTTTTTTTTTTTAACTAACTTTCAGAAAATACTGTGGATTACCTTTTTAGGAACTGTTTTAGAGCTTAGCTTCTGCAGGAGCTGAGTATGTCCTGTAAGAATTGACCTATTAAATATTTTAAGCTATGTAGAGAACCTGCCTAATTATATGCTAGGATTTTTTTTTCCTATCTAACTCTTACTTTTATAATTATTGTGGGCAGTGTTCTGTTGAGAGTAGAAAAATTAGATGATGCTTTGCACGTGCAATTTAGGTAGGGAGCCAAAGGTATTCTTTACTGTTCTGCCTTGTGGTTATACCATGTTATTTTGCTTCAGACTTGGACTTCTCCATTGCAAAGTTTCATAAACCTTCTCTTCTTCCAGACTGAGGACCAAGTTTCCTTATACTGATCAGCAAACAAACCCAGGTTTTGTGCTGAGTCCAATCATGCTGCAAAGGAACATAAGTGGGGAGAGTGCCAGCATCAAGGTTTCCATAGAAATTGAGGAATTCCAGCAGCCAGTGACTTTCACGTGTGATGGTAAATCCCTGCTCCCTGCTTGTTGGAGGCTGAGCACTCAGCCTAGGACAATGCCTTTCACATTTTGTAATCCCTGGGTCTCAGGGGTGTGGGTTGGTTGTGGGAAATGTGGGAGAGGTAGCTGAGGAGAGGCCTCATTCTGGGTCAGTGCCTCTCTCAGAAAATATTTAGGGTCCAGCAAACCAGAAGCACTACAGCTCCACAGAGTAAAACAGTTTTTCAAGACTTCTTACTTTATAGTATTGAGGAGATAAAGACACCAGGACTGAGATTTTTAATGTTTTTCATTTCAACACTAGCATATTTTAAAATAAATTTTTGTAGGCTATCTGAAAATTCAGGCAAACTGCTGCTGGAAAATAGGAATAAACACTAAACCTATCTATTACTTGCCTTCATTACATGCTTATGAACACAAACACCAAAATAATACTGGTATATGTGCCACAAGTGGCTGTCCCAGCTTTGTGGGTAACCAGAAAATTTCATTAAATAACTACAATCTGTGAGTGAGCAATAGTTTGTATCACTCACAGTAGATTTGTATTTAACTTCTAAGTGTCATTTCTTTAAACAGTGAGTTCCCCTGTTGAGCTTATAATAATGCAGGCACTTTGCTGGGTGCATGATGACTTGAATGAAGTGGACATTGGCAGCTATATCCTGAAAGTCTGTGGCCAAGAAGAAGTTTTACAGAAGTAAGCAAACTCTTTTTCATTAATGCTTAATTTCATGCTTTTTCATGACACAGTTACTGGGAAGTGTTTTTCTAGTGATTAAATGTATGAAATATAAGGGAGTCACTCTTTGCACAGAGATTGGAAGTTTTCAGAGTTGCTCTGGGATACAGCAGAGTAGGTTGTCATCAGCTCTGTTCTAATGCAGATGTATGTTTCCAGAGCATTTCTGTAGATGGACAGTGTAGTTTTTGACTACTCTTCAAATCTCAGAAACTGAAAAAAAATTAAAATCAGCTGTTTTCTAATAAACTGGGGGAGTTGTGGTTTGCAGGCTTTTGTTTGTTTCTTGGTTTGATGTTTGATTTGGCTTTTTTGTTGTAATTTGTTTCCAAAACTAATGGTTTACAAAGCCCCATTGGTTGTCTGGGTTAGAATATTTGGTTTCAGTGTCAACCACTGTGGTTAAAAGCTTCAGCACAAGCACAGGTATCCGCAAGAGCGTCTAAAAACTCCTGCAGAAATAAAAATCACATCAAGGATGGCGTGGAGGTTGATTCACCATTTCCTAACTTCACGGCAACAGCTTGCCTGGAATATTTTGTGTGAGCTTTTGAGAAAGCAGAAGCAGTTGGGTGACTGTAGCTGTCTTTTGTTTGGCAGCAAGCACTGCATCGGGAGCCACGAGTACATCCAGAGCTGCCGCAAGTGGGACGCGGAGATCCAGCTGCAGCTGCTGCCCCACAGCGGGATGTGCAGCGACCTGGCCCGCACGGTGAGTACCTGCCAGCCTGCCTGGGGCTGCCAGGCTCGCTGGCAGCTTGCCACGGCTGCCTGGCCTTGCCAGTGCCATCCTCTCGGCCTACCAGGAGGTGAAACACAGAGCTGAACTTTCATAAGGCAGATTGTCAGGTTTTTTAAAAACAAAATGTTTTGCGGTGTTTTGTTGTTTCACCTGACTTGACTTTGGCTCTGTCTCTGTGGAAGTTTCTGTTTCCCCCAGCTCAGTGTCTGAAGAAGAGGGGGAGATCATCTGTTCTCTTGTTCAAGGATTGTTTGTTCTTTGTTGTCTCACATTTGTGGCTCTGGCCTGCCGAGATCTTCCTTGCAGGCCAGGTTGTGACAAACTCCCTCTGCCCTTTGGGACAGCATTATTATCTTTCATACTAAAAACTACCTATGCTTTATTTACAATAGCTCTCCAATACCCATCAAACACATCAAACAGTGAACCTTCACTCTAGACCAATTGAAATGTGCCACCACCACAGCAGAAGGTGGAGAGCAAGAGGCAAAGGAGGACAGGGACACAGCCTATTTCTTCCATCTTTGCCCCTTAAACTCGCATTCTAAAACACCAAAATTCTACTTTTTCACCCTGTGATACATTAATTACCATTCTACCTAAATTCTTGTCATTTATAAATTTTCCAGGACAGTCAGAAGGATGTCCTAGTTCCCACAGCAGATTACATAAATATGGAGAGTGTCTCTTACTAGAACTGAGTGTTTTATACCTGGAGAAAGTATGCAAGCAGTTGGACTAAACTTGAGGCTTGAAAAAGAAGGAACAAATTACAGAGTTAAATAAAAGCTGGGAACAGTTTTTGAGTTTAAATTAAATATGAGTTTAGTTAAATTTGAGTTTAAATAAATGTGTGTCAGACCATCAAAGAGGAAGGATTATTTGGTGTCTGCCTAGTTGGGCACTTGATGGCTGTTTCTTCCCTCTGTCCCCATGTGTACACATTTCACAGGCTATTAAGTAGCTATTTCTTTTTCCCTTTGAAGAATTCACCTTACATCTTTCCCCTTCAACACCCCAGGTGTAAGTAATTAATTTTCTAAAACAGTATGCATATTATAGAAAAGTGAGAACTGGACTTAGTACCTAATATTTTATTGCAGGAAGATGATGACAGGACACCTGTACATCTAACCAAACATCTCTGCAAAGTAGAAAAGCCTTTCAGAGAACCTATCATAAGGTAATGTTTTGTGATTATTTTAATAATCAAGTGCTAATCACTGCTGAATTCCTGACCAAGGTTGTGTTCTGTTCTTGTACTTGTGTTCAATAACTCTTATTTCTTGCAGGTCTTCCATTGAAGAGCTTCTTGAGGTGTACCACAAGCAAGTTAACATAGCCCTTAAGAATGAGGTAAGGGCATTGTAGATTGTTGCTGAACCAAAAATATTGTGACCAGATTCACTGATAAGGTAGCTGGGAAAAAGACTTGCAGGTTTTCTCAGGGAAACTGAGAATCTGAACAAGCTGTCAAATGTGAAATTATAATCATGGGTATTTAGATTTTTGTTCTTCTTTTCTTCCTGCCTTTTCTTGCAAACCAGTAAATGCCTAATCATCACAACTGGAAATATATCTTGCAAGTCCCGGGGTGCAAAATAACCTCTGCCTCAAATATGCCTGAAGAGGTTAATTTAGGAGAATGGGGAAGAGTTCTGAATTCTGACTATGAAGGATGTATTTACTAACAGATAAAAATCTGCAGGATAGAGAGTAGGAATTGTTGTGTACAATGGGAGTTAGAACTGAAGCATATTTGGAACATACAAGAAAGTTCTACACAAAGCATGATATCTTATTCTGTTATTCAATTAATTTAAAATGCCCTTAAATATTATCTGTTTCAGTGTATGACAGGTAGCTTAAAGCAGCTTGAATGTTGAATTGCTTAGAGTAATATCCCATCTGCAAAGGCTTATGGATATAACCTGCTTTGCTCCTTTCCCAAAGGAGAAGCTGCTTTTAACTGCCAATACTAATGTAACTTAAACATTAGATAACTGTGTTTCTTAACCAGTTTCTGTAAGAACAGACTTGAAATGAATTACTTAATTACAATACTTTTCATTTCCACTATGTTTGTTTGCCTCTCCAGGAATGCAGGTCTGAACAAGCTGCTGTCTGCTATTTACATACTCCCTTAATATTATTTAATTCCTCTGGTGGTGATTCACCACGCTCTCAAGGGTGGCTTTGAACACAACCTTTTTGTAGAAGAGGGAGCTGCTGCTGCTCCCTGAGGTGCTGGTGGTGTTGTTTTGCTCTTGCAGCTGCTTCAGCTTCTTTGTTTAGCTGTGATTTCACAGGCTGGGATGAGGAATGCAAAATATCTCTATTCAGACTTGTGTTCTACTCTTTGCAGTCTTTTTGGGCTTGGGAGATGCAGTTGGTAGGTGGTGATGATTAGGTCCAAATTGCAGCAGTTCTGCATTTGAAATTTTTACTTCATGAAGTGAATTCCTGTGCATATGCAGTGGCTGAAGTTTGCTAGTCCAAGTGAAGAAGTGTAATCCACAAATAATTTGTACGTAGGCTTTGATTTCACATTGTTGAATGCTTTGAAAGTTATCAATTGTCTTTTTATTGAGATTCGAGAGCCTGTGAGGAAAATAGCAGTGGAAATTTCTCTTTCCATGTCACAAAGAACCTGTTACCTTCAATTTGTTAGCATTGGAAGAATGGCTTAAATATTTACAGTGTCTTCTGACTTCTGTGGTTATTTTCTTACCAGAATAGTTAATTGTTGCCAGGTAACTCTCAATTTAAAAACTTTCTGATTCAAATAGCTTCTTTGCTGTCCATTTGTAGGAAGGCCACATGATTGTATGGGAGAGTGGTGGTTGGGAATCACATCTTAGTGAGAGCATTTTGCAATAATTATTCCTCTTATTCAGTTGTAAGTGCTCAGAAGTTATTGTGAAATAAACCTATACATTTAAAAAGTAAACCACTGTTTTGAAGCAAATATTGTAATGTTCCACATGTATTCTTTAAAATTGGGTGAATTTTAAAATTACATTAAAAAACAAACCCCAGGAAACCTAAGATAATTCAGATTACACTCAAGTGGCTTTACTTCTGTTGGGAGAGTAGGAGGAGGAGAATGTTAGGGACAGCTCAACTTTGTCATAAGAAGCCCACAAAGGTATATTGGAGTGAAGTAAAAAAGAGAAGTTCCATCATGGAAGCAATACTGTAGTGTAAGTAGTAGAAGTGTCAGTGTAGTTTAAACCTTTTTCTCTGAGGGCTGAAATTGAAGCACTGCCTCTTTAGCATTGTTTCATCACACTAATGGAATTTTCTTCTTTGAACTGCACTTTCTTTTTAGGCCATGGGGGAAATTGAGCTTAGGATCTCATTAGAAAATAATTGTTTGCCAGCAGTTCAATGGAAGAATGGTTGGGAACCTCCTAATGGTTCCTGGCATCCCATTCTAGGATCTGTACTACTGTGTTTTTGGCATTCATAAAGAAGTTCTCAATATTGAAGTTTCTCTTTATTCCAATTGTTACACCACAGTTTAATGTAATGGAGATATCTCACAAGGACGTTTTCTTGGCCATTCATTAAAAAACATTAAAGCAATACTGGGTTTCACAATTGTGATCAGATCAATCTGTTCTCTCATACTTTATTAGAACCAGCATAAAGCAGTAGATCATGTAATTAAGACTGTCAGAAAAATCTGTTCTACATTGGATTGTGTAGAGACCCCTGCAATAACGGAATCAGTGAAGAAGCTCAGGAGGGCTGTTAATCTCCCAAGGACTAAAAATGCTGAGGTAAACTTTCACTCTATAAAATGCATATTTTAACTGATAAATATTAGTTCACAGTCTTTAGCAGCTGGAAATACCAGCAACAGTTCTGTCAGAATTATGTTGGGATTTTTTGTTGCATTTTTTTTTATTTATTTTACTTGACATCTTCCATTTATTGTGACATCTTTCTGCTGTTAATGCATTAATCGCTTGCTTTGGGAATATTTTCCTTTTCTAAATAGTGACTGTTTAAAATCTAGTTTTAAAGTACTGTTTTCTGGTTTTGTAACTAGAAGCTTGTCACAGCACATGCCACTAAATCTGACTGAGGGGAACTGACAGGAGCTCGTGGCTGTCTAAAATTAATGCAGTTATGCTTTAAAGGAGGGGTTTACATCATGTATTTTCCCAGTAGTGTTTGTGACTAGCAATAGCATCTTAAAACACTTAACTGTTCATGCTCCTGCTTTCATGAGCATAAACCCAAATCTCTAAAATAGCACAGAATTTGGTGATGCAACTGCCTTATAATGAATAGTTCACTTGAGCAGGATGGTCCAAGTCAAGTTGTCAAAAACAGTCATTAACTGGAGAAGTGTGCAAATAAAAAAGCTAAATAATCTTATAATGCTCTTTCTGTTGTCCTGCTGCTCTATTTGCTTTTGGCTTCTTAAGTTCAGTGATATATTTGTAATAGTGAGAAGAAGACAGATAAATATAGTTGTCACAAGAACTAAAATTCTTACAGGGAAGGGTAGAAGACATTAAGACATTAGTGAAATACAGCATATAAATATTTTTTCAATGTTTGCTTTTTTGATTGTAGAAAGCTGTAGAAATAATTAGATTATAGTGTACAAATAGGTCCCAAAAATAACATTGCTCCAGTAGAATTTGCAAAAGGTGGGATTTTATGAATAAAACCCTGCAGTTATTTTGTGATGGATATTGGTTTACACAGTAATGTGTATGAAGGCCTTGAGCAAATTTTATCTCTGCCCAGAGAAGTTGGGTTATCCTGAGCAATATTTCAATGGACTCTGTCTTTCTGGACTTCACAAAGAATGCCAAAACAGTTAACTCGATAAAAAATAAGCTTTTGAACTTGGTGAATAGTTGCTGCATCATATGGAAATTGTGATGAAATTAGTTAACTCTTGAGAAACTTGGAGTGAAAAGATGTGTTTAATAAACTTAAATATGAGCCTAATTCGGATACTTCACAATTTCTGTATTAAGATACCTAATAGCCATGGAAAATTAATATGAATTTCAGTATTGAAATTTCCTCTGACTTTATTGTGTAGGTATCCTTAAAATGTGGTGATGACAATAGCAAGAGCCCTTCTGGTGAGTAAAGTTCTTCAATTTTCGTTTAAAACCTGTTTTGAAGTGGCTAATTTAGCAAGAAATGCCTTCAAAATTAATTATCATTTAGGTTCACTGCAGCCTGCAAACCCTCTGAAAGTGAGTATAGACCAGTTAACAAGAGCAGTTGAGGCCCTTCTGCAGCTCCACACAAACTCCTGGAGCAGTTCAGCAGCAATTTCTCCAGAAGAGAGCAAAAGTACCAAGGAAGCTTGGACTGCCACAGAACATCTCCAGTTCACGATATTTGCTGCTCATGGAATTTCTTCTGGTTGGGTGTCAAAGTAAGTGACTTACTTATTGTAAAATTCTTGATTTTATAAATTTTTAAAAATGTTTTTATGGGTTTTTATGTTTTTAACTTCTTTTCTTTGTCCAGTTATGAAAAATACTACTTGATTTGTTCTCTGACCCATAATGGAAAAGATCTGTTCAAACCTGTTCAGTCCAAGAAGGTTGGCACATACAAGAACTTCTTCTACTTGATTAAATGGGATGAACTGTAAGTGACTTTAGCCTGTTAAAACTCAATAAATTGTTTTGTTATAGCTAGCTGCTGAATACAGTCATTCAAGCAATTCTTGGTTCTAATTCCATTTCAAGCATCCAAAGAACAATTTGCTGATCAAAATCAGAAATAGTTTTCAAAATGGTATTTCAGTGCTCATTTTAAATGCTGGGCAAGTGCCCCGTGCTAATGTGTTTGTAGCATACAATTACAGGGTGCTGGGAAGGTCATAACATTCCTTGCAATGGGAATGGCTTGTGCTGCTCTAAGAGGGATTAAAGAATAAAGCTTGCTTGTATGTACTGCTCAATTTATGTAAATGGAGAGGAAAAGCAACTCACTTTTACTAACATGAATGTTGGACCAGTTTTTGTTCTAAATACAGAGGTAGAAAGGGAGAAGGAAGTTAACACAGAAAAGACAGGGGGATAATGGCAGGTGGTCTCTGATAACTGAGAGGGGAACGTTTTTCCTTGTCTGTGCACAGCTTAATCTCTGCCACTTGAGTTATCAGGCAGCCTGCCATAGCTGAAGCATCACGAGAAGCTCCATGGTGCCCCAGACAGTCTGCTTTTTAAAGGTCAGACACAGACCCTAAGGAGCACCCTGAGAGTTTGTGGTGAACAGATTATTGCAGACCAGCAGTGAGAGTTTCTAGAACACCTGCCTTCAGAGAGTACTCCAGCTGCCTTCTTTTTTCTGGTGGTGCATGGGATTAATTGTCAGATCTTTTGCTGGCAAGTACTCGTGTATTACAGTGAAAGGTCTGCTGGATTGCTTAAAAGCTGCTGACTACAGTGTAGTGCTTTATAGTGCAATTGTCACGTTTTACAGAGAAATCAAACTAAAAGAACATTTCTAGGCAATAAAACCAGTGTAAACAAAAGTGGAAGCTTGAATAGCTCAGTGAGGTGTATACTGCTCAGCTCTTGCTTTATAGGTTTTGTACCATTTAGAATTTAACTTTCAGTAGTTCTTAATAGATTCTTTCATTTGGATTGGAAGCTATTGTCAGCTGACCCTTTCAATCTGGAAAATTAGGAGGTGGCTAACATGGAATTCTGTGTGCTCTCCCTAGTGAGTGGAGTGGGAAAACTGGTTATGCTGGACAGGTCAATTCTGTGCAAGGAATGTGATTTAATAGACAGAGATTAAAAAGGGTTGTTCCGAGTCTGGCTACAGTGCAGAAGTGTAATTTAGCAGGTTTTACAAACTATTCGTGTGGGAGATGGAGTGAAATAGGATTGCATGGATATTTAACACTTGTTCTTCAATGTTAATTGACTTTTTTGAAAGCAAGAGGCATAAATGGATTATATGGATAAGCCTGTAACTTACTAACTGCTGCCTTTTTTTTCTAATTGACTTATTTTTAATACTTTTATTTTATAGAATAATTTTCCCCATCCAGATTTCACAGTTGCCTTTGGAATCAGTCTTATGTCTGACTTTGTTTGGAATCCTAAATCAAAGTAGTGGGAGTTCCCCTGACTCAAATAAGCAGAGAAAGGGTCCAGAAAAATTGGGTCAGGTTTCTCTACCTCTTTTTGATTTTAGGCGGTAAGTATCCAAAATGTGGGTAAGATTATCAATATGATTTGCTCTCTGTAGAGCTTCCTCCACACCCATAACTATAGAAATTGCCTCTCTAATATTGGATATAGTAGGCCATAATAAAGGTAAGAATTGCAAACTGTACTGATAAAGAAAAGATGTTTCATTAAATAGAGAACAAAACGTGGTCCTGTGTTGTGGGATTTCCATCTAACTGGCTGAAAAAACTGTACTGCTGGAGGAAGTTGAATATTGTTTGGATGATTATACCCCAGAATATTCTAAAATTATTCCTTTTGATTCAGAGCTGGATTTATTTTAAACAATTAAAACAAAGGGTTAATTAGCAAGTGTGTTAAACTTGCAGCATATTTCTGGTTGGAACTGGCTTTCCTTCAAACTCAGCTGCTGGATGCAGTTACACGTTTTTCTCTAAGAATGAAAAGCCTGCTGTAACTTTCCTAAGCTGAGTGCTTCTGGATTGGTTCAAGTTGCTTTGTTCTTCCAACTTTGATTACGAAGTGCATTCCAAAATGCTTATCACTTGGGCAGCTTCTCAGTGAGACATTAACCAGCAGGCTTGAGCCACAAGTGCCCAAATTAGACGTCATGTTGCAGGAGCAATCACACCATTGCGAAACAGCTCCTGCATTTATGCTTAAGGTTTCCTATTTATCATTTCCTATTTATGCTGCTGACTTCTAGGTCTTACTGGAAATTTAAATTGCCAATCAAGGCTGCAGAAAGGCAGCCAAATCTTTCCTGGACAGTTCCTGCTGTGTTGCTTGTGGCTGTTTCGTGTGCTTTGCATCCTTTGGGTCTGGATTTGACTTTATTGTTCTGCTTTCTCTTTTGTGTGGTGATGATTCCAACAGCTTGAGGGTGTCACAGAGTTTAGGATTTGCTGCATTGTGAAGATGGCCTGCAGCTGCTCTCAGTCTCCACCAAAGCTTGGAGTTCTTTTCATAAACGATGCTTATTTCAACCTTCTCTTTAAATGTTGCCTTTCAGTCTCCTATCTATATACCACATTTTGCAGTATTTGGAAACACAGCTTTTGATTTGATTTGCAACTTCATGGTGTTCTCATAGGAGTTAGTTTTGGGGGGAAAACTGTATTTTCTGTTGCTGCAGAGCACTACAATGGTGTGTGCTGTGCCAGAGCTTGCTGAGTGGCCTGTAGTGAGCTGTTGACATGCTCAGTGGCCTAACCCCTTGCAGTCCACATAAATTAAATCCAGACATAGGTAATTAAAGCTGGTAGCCACATACTCCAGTTACAGTTGAAAATAGCACCAATGGCAGGCAGGAGCTAAAACTTGAAACTAACTGAAATATAGGGAGAACAAAACTGGTCATGTATGTGTTTTGGAAGAATCCATGGCCAAGTTAAAATTCCTTCTGCTGAAGTGCATGTGGAGTGGCTTAAAATGTCATTACTTGTGGATGAGACAGAAGGCTGTGGCAATGGTTTTAAATTGGAGAATTATTAAAAAGAATAAGCTGTTCAGTTGTGCTTTAGTGGCATGATTTGGTAATCTTTATTGGCGTGACAAGCTCCTAGTTAATCAATATTTACCTATAACAACTCGTTCTTTATTTGAAATGCATATAAACCCTAAAATGTGTTTCAAAATATAAGGTTTGGCCTTCAAGCAGTGCTTTGAGCAACATTTTGATTTTAAAAGATAGATAGAAGTTTTCCATACCTAACATTTAGCACTTAATTGATTTATGAAGTGTCTTCAGTTGTGCCCTACTAAAGCTGGAAATGGTATTAATGTTGGGAATACACTGGCAAATGCAAATGTCATTTGATATGGCCTTGCAGAGTCTGGTAATGTGGGAAATCCAAGCAAATGGTGAGGCCTGTAAGATTCATATGCCTGGGCCTTTTTTTTAAAAAAAACTAAGAACAGTGTGTGTGTGTTTGTGTTCAGTTTTTTCCTCAGAGGCAAAAGTATTCCTTTTCTGACTTAAAGAACAGGGAGCACTTGATTTATCAACTAAATCAACACTGAACTTCTTCCTTTGCCTTTTCCACCTAAAAGTTGTGTGCAGCCCTTTAAAGCAATTGAAGTACAGATGACAGCCAGTGAAAATCAGTAAATTAACTTGACAATTACTATCTTGGTGAAGTAAACAGACTGTGATACCAATAACCTGTACATGTTCTTTTCTCAGACTGTTAACTCGTGGGACAAAGCTGCTGCAACTGTGGACTTCATCACATCCACATCATGTGTCAGGGATGGCCAGTAAGAAAGGAAATATGGAAAGAATAGTACTGCAGGTTGTACATAATTCTGATTTACTCTATGCTTTGTTTGAATATTGTGACTTGTAAGTCATGTTAGATGAATGTTTTGGGAAGAGGGAAAGCACTGCTAAATAATATTCTTTGAAAGTCAGAATAGCAATTACTAAACTGTAAGGGCAAAGAATGGGAAGCTCCTGGAGGTCTCTACAAATCTGTTGTTGAATAATTGTCTGGAAGTAAGAGAAATCAGCAGTGCTTTGGTATGACATGCTGTCATTGCTGGGAGAGAATGTTTTTGAAAGCAATCCACAGAGATGTGTGCTGAGATGGGAGTTGTCTGGACAACAGCAGTAGCAGCTCCAGCTCCTTTACAGAACATAAGCACCTCACTTTCTCAATTCAGAGTTCAAATTTCCCTCCAAAGAGAAGGAACTGTACTTTTAGGAACTGTAGTCATGTAGAAGAATTGAGATGGGAAAAAATATTCAGCAAACAGTATCCAGGAATTGTTGTAGAACTAAGGAGTTCAGATACCCAAACAGTTGAGATTGCTGGAAGAGTGAGCTTGCCTTCCATAAGGACTTACATCATCTTTCCTCTTTTTTTTTTTTTTTTTTCCAGATTGACTTCCCATCCCATACTTTTAATATTGAGTATAAAATGCCTCAAGCTGCAAAGACTACTGTGCATCATTCAGTAGAAACTTTAGAAAAGCCATTGAGAGAACGCCTCCTTGCCATTCTCTCCAAGGACAGCACCATTGGGTACGTCCCTCTCTTCCACCTGAGCTCTTTTTGCACATGACAATTTGTACCTAGGGTATGCAATGCTTATAGATTCTTTAGTTCCTGCATTTTATTTTTTTTTTTTTTGTATATATATTTTGAAGACCTGTAGGGACTTAAATGAGAGATTGAATTAAAGATGTGAAATCATGGTATTGACTTGAATTTCCTTGTGTTTTCCATGGCTGGTGCTATAATAGTTTCTTGCAAGACTGCTGCCCCTTTGCCTGCCTGTTCTAATCACCTGTTCCTGCTTGGCAGTTCCTCAGTTCCAGGGAGCAGTGGCAGTCTTAGCAGTGGCTGTTTGTGTGCCTTGGAAGCTTTTCTGGCAGCCTTTCCTACTCATCTGCACCAGACTTAACATTGATGTTTTTGCTTTATTTCAGATTATACTAAAACTTAATTTTGTCCTGCCCAAATTATAAAATTGAGCAAATGTTTTCTTAATGTTTGAGGCTTTATTTGGCTTCTTGTTTTGACTTTTGTGGAGGAAAGAGTCGTTTCAATGTCATTCCATTCTGTATGTTAAATTATCTGCATGAATACATCAGTGGCATTGGGGTTTTTCAGGTGTTGCTTTGTCATGTGCATTATAAACTGAAATGCTCTTGTCTGCAGGCTGTCAAAAGAAGATAAAGAATTTTTATGGGAGAAGAGACATTATTGTCATAGCCATCCTAATAGCCTACCAAAAATACTGGTTAGTGCCCCTCAGTGGGACTGGGCAAGTCTTCCAGAAATATATTTGTTACTTCAGAGGTGGCCTCCTTTATCACCCTTAGCTGCACTGGAACTACTTGATTCAAAGTAAGAAAACCAGTGTAAATAAACTCTGTGTTTTGTTGAGCATTAAATGACTTTTTTGGTAGAAGATCCTGGAATGGTGTTTTGTGGGGAAAATACTGCTGAATTTTGTGCAGCAAAAGTTAAATGTTTTTAAAATTTTAAAGAACCTGGTGCTTACTTTATTGATGTAGACTTAAGCAAGTCATGTAGTGAAGGTACAGCAATAGTGGTTAGGGTTCTGAATTTCAGCATGCAACAGGACAGGAGTTTATACAGACAAATTTTGAGAGGTTTTGAGTGTGCTTGTCCTAAACATGCACATTCAGTTGCATTTCTGTGATGAAGGGCCTTGTACTTGTAGGTCCCTTATTGACCTTTTAAAGACTTTAAATGGTTGCTTTTCTATCTAGCTGATCTCAAAAAAAAAGAATAAGGAAAAAATCCTACATGAACTTGATGTGGATTTGTGGTGACTTTCTAGGTTTGCTGATCAGGAAGTACGAAACACGGCTGTGAACTGGATAGAGACGTTGAGTGATGATGAGTTAACAGATTTCCTCCCTCAGTTTGTACAGGTAAGACTTTCTGCCTGCACAGAGGTTTGAATTTTTCTGGCTCTTGAAAACCTAAAGGAATTGCTTCTGACTAGTAGCAGAAGTGCAGCTGTGTGCCTCTAACTGCAATGCACAGCAGGGGAAACAATTTGAATAAATAATCACTTTGTGACTGTCCCAAGTATTTGTGGTAATTCTGTCTGTGCATTAGTCACAAAATATGTCCTCATCAAGAATTACATGCAGACCTGATTTCTGTCATTTCCATTGTATTTAGGCATTGAAGTATGAAACCTACCTTGACAGTGCTCTTGTGAAATTTCTTTTGGCTCGGGCACTGGGAAGCATTCGGATTGCACACTACCTGTACTGGTAAGGGCTTCTTTGCTCCATTGCTCCTGTAATGTGTGTGCCACAAGATTAATATTTCCAGATAAAAAATCCTTCTTAACATCATCCTTCAATAACACAACAATGACTGTTACGAATGGTGATTATACAGAATTAGATCCTGGCTGTTGGTTTGGGGTTTTTTTAATGAAAGAATGAGCAGTGCCTCTACAAAGCACAAACTTCTTGTCTTTTCTATCCTGTGTATCAGTAACTTCAGGCGTTGTACTGCTTCACTAAAATATTTTAATGTCTTAATATTGCATTGTTTGTTGTATTTTCCATAGGAAAATTTAACTTATATCCTTTATTTCAGGCTTCTTAAGGATACACTGTATGATACAAAGTTTGGTGTAAGGTATGAGCAAATTCTTGGAGCTTTTCTTTCAGTCTGTGGAAAAAGGCTGAGGGAAGAGCTGGAGAAGCAGACCAGGCTAGTGCAGCTCTTTGGAATGGTAGCAGAAAGAGTAAAACAAACAAATGGATCTGCTCGGCAGGTGAGTATGTATTTTTAATTCAAAACTAATCCATTTAATTGTCTTTTTCATCTAAATTCAAAATGTTATGTAAATGTATAGGCAGGTTTGTGAACCTGTTGCTCTGCAAAGCTTAATGAAGTTGATGCTTTTGTCCAGTTTGTCACCTGAAATGTATGGTGGTGAGGTGATAGGGCAAGAAAGGATAGGATGGTTTCTGTGTTTGATCAGCTGGAAATGAATTAAAAACCTATTACTGCTGAAGAGTGATCTCATCATGCAAAAGAATGGGATATCTGTTTTTGTGCTGATAATAGAGCTTACAGTTTGATGGAGTGGGATGCTGTCATCTGGTTCAGTCAAAAAAACCCCCACAAACGTGTGTTGAGTGTTACGTTGCTAGGCTTAGATATTTTTAATAGCTAAGCCAGCAGCTACAGTTTCTAGCATTCCTTTGTTAAAGTAGTGCCTTCAGGGTAACTTTGTCCAGAAGTTTTCTGTAGGTGCTTCTGGTAGGAAAGTGTCAGCTGAATTTTCTTTTTGTCTGCAGGTTGCCTTGCAAAATGGCATGGAGCGTGTGCAGTTATTTTTCTTGAAGAACAAATGCCGTCTGCCTCTGAATCCCAGTCTTGTGGCAAAAGAGTTAAATATCAAGGTACTGCCCATTCAGGGTTTCAGAACCCTTTTGTAAAAGTTGCAGATATCTAGGTAAGAGCTGCAGATATCTAGGTAAGAGCTGCAGATCTAGATAAAACTTTTACAAATGAAAAAAATAACTTCACGTGCTTAAAAGCTCTTTATGCTGTGGAGATGGGGTTTAATCAAAATTGCTGATTGTATAAGGCAGCAACATTTGCTGAGCAAAGATAAAATGTGTACAAATGAAGTGTAAAACCAACAAAGGCACTTGTGTTAAAAAATATAGACATATATCTGTAATAACTCGTTACATCTTCAGACCCTGTCTCCTGAGACCAGAAATCCTGGTTATAGCAAAGCAGGAGACTACTCAAAGTGCATGAAACAGTTCTGTGTGCATTAGTAATCAAAAGAGGAAATTGGTCAAGAATATAAAGTTCAAGCAGTGAGTAAGTACTGTGAAACACATGACACCACCTGTTACTGATTGTGTCCAGAGATGCTGGGGAGGGAGGCAGTAGCTTTATTTTATTGTGAAAGTCCAGCAAGTAATAATGTAGGAGAAGCAGGTACATTATTTTTCCAGAACTCGGCAAGGTTTGACAATATCTGCTCAGCCACAGTCTTGATTATATCATCATGCATGACTGAAAACCTAAAGGTTTGTTAACGCTTGAACTGAGCCTGTGTTTGAGAGACAGCTCATCTCACTTGCCTTCTCTACTGTAACTATTAAATCATGAGCTGGGGCTTGAAAGCAGATAAATGAGAAGATACTGTCAAACACACAAATACACATTTTTAATACATCTTCTACTGTCAAAAAAAAAGCTGCTGATAAAATATTTTTTCATGTTTTCACTCGTCCTTTCAGAATGTATAAAACATCACTGTGCAGCACTGTTGGCATTTGTACAAGAATTCAACAAATAACAACCAAAGGGCTTGTTATTCAAAGGAATCATGTATTCACCACAATTGAAATGTTAAAAGTCTGAATGGACACATTGTGTGTCAAACCTGCTTGTTGTCAGAGTGTCTTGTTTTCTGGGCTAGCAGGAATAGTCCTTTCTGACCATTGACACTAAATCTACTTGCAGGCCTGTTCTTTCTTCAGCTCCAATGCAGTACCACTCAAAGTTGCACTGATAAATGCAGACCCGCTGGGAGAAGAAATTAATGTGATGTTTAAGGTAGGTCTTACATGTATATTGGAGAAAAGAAGTTGAATGATAATCACTACTTAATTGGTATCAGTTAATTTTAGCATAGACCAGTAAGCTTAGTTACTCCATGAGTTTGCTCCTGTGTGTCTAGAAAGCAACAGGTGAACAGGTTGTAAAACCTAACAACCTACCACATGTGGAAGTTTAATTGTAGCCCGTTTCTCTTCTAAGTTTACTGTCACTGGCTAACTTTTATTTCTCCATTTAAGGTTGGAGAAGATCTGAGACAAGATATGTTGGCTTTACAAATGATTAAGATCATGGATAAGATCTGGCTGCAGGAGGGGCTGGATCTAAGGATGGTTATCTTCAAGTGTCTCTCGACTGGAAAAGACCGAGGTGCTGAACCAGATGCTGCCTTTAATCTTTGTCCCCTCCCTTCAGTTTCTTGTCACTCTAATAGTGAAAAACCTCTGGGCACAAAGTGCCAAGGAACAGTTCCACTGCAAGGAACTTCAGTACTTGAGATTATAATCAGTTAGATTGTTCTGAATTTCCTGATGGCTGAGTGGCATCCAAATGTTTCTTCTCTTGAGCATTTTGTAGTCAGTGAACAGTGAGACAAACAAATACAGATAAACACTAAGGTTGCTCTTAATGCTCTTACTGCAGCACAAGAAAATAATGTTGCTACAGCAATCCTTATTCTGAAAGCTTAATTCTGGTGAAAGTATTCCAATGCAAACCAAAATGCTGAAGTGTTTGGAATCTGCTGCAGTTGAGGCAGGGGGTATCTTTCTTGTTACTGAAACGTGCAAAAAGAAGAGAAGTTGGAACCAGCCCTTGCCATGCACACACACTGTCCCCCAGAATTTGTCATATGCTGGTGAAAGTTCCTTGGCAGTATGAGGCTGTCTCTGGGGTTTGAAAGTAGGTCACAGAACTCTGAGTGCAAATACTGCCCTGCACCTTGAACATGCTTTTTGCTACTTTTAACTAATTGTCTAGCCAATAGAAGCCAGAGATATTTAAAAGGATAAACAATAACTCAAGTATTTTTGCAGTCAGATGAACAGCATGACCAAAACTCTTAAATACATGGAAAATATGGAAATTTAGGTTGGCAAAACTAAGCAAAAAACTTCTATTTATGTAAGACTTGCTTTTTAGAGAAACAGATGGCTTTTCCTCCTACTCTGAATGATGACTTGATTTATGTAGCTTTTTTTTTTCTTGCTGCTAATATTAGTGTCCTTAAATTACTTGAAAGATTAAAGGGGAAAAATCAAATAGATGTAAATTACAGATGTACCTTTAGTGGCTCTTGCCAAGATAGAAATAAAATTCTATTAATCGACTAAATGTTTTCCTTTTATGATTTAGCTATACAAATATTTTTAGTAAATTATATTTCCAAAGTTAAGGCCATATATAAAGCCCACTGTCTGGTCTGTTTCAACACTTGACAGCAGATAAAGTTACTCGATTAATTCACTGTCAGTGTGTGGGAACTGTCAGCATCAAAGGATTTCACCCTATTTAGAGTAAAAGAAGTTTGTGGTAGAAACTAATTATTCAAAGTATAACTTAAGTGTGCATTCTAGCAACTGTAACTAGGTGTAATAAAGTCAGCTAAGTTGTATTGCTATGTGTTTCATGGTTTAGTCTGTGGAAATGCTTAGGGGACTAATGGAATTATTTTCACACCTGTCTGGGTTTTGAAGGAGGTTGGGCTAAGACTGTAAGATTCACCATTGTTAGGAAAGTTTCTAAGGATTAATAAAAATGCAGCATAACTTAAGGAGATCACTAAATACACTTTATTTTATTCTATATCAAGGCATGGTAGAACTTGTTCCTGCTTCAGATACACTTAGGAAAATTCAAGTGGAATACGGAGTGACAGGTTCTTTTAAGGACAAGCCTCTGGCAGAATGGTTGAGGAAATATAATCCTACAGAGGAGGAGTATGAAAAGGTAACTTTTCAGCACTGCTCTTTTTTGAAGATCTTTTAAAAGGTACAGTCTGATGAAAGAATGGAATTCATATTCCAGGTCTTCCATTGAGATTTTTGTTTTGTATATTTAAAAAATTTAATTTATTTCTATGCTTGAAAAAGAGCAAGTTAAAATCCCCCCTATAAAAAGGAGCCAGATGGAGTCTCAGGATTCTCATCAAGAGGTTTTGTTGGATATAGGAAAAATATACTTTAAATTTAAGGGGGGGGGCGAATAGTGGAACTCTTAATTGCAGTTCAGGAGCAGTGGTCTCTTCTTGTACACACAAGATTCAAAAATTGTTTTTTTGGCTATAATGCCATTATGATACATTGGCAATACAAGCCTTGTACCCTTTTCTTTGCTAACATAGTTTTGTGATTTGTCTTTGGCTCCTCTTTTCTCTTTCATCTTTGTAAAAAACAGAATAACCATTTTTGCTGGAAAGTGGGATATCGAGATTTTGGCAAAGCTAACTAGTTTGAAGAACAGTATTTGGGAGAATAAAGTAAATTTAATGTCTGTTTTGCCTGGGTTGGATTTTGCACTCATCGACTGTTGGACACATGAATTATATTTTTCCACTGATATTTGATCTTCACTTCTTTTCTCACCCTCCCAGGCTTCAGAAAACTTCATCTACTCCTGTGCAGGATGCTGTGTAGCCACTTATGTCCTGGGGATCTGTGACCGCCACAACGATAACATAATGCTCCGGAACACCGGGCACATGTTTCACATCGACTTCGGGAAGTTTCTGGGACATGCACAAATGTTTGGTAGCTTTAAAAGGTATTTCCTGTACCTTAAGCAATGTAGGGAAGTGATTTTCTTTCCAAGTGTTGCTCTGGGAGATCTGCTACCATGTGAATGTGCTGTGTGACCAGAGACAACGCTCGGGAGAGGAACCCAACCCAAACCCGTGAAACGGCATTAATGGAATATTTACCATCATTGCCTCAGGGTGGGGATGGAGGGCAGCAGGAAGCACATGCCAAGGGAGAGACTTTATGGTGAACTCATGAATTCTGTGCTCTTTGAACAGGGATCGAGCTCCTTTTGTGCTGACATCAGACATGGCTTATGTCATTAATGGTGGCGAGAAACCCACAATTCGCTTTCAGCTGTTCGTGGATCTCTGTTGCCAAGCTTACAACCTGATAAGGAAACATGCCAGCCTCTTCCTTAACCTACTTTCACTGGTAATTACCTTTTAAATTCAAGTGAAACTTAATAGATCTGTCATGCTGGGTTGTAGTAAAAACTATGCTTTTTATGCTGCAGAAATTCATAATGCAGGCTTTTTTTTTAAAGCCAGAAGTATCTAGTCTACTTTTTGGGAAGCTTTTTTTGGAATCTTTCAAGCTTTTTTACTGCCTACCTCTTTCCTGAAGATTTAAAACTAATATACTACCACAAATTGCACTGCAAAGAGTTTTTAACTGCTTTTAATTATGCAGAAATAGTGAATAACTGCTGATTATATAATTATAATTGTTGTCTATTGCTGTTAGTATTTAGCAATTTAGTGCAGCTACAAATGAATTTTAGGGTCTAAGTCTTAATCATTTCAGTATAAAATCACACTGGGATTATTGCATTAAAATTAAATTTCGATTTCTTGTAGATGCTTTCTTCTGGCTTACCAGAACTAAGTGGGGTTCAGGACTTGAAGTATGTCCAGGATGCTCTCCAGCCCCAAACAACAGATGCAGAAGCCACCATTTTCTTTACAAGGTACTGGATAAGGGAAAACCAAGATATGTCCCAGTATCATGCTCTTCATGAGAGATTTCTGATAGGAAAAAATAACTAGGGATGGTCACAAATGGGTCTGTACAAGCTGAACAGTAACACTGTACAGTTATAAAATATCAATTAAGTACAAAAGTAAGATCAAGTCTGTATAAGAGTAGTGCTTGTGCTAAAATACCTTGCAGATTTTAGGGATGACCTTGTGTGAAAAATTGGTTTCAAGTGCTGAGAGTAAATAATTCTGTCTGGCTGTTTAATACTTGCATTTTGAATACATCCTAATAGCAGAGTATATGATGGAAAGCATTGTAAAGAAGTTGTCTCTTGGAGAAGTTCTTTTGCAGGCTGGGGAGGGAGGGATGATGCCCCAGTGTAAGGGGAGGAGTGCACACAGTGTAACTGAGATGTTGCTACATGTTGGAAAAGTGTTACTGTACTTTATATATACAGGGCAAACTGCAGTGCTGTGCATGAAACTTTGAATCATAGAAAAGTTTGGGTAGGAAGGGACCTTTAAAGGCCATCTAAGACCAATCCCCCTGCAATGAGCAAGGACATCCTCAGCTAGATGAACTTCAGAGACCTCTCCTGACATCTACAACCTCTCTGGGCAACCTGTTCTGGTGTTTCACCACTCTTACTGTAAAAACATTTTCTTTCTTATATCTAACCTGGATCTATCCTCATATTTATCCCTTGTCCTCTCGCAACAGGTCCTGCTAAAAAGTTTCTCCCTATCTTTTGTGTAAGTTCCCTTTAAGTAGGAATGGCTTCCCCATGAAAGGCCACAGTAAGATTCCCCAGAGCCTTCTCCAGTCTGAGCAATCCCCATTCTCTCAGGCTGTTCTCACAGGAGAGGTGTTCATCCTTCTGAATGTTTCTGTGGCCCTCCTCTGGACCTGCTCCCACAGGTCCATGTCTTGCCAGGGCTCCAGAGTTGGATGCATGTCTGAAAAGCCTTCTAGCCTTCAATAAAAATCTATTCCAAAGTTTGTATACTGTCTTCTATTAAATGTTTATATGATGCTATTTATATAGCCCATTGATCATTCTTAAAAACCTTTGCTTTGTCAGAAGGAAATAGGGTTTATTTTTCTTAGGCTTCAGTCTGAGGCACTGACAGAACCACTTTTGTGTGTTTTGATGTTTTCTTTTTCTAGGCTGATCGAATCCAGTCTGGGAAGTGTTGCCACAAAGTTCAATTTCTTCATTCACAACTTGGCTCAGCTGCGTTTCTCGGGTCTGCCTTCTAACGACGAGCCCATCCTGTCATTTTCTGCTAAAACCTATTCTCTCAAACAAGACGGCCGGATCAAACAAGTGTCTGTGTTCACCTATCAGAAGAGATACAACCCAGATAAACATTATGTAAGTCCCTGGGAGCTGGTTCCACTCAGGGAAGGTAACAGTGTATTTTCTTCCAACAAGACACAGCAGGGACAGCTGACCAAAACCAGCCAGGGGGATATTCCACTGCAAATAATGTCACTGTCAGCAATAAAAACTGAGGGCACAGGAAGAAAGCAAAGGGCAGGACAGGGTTGTCTTCCAGGGTGGTTGTTTGGGAACTGGCTGAGCATGGATCTGCCTGTGGGCTGTGGTGACTGTCTTGCATCACCCTCCCTCCCCAAGACTCTTTATCTCAGCCCACGGATCTTCTCACTCCTGCCCTTGTTCTCCCCACTGTCCCACTGCTGAGGGGGTGGGAGTGAGCAAGCAGCTGTGTGGGTGCTGAGCTGCTGGCCAGGGTAAGCCAGCAACAGCACTGCTAGAGTACAGGCTGGCATTTCCAGCATCCCATAATATCCTTCAGAACGAAAACACCTCTTGAAAAGCATCTAGAAGGAAGTAGAAAGGGCAGAAGTAGTGTTGGTGGAGATTATTTTAAAATACAGGAATTTGAGTCATGTTGATGGGCTTTTAGGTAGCTGCCTTCTGTAAAATGGCTCCTTCCTGAGTAGGAGTCATTAAATCACACTCTGGTTTTGGTCTGACCTTCCATTAAAGTCTGATTTGTGTCTCCTAAGGAAAAGCATTGTTTCCTGTACTAAAACACTTACACTCTTAGTCTTACAACCATTGCAATTTGCCCTCACGATTTTAATAAACCTGGGTTACACTTTGACTCTTAATGTTTGTATTCCAATGCAGATGTGCAATTCAATTTTTTTGTTGTTGTTGTTTTATTTCTCTACTGCTATTTGCTGGGCTGAAGTAGTCAGCTCAAGTAACATTGTCCTGAACTTTATCAGGTGAGCTGAATTGATAGATGCAAATGCATGTCTCTTTCCAAGCTGTGTTTGCTGTAAATGTCTTAATCTGCTAGATTAAGCAAGGTAAGGTAGCACAAATCTGACTAATGCTGGAAGTGAAGAGCTTTGTATTCAATCACTGTATAATAAATGCATTTGAGTACTCCTGGTCTAAGCCAAGACAGCCTTGCCTCTTCCAGGAAACTGTTAGGATGGTCTAGATTTTTCAAGTTAAAATATATGTTAAAACTTTTAACTCCTCTACCCATAAAATGAGGCCACTGAACTGAATTTTCTGTGCAGCTGTCAAACTTCATTTCCCTTGAACAATGTGAATGTATCCTGGGACTGTACCCACAATACTTTGAAATGTTTTTTTTTATAATGCAGTGCACTTGCATCCCTCCCACCAGATTATCACTTTAAAAGTGGAATCCTTTAGAATGAAAAGGGAATTAAATTGAAAAAAAAATAGACCTGAAATATCCTGTGGTAGTTCTGGCCCCACAGGTACATGTCTCAACATAATCCTGCACCAGTGTTAGCATTTTGTACACCTGGTATGAACTCCCAGTGAGGCTTCAAAGGGAGCTGTGCACAGCTCAGCTTTAGCTGCCTCCATCCTCCTCCTCTCAGCTGTGTCTGCCTTAGGGGGAGACCATGTGGTGTTACTTTGCATTGAGGGCTATTCATAATTCTATCTCTACTATGAAATGCAGATGGTGGAATGAGGGATAGAAGAATGGGATGTGCATTCAGGAGGAGGATTACTGTAGGTGAAAGAGTTGATTGTGAAGAAAATTACATTGTTAAGTCGTTTTATAATGTTTTTTTATAAGCTACTTTTATTTTTTTGTTTTGGGCAGATCTATGTAGTGAGAGTTTTGAGAGAAGGGCAAGTTGAGCCAACATTTGTCTTCCGAACATTTGATGAGTTCCAGGAGCTCCACAACAAACTTGGCATTCTCTTCCCTCTTTGGAAATTACCAGGGTATGTTCCTAACTTACTCATCACTACTACAACAACATCAAAACTGCTCCCAGCTGGGTGGAGGAAGAAATAGCTTGAAATGGAGACAAAACTGCTGAGGGGCAAACTAGACCTCAAAGTTGGCAATTAAAGGAGAAAACAGTTGTTTCTCAGTTTTAAAGGGGGAGATCCAGAGGAGCATCTCTGTTATGCTCTGTGTGACATATCATGTATAATAGTTACCTATAAATATTTCTTTATATTGCCTTTCTGGAGTGTCATGACATAGTGGCATGCTGTGTTTCCACTCTGGATTGGCAGAAAAACCCAGTTATGTCAGCACTTCAGGATGGAAATGACTATGGAATCTTACAGTACTTCTGATAAATTAACTGAAAACTCGGTGTTGTTCTTCTCATGCAGCTTTCCTAATAAGATGGTTCTGGGAAGAACACATATCAAAGATGTAGCAGCCAAAAGAAAAGTGGAGCTCAACAGTTACATACAGAGCCTGATGAACAGTTCTCCTGAGGTGGCAGAAGTGAGTACACAGAAGTTCAATCAAGTGCAAGTTTTTAAGTTTTGGCACTTTTTAACACTTTAACTAACATGTAACATTTCTTCCAAATTTAGTGTGATCTTGTTTATACTTTTTTCCATCCATTACTTCGTGATGACAAAGTGGAAGGAATCGATGGAATAGCCAGACCTGCAGGTAAGGATGTTTATAAATTGGATGATATAGTATGACATGTTTACAATGTGAATCTTTGAAATGTTTTTTACTTAACTGTAGTTTTCTGTCATTGAAAACTGCATCACTGTCTTTCTAAGTGTGCCTACATACAGTTTCAAGAACATGTATACCAAAAATTGCAATACTGTGTGTGATCACTTGGGCTTGTTTATGGCTTTACTGAATTATTCAGGTTTTCACTCCAAACCTCCAAGCTGGTTCTTGCAAGAGAATGCAAAAACCTTTAAAGCCTATGGCCTTGCCCCTGTTAGGGAGCTAGAAATAAAATCAGGTACTGAACTTGGTCTAAGGCTTAGTTTTTTTCCCATATGTGATAAGTCAGTGTAGTGATGAAAATGTACCAGTATTACAGAAGGAATAATTGTCTGTTATTTCAGATACAAGTCCATCAAGTCCTACCTCAGGCAAAGTGGGAGGAGAAGTGAAGCTGTCCATCTCCTATAGAAATAGCACTCTCTTTGTCATGGTGATGCACATCAAAGACCTGGTAAGTGGAGATACTGCACTCACTGCTAAAAACTTTCCATTTTCTCAATTGCCATATGACTTAGATTGATGGATTGGTGAAACTCTCTCTTTTCTTCTTAATTTTCCAACTACCTGCTTAATTAATTGTTGCTTTCAATTAGGTTGATGGCAGTCTACACCCTTGAAAATAAATATGCAAGTAGTTATGCACTAATTAGTTTTCTAACTTGTCCTGCTTCTTTGGCTGTAGGTTACAGAAGATGGTGCAGATCCAAATCCCTATGTGAAAACCTATTTACTTCCAGACACGCACAAAACATCCAAACGCAAAACCAAAATCTCACGGAAGACAAGAAACCCAACTTTCAATGAAATGGCAAGTTAACACTTATTATAACTTCCTATAGCTCTCTATAATCTCTTATTCTAAGCAGTAATTAAAATATTGTCCAAAAAATATGTGAATATGTGTAAATGGAAAAGGAACTGTTTGCAAAAACTTTGTGCCCCGTTTAAATATAAAGCAACTGAGTGGTGGGACAGTGTGCTATTACAAGGAAGCAGGGATTTCTCAGACTGACTCTGATGAGTGATGTGGAGAAGGTAAGGAATCTTAAATTAAAAATTCCCCTGCCCTGGATTCTCTGATTCATGATGTGGAGAAAAATGAATTCAGAAGTCTTGGCGTGTAAATAGTACTTCAGTCCTTTTAAACAACATTGGGAGCACGAAATAACATAGGGATGTCCTTCAGCCCATTGTCTGGGAAAGGGATGTACTGAATGGTCACAGTGGAACATCTGGCAGTGCCTGGGCAGTCAGAAGGAAGGGCAGTCTGGGTAACTTCTTTTGGCTAACCAGAAGATTCTCCCTTCTCACCCCGTAGCTCGTGTACAGTGGATACAGCATGGAAACTCTGAAACAGAGGGAGCTCCAGTTAAGTGTGCTCAGTGCAGAATCGCTGCGGGAGAACTTCTTCCTCGGGGGGATTACACTGCCACTAAAGGAGTTCAACTTGAGCAAGGAGACTGTCAGCTGGTATCGGCTGACGGCCGTGCCCTACCTGTGAACACCAGCACAGCCCGATGCACTCGTGCTTTGTGCAGCTTCCTACTTGAAGATAACCTGTACATCCTAAAACAAGAGACTCTCCATTTCAGCAGATACATTGGATCAATGTTCAGGTAGCCTAATTTGGAGGATCGCAAACAAACCTGGTTTATACCCGTGTGATGTTTTCAAAGCATCATCTGTAAACGTTGAAGAGTTGTGGGCAAAGGAAGGGGTTTTAAACCATCAGTGAAGGTGAGATGAGCAGTTTGACCAAGCTGGTTGGTTGAACCAGAACTCAATCATTAGGCCTGTGGACACAGTGCATCTTTGCTTTTAGTTTGTTGTCATTTGTCATCCGTGACACGATGCTGGAGAACATCAAAGAAATTGCATATTTTAGGATTACATTCCCACTTCTAATGAGACATCACAGAAACAGCGACAGGTAAAATTTTGGTGGCTGCACACACACCTGTAGAAATGAAGATTGAAGGGCTGGAAAAATACCTTAGCATTACATTTAATCCCAGATTCATGCTTCTCTGAGACTTATTGGAGTGTGTGCCAATAGTGGAAGTTGTAAATAATGGTGCCTTATAATTCAAATGCTTCTCTTTTACCTCATTTCTGGTATTTAAATATGTATACATATTAACTTTCAGCTCCTTATAAAGGGGGAGCTTTCTCATATTTGATACCTTGCAGGTCCTACTGGAAGCCTTTTCCCAGGATGTGTTATTTACATCACTTATACTGCATCACTTACACTGATCTTCACAATTTGTTCAACTTAAATATGTTTTTTTCTACTCCATCTTCTACCCATGGTCTCCAGAAATGGAATGAAGACTGGCTGAATGTGGTACCCTAGGGAATGTGCCCAGGTTCTCAGTGGGGGATTTTGTTGTAATTTCTAGAACTTTTCAATACTGCAGTGATTGAGTGTGGAACAGATTCAAACACTAATCCAAAGTGGCATTTGCACCTGTGCTTCCAGCAAAAGGGTGGCCTCTAGTTGGAAAACACTACTGCTGGATGAATTGCAGGCCAGAAATTAGTTCAGTTAACAGCTTTGAGACAGGAACTTGGCTGCTTTTTTTTTTCCTTTAGCAGTTCACAGCAATACTGCTTCTCACTCCCAGTAAGAACTACTCCCACTAAAATACTTCATTCCAAGGAACATTAGGTTTGAATATATTGTGACAGTGGAGTGCAAATGTCACTATCTCCCGTTAATACCACTGGTTACTTAATTGGGCCTTTCTGCACTACAGGTGTCACCTTTTTGTTCACTTTATTTGGGATTTAGGATGTTCATGTTCTGTGTAAACAAAGCTCTGAAGCTGAACACTTCTTTAGTACAAAATCTTGAAGCAAACTTTTAAAGTGAAATATGCAACTATGAACGAGGACATAATACAGGGAAAGCCTTCTATCTACCCAACACTAAAAACCTATTTTATAATCCAGTTTTCCTTCCCCTGCTACTGACCAATGTCCCTTCAGTACAGAAGGGAGGAGTAAACTTGAATCTCCTGGTGCCTAAATGATTCACGGTCCAATTTCATAGGAATTATTGCAATTAAAAAGCTAATGATACCTTGAATGTTAGAAACTGGGCCAATACTAATGGGCGCTAACAAATCCCAGTTGTAGTAGGCATCCTCTGCATATTTTTCATTTAGTATATAGCCTGTAAATAATAAACTATATAACTAACTAGATATATTTCCTGCTCACTTGATGCTTTTGAGACTTACTCCATTCCATCATCAGAATCACAAGTCACTTAAACACAGGAAAGTAGACTACTGTTTTTGTGAAACGTTCCATTGTGAAATAAAATGAAAGCAATATGGACTGCCTTTTTTGCAGTTTGCTATTAAAGCACAGCGTCTTACAGCACAAAATACAATTAAACGAAAATCATTAAAAAAATATTTGCAGTTTTAACAGTTGTCTGGACTGAAAAAAAAAAAAAAAGAAGTATAGTACTGTATTATTGTTAGCACATGTCCTGACTTCTGATTTAATCTTCTTCATAGCTTAACTCATTTTGTGCCTTTCCCTTCCTTTTCCAAGTTGTCACTGGCTGGAGCTTTTTACCGTCATGGATTTTATGTTGTCTGTGGGATCTGGCCTTGGCCTCTCCTCCCGTGTAGAGGACCAGCACCAAGCTTGCACCTCTTTGCACTAGTCTCAATTATGAAAAAACTGATTGTTGCAATAAGAATTTACCGTGCTACATAGAAAAGCTAAGATGGATGTGAGAGGGAGATACTTGACTGGGATGGAAGTTACCAGTATGCTAAGTAGCTTGAAAATGTAGTTTTAATAGCTTTTTATATCTTGTTTAATGAAAAGAAAAACCCTCTTTTGTGCCCCGTTTGACCTGCAGCAGCAGTGTCCTTGTCCCTCCAGCCGCTGGTATCCGAGAGCAGCAGCTTGCGCTAGGACCTCTGCCTCTACTAACCTCCAACTTTGCACTGAACTTTTTATTACTGCCTTTGTACGACCTACAGCTGCCTGTCTCTGGACGCATGTGCGCTCTTTGGTCAACGCTCTTTTCTCTGTTTTTACAACTGTTGTTGTGTAGAACCCCCCGTCACCTGCCTTAAGGCCGGGGCTGCCCCGGGGCCCGCTGTGTCCCCCCTGACGGGGCGGAGGGCAGCGAGAGCAGGGCGCCTCCCTCCCTCTGTGTATCTCTGCGAACCAAATACTTTAATGAAGCGATAATAAAGATGTACACTATGGCCCGCCTCGGGCGGGTTGGCTGTGACTCTGTAACTCTCCTGTACGTCCATTAAACGCTGTCTGGAACCGAACCCAACGCGTGCCCGCCTCTCTGAGGAAAGAGCGGGGGGGCTCCGCGCGGGACGGCTGAGGGGGCGCGCGCGGCGCGGGCCGGGCGCTGTTCATTGGCTGCCGCGGCGCGGAGGGCATGACCGGCGTTATTGATTGGCTGCCACGGCGGGGGGGGCGTGGCCGGTGTTATTGATTGGCTGCCACGGCGCGGGGGGCGTGACCAGCGTTGTTGATTGGCTTCCGCGGCGCGGAGGGCGTGGCCGGCGTTCGCGGCGGAAGCGCGCGGGCGAGGCGGGCGTTGTTGATTGGCTGCCGCGGAGCCGGGGGGCATAGCCGGCGTTATTGATTGGCTGCCGCTGCTCCGGGGGCATGAACGGCGCTGTTGATTGGCTGCCGATGCGCCGGGGGACATAGCCGGCGTTGTTGATTGGCTGCCGCGGAGCCGGGGGGCATAGCCGGCGTTGTTGATTGGCTGCCGCGGCGCGGGGGGCGTGGCCGGCGCTCGCGGCGGAAGCGCGCGGGCGGGGCCGCTCCTTCTCTCCGGTCTCGCCCGCCGCCATCATGGGCCGCATGCACGCTCCGGGGTGAGCCGCGGGGCCGGGCCGGGGCCGCGCCCGCGGGGCTGCTCGGGGGCGTCGGGGAACGCCGCGAACCGGGCCGGGCGCGGGCAGGGTGCTGCGGGAGCGCTGCGGGAGCGCGGGCGGGGCTGGCGAGGGCGGCGGGCGGCAGGCTGGGGCCGAGGCGCTGAGTGTCTGATGTGCTTCTTCCCACAGAAAGGGCCTGTCCCAGTCGGCCTTGCCCTACAGGCGCAGCGTGCCCACGGTGAGTGCCTTCCCCGGGAGCTTTCCCCCGCAGCGCCAAACGAGAAGACGAGAGCTCTGTAGCATTTTGCGTCGGCGCCCTCAGGCCGGGGCCTGTGTAAACGCTTCCTTGGCCGGCCGTGGCACGGGCTCCCCTCAGTGGGAGCGTTCAGAACCCTCCTGCCTGCGCTCTCGGATCTGCTCTGGGTCACCCGGCGAGGGTGGGGTTACATGATCCCCATAAATCCCTCAACCCTAAAAATTCCGTGGTTCTGATATGATCCTTAGCGTACTGAGGAAGCGAGTGTCTTCCTGGCCACGTGGCTCGTTTGGCAAAGAAGTTCTCTTTTCGTCTTCGCACCTTTTTCGATTTAAGTATTTCTTCAGATCCTTCGAATCTGTATGCTGATAATTCCTAGAAATTAAATCATTGTTTTCACACTCGAGTTTGCATTTAAAGAATAAATCGATTGCCTTTAAAAATACTTAAATCTAATTTGTTGGTAAGAGGACTGAACGAGGTAGTTTTGGTGCACTCGTAATTCTTTCAAGGGTGCTTCCACTTAAAAAGGTTTTCTCTGTCCTTTGCAAGATCATTTCTTGGAGGATCTGTTTGCTGGCAGAAAGAGCAGTTTGTGGTGTGTGGGGGAAAGCATGGAGTAAAAAACAGTGAAATCAGAATATAAGTACAAAATCTGAAATTAAATAGATAAAATTAAAAGTAAGGTAACACGAAGCCGCCTGAAGTACTGCTGATGGTTAAACACTTGAATAACAATGAAGATGATCAAATGCTATGCTGGTTTTAAAATCCTGTGTTGATTTTTTTTTGCTTAGTTTCATTTATATTTCGTCTTTAATTATGATCTTTAGAGCACTTCCATGTTCATTTTTGCTGTGCTTTTCTGCTTCGTACTGTGACACTATTAAAAAGTAAAATCAGGAGCTTCTGTGCCTTATGGAAAGTCAGGATAACAGCTTGTTGGTCTCGTTTTCCCATTAATAATCACAGAAGCAGTGGCTTTATCTGTACTGTTTAACATAATAAAAAAGGCACAGTCCTATCTTGGTAGGTTCATTCCATTTTTTAATTATTAGTGTACTTAAAGTCTGATTTTTCACTCATCTCTGTAGGTACTTGACTGAGAGGTGTCTAAACAGGTCTCAATTTTGTATTTATCAAAGTACCTAGGTGAATAATTCCTTTCCAAGGGCAGTAATTTTTTTTTTTTTTGTCTGCAGCATTGGATTTGTGCTTGTGGTGTGGCAGTTCAAGTGAAATGTTAATAAAGCAGTTGGTTGAGGCTTTATGGAGGTTTTTTAAATGGAGACTCTCCTCTTTGCCTCTGCCTTCCCCCATGATATTTCACTAGCACTCTAGGTTTGTTATATGCTTAAAAATTTCTGTATCATTCAAAGTGCAGTTTCAGTTCTTGGTTGTTTTCTCAAGCATTACAAAGCATCTCTTTCTGCCATTTATTAAAAGTTTTCATGTAGCTTGCCTGTGCCTCTGTATTAAGCAGTTTGGCTTTTTTTTTTTCTAATTTTCTTTAGTGGCTGAAACTTACTTCTGATGATGTAAAGGAACAGATCTACAAGTTGGCTAAAAAAGGCCTCACTCCCTCCCAGATTGGTAAGGATTATTACAAACCACTCCTGTATGGGGACAAACTCACATTTTTCTGACTGTAATTGTTCCTGTAAATCTATATTAAATAATGTGCTAGGAGAACACAGCATTTCTGGTGTACCTGTGTTCACTGTGGATAGCAGTGAGAGTCCAAGGATAATACCCTGCCACAAGGATCAGCAAGGCCAACACTGGGACATTAGGAGTGCTCTTCTTGCAGGGAGCTTATTTGGTGAGGCAGTGAGTTGGGTTTGGGGTTTTTTTCTGGTGGAAGACTGGAAGCATCTGTTTCATCTGCCAGCCTGTCCTTAGGAATGGCCACTGGTAGGTGTTACAGGGAAGTTTGGTGTGCCCAGATTCCTGGAGGAAATTTTCCAGTGCCAGCAGCCCTATGGGGTTCACTGAGCCAGGCACTGCAGCTGCACCATGGACTGGTCTGGGCTTTGAGCCCCTCCAGAGCTGAAGTGTTTGCCTGACACAGCTTTATATGGCCATGAGCTGTGTATGCAGGGTAAGTAGGTGCTGTGTAAATTCATGTTTTTATTGTAATCCTGAAAGCAATATTAATTTCTTCTGGAGGGATCAATAGAGTGATTAAATATCTTGTTTTAATGAGTCCTGTTGAAAGTTTTCCATAGTATTGGAAAAGATGAGCACCTCATGTATTACCTGCCTAAGCATGATGGGAGAGTCAGTTGTCTTTTAAGTGTCCCCAGAGAAAGTGTTTCAGCTTCTCTAAGTTGTATTTTGCTCACTCATTGTCTGCCATTTCTTCAGTTGCCACTAGACAGGTTTTTAACTTGGAGAAGACCTTTTTTTGGATAGCTTGTAACTCTAAGATCAGTTTCACAAGATTTGTTAGTGTGTATTTCTTCTTTTCAGTGTAAGATGTACATGTTTTTTCAGGTGTGATCCTGAGGGATTCCCACGGCGTTGCCCAGGTTCGCTTTGTTACTGGCAACAAGATTCTGAGAATCCTTAAATCGAAGGGACTGGCCCCAGACCTCCCAGAGGATCTTTATCACTTGATCAAGAAGGCAGTTGCTGTGCGCAAGCATCTTGAGAGAAACAGAAAGGTGAGTGCTCCCTTGATTGGGTAACTCAGTGCCTGGGATTTTAAATTACACACGAGTTCATGTACAGCTGGACACAGCAAAGACTCTGGGTGCTGTTTGAGTAAACTTCTGAGTCTGGGGAGACGTTCTGGTCAACGAGAAAGGTCTTGAAAAGGTTTTTAAAAACAATGCTTAAACCATGTATTTCTGGTCCTGCTCTGACTTTACTGAAGCTTTGATAATGGAAATGTGAAGTTTTTAGCATTAGCTGTGGATTATTTGCTTCACTGAAACTCATCTGAATTCTGTGTAAGAAGTGCATGTAGTTGTAACATTGGGGTTGCAATGTAACTTTTATTTTCCAGGACAAAGATGCCAAGTTCCGCCTGATTCTGATTGAGAGCAGGATCCATAGGTTGGCTCGCTACTACAAAACCAAGAGAGTGCTGCCACCCAACTGGAAGTAGTAAGTCTTCTCCTGCATTCCTCTTGGCACTGAAGACTTCACAGTCTTGTAAACTGGGCTGGGGCTGTTATTCAGAGGGTGAGGAGTGCACTGTGATAAGTGTGTATCGCACAGCAGGCAGCAGAGAACAAGTATTTTCATAAATAATCACCTGGCAATTCAGTGAAACTTACACCTGGGTAAAATGACTGTTGTAACTCTTGGATAAAAATCATGGTCCCAACAAAGGAAGTTGCTACCAGGCAATTTTTAGAACATTTTAAACTGTTGTCTTGGTTCTCAGGTACTTCTGTAGTTCATGTCACTTTTAGAGCTTAGTGAGAAATGGCTTATTAGTTGTGACAAAAAGGAAAGTAGCTTGGAGCTTTTTAGGAGAGGTAACCACCCTGGAATTCCTACAGATGTTAGGATTAGCCTTGTTTCTTTAAGGAGACTCAAGTGCAGCTAGCCTGGTTTTTAAATATATGGGTTTGTGCTGTCACTCTAGGATTTTTATTGTAAAGGGAAAAGTGAAATCTTAGGCCATAAAAAGTTTTAAATAGTGATTTAGCTGCTGGTAGTAGTTAAATGATAGTTAAAACTTTTAACTGAAACTTTCATTTTGATAACTAGTTTGAAAAACTGCCTCTACAATTAATATTTCTCTTTCTTCTCTCTTTGTAGTGAGTCATCAACAGCTTCTGCCCTGGTCGCATAAGATCTGGCTGTGACTTACTGAAAGAATAAATTTTGGTTACCTGAGTTGGTGTTGTCTCTAAATGGTTGGTGTGTGAGAAGCTTCTGCTTGTTCTAGGAAGCTGCATGTAAATGGGACATTTTCCAGGTGGAGCAGGCACCTGGAAAAGCACCCGTGGCTGTGGTTTCTGTGTTGCTGTCCTGCAGTATCAGATCTGGGCAGTGGTGGCTGCAGTGCTGCACCAGCTGCATGTTGGTGTCTGTGCTTAAACTGGTTTGGGGTTTTATTACCTGAGAGCCTCAAATTAATGAAGTGCCCTGTTCATTCACTGCATGTTGTGTTTTATTCATGTGGGGCTGTGCCTCTGGTGTCCTGCAGAAGGACTGGGGGAGAAAGCGGTGGCAGCAGGAAGATTTGGAAATACAGAAATTTCAGAAGAGGTTTTGCAGGAGGTGAGGGGTTAGAACAAAATTGGAGAGGTTAGTGAATTCATCACAGGTCATGTGGAGCTGTTGCTTGTGCAGAGAGCTTAGGCAGACCTCAGCCAGTTCCTGGCAGTAATGACTTGCTGTCATTTGTAAGTAATTTTAAGTAATCTTTGAGATTTGGCTAAATGTGGACAGCAGTTTTAGCTCTTCTCAGATATTGTGTCTTTACTGGAATAGTTTTCCCTAAACACAAAGAGCAGGAGCTATTGCATAGTCGTTGTTGCCAATGCTGTGCCTCCAGATTTCTAATAGCTTTGACCTGAAGTCACCTTTCTGCTGAAGAAACATCAAAAACACTGACAGCTTTCTCCTTTTCAGGAGAAAATTATAAATGGTATTACTCTGAGTTGTGACTTGATTCTAAGTGTGGGTGCATTACTTTCATAATCTTGAAAAGTTGAGTAGATTCATCTAACAAACCATGTCATTTTGTATAGTGTAGTAGCTACTTTCTAGATCGTAACCAGTGGGATCTGGGTTTCACCGGAAAAAGGGATTCCTGTGGCAAATTGCGAAGCTAAATATAGACGTGATTAAGAGTTGGAGGCGGAAGTGCAGCGCTCCAGTTGCAGTCTGAAGTGCCGCTGTCTGCTGCAAGTCCCGTCCTTCGTCAGGCAGCCCGGGGCGCTCACTGTCCGTGCTCCGTGCCGGTGCGGAGCCGGGCGGGCTCAGCAGTGTCCGTGTTCCGTGCTCCGAGCCGGTGCGGGCCGCGGGTTAGCAGTGTCCGTGCTCTCCGTGCTGCGCCGGTCGGTGCGGAGCCGGTGCGGGCTCAGCAGTGTCCGTGCTCTCCGTGCCGTGCCGGTGCGGAGCCGAGCGGGTCAGCAGTGTCCGTGCTCTCCGGTGCGGAGCCGGGCGGCTCAGCAGTGTCCGTGCTCTCCGTGCTCGGTCGGTGCGGAGCCGGTGCGGGCTCAGCAGTGTCCGTGCTCTCCGTGCGGAGCCGGTGCGGAGCCGGGCGGGCTCAGCAGTGTCCGTGCTCTCCGTGCGGAGCCGGGCGGGCTCAGCAGTGTCCGTGCTCTCCGTGCGGAGCCGGTACGGAGCCGGGCGGGTAGCAGTGTCCGTGCTCTCCGTGCGGAGCCGGTGCGGAGCCGGGCGGGCTCAGCAGTGTCCGTGCTCTCCGTGCGGAGCGGTGCGGAGCCGGGCGGGCTCAGCAGTGTCCGTGCTCTCCGTGCGGAGCCGGGCGGGCTCAGCAGTGTCCGTGCTCTCCGTGCTCCGCCGGTGCGGAGCCGGGCGGGCGGTGGCGCCCGCAGCCCGCCCGCTCCGCGCACTCCGCAGCCCCACCTGCGGGGCAGAGCTCCCGGCCGCCCACGGGCGGGGTTGCGGCGGTGACAGCCGCTCCAGGGGCTCTGGCAGCTCCTTGGAGCTCTCTGGAGCTGAAGCTGTTTTGCTGAGGGTGGGAGAAGACGCGTACATCATGCTCTTGTTGAGGAATGGTAATGGTGTTGCAATTATGCTCGGAGTTCTACTGCTTATGTTGCTATAGAATCTGTATTTCCTGTAAACCATACCGGCTGGTTTATGGTAAATTGTCCTCAGCAGGATTAATCATAAAATCAGAATGGCCTGGTTTGAAAGGGACATGAAAGATTACCCAGCTCTAACCCCCTGCCTCGGGCAGAGACACCTCAGAGCCCCATCCAATCTGGTCTTGGACACTTGCAGGGATAGGGCAGCCAAAACCACCTGGGCAGCCTGTTTCAGTACCTCATCACTCACAGCAAAGAATTTGTTCCTGAACTTCCCCTCTGTGGACCCATTGCCCCTTGTGCTACCACTACAGCTCCTGACAGAGTATCCCTCTCCAGCTTCCCTGCTGGCCCCCTTCAGACACGGGAAGGCTGCTGTGAGGTTTGCACACAGCCTCTTCTGCAGACTGAAAAACCCCAACTCTCCCATCCCATCTTCACGGGGGAGCTGCTGCAGGCCTCTTTTCCAACTCCTCTGGATTTGCACCATAGTTCCACATTGGTTTTACCTTGGGGACCCCAGGGCTGGATGCAGTGCTCCAGGTGGGGTCTCACAAGCAGAGCAGAGGGGCAGAATCCCCTGCCTTGAGCTGCTGGTGCTGTTGCAGCCCAGGGATTGTCCATCCCTTGCCCTTTGCATTGCCAGAACAGGCACAGCAGGACTGGGGCTCACTTGCCCCAGGGCAACCCCAGGGTTGTGTGCTCAGCAGCTGCTGTGGGAACAGTGGGGCCAAGCACTGCAGGGGTAAATCCTCACTGGGGACAGAGCCCTGGAACCTGTGAAACAGCAATGTGCCAGAGGAATGTGCTCCAGGAGGAAAAGGGTCTCTTGGAAGCATCAGGTAAGTTCATCCTTTGTGGTACAGAGCTGTGAAACTCAGGCAGTCTGCCAAGTTTTCTGCCATGTTCTCAGCACCAGGAGTGGTGATCCAGCTGGCCAGGAGAGTCAGCAGAGTCTTTTTTCCACTCTGTGAAGGTACAGTAACTTCTCTTGTCTGGAAAGATGTGATAATGGAATAAACCCAGGCATACATATAGTTGCTCAAAATTGATTTTTTTCAAGGGCTAGCACAAGGTGTCCCTGCCTCATGGTTATCTCAGGCATCACTTTGCCTTCCCTCTCCCTTAGCACTGTTGTTATTCTCAGGCCTTGGGCCCCACTGCCCTCTTGCTTTCTCCTGTCACTGTCACATTTCTTTATGGCTTCCCTTGCCCTGATTTAACCTTCAGAATATACTGGGTTTGCTTTATTCCCAGCAGCAATGTACAGATTTCCAGCATTGTCTTTTCCTCCAACAGCACTTACTGCTCTCCCTGCAGGTACAAACCTGAAGGATGATTATTTTATTTTTTCCTGTCCCGGTGTGAGCTTTTTCCTGCTTTTTTCTGAGGCACACATCAGAAAGCAGCTCTCAGCCTCTGTCACTCCCATCTGTCTTGGCCCTTCCTTCTCCAGAGAGGAGCAGCCCCATTTTTTTGCAAATCAGTCAAGCCAATTTTCCGACTTTCCTTTAGGTAACATGAGTTTAGCCTACCCTGATTTGGGTCAGCTAGGGCAGCACTCATATGTATGAACACACCTTCATGTTTTCTTCACTTCAGCCTGGAATGGTAAATCCAGAAAGGTCTTTGGTTAAATCAATAGATGCCGTGTGCAGTTTCTACCTCTATTTCTAGGAAAGCATTTGAAAGGTGACTGTTAAGTATGAAAGGGATTAACCTTGACAGGGATTTAAGGGACAGCTTTGATTCAGTCATGGCCAGAGGATCTCTTAGTGCTTGGTGTCTCTTTATTCTGAAGGCTTTGGTGGTGTGTGACTGGTTCTGTTGTGGAGGGTGATAAACAGCCTTTTACCCCTGAATTTTTCTGATTGACAGTTCCTGTTTACAGGTACCTCTGTGAAAAAAAAAAATTAGTAATTTATTTCAAGTAAGGAAACTTGAACATCAGTTATTCTGCTGTTAAGTCATTGCTGCTGCTGGAAACCATTAATTTCTTCAGCTGAAAAGGGGCAAAAAAAAATTAAACCAAGCTACAGCAGTGACAATGAGAAAAGGCAAGAAATTATGTGGATTAATAAAGGTAGAGCTGCAAGTATGTGCTGCTTTGTTTTTTCTTAAAACCAGCTTGTTTCCAGTTGCATTTCCCACCACTGTGAATTTTAATTTTCAGCTCAAAATCATTGCAATTAATACCAAATAGCAAAAAGTGTCCTGAAAAGTGCACGGTGTTTTTTGGGGGGCAATGCTGTGTGTGTCACTTTCTTCCCCTGTTTTCAGTGTCACTTACAGATCAGGAAACACAGCGTAGTTAAAAAGCACCTCACGTGTTTCTCGGGGCTCACGGGCCGGTTTCTTTCCCCGTTCCCATTTAAATAAAGAGCAGTAGAGCCTGTGGAATTCACCAAAGGCAGGTTGGGTGCTGGCCGGGCTCCGGGATAGCTGCTGATTCTGCCTTCGGCTAATGCTGCTTCACGTTCATGCGGTTGTTTTGTTCCCCTTTCAATGCTGGGATCAAACTCGTGAAAAAATGCGGCTGTTGCTGGGAAGTGCCTCCAGTAACTCGGCACATTTGCATGACAATAGGTGGCTGTGCCCTGCTAACCTCCCTCCTTCGCCAGCACATATCTTGGCAGCAGGAAACGCTCGCACAGTGTTCGCTGCGCTAAAGGCATGTCCGTGAGTGTCCTCTTCTCGCTCCCAAGGATTTCTGGACATACTTGCACTTGGATAAATGAGGGCTTCCCTAATTTTCTCTCCGCCCTCTCCTGCTTTCAGGATAAATTTTACCTCTGGTTAGAAGTCTATAAACTCGGTAATGAGCAGTGTTGCTGTTGAGGATTAGCGATGTTGCTGATGAGTGCGAGTGCTTTCCTCCCACCACGGGATTTATTCGAGATGTTACCCAGCACAGACAGCCATGACTGGAGCTGCATGGATAAGAAAGGATAATGTGAATGGCATGGCAATATGTATGGGATGTGAGGCTAAACTACACGATGTGCATTGTGCTACAGGGGCTGGGGACTACAGAAGGAGCGGCAGCCCCTTTCTGGAGGCTCGCTCGGTGTTCAGGGCAAAGGAAGCGAAGCACAGCCTGTTACCTCAAGCCCTGGGTGGCAGGTAATTATGTCGGCTGTGCCTGAGGCTAGAGGTGTACCTACATTAAAAGATCACCTGAGTTTTCTAGTGACTGCTGGTTTTACAGGCTGATATTTTATTCCCTTTGAGGCTGCTCACTCAAGACCCCTTTTCAGGTCAGAATTCTCCTTCTTCAGAGCCAGGAAGGGGCTTTCAAGTTTAGTGCAGCTGTCAGGGATCAATCTCTTTTACAGCTCCTTCAAGTTCTTTCTGATGCAGATGAATAATTTCCGTGGATCCCGAGTCCTGTGTTATGCCGGAGTGGGAAGAGGGTGGCTGGTGTTTTGAACTGTAGAAGCTGTTGACTGGCTGGGTGAAGGAACCAGTGACAGCCATTAAAAATTAATCAGGTTAAATGAACTTGGGAAGGATCCAAATCTAAGGGGAGCAGTTCTGATGGTGAAGGCATTTGAGATTTGCAAGAAAGAGAGTGGAAGCCTCTTCCAGTACAGTGTATTTTAGTGGACACGGGGGCACACTGAAAGCTGTTGTAAAATACAGACGATAAAAGAAATTGTTTCCTCATAAAGTCTTTTTTTTTTTTTCCTTTTTTTTTTTTTTTTTTTTTTTTTTTTTTTTTTATTTTTGTTTTCTGTAAGCCCATCCCATCTATTATATTTGGTTTACACCTCAAACTTATGCTACAGATATCTCCTTACTATCATGTAGGTAGTTGTTCCTGATAACTTTCTTCAGCAGTAGATCCAGGTCTGGATTCTCTTTGGGTTTAATATTCTGTTATTTTTAGTACTGTATCTGACGAACAGTACAAGAATAATATTTAAAAATGGTATTTAGGTAATGTCAGTCAAGCTAGTATATCAAAACTATATATGATTAATAAATAAAGCCCTTACTAACAAATAACATTTGTGCAAGGAGGTGAGAGTTTCAGTGGTCCCAAATTGTCAGTGTTGGGTAATGACCTGGGAATAGCCAGTTTCTGGGGAGTGTTTAGTTTTCTGGAATTCACCAAATGTGAGTGTTACAAATGTGATGCTGCAGAAACACCATTTCACTGATGTCCAGCTCTCGTGTAGTAATTTTGGCCCATAAATTCAGTGGTTTGTGTGAAAATAAAATAGATACCGCCAGCTTTGCAGGGTAACAGAGGCATAGAGCAGTGAAAGGGTTTGGGGCAGCAGGAGAGCTTGGGAGCAGCTCCGAGGTGCTGGATCCCAGTCCTGTGTCCTGCTTGTGGTAGCTGCACTTCAAACACAGCTGGGAGTTTGCAGGTAAACAGCCTGTGTGGGGAGTGGAGCAGAGCAGAGCATGGGCACAGCTCACACAGGATTTGGGGACACAGACCATGGCACTGACTCCTGGCCCAGGATCCCAGAGCGTGGACCCAACAGGGGGTGGTTACAGCAATCCCTCTTTGCACTGATGGATGTACAAGGCTTTGAGTGGAGGGAACCATTCCCCAGCCTCATCCTGCCCAGAGTGGGACTGGGCTGGACCTTCCTTCCTTAAAGGAGCACCAGGGAAATGGAGCCAGCTTTGTCTCTGGCATTTGTCTGTTTGTGCTCTTGGGCACATAACTCAATTCTTCTGCCAGCTCAAAGTAGATCATGGTCTGGTGTCCTGCTGTTAGCTTGTCTTTCTGTGTATGGCAAATTTGGATGGAGGAAAGGAGGATATAAAAAGCAGGAAAATTAAGGAGCTTGGCCCTATTGTACAGCTGAGACACTGTCACTTCTCAGATTTGGAACTTCTTCACTTACAAGTTCTGTGGTCATTTCCTGCACAATAATTGCCTCAATTAGGCTGCTGAATATACAGGATTTTCCCTAAAGTATGGGTAAATTCTGTGTTTCAGTGATCTCTGGAAATTGTGTCTCCTCTTCTTAACAAAGATCAGTCCCTTCTATAGCTGTTTAATAAAACTCTGAGAGCTGCAAATCAGTCAAGTAAAAAATTCTTTCATGGAATGATTCCTGTCAGCCTTGCTTCTGATTCAGAGATCCAGCTAATAGGGTTAAATCTGAGCAGTTTAATAGAACAATGTTGTTTAAGCAAAGCAATCATGTCCTGCTGCAGCGTTGTTTGGTATTAAACAGCAATTAGATTTGTCTGCCCAACAAAATTGCAAAGCTCCTCTGAAGGCAGCTGTAATGGGAAATGTCACACTGCAGATACTGATGATAGAGATGGTCTAACAAAACACAGGCTTTGGCTGCAGTTCCTCACATTGATGGATAATCCATGGCACACAGCAGTTGAGGACTGTTTATGTAGCTTGCAGTTTAGGTTGGGATTATTCCTTCCACTGTCCTGTACCAGCTCGTGTCTTTTGCTCCAGTGTGCCACTGACAGCCAGGTTCATCTGGAGGGCTCTGCCCCAGCACCTCCTCTCTAGTGAAGGTTAGTGAAATGGCATTTGGGATGTGAACCTGAGTTTACCCAGCAGTGCTGGATGGAACAGCACATGCACTGGACTCCAGTCTGATGTCTTTGCAGTGGCTCACTCTGGAAGCACAAGGGACTGAGCAGCAGTTTTGGAAAGCTGCAGAGATGGGTCATGCAAGAGTCAGCAACAACAAAAGCAGATGTGCTGAAGTGCTGATTTAGAGGGGTGTTTCCACAGATACATTACTGGATTTGGTTCAGCAGCCTGCATGGGAATTTCCACAAGGGATTCTTGGTGGATTGCACAAATCTATGTCCCAGACTCATGCAGATTTGTGAGAATTTTTGCTTAAAAGCATCCCTAGAACATGCTGAATGTGTTGACAGTCAGTGTTAAAAAGCAGAACTTTTATTAGGCACCATACCCTAAGTAATAAGCCTTCCTCTAAGCATCCTAACTTTTAATCCCTAAACATTTGTGTTAGAAGTGAAAGAAAGCTGTATTAGCATCCGACTACAGAGTAGGTACAAGCATATGATGTGAGTAAAAGAGCTGGACATGGGTGTATTTTTAGTTTTACTATTTCCTCTCCTGTGAGCTGGGAGATAGTAGGAAATTGCCTCTTGCCCTGTATTTTTCATGGGAGGATACAGGAGCTGTGAAGAAGTGTTAAGGTGTAGTTCCAGTGGCATCACTACGTGCTTTTATGGCCACAAAACCAGCAATGGACCATGGATTAGGTTGTGCTGGGTATTTCAAGCAGTGGGTTTTTTTCCTGCTCCCTAGTCCCTGTTTACTCCTGCACATATCAAAGCACTAAGGCTCACCAGGGAGTGTGTTCAAATGCCTTATGTGTGCTATTTGTAATTTTCTCTGGTCTGTGCCAGCTAGATGTACCTGGGGTAGTCTGGGTGCTGTGTCTTCCATCACTTCCCCTCCAAGATGTGTTATCCTGGTGATCTGCTAAACATTCCCCAGTTCCATGGCTGGAAGAAGCACCAAGCCTCATTCATGTTCATTTTGGCTTCACCTTGCTCTAGGGGCGAAGATGTCACGAAGAACAATGACTCCATATCTGTGCTCTTTGGAAATACTCCCAGTTCCTCAGGTGTGCGGCTGTTTCCTGTTCTGTGATCCTCTTTCCCTCTCCTCCCACCGGCACTTTGGGCATCACTGTTTGCCACCACCTGGGGAAGGGAGCCCAGATTCTCTCAGTGGCAACGCAGGGTGCAGCTTTCCCTTTGAGCAGCGTTGGTGTGGCAGCCTGGAGCTGCTGGAATTGCGGTCCCGCCTGGAGCTGCAGGGCAGCTCGGCGTGCAGACAGCAGATGTGACACAGGGATGGAGGAGGTGCAGGGAGGGCAGGCAGAGGAGGATCCCTGCCAGCACTTGAGCCTCTTCAATGCTCTTTGCTGCCGTGCTGACTGCAGGTTCAGCTCTGCCTGGCAGCTGGCTCAGGCAGCACAGAAGTGAGGGGGTGTGTGGGTCACACAGCTCTGCTGGGGCAGCCTTGGCACTTCAGCAGCTTTCCCTCCACGCCTGGCTGGTGCCACCAACCCAGCAAATCTGGGAAATGTGTGTGAGATGAGTGTGCCTGGTCCTGGCAGCAGGAGGCTGCTGCCACCAACGCCTTTTCTGGGAGACTCTCTCCCCCTCCCTGCTATGTGACCCACATAGGTCTGGATAAAAAAGGGGACAGCCAAGAGAAAGAGGCTTTGGCACAGAGACATTGCCCAGCGTGGATACAGGCCACAGCCAAAGCAGCCCAGTGAGGGGCAAGTCAAACAGAAAATTAGGATAATTAGTTTTACATGTGGCAGTGGTGTAATTCCTCTCAGAGGGACCCCAAACTTCTTAGTAGAGTAGTTTTTTCCCTTTTAATTGTTGTTCAAATATTTCTTCGCTCAGTCTTGAATTACTCTGAGTGCATTTCATAGGTTAATCTGCCTCTTTACCCTTGAGAGTAATTGAGCAGTCACTCGGTTTGCATTTTTTTTTTTTTCTCTTTATCTTTCAAATGTCTATAAGCCATTGTCATTTTTTTTTAATTAATTAAATCCCCTATAGTTCTTTTACAGTTCAAATTCGCTACAAAAGCAAGATTCAAATTGCACCATTCTCTGTGGAGAATGACAAGTGTGTTATGTAGGGGTGCAGTCCCTGTTCTTGATGTAATAACTCTGGTAACAAAGACACCTTTCTTCAGGGTACCTTCCTCCAATTACCCTTTTGTTTTTCTTTCTTTGCTAATGTTAATAATTCAGTATGTGGAAGCCAAGTCTTGAAGGGAGATAAATGCCCTCTGTCCCGACATTTTGAATTTCAGTTCCTTTGGTAAGTGCTGGTGAGTGTTTGGGCACAGTAACCCTGGAGCATTAAGCCAGGTCGTGCTGCCTTAGGAAAGCCAAGAGAGGACAGTGCTGTGAGTCAAGACCTCGGAGAAGTTTTCCCTTCACCTTTGAGAATCATTTATCCAAACCCTTGGGAAAGCCTTTTAGTACTGCACTGTATTTTATAGTGCCTGCTTTTCCTGTTAAGTAAGGAGTACTTAGGCAAGGGGAGCAGGGGGGTTTGCACAGCAGTAATTACTTCAGGCTTCAATACCAGGGACCTTTTGACCTAATGCCACTCAGGCTGATTCTGTCATGTTTAATCCCTCATGCCCCATCCGTCCCTGTGAGCCTGCAGAGGTGTCCTGAGCCAACGAGCTTCTGATACTTTCATATAAACAACGCCTTAAAGGTAAAATCCATGTGCTGTCCCACTTCAAATTATGCACTGAAGCCTTCAGGATTTGCTCTGAGCTTTGAGGAGAAGCTGTGCTTTTGTTGCGAGGCTGTTATGGCTGGTGGTTAAAGCCTGAGAAAGGCTGAGATTATGGATTGTTCCTGTTCAGTTCCTGCCCTGCAGATTTGCCCGGAGCTGATTGCTAATTGCTGAGCCTTTGAAAACAGTTTAACATTTTGGCTACATGTTTTTGTTTCCTCAGGGCTGGCTCTGCCCAAACAGCACCATTTAGTCATTGTTTAGTTTTCAGAATGAATGCTCCATGCAGGTGTGGGTAGCCAGTGGCTTCTTTTCTGGTTGTTAAAATCAGGCAGTTTTGTTAGCCACTGTTTTTCATTTCTTCATAAATTCTGGGTGTAGAAGTACAGGCACAAACAAGCTGAGTGTTAATTAAGAGTCTTTTGGCCTTATTGCTTAGTTTGTCCTTGGATTGGCCCACTTTTAATTACTGCCCAGTTACTATTGCTATTATTCTTGTTTAATGAGATAATCCAAATAATCTCATTTCAGTTTCACAGATCATTAGATCCAACACACTTATTAATAAGGCATTTGTGAGCTCTTTATGTCCACTCAGCTGTTTTCAGTCCTTCTCTTATCCTCTGTGATGGAGAGAAGGGATGTGCTGAACATTTTGGAGCTGGATACGTTTCCTCAAAGTATTAGCAACTGCCACTGCACACTGTTTGAACAGCTGCTTCTTTTTGTTAACTGCAGCAATAAAAACGTTGTGCATCTTGGACAGAGGTGTTGACTGTGCTAGTGAGGAGCGGTTCTGGCACAGAGGGAGCTGGGGCAGCCTCTCCTGCAGGCAGGGTCACCTTTCCCAGCCAGGCAGCAACGAGCAGCAGGTGCGGGGCTCCTCTGCTCCGCTGGCAGCAGGGCCGTTCTCGTGCCAGCTTCCCAGTGCCAGCCAAGGGCGAGGAGGCACTAGGGGAACACCTAGCTCATTGCTTCCCGATGTTTTAGCAGCACACCACCCCCGGCAGCCGCTGCCCGCTCTTGCGCGGGGTCCGCGGGGCAGCGCCGGGCGCTGGTCCCACGCCTCGCTGGCTCTCGGTGAGCTCCTGCCCGGGGAGATGTGTGTGTGCAGCGATGGCCGGGACTCTGCTGGGCTGCCGGGGGCTGGAGGTGTGTCCTTGGCTGAGGCATTGGCCGTGTCCTGGCACCCCGCGCATCTCCCGCTAATTCCGGTACCTGCCCCTGCCCGCTGGGACTCAAATTCAGCCTTTGATTACGGCTCCTAGAGGGGTACTTGGATATCTGTTTGCTCGATATTTACCATGTTTTTATCTGCCATGGGACCATGGTATTTAAAGCAGTGAAATTCGCTGAAGATTTTAAATGAAGATGTGTGCGTGGCTGTGCTTTTGTGGCAGCAACGGAAACCCCCCAGCTTTTGCACACTCACACACATGAATTAAATGCAAAGAGTAGCACACGCTTCATGCTTTTGCTACCAAACCTGTGGCTCTGAAGGACGTGAGCTCTCCTGGTGATGTCAGTGGGCTGCTCAGGGTGACTTTGTCTGGGTTCCAAACCAGGCACACGTTGCTGACTCCAGGGATCCAACAGTGAAATAGCAAAAGGAAAAGGGTTAAAATAATCAACCTCGTTTCATTGTTGGACAAGCTGGCACAGGCTGCCTGAGCAGCTGGAATTCCACCTATTCTGTGAGACTCTTCTCCCTGCTGTGTCACCCAGGTGTGCCTGTGACAGGAACGGCAGGAGAGCTGCTGGAAAGGGCTGGGGCTGGAGACTCCATCTGTGTGTGGCACACAGGCCACGGCTCTGTTAAGTCTGGGACTTGCTGTAAAGACAAGCTCTAAAGGACGCTGCTCTGAGCAGTCGGTGATTTCTCAGTGCCCAGTGTTCTTTCCAGGAGGGGGAAGTCCATCTGCTCCACTCACGGAGTCACTGTGGGTCTGTCTTCACCCCCGGCTGGAAGTCCAGCCAGACTGCTGACTTAGCCTGCCCTCACACGCAAAAGTCTTTAGCCTGATTAAGTGTTAACTCTTTGTAAGGAAATGTGCCTTGAGGCTACAGCGGGGATAACTCAGGCTGTGCATTTCTCATGTGATACCAGCCCTGCTTAAGCAGGATTTAACAGTCTCCTCCTCACGCCCCTCTTCCTACTCCTCTGCCCTTCTCTGGGAGTCAGCAAGGCTGCTGCTGCTGCAGGGTGGTGAGCTGGACTGAGACAACAGAGTTTGAGAAACGCACCCAAATCATAAAGCAAGTGTGTGTGTGGGGGGTGATTCCGTTGATATTTTAAATAAGAAATTCAAAGTTTGTTCTCTGATCTGTTTTCCCATGCTGCTGCACAAAGAGCTCTGTCAGGAAGTGGAGCCAAGGCAGGAGCATCTCTCCGCCTCCGAAGCGCCAGGGGTTGCCCAAGGCTTGTGTCTGTCGTGGCGGCAGGGCCAGCAGCAGCGCGGAGCTCTCCTTGCAGACTCTTGGGGAGCCGGGAATGAGCTTAAGGGGGGGGGGGGGTAATCCAGACTAACTCTGCAGTGAAAACAAGTCCCTTACCTCAAATGTCACCGAAGTCTCTCCTGCCTTCCCAGACCTCCGGCTGCCCGTCCTTGGGCAGCAGCCGATATTCTCCTGGCGCAGACCAGAGAAAATTAACTGTGCTGTAAGGACAACGCCCCTCTCAGAACCTGGCCTTCTGTTCCGTGTAAATGAAGGGCAATCTGTGGCCTATCAACAGACTGTTTCCTTCGGGGAAACAGCCTCACACTTCTCAGATTTCCCTTTACACTACTGACTGTTGGCATCTTTTCCTACCTCAAGATCTGCTACATTGCTGCAAAGGGGTTTTTTTTCTCTTTAATTAATTTCTTTCAGCTCTGTCAGGATAGAGGGTAATTAAATGCTTCAGTATCTTGTCATAAAAATGCCACTTTTCAGAGGAATTGTCTTAATGAGCCTGTTTTTCAGTATAGCAGAGGCTCATCTATTAGTCCAGTGTATATTTTTAGAGCATGGCATTAGCCAGAAAAGCCCATTAGATCGTTATACAAGTGGCTGAATCAGCAAACTGTATCTGCTGCTATTCTGTCAAAGCAATAACGTTAACATTATCAAAGTGATTAAAAGCCATTCATTCATTTTGCATCTGGGTTGACAAGTTCATTCCTGCAGAGGCATACAGTGCGAAGCTGTGAGAAAGGAAAACTAAAAGCTCATCATCTCCCTCAACCTGAAGATCTACCAGCGTGACAGATGCAATCAAAACATGACAATTGAGCAGAACACGGACGCCTGTGTTCTGTCACACGGTGGGTTGTCACTGACAAAGCAAAATCAGCCTTAGCCTGGGACCCTTTTTAAGGATTTGCATCTTTCTGCAGTGGAAAAAGCTGTGTGTGCTGGAACAGAGCAGGGTTTCCACACGGAAACCCTTGCTGTCCTTCAGCTCTGGGTAATCCTCCTGGAGCTTCAGAGCAGTGATGGTGCTGCTGGCTTTTCCTCTGGGGTCGTTGCAGGTGTGTTTGGCCAGGGCTGCCCTGGATCTCCCCCTCAGGAGCCACGAGGGCTGGGAACTCCAGCTGCAGCTCTTGACTTGGCAGGGCTGTTTGTCCAGGGTTTGTACGGAGAGCAGGAGCAATGGGAGGGACAAACGAGTGTTGGCATCACTGTCAGGACAGTTCTGGAAAAGCTGAGCAGACAGAAAGTTTTGATTCCTGGGGAAGCTGCTCCATTAGCCTGCTTGCAAAAGGTGCAGCATATCCAAAGCCTTCCCATGGCCAGGGCACATCCATGGGAGCTGCAAGAGCAGCCCCCGAGGCTGAGGCTGGACTGCCCTGCTGGCCAGAGGGAGAGGTTTGCAGGTAGAGCCCTCTGGTTTCTGCTAACAACTCTAAAGCAGCTTTGAGTTCTGCAAGTCAAATTGGGCATCAAGGAAGGAAAAGGCAGAGGGAGAAGAAAGGCAAGGTGTTACTTCGTAAAAATCCACCACCTGCTTCCATCAGTGATCCCACCTACTCAGCTCTGGTCAGTACCTGCCTGGGTTGAATTGCATTAAAAAACGAATCAAGGAGTTATCACACTGGGGTACATACATGTAGCTGAGGGGTTTTTTTCCATGTTGTGGATTCTCTTAATTCTGCTGATAAACCAAATCCTTTACTGGGGATTCATTGTAATGCCTGTTGTGGCCAAGTGTCACTAACACACTGTGTCTGTTTTGAATGAGGGCTTGGGGCAGCACCTCTCTCACTGTGAGTGTCAGACTGTGTGCTGTTGCATGCCTGTCCAGGGGGTATTTGCCTTTTTGATGGTTGGTGTCCATGCTATACACAAATTAATCTTACATTCCATAGAGAAGAAAACCAATTTTTTTTTTCATTTTTAATCTGCAAATAATAAAAAAGTAGCAAATCTGATGGCTGATGCTTAGCCAGGGGAGAATTGCTCCAGTAGGGAATCAGTGATATTCTCAGAGTCATGAAGATGAAAAAAAAATCATTAAAACTCAGGATGATTTAGGCACTTTAGTTATCTGACTGAACTGCAGTTTTGCTTTCCCTTTCCTATTTCTAGGCAACTTTGTAGTCACTTGGCCTCCTTCTCATTGAATTTGTGTCTTCATACACTCTTCAAATCAAGAAAATTAATGCATTTAACAGTTTATTGTCTTCCATGGCCTGCTAATATGAATCATGTCTGCGAAACATTAATTTTTAAATAAATGGTGAATTTAAATCATCAGGTTACTGTGAGAGTTGATAGAGAGAAACAATGGTGTTTCACTTTGAGGAGTGGATTTGAATTTCTGAAAGACATTTAAAAATGCACAGAATGCTTGTTAGGTCCAGTCTGATAAACGGATCTCAGCAGAAAAGTTCAGAAAAGAGAATTGCAAGAGCAGCACTCTCTGTGCAAAGTTTGGCAATGACAGAGACGAGGATAAACACCCGAATATTTCGTATCCAGTAAGACAAACTTACCGATCTGCTGTGGCTTTTTGCCTGTTTTATCTGTTAAAGCGTGGAGATCCGTTTTTCCTGGTGGGTGCTCTGTCGAGAGATGCTCTCAGCCCTCTGGAGCGTGTTTGCTGAGCCGATCCGAGCGCTCCCTGCCAGCCCGTGTGCCAGCAGAGAGCAGTGTTGGTGCGGGGAGCCGGGAGCGCCAGCCTCGGGCAGCGCAATCCTCCCGTCCAAACGCGCGCTGGAGGGCTGCGGGAGAAATTCAAAAGCAGTGCAACAGATCTTCTGGGAGCTCAGCAGGATTAAGGGATAAAAATAATGAATGGGGCCTAATTTCTGGTATTGAGATTGGAGTTTCTTAAAGGCAGCGTTGATATGAATGTGGGTTCTTTGGGAAATTTCAAGGAGCTGAGAATTTAATCATTCTGCTGATAATCTAAATATGTTTTTTCCTAATTTTTTTTTTTTCCTTTTCCCTCCAGTGTGACTCCATGGAAAACAATGCTGTTCAGTTGGTTTCTCTGAGAGAGTAATCTGGTCAGGTGTGTAGGTATGGGTAGGGTGGTCTAATTGTGGCCTTCCAGTTCCTGCAGAGAACCTGCAGGAAAGATGGGGAGGGACTTTAACAAGGGCACGCAGTGACAGGACAGTGGGGAATGGCTTCAAACTGAAAGAGCAGGATTAAATTATTAGGAAAAAACTCTTTCCTGTGAGGGTGGTGAGGCCCTGGCCCAGGCTGCCCAGGGAAGCTGTGCATGCCCCATCCCTGGCAGTGTGCAAGGCCAGGCTGGATGGGGCTCTGAGCAGCCTGGGATAGGGGAAGGGATCCCTGCTCATGGCACGGGGTTGGAATGGGGTAATCTTTAAGTTCCCTTCCCACCCAGGTCATTCTATGATTTTCAGAGCTGACTCCAAGCTCTGTGGAGCCAGGGACAGGGAATTCTCAGTGGGTATTGAATGCTGGGTAAGGCTTGTTAACACCCAGCTTCATCTTTAAACACATAACCCACTCTGCTGAGCTCTGGGCTTTTGGAGAGGCACAAATCTACTGCTCTGCTGCAGATGCCCAAATCCCAGGTATATGAAACAATTAGGACTGTGCTTAGTACATTCTCTGCACCTCTACTTCCTGGTTGGAGACCAGAGCTGCAGCAGTACTTGAAACATATGACTGCTAATTTATCCTCAAAAAAAGAAAAAATTGAACTTTTATGTTGAGAAATCGGTATAGATTAGTCTGGAAATAATTAACCTTAATTTGTGCACAGCTTGTTAATGAAAATCTGCCTCAATATTACAAATTATAACTGCTTTCAGTCTTGATCAAATTACTGATTTTCACTGAAATGTATTAAATGTATTAAAAACACTTTTCTATCAATAAAAGCCAATACTAAATTTTTAAAGCATGTGCCTTTCAAGCTCCTGACTTAAAAGCCTGGACTCTGATTTTAAAACTGGCACTTTACTGTGTGTCTGTCAATGATCTGTTTCCATGTGATGGAGAACTTGCTATCTAAAAATGACATGGCAAGTATGTGTTAAAATGAGATCCTACAGAAGCCAGGCTCAGGCTTAAGAAAGCAGGAGGGATTACTCTGAAGACAAGAAGTGTTTAAAGGAGAAAAGGATGTAAATGGGGAGAAGTTGCTAGGATGTTTAAAAATAAAAAAAAAAATAAGGTGAAAAATGATCCAGTCATGGAGCAACGTTTTAAGCTTGAATGAAGTGGAAGAGTGATAGTAGACTGCACTTTCTCTTGGTGCAATAAAATGCTGAACTTAGCAGAAATGGATCAGAAGATAATTTGTTCCATTTGGAGGAGACCAACAAAAGCTGTTGGGTGAGAGGAGAAAATCATGGGGGAGCATGGCTGCACTACATCAGAGTACAGTGGTCTAGACAGGTCGCTGGCCTTTCTCCAAGTATCTGCACTGGATGCTTAGGAAGGGGTAGCAGAAATGCATGTGGCAAGTTTATGATTACTTTTCTCCTTCTTTACCCGTTATTTTTTAAAAGACAAACAGGGAGAAGGGGTTGCAGTGTGCAGTACCTTGTAGGTGAGAATGGGAGCTGCATAGATAAAGTCTTCTGAACTGATTAGCCAAATTAGTGCACTTGCTAAAGTAGCCAAAACTGAGCTTCATTTTGACTAAAAATAGTTCTCCTATCTAAATATGTCATGTACCCACTATGCCTTCCACTTCCGAAATGTTATCGCAGCTGCAGTGTCCTGCATCCTAAATTTAGAACCATTCATGCCACTGAATTTTCCAGTACAGTAGAGGGATGAAGCAGCTTTTTTAGAAACTAAAAAAAAAAAAAAAAAATAGAAAAGGTTAAGAATAACACAATGCAGAGCCACCATACTGAAATATCTGTGCTTCATCTTTGGTAGCCATTACTGTCCTCAGTTCTTTAAGTAATGATGATATAAAATGTGTGGGGATTTCAGAGTCTGAATTATGAGAGATGGTTCTGGTTTTTTTCTGGAACGCTGTGGGTGTCCTTGACACCCCTTTTGTGAAGCAGTGTATTTGACTACAGTCTGTGAGTCACCCAGGGCATGAACTGTACTGGCTGCTTACTGCAGCCAGTCAAATTTGAATGTGAAATATATCCCTAATAAGCAGCAAGATGAGACAAAGGACTGCCAGAGCTTTATAGATCTATAGCTTTGCATCAACCCTCACAAATGGAGGTTGTTTGGGATTTGTTTGGTTCTGCTGTTGGCTTTTTTTTCACAGGTACATGCAGAAACAAGGTCACAAAATCTTTTTTTTTTTCTCCTGCTCCTATACAGTTGTCAGCACAACAACCCACATTATATCTGATAGCCAGTGTATTTTCATACTTTAGAACTTTCCAGAATACCTTTCACTAAATCCAGGTCTGAATGAAAAGTGTATGCTATTTCATAGCTGCTGTTATTAATTGGTTGAAAACTCTTGCTTTATGTTCTGTCTAATCAAAACCTCTTTGAGAGATACAAAACCCAGAGCAGAGTAGGTGAGCAAGCTTTTACATTTAGATTAAGCATTTATGTTTGTATTATAAGGTTGCTCATCAACTGTCAAACAGAGCAGAGTTCTTGAAACAGCTTGAATTGCTGTTTCAGATCTTGTAAAATGCACATGAAATGCTGTGTTTATCCTAATGTTTGGCCAGTTCTTGCCAGATTACCGCCTTAAAAATTTGGCAGTGTTACGCTTGAGTGCAAAGTGGGACTTCATAAAGGAAAGTTTCTTTTTTGTATCTGGCCAAAGATGCAGAAACTTTGAGGGGCTAGTAGATTAACAGCAAATCTCCTGATTTCCTATAATCTCTACAGCTGTTTCCCTTTTGGAAACGCTATAAATTCTAGATACCGAGAATCACGTTCTTAAGCTGGATACCTAAAGTGACTAACATAAAAATCCGACGAACGGTAGAGGAGGAGGGGGAGAAAAAAAGGTGTTTTCTGACAGCGTGAACATCACAGCAGCTCCTCACGGTGTCCAGGCCAAGGCAGCCTTTAGAGTGAGCCCTGCGAGCGGTGCTCAAAGTGGATTTCATGCTCACACATCCTCCTTTGTGCCGGGGAAAGCAGCGGCTCCTGCCCGACGCGGATGCCATTCCCAGAGCGGGCTGGCTGCGATCCTGCTGCTCTGCCGGCACTGCCTGCCCTCGCAGACAGACAATTTTCTTGTCATCTGCAATTTCAGTGCTTTTCAGAGAGCTGCAATTCCCTTGTAGCAAAGTTGTTGCCATAAAAGTAATCGTTCCAGGGAGCAGCGTTAAGAGCTTGCAGGTGGGTTGCTGTTTCAGTCACCTGGGATTGTGTGGTTTGTTAGTGGACTTTTTAACAGTTCAGACTTTGATATCCTCCATTTTTTTTTTTTTTTTTTTTTTTTTTAATATTTCTTCTAATTCTTCATTTAAGAAGGGAGAGCTGGGGTGAGCATCTTCCTTAGGAAGCAATGAATTTTGCGTCTTAAGCCAAATTGCTCTTTTCAGAACTGGACTTCATGACAATTTGCTTTCTAAGGGACCAGATGGGTTTGATGCCTGTCTGAACTCTGTCATTATCTTCTAAATCTCCAGGTGTAACCTCTGACCCTTCTCTGAGGCATCTCTTTGCTGACAAACCTGAAATCCCAGTTGTTAGCTACCTCACCTGGCTTGTTTTCAATTCTCATTCCTCAGCTTTCGGGTGAGCCAGTAAAACCCGGGTCCCTTTGGCTGTTTTCAGCTGAGGAGGGCACACTGCCATTTTCCAGCAAGTTGGCATTCCCAGCAAGTTCTGTTTTGTAATCACCCAGGCTAGCACTCTGGAAAACAGATTTGACCATTTCTTTCTTAACAAACAACTCGATTTCTCATCACAATTACCTCAAACAGTGCTGTGGCAGTTTCACAGCTATGGCAATCATTAGGAATGTTCATTATTGCCTTCTTTATCGTGCTTGCCTTTAGTCACACATTAAATACACGTTGCTCTCTGAAACTCTGCAGCTCTCTTTGTGCATTGTGTGACCCCATACCTGGACCTTTAATCAGGCTGTGGGAGTGCTCCTGTATTGCACTTCCTGAGGTGAAGAATAGGGCTCTGTAAGAGAAAGTGACTCAGGATCAAAGATTAATAATCACCCTTTCATTGTTGCTTTTGCCATTTTTCCATTTCAGAATAAAAGGCATAAAATTTGAGGGGAGGGAAAGAAGAATTTTAGGCAGTGTGATTTATTTCACACTGTATTTTTAGGTTCTTTATGTATTTTAGTCAAAAAGCTAAAGGTTGCTAGAATAAGAACTGTGGGATGTCTGCTCACGACTGGCTCAGAGGCTGTTTACAGCAGTAATGTTCCTGCTCCTGAAGGCAGATCCAGAGCTGAACTTTTTGCAGAGGTTTGAGGTGGGATTTGGTTCAGATTATAATTTGCTGTTACAGCAGCTACAGGCCCCTGCTGAAATCAGAGCTTCCTTTTGCTAAGTAGCTCATATCAATTAAGAGGCAGATTCACAATATGAAATAAAAGGACAGAACAAGAGTGCAAGAAAGGAAACATTATTTTCCTTTGTATATTTGAAGATGACAACTGAGGCAGAAACTTTATGAAATATTTGGGAACTGAACTCAGATGTTCCAGGCCAGTGTTCAATCATAAGATATCCTTCCTCTGGTTTGTTGCATGGTTGGGGTGAAAGCAGAGGGAAATAAATTCTGGAGCTACTCTGCTTGTGTTTGGCAGCTCTTGCATGAACTTCTGTCTGTCTGTGCTTCCCTTTGCCCTTACTTCCCATTCTCATTCGTTGACATTTCACTGCTGCAAAATTTTGGTCCTTCAGTTACAAAGATGTTCCAAAAAATGCCAAGTGACAGATGAAGTAAAAGTCTCTGCCTGGCCTTTCACCCTGCCAGAATGTTTGCAAGTAAAATTCAAACCTAAGGGGTTGTATTAAACTTTGCTTTCTGCTGTGTTAGAATAGTTCTTAGAAATAATTTTGGCTGAATTGGTAGAATACAATTCTGAATTGAATATTGGTAGCTTCTATGTTGTATTATGTATTTAATACTCTTCTCCATGCTCCCCTCCCTTTTTTCTTTTAGCAGCCTTGAGTCATGGGATTAGGTCAGACTGCCAGATTTTGTCTGAAAATGAAATGCATACAGTTCTCCTGAGGGTGATTAGAGTCTCAGGAGTGTGAACCTAAGGCTGGAAAACACCAAGGATCAGAAAACAAAGACTTTTAAACAATATTTCTAAGCTGTTACTGTTAGTTTTAGGGACTGACCCAGGTGTGAAGATGCAGGTTGGTAATACTGTGTTGTATATCCCATCTCAAAGCAATGCCCAACATGCAGGGATGCGAGCTGGGCTCTGACTCTTTTATTTCATAGCACCAGAGGCTTGAAGCAGGCATTGGGCTTTGCTGGCAAATGCTTTCCACACGGAGTTCTCTGTGCTGAGCCTGCTCGAGCTGCTTGTCCTTTGTGCAGCAGGTCCAGGTGGGGTGGGAGGAGCAGCAGAGGTGCAAGGAGCAGCCTGGATGTGGTGCCTTTACTGTGCACAGCTGGGAAAGCCAAACTGCAAATTGTGTCAGCCACAGGGAGGGAAATTTTGTCTAGACCAGCCCTTGGTGTTGGTATAAAAATGAGGGAAAGCTATGAATAAGTGTTTAGGGAGCAAATACAGGCTGTGCCTCTTGCCAAGGCAGTGGAAATATCTTTTTCCTAGCTATCTTTGTAGTTGAGTAATAAAAGCAACCTCAGGCAAATGGTTTCTGTGCTCATTCATCTAACGTTCATATTTTAAGGCTTACACTTGTGGGAAGTTTTACCTGCCTTTTGTTGTTGTCCTCATCATTTGTCACTGAGAGCAGTGTGCCAGGATAATGGGAATTGGGGCATGGATTGTATTATAGATATCAGTGGGAATTATGAGCATGCATCAGAGGGAAAACTTCAAAATGTTAGAAACAAAGGTATTCTTGATCTCCAGTGCATAAAAATTGCATTGTATTTGATTTAGGGGGTCATCTCACACTGTCCTCACATCCTCACAGTATCAGTGAGGGACAAACTCCTCTTTCAAATTTCCCAGCCTAAATCCACAGTAGCTGTGCTGGAGGTGTGTGAAACTTGACCTAGAATCTCTGCCAGTGTTGCATCTCCATTAGCACAGTATGTGCTGTATGTGACAGGAGCTATAGGGTAACAACCTTGCTGCAGGGGACCTTTGTTTAGAAAGGTTTTAGAAGGTATTAGTCTTATCTCCCACTGCTGATTTTCTCAGAGACTAATATCATGGATTGTCGAGGAATACCTTGAATGCATTTCATAGAGGTCAGCAGGTAAACTAACTTAATTTCAATAAATTAGCTTAGATAAGCAAGAGCAGCAGGCAGTGTCCTTTGCTAACCTTGGAGCTGATTAGTATGGAAACTATGTACTCATTGTAACCCAGAATGAATTCTCACCACCACCATTAAGGAAGACGGAAGATCTTGGAAGGATGGTTTGGGGTAGCCCGAGGTAGGCATAGAGAGACATGTCAGGTGTCCCTATAGATTTATAGGGACAAAACCAGGCTTGTGCTACATCTCCCCTTGAGCTGGTGACACAGACTCTTCAGTTTGAGGACATCACGAGTGCATCTTCTCACCAGGACCCCTCAGCACACCCTGCTCCTTTTGCCAGGGGTTTCAGGGGGATGCAAGGAGTGCATGTGCAGGTAGGAAACTCAGCTTTCCACTTCAGCAGAGGGAGAGCTGGGGACTCTGCAGCATCAGGACAGCAGCCCAGGGCAGCTCCTCCCAAAACCAGGTGCCAGGACTCTTGACTTCTAAGAGAAAAAAACAGCTCAGAGGTATCTAGATAGTGAGATTTGGTGGTGTGTTCATGTTCTCTTGAGAAGAGGGGTGAACTCTGGGCTCCTAAAGTCGTGGTAGAGACCCACATGAGAAAAGGTACCATGGCAACTCAGGCTGTTATCTTGTCAGCCTGTTTCACTGGGAGGGAGGCTGTTTTTCTGATGACTACATGAGCCCTGTTTTGCCAGTCGACCTGCATATCCACTAGAAGTGTTTTGCTGTGACAGTTTCCTGGAAGAGTGAAGTGGTTCTGTTGCACAGAAATCCTTGAACCTCCTTGTCTCACAGCAGGCAGTACTTTATTTTTCCAGGAACTTCTTTAGGAGTGTGTCTGCACTGCAGCTATCAATCAGCTGCTTGGCTCTGATCTCACCTCTCCCTTCCTCACTCACAGGGGGTTCATGGAGTCTAGAATTTGTTTCACAAAGGCAAAATCACTGCTGGCTGTGGCAAGGAGTTTGCAGACTGAAAACATTGTTGAGATTTTCACTGAGCCCAGCTCCTGCACAGCTGCTCAGAGCCCATGGAAAAGAGCTGCTGGCCACTGTTGGTCCATGGCAGTGGGACTGAGCCATGAGCTTTAGCTCCATGCATTACTGCTACTTTATTCTCTCTCCATAAGGCTTGGTGGTGCCATCAATCCACATTCCTCAGCCATCTGAGTTGCATGCCAAGTTTTTTCACATAAAGGCTGTTTTCTGTTGGCTCATTAGAAGCTGCACTTCAGAACCTGCTTGTTTTAGGAAAAGAGGATATAAAAAATTAAAACTAGCAGCAAATCAGGCTTTCTGGGCTCTTCTCTATAAGGGTCAGTGTGTTCCTTTAAAAACAGACATTGTGAACTTTGGGCATAGGAAACTGGGAAAGATGCCAGTACAGGATAGAATGAAGATTAATGCAGGCAGCTCCTAGGCAAGTTTTCCATATTTCCTTTCCAGGATGTCAATATGCTAAGATTATTTATGAATTTATATAGGATATTGTTATACAGGCTGCCAACAAAGACTCTCCCTCTTAACCTAAACTGTTCTAATGTTTCAGTGTGAGGCTTCTCCTGCACAGAGCTGCTACTGTGCTGAGCAGTGTTCCTGTGAAGAGAATACATTTCTGAAGGGATTATGCTGAAATCGCCCAACTTGTTTCCCTTTAGGCTTAAGTGAGATTTAAATTTTGGCTTGTGGATGTGAAAAACAAACACACTGATTTGCTGAATTGCTTCCTGTTCCCAGGAAGCACTTTCAAATAAAGATAAAATTCTTTTAACGCTCTTTTGCTCACACACCTCAGTGCATAGGGGTGAGCTCCTATGAACTGAGACAAAGCTGCCACATTAGGATAAATATTAGCACCTCACATGCACCATGGCCCAGTTTTCTATGGATGCTCCAGTTTTTCCATTGTAGCCAATTATGTTTGAAAGTAGCAGTTTGTCCCAGTTTCACTAAAATAACACCTTACATTTATAAAGTGCCTATTATCACGAGTTTCCCCAGCATTTTACAAATGACAAAAATATCCCTTAATACCTGTGCAAGCCTGTGGGAGATGGAGGTGGCAATTGGAAATGAAATTACCAAGACAATAATAGCGATAAGAAAAGACAAAGTGAGGTGCTTTGAATTGTCAGAATTAATGAACAAGTTTGAATTGACTTGCATTTTTACCCTGCCTGAGAGCAAATATTGAGTCAAAATCTAGAAAAGCAGAACTTGTAAATCTTTACATTTGTAAAGATTCATTCTTTTTTTCTGTCAGAAATGCCTTTGACTTCAGGAGAAAAAGCCTGGTGAGCACTGCCAGGATTCCCTGTGGATTTCTATTACATCTCCTAGTAAAAATCCATTGTTCTAATGCCTTTTGACTATGGGATTTCTTCACTTTTGGTCGATTTTATCAGCTTAATAAGAAAGCTACTGTTCTGTCTTTATTTGGCAGACTGTGTCTGCCAAATGAAAGTTCCTCACAAATTAATTAAAGATTATTTCCTGCTTTGCCTGGCATTCCTCAGTAATAATGCCATTTTTTTCAGAATTCATGCATGACCTTCTCAGTGAAGCTCTGTCGTGCACAAAAAACATGAAAGCTTGTCATAAGTGTATCTTAGTGCTATTCAACACTACACAGTTCCATTTCTTATTTTCTTTATTCATTGGTGAGACAGGATTATGCTTAATCCTATCAACAGCCTCATATTTGTGATGTGCTGGCATCTTTTCTAGGTATTGTGCTCTGTCAATTATTACAGAGGCTATTAGAGAGATGTGTATAGGACATTTCAAACTGTTGAGCTGGCAAATGTTTACTCCAAGTGGCTTTTGATTCCTGAGAAAATCCCAAGGGGATTTGAATTGGTCTTTTGCTCTTTGCCTTGCATGTTAATTTTCTGTTGTGGCTTTTTTTTTGGCAGGGGTATACCCTTATGCCAATAATATTCTTAGATGAAAAATGCCACCAAATGTAAAGCAGACTGTTTTGCAAAGCAACTTTAGTAAAGCAGAAACAAACTTCATGAGTAATCCACAGCGTATCTGATCTTTTACAGCAAAATTTCTCTCCTACACACAGAGGAATAGTTACCCCACTTCAGAGATACTAACAGTTGTAGGCGGCCTTAATTCAGCTAAAAAAGTTGCACGTAGTTCTTTTCAGCCTGAGATTTGAAATCTTGTTCAGTGGAAATGATAAGGCAAGTTGCAGAAGGCTGTGAAGGAGGAGGGTTCCCTTTCCAGGAGAAGCAGCAGAGATATTGCTCCTTTCAAAGCAAGAAGCTCCTCCCCACTTTGCAAAATTTCCCAAATCTACAAGCAGGTTTTTAGGATGTGGAAGACTTCTTGGAATGAATCCATTATTCTCTTCCCACTCCCACCTGCAGGCCTGTGGAGCACTTTGCAGTGCAGCTCTTGCTGGGGCTCTGAGCCCCCCTTCCCAGGGAGGCTGTGTTGGTGTGTGCCCTGTGCAGATTGAGTGTATGGCTCCTGGCTCAGAGGCTCTGCCTTGTTCTCATCTGCCCCTGGGTCCTGAGACCCAAACCTGACTGAGGTGGACTGCACTGGGTAGTTCTTGTTTGAAAGAGCTGGAGGTGGAAGGCAGTAAAGGCAGACTGAAAGGGCAGTGTCTGCCCAGCACACATTCAGGAGGCTGTTTTTGCTCTGAGTATTGGCTCACCCCTTGGACAAGTTTCTTTTCTTGCTTTCGGCCTCTCCTGTCCCTTTATACTCTTCCCAATAGGAGTGATTTCCCAGCACAGGTTTTCATGGCACACTGTCAGTAGCCTCTGGAGAGCAGTTGAGGTCTCTGTGGTCACTGTAGCACCACAAGCCTGCTCAGTTCACCTGCGGCTCGGAATTGTGGATGCATGGCCACCCCTGAAAGTAATTTTTCCCTTCTTCCCCTTTTTCAAAGGTTGCTGGGTGTCTGGGAAACAGCATGGGGATGGAGAAAGGCTGCTTTTTAAAATGTTTTTTCCTTGTTTCTTTCTTTCTTTGTAATATCTTTTTATGCTGTGTGGCAAAGGGGCTGTTTTGTGGCAGGGGCTGCCTGGCCCTGCTGGCTCAGGCTCTTCTCCCTGGCAGCTCCAGCAATCCAGCCACACAGGAGCACGTGTGCTGGCTAATGTGTAACCACCTTTGTTCTCCTGTTGTTCTTTCTGAGGTTTGGCTCTTTTTTTTTTTCCCAGGACTTCCGTTGGCTGTTTGTTTTTTGTTTTTTTACTTTGAAATGCCTGTTGGATCCCCGCATCCAGCTGCTGCCATCGCTGCCTTCAGTCTCCTTCCCAAACCTGGCAAGTTCTGTCTTAAAACTGGTTACAATTACTCCCACTGGAATGCTGTTATGAAACCTGCACATCTCACACTTGTAAGTATTATTAGTTTGCTGTGCTGGTGCAGCCAGGATAGCAGAGGGCCATATGGAAGATGCAGCATGTCACTCAGGGAAGTTTTTCTACTGGGCTGATTTCCCTGCTTCCCTGAAAGCCACCAAGTAAGCCAACAAAATATTCTGTAATTTTGCCAACGTGGCCACATAAGATACGGATTTCTTTTCACATTCTTATCTGGCAAACTATGTTATCAAAGCTTTGTAGAATAGGCTGCAGATAGCAGTTGTACATTTTGCAACTGCATTGTTTTTGGAAGATGCTTCAACCTATGGGTCAAGTCTGAAGGTAGGATCTACTTCAGGTCAGGTGAGGAAGGAAGGGGATAGCAGGTGGGAAGAGAGAAATGTTTGAGTTTTTTGAGTGCTTCAGGTCACCTGCAAGGACTGAGAAAGCCAAACTAGAGGCTTGGGGAAAGAATGGGAATGTTTTTTTTTTTGCTTGCACATAAGGAGGAGATGCTGTTTAGCTCCTCAAATCTTTTCCACTGTTGCTGTGCTGCTGCCAGGGGCACTCTGACCATGTGGGACTGGTAACAAGCTGGAGCTGTGCCCTCTGTGGATTGCATGGCTGGATCCTCCTCAGCTGTGTGCCCTTGCTCTGGGTAAGAACAGCACATCTGGGCTTTCAGAGTGTCTAAATAAACATGACAGGAGGAGTACAGCCCTTCACCAAGCAGATTGCTAAATGAATTTAGTTACATTGAGATTTCTTTATGTGAATAGTGAATAAAGCCTTAGTAGATGCTTAAGCTTAAAATTTTCTAGAAAACATTGCCTGTGGCTGTTGGTATGCAACAATTTTCCCTGTTCCTCGGAGAAGCCTTTCAGTACTAATTTCTTAAGGGAACAGGAATGCAGGAAGTTGATCAACAGGTTTCCTGACATTGATCTGCTGCCTCTTTAGATGACAGCTACTTTCACTGAGAGACACCTTTATGAGCTCAAAAACAGGTGCTAGGAATGACGCTCTTGCTTAGGCAAATGTAAAAACAGGAGAATTTTTAAATTGTAGAACAATTTCAGGACGTGTAAAAATAGCAAAATTCAAAGAATGCTGGAGATCTGTCCTGAAGGAGTTAGGGAGGAGCTGCATTTCTCCTGCTCTTCCTGACCTGTCTGAAAGCCCTTTCCTCAGTTTTCATGATGTACCTGCTCTTTGCTCTCAGGTCAGCAAGCACCCCAGGTGAGACATGATTACAGATATTTGCACTTCTTGTGCCAATATATTGCATTGATCACCAGGGACAGCCGAGCTTGTGTCTGAGCATGAGGAGGCTGCATCTTTAAAACCACCCACAAGAATGAACCCTGGACACAGAACCACACCGTGTGCTGGTTCCACAAGATGCTTTCAATCTCCATTGGTACTCACATTGCCCAAAATTCAGAGGAATTGAACCCAGTAATCTTTAGGGTGTGCAAAACAGGTGTGAAGTTCCAAAATTCCTCCCCCATTTTCCACAGCATTGACCACTCCTGTTTCATTGGTTAACTGCCTTTGTTCAATCCCTCTGTGAACTCAGGTCAGTAATGTGATTAGTTAATATTACTTAGAAGGGTTTTAAACTTTTTATTAATATTAGAAGGGTGGAATGTGCTGTGTGTTATGTGCAGTGATAGTAGACACTGATGTATTCTGAACAGATTCAGGACAAACCATTGCCTTTTACTGAAACAGATAAATTGGTCACATTTCCTTGTGCCTCTGCCTGTCCTCCTAACCACTCTGATGTTCTCTCTAGAGTTTCTACATGCTTACAAAATGCTTTAAAAGATGTGATTTCAGTTTTGACTCTTGAGAGCGATCAAGATGCTCCCACTCCCTAAGGCATTAAAGTGAAGGAGGTGGTTATTTTTTATATATATGAATTTTTAAATTAATAACTCATTCATCAGGAGAACTTTGCATACGTGATTTTCTTTAAAATGTCATGAATACTTAAATATGCATTTACAGTGTAATTCAACATTAATTATTCACAAGGAATTGTATGTTTGTGCCTGCTGTAAAGCACAATTGCAATTGTGCATTGAATGCAGTGATAATGCAATTGAGAACAGTATTGGTCTGTCACAGTAATTTATCCTGGGTATTTGGAATGCTGGAGTATCCTGGTTATCTGAACACATGGCTTTTATTCTGGACTGATGCAAAATGAATTACAATTCCTGATGTTGTATGTGCAGCTGTTTTCTCTCAAGAAAAAGAAAATCCCACTGGGCTAAAAACTGAAAAAGAACACAAAAAATTAAGGAATTAGCACTTATATTTGCAAGAATCCGAGTAATTTCACAAGTAGAACAAGAATCAAATTCTTTAATGGTCTGATTGCTAAAACCAGTAACTCCAAGAGGAAATCATTAGACATGACCTTCTTGCAAACAGGAATTAATAAAATGTAATCTTAGGCTACAACACATTTTAATTAACTTAATGCCTATTTCTGAGAGATGCTGGTTTCTATAAATATTATCTGCATATACAGTACTGCTAAGGAAATTGGTATAATCTGGGATTTCAGTCATGTTTTTTCTGAGCAATTTAAAAAATTTTTTTCCTCAGTCTCTACTCTGACCCCTTATTAGATTATATTTCAGCCAAACCAGTTACTATGCCTTGCTAATGAGGAAAATTGACATTAAACTTCCAAGCTGGCTAATTTAATAAAAAGAATGTAACGTGTGTTCTTCACTGTCCAGGAGGCTGCCTGACAACTTTATTTTTTGTTTGTACATTGGCATTGATGTATATAAATATAAACTCTACCCTCTCCTGTGTCCCAAGATGCAGCAGAGGCTGTGTATGAGGAAAATAAGAAAGTAGAAATAACCACCATTGACAGGTGCAGGAGAGATGAACTAATGGACAGAAAGGTGTGAGATATTAAAAGCCAAGATTCTGCCTTTCCTGACTTCATTTATTGTGCACAGCATGATGCAGAATTGAAGTGTCTGGGCAACAGTTAGTTAATGTGGAAAGAAGGATTACTTAATCCCAGGATCTTTATTTTGCCTGATCTTTTCCTACTAAAATCCAGTCTTATGAAGTCTTGGATTTCCTTTAGAATTACTGGGACTACTCTTTACCATCATTAGTGTTACACAGGATTTTATTAACAGTGATGAAGCAACTATCGTGGTGTACAAAGAAAAAAAAATATATTTTAAGAAAATTAACATTTAAATTTTTTTTTAATAGACATTTATGTAGTAAAGAGCAGACAGCATCTGTAACAGGTGCAGTGGCACTGCAACAATGGGCAAGAGAATTGCCTCAAGCAGCAGCCAGCACATGGGGAGCTGAGCTCATGGTGTTTGCCACTGGTGCTCACAGATGTCTCTTGTGTCAGAGGCTCCAGAAAGCTCTGGTTCAGCCAGCTGATCTTCCAGGAAGAAAGATGGGCACACAAGGAACTAGAGGTGACTTCAGATGTCCCCAGAGAGGGTGGTGAGGCTCTGGCACAGGCTGCCCAGGGAAGGTGAGGATATCCCATCCCTGGCAGGGTTCAAGGGCAGGTAGGAGGGGACTTTCAGCTGGCTGGGCTAGTGGCAGGTGTCCCTGCCCATGGGGGACAGGGTTGGAATGAGATGGTCTTTAAGGTCCCTTCCAACCCAGACCATTCTATTGCTCCTTAATCCTGTTTATGTTCCAAGCAGTTCTTTGAGATTTTCTATGAGATTCTCTCATACGGGGAGAATGGGGGTGACATGGGGTGAAACAAGGGAAGAGAGGAAGTTCCTCAACTTTTCCTTTGTCCCTGGACATCAGAGTGGATTCAGTGGGAAGGAAGCACACAGCCTTAGAACTGTGAGCAGGGGCCTGGTGAAGCACAACACCCTCCAAATGCACATGTGGATGAGCTGCAGTGGCTTTTCTGAGCCAGTAATCTACACTACTTCATTCACTGTAAATGGTTTAATGTTCTGCATTTTGAGAGTGCATTTCAGTCAGAGCTTTACAAATACTCATTAAGCCCTGAAACACTGCTCTGTAATAGATGAATAAATTATATGGGGAAAGTAATCATTAGAAACCTTGTTGTTTTGTTGAATAGTGTACAGTTTTCATATAACCTAGGACTTAAGTGCAGCAAGTCCTTGACACCTATTTTCAGTTTCCTATATGAATATTCATTTGGCTTAAGTTAGCATTTCATCCCCCACATCTTATCAGAATTAAAATTCATCCTCCTCTAATGGAAACTGTGCTGTTTCCCTGCTACAGACAATGGTTGGCATCAAATAAAATTGTTCTTTGTTCCAAAACTATGGTTAGAATTCAGTGGTTAATCAGATGCTGATAGCAAACACTCCCGGTTTCCTTTGCATCCATGTGACAATACAAAAGACAATTGATATGTGGCTAGTGTAAGATTCACTCTGGACATTGCAGGCACACTGGGTTTTGTTAAAACCCCAATGTACAGCTTGACATTATGTGTTGCCTTACTTTGAGTTGCCTTTGTTTCCCCTAGAGCAAAAACTGTTCTATTCTTTGAATCATACCACAGATTCATCTTAAATAGATGTATCTATGGATTTTACATTTTGTTAGTGCTACATTTTGTTCTTAAAATCCCTTTAGAATGTTAAAAATGAAAAGAAAGAATGCTCCCAGGGACATATGGTGAGTTATTAAATGGTTCCTTCTAAAAATCCAGCCTGAATCTGGATCCACTTTGTTAATCTCCAGATGTTTCTCATTGCATTAGTATCAACTTAAATGAAACAAGTTTAGTCGGGGTGCTCATAATAGGAAAAAAATAACCATAATGGTATCATTTTGCTTTTCTCAGTGAAGGTGATATTTGAAAGGCTGGAGTTGTGGGTGCACTTGATCCTGCCATCAGGTCCTATTACATCAGAGCTTGGATGTTCACAGAGCCAAGGGCAAAACCTGCAATATCCTAATTCATCTTGTAACTGCTTTATGAACTGTCTGTAGAATACCTACTCTGCTTGGATCACGAGCCATAAAATAAACTTAGAAAAGTAAATATTCTCAAACCAGTTAAAACTGAAAATTGCAAAGCTGATTTCCAAAATAATTATGTACCAGTTTATATGACAAAATCATCAATACCACCAGCTGTTTTTTCAGCACTCCAGAAGGATATAATTCTGAAAAAACGCGGAATTTTAGCATGATTTTATCTGATTTGCTTTAGCATCAACAACCCAAAGGCAGGGTTAAGTGGCATAATGACCTTGGTTGAGGTATTTGTTGTGAAATCCACCAAGGGTACAGAGAAACGCCCTGAAGTGCCAACGCTGGTTTGTTATCACTCTCTGGAAATGCCTCAGGCCACTTCTGCCACTACTGCAGCAAAGCTGGCTTGGGAATTAGCACATTCCCTACAGATTTGCATATAATAGAAAGAGTTGTGATGGTTCCTCAAAAAAAAGCCTTTGTTTCCACCGTGCCTTTGCCAAACCTGAGCCAGCACTGTGTCATCCAAGCAGTCATCCATGGATTTAAGGAAGGAGCGCTGTTTCCACGCTGTTGCCATGGGACAGCTACGGCAGGAAATGAGCAGAACACCCACATAATTATTGTTGACAGAATACAGTTTCAATTTTATCAAGTGTAGCCCCTATGTGATATGTTGTTAAGGCAGCCTTCAACATCTCAGTGAGTGAAATGCTGATTTGAGGAGTCTGCAGTGCCCAAAAGAAGCGTACAATTGTTATGCTTGGAAAACAGAACATGTTAAAGACGTCTGCCTCGCTGAGACGAGAGAGGAGCAATTATTGCTAAGTCTCTGAGGAGCAATTAGAGCTGGTTTTTATTAAGTTTTCATGTCTTGATTGACATTGAAACTGAATGAATCAATATGCAAATCCAGATTAGAGTGATCTAATAAGATATTGAGAAATATGATAACTTTACAAAACATTCCGTGGCAAAACTCTACAGCACACTCTACAAAAGCCATAAATGTATCATTTTGCAAACTGCCTTGCCATTGTTCTTGCTTTTGAGTTTAATCTGCTTAGCTACTATTTAAATTAAATTTCAGAGGACACTGTAATTAAATAGGGGGATATAATTCATCATTTGTAGAGATCACATCCATTATGTATCTAAATAATATAAGTTATTTATAACAGTGTTGTATAACCACCTTAGAGAGATTTAACCATTAATCAATAACAACAGGGAGATGTCAATGTGTAAAATTGAATCAGGTATAATAATATTCCAGTTTGACAAATATTGGGCTATTCCTTGCTGAAATACATAATTCTCTCTCCTGATTTGCATGGCTACTTACTTCTCAGATTAAAAGGAAATCTATTTCAGGTGGGTTTTATTGAGAAGAGCAACACATAAATCTATTTCAGGTGGGTTTTATTGAGAAGAGCAACACATTTGTATGTATTTAAAAGATATATGGAATGGTCCTACTCTCTCGAGAAAGGATGGGACAAATAAGAAAGAATAGTTTTTGGAAGGTGATACTGCAGTAAACAAAGACCATTTAGTTCCTTTTAATCTATATAAAATAATGAAGTTTTTCTGCTATGAATTAAGTCTGCATTGTTTATCTATTTTGACTTGCATATTCTAACCTGCAGGAGTGAGAAGGTGTGACACAGGTATAAGTGTGTTAAGTTACTGAACAATGTTTTGCTGACCTTGCTGAGAGTTTGAGTGACCAAGTAAGCTGAGCCCTGAATCAATTTTGGTCTTTTCTGTGACAGCCCACCTACACAGGCTCTAGGGAATGAAAACTATGTGACAGTGATAAAAAAATAATTTTCTTTATTACCTTGACTCAGTCCAGCTAGATTGAAGAGTTCTGCTCCAGAACCTGCAGAAGGTTCTTTTCCTTGTACCTTGTTTTTCAAGTTACCTGTGCTGTTCTGCACTGGCAGAAATTGCACTCCAGCTCCGTGTGACAGTGAGATGGGTCACAGATATCCACACGTGGCCTTACTGCTGGGATAGTGACAATTTTGCCTGTCCTGGATTTGCAACTTACAGATATTTTTTTTTCTTTTCTTTTGGGGGGGAAAGAGACCTTTTCCTAGTTTTGTTGTGTGTGATTATTTATTTATTTTTCCTCCTTAAGCCAAGAAAAATAAAGTTTTATTTTTAACTCACTGTGTTTTGGGCTAGGTGGAGATACAATCAGGCAAAGGAACACAGGAGGACATTTATGGAATTGTGCAATGTTTGGGGATGGAGGAACAGTTGAGTGATATCCTCAGATTTTTTTTTCCAGTTTTGTTTAAAGCTTTCCTGTTACTATAGCTACTGGTGTTGTGATGCTCACATATAGATGGTTTATCACATTGCCTTTGGAAAATGATTGCTGTTGCAAATCATTGAAGCAAAGGGTGGAAAGGGTACAGGTGTGTAGCAGGAGTCTATGGAATGAAAAACCATGGAAGGACTTGAGCCCAAGCATAGGAAGAGACAAAAATAGATGTGGAGGATTTTCAAGAAGGCACAGGTGCTAGGATTGTAACAAAAAGCAGGAGGAAACTGGAGAGAACTCAGATATTGGAAAGCTGTGATGAGCTATGCAGACAGAAAAATGAAGGAGAATGATGAACCCTCAGCTGCCTCCCTCTGGAGCCAAGCAGGTAATCAAAATCTCAGATTCTTTTGGAAAGGGGTCTTTGGGAAGAGATTGTTCTGCCTGGCAAAAGCTTATTTAGGAAGAGGGCTGAGACCTTGGCAAGTCACAAGCCAGCTGAGAAAGCAACACCTCTGGAAAGGCAGGGCAGAAGATGCTAAAATGGAATCTTGGCTGGAATCTTGTGGGGATTGCTTCTAGCCTACATAGAGTTGTGTGATCTACAGAGCAGTGGCAAGGCTAGCTATTTATGGGTGTATTAAGAAAAATGAGGGGAAAATCTGTTTTATCTTTGGCATATTCAAATTTGAAGACATCCTGTTGAACAGGTTAGTTTCTATTACTGCTAAGGGGACTCCAGGGTGGGGTTCTGGGTCTTCCAAAGCAAATGGAGAGCAAAGTTAGGGAGGAGCCTGGAAAGTGAATTCAGAGGTCTTATATTTCTTTAGAAAAAATGTTCTAGTGGAAATTGTTGGGAATATGTGACATTCTGCTTGCCCTAACTATAATATGTAGCTGCAAAAAATAGCAGCTGCCAAAAGGGCTGGAAAAAGGGTAATACCAGTCATGGAATGGTGGACTCAAAAATGGAGGAAAAAAGCTCTGATGGGAATAAAGTGAGGTATCTCATATAGGGGAAAGAAATCAAATGCATAATTCCTGAGGAAACATCTGAGAATTGAACAGTTTGATTTAAAATTTTCAAGATTTTAGTTTTAAGGATAAGTGATGTTTATCTTTGCATTTGTCCTGCTTCTTAAAAAAGGATCTCTTAATCCTCAAGTGTCATGGAATGACAGGGAATCTGTCTGTGTTCACAAATATGGAATTGGCTCCAAGTGTCTGCTTTAAAACAAACCAAATGTTGATAGTCACAGGTACATCAGTGTTGAAGAACTGAAGGTTTCTCAGTGCTGCCAGGCTTACAGTGTCCTTTGCCAAGGGAAAAAAAAAAAAAAAAAAAGAAAAATACCCTCAAGTGTTCATTATAAAATGCAAGTTAAATTTCTGGAAACGATCCCGTGACTTTGGCACATAATTGTTCTTTTGTACATCTCCCTTCTACAAATAACTTGAGCACAGTGCAGGCATTAACTATTGCCATCTCTGTTTAGAATAAGATACATCATGACAAAATTATGAGTATTTGTTATTTAGTTTAATTTTTGATTATCAAATATATCCTAGTGTGTGGATTTTAGGTGCTGGGTATGTAAATTATTGAGACTTTGTGAAATGCAAAAGAGAAAAAATGAAGAGGAGATGGGACTATGTTAAATACAGTAATCATAAAAGCTTGTATGACAGGAAATTGTAAATTGACAGTAATTAGGGAATGCATTCATTCATTTTTGCTTTTGTGTGCATTTTTGTGCATTTCAGGGGACACACTTAACTTGATTCTATGAATATAATTCTTTTGGGCAAATGGATATTCAGGTGAGAGAGAGGTAATTAGATATATTCAGATGTTTGCATCTAGAAGGTAAATCAGGAGGATGTCTTTAAACACGGAGGACATTTGTAAGGATAATAGAATTATTCTGAAGATATCTTCTGGATTTCACAAAGGGTATTTTCAGTGAGAACATACTTTCAAAAACCGATGGTGATTTGGAAAAGAAATCCTTTTAACTAAAGATAATGACCCTTTTTTACTCATTGGAGAGTTCAGCATGTTTTGGAAGGAGAAGTTTGGGTTTGTTATGCAGCACCAGTGTTGCCTTCCCAATGTCATTTTCCCATCTGTCTTGCTCAGCAGTGTCACTGTCTGGGCTGAAGCCTGTGTGCAGTCTCCAGTCAGATCCTGCTGCACAGGGAGACAGTGAGCCTCCAAACTATTCTTGTACAATGTCATGCTCCATATCTTCCTCAAAGGAACTGTGGATACAATTTGAACTTGTTTATATTCTTTCCAGTGGCCAGGAAAATGAATAATTCCTTTTTCCGTATTTGGAATTCCTTCAACAATAGATTTACCTTTATTTAATCTTTTTTATCAGCTATATTTATCTTTTAGGATTCTGTTGCCTGACACAAGTCCCATGGAAATTTAGGGAAACTTCTCAGTCTGTGGCAAGGAAAATAGGCTCTAAAAATCTTACTTTGTCTAAAATTTGCCATCACTTTCCCCGCAGCATAAACTGCCCTGTACAGAAGGCGTAAAAGATGTTTCATTTAATGTCAGCAGTTATAAAAAGGTAAAATACAATTTCTTGGTGACAATACCTTTTCTGCCCTGCTCAAGATTTATCTGGCATTGTATTAATTCTGTCCTGGAAAGTGCTTGGGCTGGAAATGTCTTGCAGATGGTGTGCCAAATTTTTGTACATGTCTTGTGACTCTTGCCACCCTTCCTTCTGTCTAGCTCTCCTGACTTCTGCAGGTTGTGGGGTTCAACAGAAAACACTCCAGATCAGGAATGAGTACATGCTCTATATTTAGTCATGTCAGCAGTAGTACCATTGTGCAAGTTGCTTATCTTTCTGAACTGCATCAGGGACTGTCCTTCCTCTCCTTGCAAATAACAGAAATCTCTAAATTCAAGAGGTTGCCATGAATTCTTCCTGTCAACCAGATAGTCACTCAGTAAAGGTGCTCTTTAGTACCTATCAGGGGATGACAATGTTTGATGTCCATCAATTTCTAAAAATCTTAATATTTTGCACCAGCATTTCTTTTCATAGATAGACTAAAATGGATCTTGTGAGATCATCTTTTCATAGCTCCTGACCCAAGACAAAATAAGTATACTTAGAATCTCCCTGACAGAAATTTTGTCTGAGTCAGCCTTTAGAAATTGGTGATAAGAGAAATACCATGATATTCCTACTTAGACTGATTTAATGCACATTATATTTCGGAAAATTTCTGTGTATCATCTATCTTCAAATTTATCTTGGCATAAATCAAGCTGTTTTCTACTCATCCTGACATGGATGAACAAGGAATAAAATTGATTGATATGTATTAAATCTCATCAACTATATTTTAGTTTCAAAATAGTACAATAGTGATCTTTTTGTTATCTTGTTTTCTTTCCCTACACACTAAGGGAATGTTTGGTCTTGGACTTGAATCTTTTTAATTTGTCCTCTTCGTGTTTTAAACAATCTTAAGACTTTAGATTGGAAAAAAAGTGTTGCAGTTTTGGAGTAACTGCATTGGAAGTTTTCCAGGAATTGGATTTGCCTAATGTTTCTAAGATGTCTTCCCTATTTCCCCTATTGTCTGATTAATATCTTCTTCTACCTCTAAGAATCAAGGTATGAATTTCTGGTGTCTTAAGCACTTACCACTGCTAGATGGGAATCACACTGCACAATTCTGAAAAACAATGTGGTTGCACAACCTATATTTCAGTATAATCAGACAATGAACTGCTCTGAAATTGTTTTGCAAATTAATCCGTCTCACCATGAAACCTTTCATGATTTTAATTCTCAGCTGTTCCAAGTAGAGCTGGAAAATCATGCTAAAAGGCATAATACATGTTTTGCAGCTAAAGGGCATAATACATGATTTGCATTATGGTTTATAAGCTTTCTTAACCAGGATTTAATAATTCAGATTCATTACTCTTCAAATGCTCTGCCTCTGTCTGGCCTTGCACCTTTTGTAAGTCGTGCTTATCCTTTATAAAATATACAGGTCATGAGGAAAAAGACATTACTAGCAGGCTTTTCTATGCATTGTACTTCATTTAAGCTTCCTGAAATAGCAGCAGCTTTTGCCCTCTAAGATCATCAAATTCAACTGTATTGAATTCTCTGAAAAATAGGAAATAGATCATTAGAGTATACACCATGCTGAAATCCAGCTGTGATTCTGTAACCTCCTAGACACTGGCTCTAATTGTGACTATAGGAAATGATTTTTTTTTTTTGTGTGTGTGTGTGATTCTCATATAGTGTCACCTGCATTATTTGCAGATTCCTACTCCATGTTTTGTTGAAAAGTTATAGCATATGAAGGGTTGAAAAAGTGCAAGGAAACATGCAGACCTGAATGGTGCAAGGGGTGGGGTGTGTATGTAATGGAAGTGGAAAAAAGAGGAAATGAGAGTATTTGGATGTTGCCACTGCCAGGGTGAAGCTGGGTTGTAAAGGCAAGGGCTGAAAAAAATGGGATGAGGTAGGAAGGATGTCCACATTCAGTGAGTTTATTCTGGAAATAGCAAGGGCATGTAGTGGTAGGGAAAGGGTAGTAGTGTCATACTGAAAGACGACAGATTTAGAATAAATATTCGGATTAAATTCTTTACTGCAAGGTTGGTGAGTCAGTGGTGGTTGCCCAGAGAAGCTGTGCATGACCCTGGCAGTGTCCTAGCACAGGTTGGATGGGGCTCTGAGCAACCTGGGACAGAGGAAGGGGTCCCTGCCCCAGGGCTGGGGGATTGGAACCAGGTGATCTTGAAGGTCCCTTCCAACCCAAACCACTCTGTGACTCTCTGTTTCAATGAGAGTGCAGATACAGATTTTGGCATACTTTAAAATGTTCTCCCAATTTAATGAAGTCATCTAAAAATTGTTCCCAGAGGATGCAGACAGAGCAAGTAACAGTGACACATTCCTGTAAAGCTGTCAAATGAGGGTTCAAACTTGCAGTATCCAGGGATCTCATGATGTCTGCTTGATTTGCCCAGTTTTCAACAAAGGGAGCCTCAAATATCCTAGCTGTTATTAGACCCTTGTTGAAGAGCATATTTCACTTCCTCTAGTCGAGTTCCTGATATTGTGGCCTTAAAGTCCTAATTTTACCCCAAACAGCTTCCTCCAGACAGTGCCTCTAGAGTGCAATATGTAATAGAAAAGTGTCTGATACCCATGGAGGACTGGAACCAGAGCCTGAAAGGAAAAAAGAACAGAAATAACAGAAGAATCTGGTAATCTTATTAATGAATGATGCCTGAAGGCATTCTTCCTCCACGACTCTAAATCACAAACCTACCTCCTGATGAGGTCAACACAAGTCAGCTTGTGAACTTTTATGAATTTAGACTAAGCTTTCATCCTGATCTTAATTTGGAATAGAGCTCTGCAAGTTACTGTAAGAAAATATGCTTTTTCAATAATGCATTTCTCTGTAATTTGCAGGTGTATGTGATAACGTGCTAATGCCTCTGGCACCATGATGCATCAACTCAAGATTTGGTCATATGACAACGGAGACAAATTGAAACACAGAGTTTCTAATTTGTTATAATGAAAGTATTTTCACCACAGGCACATGGGAACTAGCTGCTAAGAGAGGCTGTTGAATTTCTGTCCCTGGAATATTTTCACATCCTTGCCTGGACAAAGGCCTGGGCCACCTGGTCTAAAATCAATGCTGACACTGCAGGAGGCTGCACTAGTGACCCCAGCCTCTTTCATTGCAAGAACTGAAGAAAAGTGAATTAAATGGGATCTGGGTTCAAAACAAACAAAAGAAGTGATTCTTCATACACAGCTCAGGTGAGATGAGCATTAGGAGCACTCTGCTACTGCTGGATCATAGAAGTTATGTGGGCTATAGGCTGGACAGGCTGACAGAAAAGATCCATTAGGAGCTAGATATGGAAACAACACCTTGAGCAAGAGCTTTCTGAGCTCACAGCTTCTGCAGGCAAACACTGGATGCAGGCACTAGAGCTAAGGAAAGAGCTGGGGAGTTGCCTCTGACTGTCTGGCTCCTGTGCTCACTCCTGGCACCTGCTCCTGTTGGGACATGAGACAGAACATTAGGCTAAACAGACCCGGTTTAACCCAGTCCAGATGCTTTTAGGACCTGAAATCCAAACCACAATAATGTTTATTCAGTGAAGTTACTACTCTTTTAGGGTGGATAAGCCTATTTTGTCATGGTGGCCGAGTGGCCAAAGCCTGGTGCAGTTACAAATGCAATGAGCTCAGGCAGCTGATGGAGCACAGAAGACTTCAGAGCACCGTGGCAAAGGAGTGACTCCAGGGCAAGAGCTGGTCTTAATCTCTTCTGCATGGACCTAAACATGAAATGACACTAAGTAACTTGTATTTGATTGACTTTGGAACTGCACTAGGACTGATGTTACTGCAAGTTTTGTGATAACTCACACCTAACCAGAATGACTCGGAACTGACAGGGCTGCTGTGGTGGGTTGATGCTAGCTGGACATCAGGTGCCCACCAAAGCTGCCCTGTGATTCTCCCTCCTCAAATGATCAGGGAAGAGAAAATATAATGAAAGGCACATGAGTCAAGTAAGGGCAGGGAGAGATCCCTCACCAGTTACTGTCACAGGCAAAAGAGACTCAAGTTGGGGAATTCATTTAGTTTATTAACAATGAAATCAGAACAGTATATTGAGAAATAAAATCAAATCTTAAAATCACCTTCCCTGCCCCCTGCTCTTCCAATTTTACTCCAGATTCTCTGCCTCCTCCCTCCAGTAGTACAGAGGGATGGGGAATAAGGGGGGCTGTGGTCAGCTCATCACACTGACACTCCTCCTCCTCACACTGCTCCAGCATGGGCTCCCTCCCCTGGAAGACAGTTCTCCATCAACTTCTCCCACTAAGTCCCTTCCCATGGGCTGCAGCTGTGCATGTGCTGCTCCAGTGTGGGTCTCTTCCAGGGGGTGTGGTCCTTCCTTCAGGAGAAGGAGGCTCCAGCGTGGGTCCCTCCCCAGGGACACAATCCTGCTCCACCACGGGCTCCTCTCTCCCCGGTTTGCAGGTCCCTGCTCCAGCACGGGCTTCCCATGGGGTCACAGGCTCCCTCAGGCATCCACTTGCTCTGGAGTGGATCCTCCAGGGGCTGCAGGGGCACAGCTGCCTCACCACGGGCTGCAGGGGAATCTCCACTCTGATGCCTGCTGCACCTCCTGCCCCTCCCTCTGCGCAGACCCTGGTGCCTGCAGGGCTGTTCCTCTCGCATATTCTCACTTATCTCACACATTGTCTGGCCCCAATTCTTCACGATAACTTTTTTCCCTTTTAAAATCCCTTATCCAATACATTGGCCAACATTGAGTCCAATGGATGGAGCTGGATGGCATCTATTGCCTCTGTTAGGAAGCTTCTGGCACCTTCTGACAGAAGCCACTCCTGCAGCCCTCCCCCTTCCAAAACTTTGCCATGGAAACCCAATAAGGTTAAAAAAAATTAAAAAAAAAAAAGCAGCAAGGAAGTTTTAGTATTAGAAGTTTTAATCAAAATTCTTATTTAGGATTATCGGCTATAAGGTACTCTCTCCTGCTTTATAACTGTGGATAAACTAAAATTCTGTGGATTGTTGGAAGATGAGAATATCAGTCTGCTTTGTGCCACAGTAAT